>CM053784.1:310991725-311679225 GCA_028749045.1 Cupressus sempervirens | reverse complement strand
AAAAATTCTCCCCAAGTGTTTTTGTTATCAGATAGTATTTCCAATTCTTTTCCTGCCTCCCTTTCTTTATTCAATACTCTAGTTTCCCATTCTAGTTTGACATGAAGTTCAACTTTCAAGAGGGAAAATGTTTTTTTTCCTGCATTAGAAAATTTATCTACAGAGAAATATCATTCTAACTTGGATAACCAATTATCAACAGCATCAACATCGACTTTTCCTTCAAAATTTGGGATATCAAAGTTCACCTGTACTTTAAAAGGGGTGCTCCCATGAAATGGTGCTACTAAGTTTGACAATTGCTGGGTTTCCAAAATTTCTAAAAACTCACTCATCATATCTTCTCGTTGCTTGGCCAAACAAAGCCTCTTCCACCATCTTCTTTACAGAGTTTGTCAAAGTATCTGACATCTTTGGTTTTGTGTGCCACAGAGGAAGGTATTCTGATAGATTTCTTATAGCCAATCCTAGTCTTTGATAAAAGGTTCTTGTATTAGTTGGCATACATGAACATTCCCACTTTGATACCACTAATCTAAATTGATGAAGTGGGCTACAAATATGATATCTAGTGAATTGTTTACCTGCGATATCAATGTTCGAATTCTGGAGATTCTTGCAAAAACTTGAAAGAGTTGTATGCAAACCAAAAGCCATCTTATTCATTGAGATTGAAAGAATATATATACAACGATGGAATATCAATAGCCACCATAACCATGAATTCGAAATGTTTATGTGGCTAAAATTAAAAAATAAGAAATTAAACTAAACTATTCAAAACTAGGTGTCTAATTACCCCAACTTGTCAGGGTCATAACTTTTGACCCGTAGCTTAGAGTTCAAAACCACTTACACCATTGGAAAGAAGAACTAAAAATCTAGTTCTATCCCTAAAATAGAGAGCCTATGACTGCCCAATTTTAGGGACTGATTACAGTTTTGGCTTGAAATTTTGAGTAGAAGACCTCTGAAAAAGGCAAACAAAAGAATATAGAAAAATTATTTTAAAAATATGAAAAATACTTTCAAAAAGATTAGATCTATATAATTTGCATCATTGTGTAATTAGATTTAGGTATCTACATTTTGCCTATTTTTGACATAATGTTTGGAAAATACTATATCAAACAAGTTTGAAGTCAAATGACACAAATGAGATTTTTAAAGCAATGAAGTTGCCCCAATCTTGGGTAGAAAGAGGAAAGAATAGTATGTGACGCTCCCTCAAAAAGGCATGGTGAAGGGTGCTCCCCTTAATACCACAACAAATAAGATAGACCTAATAACACAAATTGAGAGAGCAAAATATGAGCACCCACATGGACAATATACAAACCCACATGGACACCTTCCTTATACTAGTTTGCAACATAGAGCTGTGACTATCACCCAAAACTGCTCTAGACAACCCACGAGCCTTCCTTATATAGACACTTTTACCACCCGAGAGGGTTCTGGACACTAAGCCCTAACCCTTGAGGTTGACCAACCTCATATTATATCATTTCACTACACTTTATCACACAAGACCTTATCAAGACAACTGACAAATTATATTTTTGGATGGGTCCACTTCTAAAGACCATAAAAAACAAATCGTTAACCCGATGAGATATTATAACCCAATTCCAGACTCCTCAGCTAGCGATCTATACCAATTGATTGTGCAAGTGTCCTTCAACTAAGGGTTTGCCTCATTTTGGAGCCATTTAGGCCTTCATCATTGGACCTAAAGTTTGGATAGCCAAAATTCATAGTGAAAATACATATGAAATAAAAATGAGACTCATCCAACATGCTAATATGTCAAAGATGAACAACCACATGTGAGATTAGAACAATATGAGCACATAACATCAACTTACTAAAATTAGCAATCTCCCTCAAGTAGAAACTTTGCACAAGAATAACCCTTATTGAAAAACACAAAATTAGAATATTGGAAATATAAATATTTTTGGGTGATGCAAGATTGTCCTTACACCCAGGATGCTACTGCATCAGACAACCAGGGTAATTTGAGAAGTGATCCTGTCACGTCTTAGGTAGTCAGAGGAAAACCAAGACTATTAACCTCATCTCATGGTAGTTGATGAGTGTGCATTTGTGTGTCTTTTCATATATTTCTTATGCATATTTTCACCCAACTCTGTGTCGTCCCACTCCCATTTGTGCCACTAATTAGTAGAGATTTAAAGTATATTGATAAAATGTAAGATAGGAAGTAAGTACTGAAAAATCCATCAATGTGTAGAATTTGATAATAATTTGGTTACATTTGACACTACAGGAGCTAAGCATGGATGTCTGAGCAGTTATAGGAGCTTTGGAGTGAATGGATCAATTGCACAACATATCACAGCTCTATTTTTGTTATCCTAGTTTAGGCACATGTTTTGTAATATAATCTTAGGCCCAAAGTAGTTTCTAGTCAAAATATTGGTATTAAAAATGTTTCTCCACTTCAAGGAAATCTACTCTCAAATCTAAGGTTATCATCAAGCAAGTGTAATCAACTCATTAAAAAAACATAGAGGGTTGAAGATTAACACTATAAGATCCATACACATTGAGCTTGTTAGAATTAGTAATCTTTCCTTGGTTGTATTTATTTATTAAATGGGATAAACCAAGGTATCCCTTATGTTATTTGTCCTATTGTCCATGTGTGAGGAAAACTCTTTTTTGTAATTCCTTGTATAAGGAAAATAGTCATTCCTCCTTAAGAGGATCATGACACTTGTTATGCACACACTTATGAATGTGGCAGGCATTCACATGGGAGTTACTAAATAACTCCCCTTCTCATCTCTTTATAAGAGATGCTTCTCTCTCATTCTCAACAGCATACACTCACTATGTAGTACTTGTAACGAGCTTATGGCTCCATTTCTCACCCTCTCATTCTTTAGGCATTTGCCTCATTCATATAATTCACAAGGGGTTTTCTTTGCTTTCCCCTTTCAAAATCTTTGTCTGCTCTCTTGTGTTGATCTTGAAAAGTTCATGTATAGTATGGTAACTATTTTCATTACAAACTCTCTTGGATTAATTTATGGTTCTTCATTTTAGTTCATTTCAATTTCATTATTTCTAACATGGTATCAGAGCTTGCTAATCCTTGTTTGAGTTTGTTTTTTGAAGGTTGTCATATTTTGGAGACATTGTTGTTAAAAGAAGAAAATAAGCTTTAGTTTCAAGTCTAATCTTTGTCAACTGCAGATTTTTTTGTTATATCTTGTATTTTTATTATTCTAACCTTCTTTGGAAGACTTTCCACCAAAAGGTCTTTTTATTGCAAAAAGATTCTATTTTTTTCTCTTGTTTTGGAAGCTTTCCACCAAAACAAGAGAAAGTTAGCTCTCTTCTTAACATTTTCTTTGCAGGTTGAAAATCTATTTTTTAAATTTCTTATATCCATTTATTCATTTGCATTTTTCATTATAGATATATCACTAATCCATTGCAAATTTCTTTGCAAAAGTACACAATCTCTACTTGTTTTTAACAAAGATTTCATTGCAAGAATTAAGCACAAATAGATTTAAAGAATTTTAATTCCTTTTTTCAAAGAAAAAAACAAAACTTTTATCTATTCTATTACTCTGAAATCACAAAATCTACCCCTGTTTTAAATTTCATTCCTTCAACTTGTTTTCACTTTATAAATCTTCTTTGATAAGTTTTTTTCCACAATCCACTACAACTTCCTCCATTTTTTTTTCTCTGTTATCCCCTCTACTCCATTAGTTTGTGTTGTTCCTTTGAATTATTGGCCATTTTGGCCATTTTAACCTTCCTGCAACCTACATCATTTTATTTATATTTTTTAAAATTTGTCAAACTTTATCTCATTTTTTGTTATCAGTGAATCTAAGCAATTAGCCACCTGAACGAATTGAATTTGTACCTTGGCATATTTTGATCTATCAAAACCCAACTATTTTTGTTTCAATTTAATAATCTATTAAATTTACCCATTCTCCTTGGTTGAAGAAGATATTCCTACTGAGTCGGCATGCATTGGTTGTATAGGAAGAATAATGCACTCTTCACTATTTTTGATATCTCTTCATTGTAACACTTTTGTTCACCAACTTCTCCACTTTACTTCTACACCACTTTGAAACAAAAAAGAATGGGGAAACTCATGCTGCAGAAGTCTAGCCACCATGGAAGATGAATTATAAAACTCACACCACATAGTGGACATGTCATGTTTTAAACCTGTTACATATTGTGCCCCTCGCCAAATATTTGAATTTTAAATACTTGCTCGCCCAACAGTCACTTCCCAATTCAATGCTATTTTAAACATCCCACGAATATCGAAAAAATTAAATGATCAAACATTATGATTTATTTCTGCGAGCCCACAAGTCCCCATCGTTGGATCGAGAATAATCAACAGATGGCGTTATCTTGCTATGGGAAGTTGCACGTTGTTTTGCCATAGCGACATAGCGCCTCAGTGACACATGTCCAAGTGGGTCTAGTTAAGGTATTGACGGTTAGCGACCGACAGTTAATTTGATCGTCGCGGTTTGCATTTTTTTAAAAAGGATGGCGCAGTTAGTAATGAAAAGAGATGGTCAACCATGTAAGACTCCTGAGAGGTGGCAAGATAAAAGGAGGTTATTGGCCCATGTAGCCTATTTTGGATGCAGAGTTTAGTTGACTTGCTAACCTTACTGATTCAGGTGCTCAGGAATGAAAAGAGTCAAGATTTTTTATGCGATTTGATCTTCGTGATCAATGCCACCCACTCTAGAATGAATGTTGAATGCAAAAAGCACTCCACCACCCCTAGTTGATCCATCTACCTGATCAGGACAATCAATGGCGCCATTTTCATCCTCTCAAGGCATTATTTGACATAGAGGATCAGATATCATTGCATCTGGATCCGTATCTAGATCAAATTTTTCTCCATGATTGTTCTCTGCAAGACTTAATGGCAGGTTGTTACAAAGTAATTATAGTTGGACATCCCAGTTATGCCTAAGCTATAAAGGCAAAATTTTATGAATTTCGTAGGGTTGACCTTTCTCTATTTTCTCTATAACTGGTTTGCAAATTCTCAGTGTAAATTCCCCTGTGCCTCTGAACTACATGATTTTTTGTCTTATCTCCTTTAGCCATTGGTATGAAAGTGCAAGAATTCTTTGCCTCTTACCAGTGTTTTGTAGATATCTATGATCTGCATGACTGTATCCCCTTGGCCTATGAATGATAATATAAGTGAATCTCTCTTTCCTTGTGTCATTCATCTTGGTCTTCTGATTTGCATGTGATTATTAGATTAAAGCAAGTCTAAATGTATATATCCTTAGTTTCATTTTGGTCCAATAGTGCATATATGGGCAGAGATTGGTCTAAACACTCTATTTTGGTGCATCACCTCTTTAGATTAGATTAGGTAGATTTTCTTTCATGGTCTCCTTCTCCCTTTTCCTCTCCAAGAGTAGTTAGGTGCACCCTGATAGTAAGAGGAAGTCGGCCTTCTCCAAAGACTCAACCTCACAGTTCAAGTCCCACAACTTGGAGGTTGTTTCCATGTTTCACTAGGTTTTCCTCATGCATAGACTTTGGACAAGGGTGCAAACCTAAGTGACAACAGTTTCTGGCACGCCCGGCGGGACCCACCTTTTTAGAAAATTTCAAGTCTACTGGTGTCAAAAGGGTAGATTTTAAGATCAATACCGAGGAGATAGTATTGGCTTTGATGTTTAAGCCTTCAGGAGGCTCATTCTTCAAAGTACTTGATGATTCTGAGCTTCAAACACATATATGGTTACAGACCAAACTTGCAGTGATTCATGCCCAGAGCTGAAACAAGGGCATCTTCTAGAGGTAAATTGCAATATCAAGAGCTTTCATTTTCAAACCCTAGAATAAGGAAGACTAGAATATCTTTATCACCGGTTAGGAGTGCAATAGTAACAGATACACCTACAAGATCTATCTCTACTCCTCCTGTTGTTAGATCTTAGCCTAGACTGCCATCAATACATATCAATAGATCACTTGTCTATATGGTGTTGCCTAGAGCTCATTCTTTTGCCACCTTTAATGGGGGGAGCCCTCTCTTATTAGCCTAAAGAAATGACATACCAGTAGCTACACTCAAAAGTATACCAGAGTTTACTGGTGAAATTTCTATCTCTCCCTCATAACACATTCAAGAGGTTGCAAATGTCTGCAATATCCATGGTATCACAGAGGATGATGTTGCAGTTAGGCTCCTAGCCTCATCCTTGAAAGGAAAAGCACTACAATGGTATAGAGGTTTAGCTCATGGTTCTATAACAGATTGGGATGGATTAGGAGCAGGATTGTGCAAACATTTTGAGGATAAAAGTGACTATTTGTCACTTTTAGAGCAGTTGACTACTATAAAAAGAACCCCCCATGAGTGTATGACTAATTTTAATTATAGATTTCAAAAGACATGGGATAGAATACCTACTTCAGTGAAGCCTACCCCTGGTAATGCATTCTTGCATTACGTTAGAGCTTTTAATAGTGATATTGCCATTACAATCCAAATTATGGGAGGAGATACCTTGCCTAATGCCTATGACATAGCAATAAGGGCAGAACATATATTGATACAAGGAGGTAAGTTAGCTCCAAGGCCTCCTATGCCTTTCTTCCCTGATGTTCCAAATCATCAACCAACAATGGCTCCTCTTCCCACAACTTCTACATCACAATCCCTTGTCCTAGTCCCTCAAGCTTCCACATCTTCAAATGGGATAGATGAAATCAAAGAGATGATGCAATCTCTGATGCAGAACATGGATAAAAGAGAAAAGAACCTAGAGAAAAGATTGCAAGATTATGGAAAGAAGCTGGAGGATAACTCCTCTACGATGCAGAAAGTAAGCAACAAGGTGGTGACTTTAGAAAGACATCAAGCTCAAGGTAGTAAGCCTCATGAATTGAAATATCAAACTCCAAGCAGTGGTAAGCCTCCAAATCCTAATCATTGGAACAATTCTTTTGATCAAAGTAGGCAGGGTGGCCATGCTTCAACCTCAAATGTAGACCAAAGTAGGGCCATAGTCCCTCAAAACAATATGGCTCAAAATCAAGATTTTTGTCCCTCCTATAACTTCTCCTATGCCTATTGTATGTGTCAGAAGGCTGAATCTTTTATGGCTTTGACAGTCCAAGAACCTACAGAAAAACAATCATATAAGGAGGACCAATTTAAAGATGCCTTAAATATGCAAAGACAAGGTGATTGCTCTTTTATGAATCATCAGATGGAGGAGCATTGTAATGTAAACCAAGATCCCATTGCTCATAACACTAGAAGCAAAAGAACAGCTATGGAAGATGTTGTCCCCCCTCCTTCCAATCAATCTGCAACTTCAAATGTGATACCTCATGAACAAGCAACAAATAATCAATCAAGTACCTTTCAGCAGTAAAGGAAAAATCATGGTAGAAAGGATGCAAGTGATCCTCAGGTTATTCCATCTCAACCTCATACAATTGCAGCTCCCAAGGGTTCTACCAAAGCATCTGCTATGCCATTCAGTGTGGTAGAGAAAATGAAGAAGACAAATGTGAATATCTCCATGTGGGATGCTATTGCTACTATACCCATGCAAAAGAGGTTGCTGCAGCAAGAATTGGAAAGAATTGAACCAAAGGATCAGACACTCAGCATGGAAAGTGCCACAAGCCTAGTACAACTATCAAGGGAGGTAAAAACAAGTACAAAGGTTAGACCTCCTCCATTCTATGTTTCTCTAATTATAGGGGCAAACTAGTCCATAATTGCATGATTGATTCAGGGGCTAGCAGTTCAGTGATGCCTAGGTGTGTTGCTGATGCTTTGGGGATGAAATATGAGCCCATTGTTAGGGATGCATTATAGTTAGATGGTAGTACTGTCAAGACTGTAAGGATCCTTAGCAATGTGGAGATGGCCTTACATGCATGCCCTGGTTGTACTGTAACCCAAGATATCTATGTTGCTGAGGTCAAGCCATATTTTGCCATCTGTCTATCAAGAGACTTTACTGCCCAAATCGGTGATTTCATATCTTTTGATTGGTCATATATGTCTTTCAAGATGAGATATGGAGCCAATGCTTCAATTAGAGCAGAGCCTCAAGCCCTCCATCATACTGAATCTTACACCCCCAACTCCATCAATATGAATTGCCCTATTCTAGAGATGGATGAGAATGACATAGTGAATGAGCCCACCACTTCCCTAACAGAGATACCTAATTTTTTCTTGGACGAGTGGGCTAACGCATATCAATTCGACCCTATGTTAGAGACCCTTGAGACAGGTCTCAGTACGTACAGTATATTGGAGAAAGATGCTCTAGTTCCTGATCTTGTGGGTGCTAAAGAAGATATGAGTGGCATATGGAATATGTACTTTGATGGATCAAGGAATAAGATTGGGTCAGGGGCTGGTGTGATGTTGATTTCTCCTGCACAAGTAAGGTACTACTTCTCCTCTGGGCTTCAATTCAGTTGCACTAATAATGTAGCCGAGTATGAATCCTTGATTCAAGGTTTCCTACTTGCTTAAAAAAGAGGAATTCAAGCCTTAAGGGTGTATGGAGATAGTGAGTTGGTGGTTAATCAAGTGAGAAATCAGAATGCCAGCAAGAATGGTTTGCTCAAGTCTTATAAAAATAGGGTATGGGATTTGCTTGAAGGTTTCAATGCATTTAATATTCAAAGAATCCCTAGAAAAGAAAATAGACATGCTGATAGACTTGCAGCAATAGGTGCATCTTATGATGTGCCAGGGAATCTTGAGGAGGAGAAGAAGCAACAAATCAGAGTGGTAGTAAGGCCTGCTATCCCTGATAACAACACCCATTGGCAAGTGTTTGAATCTGATGAGCAAATTGTGAGCTTCTTGCAGAATGAAGCAGAGTTTTCAAGCAGAAACTAGTTGAGACTGCAGGATCAATATGGTGATCAGATCATTAACCTTAGCTCCAACAAGCTGCCCAAAGGTCTCATTACTCTAAAGAGTGTTTTTAATCTTGATGACCAAGCCAGAGGTAGGGCCATGAACCTAGCTACTGATGAAGGTGACTACGCTCTAGTCATGATTGCAGCTGGAAAGTCCTTAAACATGGGGAAGGTATGTTTTGAAATTGAACAAGAAAAATTTATTCATCTGTGTCAAGAATTTAATGATGTATTTGCTTGGACATATGATGACTTAAAGGGCTTTGACCCAAGGTTGTTTCAACATACCATAGATTTAACTAATGATGTAAAACCAGTAAGACAAAAATAGAGACCAGTGAATACCAAGATTGAACCCTTAATGAGAAATGAGCTATCCAAATTGATTGAGGCCCACATAATTTTCCCTATCAAACACTCATCATGGGTAGCAAACCTTGTCCTTGTTAGGAAGAAGAACGGAGAAATTAGATTGTGTGTGGATTTTAGGGACCTTAACCAAGCTTCCCTTAAAGATCACCATCCTCTCCCTTCTATGGAGCAGATTTTGTCCAAGGTTAGTGGTTCAAAGAGATTTTCATTTCTTGATGGATTTTCTGGCTACAATCAAGTGCTAGTTAAAGAGTCTGATAGGTACAAGACTGCATTTACCAATAAATGGGGTACCTATGCTTATTGTAAGATGCCATTTGGGCTAACCAATGCAGGTGCTACATTTTAGAAGGCAATGGAGATGGCCTTCAAAAGATTGATTAACAAGTTTGTCTTAGTTTACCTAGATGATATTACAATGTATTCTAAGAATACAGAGGATCATTTTGATCATCTAAGACAGGTATTCCTAAGATGCAGAGAGTTTGGGGTTTCCCTTAACCCAAGCAAGTGTGTCTTTGCTACTAACCAAGGAAAATTATTAGGACATTGTATCTGAGGATGGCTTAACCATTGATCTAGAGAGAACAAAAGCAATGCTTGCCCTCCCTCTTCCTAAACACAAGAAAGGGCTGCAAAGTTTCCTAGGCAGGATAAATTTTGTGAAAAGATTTATTCCAAATCTTGCTACCATGGTGAAACCTCTTACAACTATGCTCAAGAAAGGTATGGTCTTTGCATGGACCAAGGAAGGGAAAGAAATTTTTGAAGAGATCAAGATAGCCATAGCCTCAGCCCCTACTCTCATGAATTCAAATTTAAAAAAAAAATCATCCTTTATACCCTGGGTGGTGAGTCAAGCATTTCTATTGTCCTGACTCAAAGAAATGATAAAGGTGATGAGTAGCCCATAGCTTTCTTTAGTGAAGGGCTTAAAGAATATGAAGATAAATACAACTATGTAGAGAAGTAAGCCCTTGCAGTCATCAGAGCCTTAAAGAAATTTAGACACCTCCTGTCTCATAATAGGATTCATTTGTTAGTACCCCATGCTAGTGTGAAGGATTTCCTTTTAAGCAAAGATATTAGTGAGAAAAGAGTTGGCTGGATTACTAAAGTGATGGAATATGATATTGACATTCAGATTACCAAGCTGGTAAGAGGGAGGGGGTTGTGTAAACAAATGCTATCATCTCAGGAACCTGATGAGGAAGCTGCTATGATGCTGACAGAGCAACAAGAGGTAAGAAATAGTGACCCAAGGAGTTGGATGGATGATATGATGAATTTCTTATTAGGCAATGGATACCCTCAAGGATTAGATAAAACTAAAAGGAGACAATATAGATTACAGTCAATTTCTTATGTCATATTTGAAGGTGTCCTCTTTAGAAAATATTTTAATGGAGCCCTATTAAGATGCCTTGATACAGACCAAGCTAGAAGAATGATCAAAGAACTTCATGATGGTCCTGATGGTGGTCATTTCTCAGCAAGGACAACTACAATGAAGATCATGAGGGCTGGTTATTACTGGCCATCTCTATTTCATGATTGTCATAAGTATGTGAGGAAGTGTGAAAAATGTGCCTTCTTCTCTACCAAACAAAGACTTGCAGCTCTCCCCTTCATCCTATCTAGGTGGATCAACCTTTTGCTCAGTGCGGATTGGATTTCATAGGCCCTATCAACTCTCCTTCTAATTCAGGTCACAAATGGATTTTAGCTGCTACAGATTACTTCACCAGATGGACAGAGGTAGTTGCATTGAAGGATGCCACTGAATCTTCAGTTGTTGAGTTCCTTGATGGAATTGTGACCAGGTTTGGTGCCCCTTCAACCATTATTTTAGATAATGCAAAATCTTTTGTTGGAGCTCAGATTTGTGCATGGGCAGTGGATCATAATATCTATTTGAGCACATCCTCAAATTACTATCCTCAGGGTAATGGTTTGGCTAAGTCCTCCAACAAGAACCTGATCAAGATCATGAAAAGGACAATAGAAGATAACCAAAGGTGTTGGCATAAAAAACTGAAGACTGCACTGTGGGCTGACAGAATAACACCTAAAAGGTCAATAGGGAATTTACCATTTTTGTTAGTCTATGGCAGAGAAGCAAGGCTTCCAATTTCATTAGAGTTCCCATCCCTAGAGCTAGCTCATTAGCTGGAGTTGATTGAAGATGATGCCATGACAGTAAGAATGGCAGAGCTGATGGAGCTAGAAGAGAAGAGAAGTAAAGCCATGCAGACCCTAGAAACACACCAGTAGTAAGTAAAAAAGAGTTTTGACAGGAAGCCTAGCATCAAAATCTTTTGAGAGGGAGATTTGGTTCTGAAATGGGATGTAGATAGGGCAAAACCAGGAAGACACTCAAAGTTTGATGCATTATGGAGTGGTCCCTATCTGATTGTCAATTGCAAGCAGGCCAATGCTTTCTAGTTAAGCGAGCCTGATGGTGAGATTTTGCCTATCTCAATCAATGGGATCTATCTCAAGCCATGTTTTTGAGGATTTGAGATTCCATGTACATAGTTAGCTTAGTTTTGTTTCCTGTAGTTTCCTACTTTTCCAAGAAGTGCATGAGCACAAGTTTGTCTCTGTGAGACAACAAGTTTTGAAGTTTTGTGGTTGTAGGAAGAAGGTTTTGGTCTCTGGTTCCAGTTACAGAGATAAGAGTTTCAGGGTTTCCCTCTCAGAGGTAGGGTTAGGGTTTCACAGTGCTCATAATCTACATATTTTTTACGACTCTGTAGCCTAATGGATGCTTCAGGCCACTGGTCTTATGCATAGTGGGCTAGCATCCCCTGTGAGTTGCCATAAATGTTACATATTGTGCCCCCCGCCAAATATTTGAATTTTAAATACTTGCTCGCCCAAAAGTCACTTCTTGATTTAATGTTATTTTAAACATCCCAGGAATATCAAAAAAATTAAATGATCAAACCTTATGATTTATTCTTGCACGCCTGCAAGTCCCCATCGTTGGATCGAGAATGATTAACGGATGGCACTATCTCGCTATGGGAAGTTGCACGTTGTTTTTCCATAGCGACATAGCACCTCGGTGACACGTGTCCCAGTGGGTCCAGTTAAGGCATTGACGGTTACCGGTCAACAATTAATGTAACTGTAGTGGTCCAAATTTTTTTTAAAGGATGGCGCAGTTAGTAATGAAAAGAGATGGTCAACCATGTAAGACTCTTGTGAGGTGGCAAGATAAAAGGAGGTTATTGGCCCATGTAGCCCGTTTTGGATGCAGAGTTTAGTTGACTTGCTGACCTTGCTGATTCAGGTGCTTAAGAATGAAGAGAGTCAAGATTTTTTATGCGATTTGATCTTCGTGATCAATGCCACCCACTCTAGAATGAATGTTGAATGCAAAAAAGCACTCCACCGCCCCCAGTTGATCCATCTACCTGATCAGGACAATCAATGGCACCATTATCATCCTCTTAAGGCATTATTTGACACAGAGGATCAGATATCATTGCATCTGGATCCGTATCCAGATCAAATTTTTCTCCATGATTGTTCTCTACAGGACTTAATGGCAGGTTGTTGCAAAGTAATTACAGTTGGACATCCCAGTTATGCCTAAGCTATAAAGGCAAAATTTTATGAATTTTGTAGGGTCGACCTTTCTCTGTTTTCTCTGTCAGTGGTCTGCAGATTCTCAGTGTAAATTCCCCTGTGCCTTTGAACTACATGATTTTCTGTCTTATCTCCTTCAGCCATTGGTATGAAAGTGTAAGAATTCTTTGCCTCTTATTGGTGTTTTGTAGAGATCTATGATCTGCATGACTGTATCCCCTTGGCCTATGAATGATAATATAAGTGAATCTCTCTTTCCTTGTGTCATTCATCTTGGTCTTCTGATCTGCATGTGATTATTAGATTAAAGCAGTCTAAATGTGTATATCTTTAGTTTCATTTTGGGTCAATAGTGCATATATGGGCAGAGATTGGTCTGAACACTCTATTTTGGTGCATCACCTCTTTAGATTAGATTAGGTAGATTTTATTTCATGGTCTCCTTCTCCCTTTTCCTCTCTAAGAGTAGTTAGGTACGCCCTAATAGTAAGAGGAAGCCGGCCTTCTCTGGAGACTCAACCTCACAGTTCAAGTCCCACAGCTTGGAGGTTGTTTCCATGTTTCACTAGGTTGTCCTCGTGCATAGGCTTTGGACAAGGGGGCAAACCTAAGTGACAACAAAACCCATGACCTTGACCCTGGCTCTCTGTAGGCAACTAATCGTTTGCTTCTCCTTCACTAAACTCCACAAGCTCCTCTTCCACTATGACATCCAAAACAATCTTCAATTAACACCTTCTTCCATTCCTTTGTTATCTATCTGAAATGTTTTTGTCATCATCCTCGTGACCCTTTCTCTAGGTTATAACTCGTCATTGTTGCTCCAGCCGTGAGAAACTTTTTTCCAGCTGTGAGAGACATTTTTTCATTGCTGCTCTAGCCATTTCAAGAGGGACGCAGTGGCATAACTGTAATTGTTCATTGCAAGAATATTATTCTTTTTACTGCACATCATTATTTGCTTTCTTTGCATTATTTTAATTTATCCTATTCTCTTGTAAGTCATTATCATTGTTCAAGTTCTTTATTCTTTTATTCATTTATTTCTAATCTATATATTCTTGTCGGTTTCTTAAAAGTTTTTTTAATTAGTTTTCTTTTCTTAGAAAGTTTCTTTGATTAATTTGCCTTTTTAAAATATTCAGATTAGGAGACTATTGTATGAAGATTTATTGACCTTTCTAATATCTCTGTCTTCAAAAAATTAACAATAAAAAGAAGAAGTCAAACCCTACTTTTCAATTTAAAAAACACTTTATCATTCTAAAAAGCTTCTTATTAAAATTTCATTTCTTCAAATTGGATACGTACTTAATTCTAAATTTAAGTTCTTGAAATAGTCTTTATAAAGTTTTAAGTATTTAAACAAATGTTTTTATAACCATTTAATTGTACTTTATTTTAAGTTTTTAACATTTGATATGTTTACATGTTTTTTATGTATATAAAAATAAAAATAATTTAAATGTATAATGTTGATTCTAATATAAAGTTTATTAGTTATTTTTTATTTTTTTAATCAAAATTTTATAGATAATTATTATTCAAACTTAAGATATTTTTGTATTTGTACAAAAGAACATTCTATTTGAAATATAATTTTATAGAAGGATCTACACAACATTTTTTTTTTGTTAAGAATCAATCTCTTATCTTTTGACCTTCCTATGCTATTACTATTTTTTTCCAATGTAGAAATTTACTTATTTCAAAGTTTTCAATTTTTTTGTCTTAGAAGCAAAGGTATGTAAAAAATGGGGTAATCTTCATTTACAAAGTTATTTTCTCCTTTTTGTAATTATATCTTCATTAGATATCAAGGTATGTGGCCCATAGAATCATTGCTAATGGTAAATCACAATTCTTTCAAGTATTGCGAGTTATCATTTGAGTACATATCTTTTTAAGGGTATATTTATTTGAGTATATATGGGTGCACACATATATGCCTAGATAAATAAATAATTTATTATGACTATGATGATTGGTAAATTGGTATATTCCTACAGAAAATAAATTAAGTACCCATGTTTACCCTCAATGGAGTTTTCTATCTGATATCCATATATTGTTTATTACTCATTGATCTTCCTTGGATCACTTCATTTACCTTATTTTTTTAGATTAGGAGTTATCTTACACATTTACCTTCCACTTTATTGTGATTTATTGATTTGCACATAGTTGCAATTTTATAATTTTTATAGCTTGTTCTATGCCCATATCGACACTTTATGATTTTATACCAATGATTTATATGAAGTTATTTGGATCTTTTTTGTAAGTTGCATAGGGAGCCAATTTTTTTCAAGTTTAACTATGACGGTGCCCTCAGTCATATTTGATTCATATCATGAAGGTCCCCTTAGTATAACAGATACATAGTTTTCTTATCTGGCCCACGGAGTATCCCTCTGTCCTATAATGGTGTGCACTTACTTTATATGGAGTTTCCCTCCATTTGATTTTATCTGTTCCACTTTGAAAGATGATATTTATATGGAGTTTCCCTCCATTTGGTTCTATTTTCTCTACTTTTAAGGTTGATATTTATGGAGTTTCCCTCCATGTTGTTCCATTTTGTTCCTCATGAAGAGGGTGTTATTCTTGGAGTTTCCCTCCAATTTCAAATGATTTCATCTAATTTGAAGGCAATATGTTCTTATTTGAAGGTAATATGTTGCTACTCCACATAATCCTTCCCTTTAGTATCCTACATAAATCACGATGTGATAATACTGATTTGATTAACATGTCTCTCATTTTAATTTAATTCATATACTAATGTGATAATGCTCTGCATACTTCATTGCTTAGATCGTGAGTCATGTAGGTTATGGAGTCATGACCCATTTACTTGCAGTGAGATGACTCATTAGTGGACTATCTATATCCACATGATTGATGTATCGTTGATGCAAGTTTCATTAGTTGGCCTTGTCCATGCTCATTTGTGCATTAGTATATTCTTTTCATGAGAACATTGATCAATTTAAAGTAATAATAAAATTGTCCTTTTGATATTTTTGAGCATATGATTTATCTTGATATCAGGTTAACTCCATTGCTTTGTGGTGACATGTCACATTTTCATCTCTATCCTAATTTTTCTCTATGAGAGTTTTCTTATCCTTATTCCAAAGGATTGCTAATTTGAATATCAGATGAGATTCTCCTCGTGGATAGTTGTCTTGTTTTCTATGTCTATTTTTGTAAGAAATGAATAATGTTGAGCAAGGAACGAGAAACAATCCAAGTAAGTTAAGTGTGAAACAATGTTACCATGAGATAAGCAACTCCAAGAGCATACACCAAGATGGTTCAACAATGGAGACAAGGATTTATAAGGGGAAAGCAAAGAAAACCCCTTGTGAGTTATTATGAATGAAGGCAAATGCCTAAAGAAGAGAGAGAGAGAGTGTTGGAGCAAAGGTTGCTCAATACAATAACATCAAGTGCTTAGAGTGGTGTGTAGTTGTGAAGAAGGAAGGAGGAGCATCTCTTATATAGAGATGAGAGAGGAGTTGCATTTGTAACTACCATTTCTATGAATGCCACATTCATAATAGGTGTGTGCAAAGTGTCACAATCCTCTTAAGGAGGATAAACTAAATAAAGAAATAAACAAGAGTTGTCCTTACATGTGGAATAATGGACAAATAATGACATGTCCTCCACATGTGTACAAGTGGACAAATTACACGTAGGGACCCTTGGAATATCCCAATTAAAATATATCCAAGGAAAGATTAACCTTTCTAACACCCCCCCTTAAGCTTTACTTGGGGAGTGTACTTCAACGGGTTGCAAACCCAAATTTTTACAATGGAACTGAAATTTCTCTTTAGAAAGTGGTTTGGTTAAGATATCAGCCACTTGATCTTCTCCTTTACAATAAAGAAGAATAATTTGATTGTCTTCAACTTGTTCTCGAATGAAGTGATGTTGAAGTGAAATATGTTTGGTGCGGGCATGATACACTGGATTCTTTGCCAAGGCAATAGCACTTTGATTGTCACAATGTATAGGTGTAGGTGATTGTTGAGGTAGACCAAAATCATCAAGAAGTCTTCGAATCCACAGAGCTTCTTTAGCTACATTGGTACAACCTTTGTATTCAGCTTCCGTTGAGCATAGGGAAATAGAATGTTCCTTTTTGCTTTTCCAAGAAATTGGACCTGAACCAACAAAGAAAACATAACCACAAGTGGATTTCCCATCATTGGGATCTCCACCTAGATCAGAATCAGTATAGCCATGTAAAATGAATTCAGAGTTTGGATCATAAAATAAGCCTATATTAATAGTTCCTTTAATATACCTTAAGATGCGTTTAGCAACTTTAAAATGAGTTTGTTGAGGTTTAGACATAAAACGAGACACTAAACCAACACTATAAGCAATATCAGGTCTAGTAAGAGTTAAATAATTTAAACTTCCTACTAATTGTCTATACAAAGTTTCATCAACAAAAGGAGTATTCATATCATTTAGTAATTTAGTTCCTAATTCACATGGAATTGAAACATGGTTAGAGTCATTCATCTTAAATTTTTCTAAAAGATCATAAGCATACTTGCTTTGAGAAACAAAGATACCATTAGGAGTTTGAAAAATTTGCATACCTAAGAAGTAATGTAAGATACCTAAGTCGGTCGTTTGAAATTTTTGTTTAAGTTGGAATTTAATATCAGAAATCAAAATGTCTAAACTAGAAGTGAGAATTAAATCATCTACATAAACAATAACAATGATAATATCATCGGTAGTATGTTTAATAAACAAATTAGGATCATTTTTGCTTCTAGTAAAACCTTGAGAAATGAAGAAAGAATTAATTTGAGAATACCATTCTCTAGGTGATTGTTTAAGGCCATAAATAGATTTGTTCAATTTGCAAACTAGATTTTCACTACCTTTCTTAACAAATCCAGGAGGTTGAGCCATATAGATTTCTTCATGTAACTCACCATTTAAAAAAGCACTTTTAACATCCATTTGATGAATGGGCCAATTCAGTTTAGATGCTAAAGCAAGAACTAATTTAATAGTAGGCATTTTAGCAACAGGTGCAAAGGTTTCATTATAGTCTAAGCCTTCAATTTGGGAAAAGCCTCTAGCAACTAGTCTAGCTTTAAATTTACTAATTTCATTATTAGTATTCAATTTTGTTTTATATAACCATTTACATGAAACTAGGTTTTTGCCAGGAGGTAATGTGACTAAATCCCAAGTGTGATTAGCAAGTAACGAATCATATTCCTCTTGCATGGCTTTCTGCCAATGAGGTTGAGAGTTAGCTTGATCAAAAGACTTAGGATCGTTAGAATTCAGAATAGTAGTCATCAAAGCATAATTACAATAATTAATCCTTCTATGTTTAATTCCACCAGATTTAGAAATATAATCATCAGCTTCATTGATGAGATTTTGAGCCCATTTAGGTTTACGTTTTGTTGTAATGGAATTATCACTAGAGGAAGAATCATGAGTAAGAATGGTATCATTAGTATCTATTTGAGTATCATGAGATGGAGGAGTAGAAATAACCTGTGGTACTTGATTAAAAGAAAGAGTAGGTTTAAGAGAGGGAGGTTGGTCCTCCACAAGCACAATTTTAGTGCCACTGAATTCTTCATCCGTTGTAGTAGAGCAGTCATGAACTCCAGTTTCTGCAATACAAACATCTCTGGCAACTTGAACTTTTTTAGTAGTGGAATCATAAACACGATAACCCTTAGTGTGTTCATCATAGCCAACAAACATATAAGGAGATGACTTAGCATCTAATTTATGCCTTTTCTGTTTAGGCGTATGGACATAAGCAGTGGAACCAAATATCCGTAAATGATGTAAATTTGGTTTCCTACCAGACCAAGCCTCTTCTGGAGTGATAGCTTTGAGAGCTTTGGTAGGAGTCCGATTAAGAATATAAGTTGCACAAAACATGGCTTCAGCCCAAAATTTATAATGCAAATTCTTAGCATGCAACATGCTTCGAGCCATTTCAACAATGGTCCGATGCTTTCTCTCTACTACACCATTTTGTTGTGGTGTATAAGGAATAGTAAGCTCATGCTTAATTCCACATGATTTCAAATAAGAATGAAAAGCATTATTCACATATTCTTTCCCATTATCAGTTCTAAGAATTTTAAGTTTATACCCAGATTGCCTTTCCACATATAACTGAAATTCAATAAATATATCAAGAACTTGATCCTTGCTATGCAAAAAATAGATCCAAGTTCGTCTAGAAAAATCATCAACAAAGGTAAGTGCATACCGAGAACCTTGGATGGAGGTATTTTCCATGGGACCCAAAAGATCACTATGGACAAGATGCAACTTATGAGTTGCTCGCCATGATTTTCCACTTGGAAAGGGTTCCCTATGCATCTTACCACTCATACAACCTGTACAGGTAATCTTGGAAGGAATAATGTTAGGCAAGCCATCAATCATATTATGCTTTTGCATGAAAGTAATATAATCATAATTTAAATGACCAAGTCTTTCATGCCATATATTGAAATCAATAGAAGTATGTAAAGAATATCGTGAACTAGCAAATTCATGGAATTTAAACAAATTGTCATTATCCATTTTAGCATAAGCAATTACTTTAAGAGTTTGAGGATCTATAATATAACATGTATCTTTGTAGAATTCAACTTTATAGTTCTGACATAGCTGTGAAACAGAAATTAGATTAGTTTTCAAGTCAGGGACATATAGAACATTATGCAATTTACCATTAGGAATAGTAACATCACCTAGTCCTTCAACTTTACAAGTCTGATTATTAGCTAACTGAATAGGAATGTTAGCAATATCAGGTTGTAAGGAATCAAAAATTTCTTTATGAGAGGTGACATGTTGGGATGCACCACTATCGACAATCCACTCTAGAGGTTTACAAAGATTAAAGCTACAAGTAAAAGCTTGACGAGAATTAGAACTAGTTGAATTACCTTTTCTATGGTTTGAGGTTTGATGATTGGTACTATGATTCATAGGTTTTCTATCATTTTGTTTTTTAAAACAATTATTAACAAGGTGACCATCTTTGCCACAATAAGAACAATGAGGTTTGGGATTGGAATGGTTCCTCTGATTAGGATTATGAGTATTATTAGGGTGATGGGTATTATTATATTTGGGATGAAATTTAGTGTTATTTGAATTAGATGGCTTGTAATTATGATTATTGGAACGAGAATTATTAGTTGAATTTCTAGAGACAAATGCATGTTCAGTTGATTTGAGAGTACCAAACTGGATTAGCTTAGCTTCTTCTTGTCTCAATAAAGTTTGGAAAATAACATAAGTTAACTGAGAGGATAAAGTAGGAATAGCAAGTTGTGCATGAATATTGGTTATAAACTGTTGAAACTGTCTTGGAAGACATTTTTTAAGAATAAGATGGATTAAACGAATATCCTCTAATTGAATACCTAAAGCCATAATTTGACTTTTAAGAGAATCAAATTTTAAGAGGAATTCATCCATACCTTTAAAATCTGCATACCTGAGATCTTCGAGTTGATCTTGCAATTGTATTTTGCGATATTCATCGCTACTGTCATACTTGGTCTTCAAGATGGACCACGCATCATGAGCTTTAGAACAGTGAGCAATTAAGATATATAAATCTGGAATAATAGAAATACCAATTAACCCTAAAGCTTCTTCGTTTTTAGCTTTCCAAGTATCTTTCTCATCTTGAGTAGCTGCTGAACCAGGCTCAAGAGAAGGGTCAGTGGCTATTTCAAAGAGATGTTTAAAACGAATAATAAATGAGATATGGGTTTTCCAAGAATGATAATTTGAATAATTAAGTTTGATTTCTGGAATTAATGTTGACATGATTAAAAAAAATTCTTTCCTTCTTTTTTTGAAAAAAAAATGCCCTTAATTTGAGAAAATTAAAATTAAAATTTTTATGAATTGAACAAAATTGTTTGTTTTTTTTATTTTATATTTTATGTTATTATTATTTTTTTAAGAATATTTGATTTTTTTAAAATTGTTTTAATTATAATTAATAGTGATAGTGGAATTTAAAAATAGTTAAAGTTTAATTAAAATGAAAAAAGAAGGAGGGGGAAACGGATTTAAATCAAAAATTGAGGGAAGTGAGCGGTGGCTGCCGCGTGGCAAGAGAAAGCGGCGGTCGGTGGTCGCCGCGTGTGTGGAGCGGCGAGCCGCGGGCGGTGGTTGCCGCGTGGCGGGAGGGGCCAACGTCGGTGGTCGCCGCGTGTGTGGAGCGGCGAGCTGCGGGCGGTGGTGGGGGGTTTTAAAAATGCAGAGTGCGCGGTAAAGGTGCAGAGGTGGCGGCGGCGGAATGTAACCGTCGGCGAGGATGTTGGCACGGTGGCGCAAATGTTTGCGCGGCGTTGGGATTGTTGGCGCGGCAGCGGGATTGTTGGCGCGGCGGCGCGATTTGCGCGGCCGAAAATGCTGCAGCGAGCTCGGGCCGAAATATGTAACAGTGCCTTCGGCGAGTGGCTGAGGCACGAGGTGGCGCGCGGGTGGCGCGGCCGCCTTAAAAAATTTTTTTTTTTTTTTTTTTTTAATGTGTTTTTATATATATAAAAACTTTATACTATATTTTTTGTTGTTTTTTTTTAAAAAAAACAAAAAGAAATAAAATTTTTTTTTTTTTTAAATAGTAAAATATATTATTTTTCCTAAAAATTTTGATAAATAAAGTGAGAGGAAAAATAAAGAGATAAAAAGCTTCACTATTGTAATATGTTTTGTTTTGGCGGCATGCCGTCCAAAACAAACAAAAAAAAAAACTAAGAAAACTCTTTGGTGGCAAGCCGTCCAAAGAGGGTTAGAAAAGAATAAGAAGCTTTATAAGAAAACCCTTTGGCGGCAAGCCTTCCAAAGAGGGTTAGTAAAAAAAAATGAAGCTTTGCAAGAAAACCCTTTGGCGGCAAGCCTTCCAAAGAGGGTTAGTAAAAAAAACTTGCATGCACAAGATTAGTTAAAACGAGCTAAGATCACAACACAATCTTCTTCTCTCAATAACGTCTCCAAATAAGGTGTGCTCCAATGAATGGCAACCTTCACCACAAAACTTAAAACAAGGATTAGATAACCAAGCTCTGATACCATGTAAGAAATGAATAATGTTGAGCAAGGAACGAGAAACAATCCAAGTAAGTTAAGTGTGAAACAATGTTACCATGAGATAAGCAACTCCAAGAGCATACACCAAGATGGTTCAACAATGGAGACAAGGATTTATAAGGGGAAAGCAAAGAAAACCCCTTGTGAGTTATTATGAATGAAGGCAAATGCCTAAAGAAGAGAGAGAGAGAGTGTTGGAGCAAAGGTAGCTCAATACAATAACATCAAGTGCTTAGAGTGGTGTGTAGTTGTGAAGAAGGAAGGAGGAGCATCTCTTATATAGAGATGAGAGAGGAGTTGCATTTGTAACTCCCATTTCTATGAATGCCACATTCATAATAGGTGTGTGCAAAGTGTCACAATCCTCTTAAGGAGGATAAACTAAATAACGAAATAAACAAGAGTTGTCCTTACATGTGGAATAATGGACAAATAATGACATGTCCTCCACATGTGTACAAGTGGACAAATTACATGTAGGGACCCTTGGAATATCCCAATTAAAATATATCCAAGGAAAGATTAACCTTTCTAACAATTTTTAAGGTAATCTATTGAGGCACATACAAGACATTATTATTTGGTGTACATATCCTATGCACCATTATTCAACTTGAAGATGTAATGCATTCAAATGATCTATCCACTTCTCTTGGTTGTACAAAGATCTACCCACACTCACAAGAGACTTCTTGCACAATTGAAGACATTCTCAAAGACCAAGTTATTGATATATTGTCAAAGCCTCTTTCTAGAGAGAAATTAGAATTTCATTGTAAAAATTTGGGTTTAATACCCTTTGATGTAATTTCCTCAACTAAAGATTAAAGTGGGGGGCGGGGGCGGGGGGTGGTGTTCGAATTAGTAATCTTTCCTTGATTGTATTTATTTATTAAATGGGATAAACCAAGGTATCCCTTATGTTATTTGTCCTCTACTCCACATGTGCAGACATGTCACTTGCTTGTCCTATTGTCCATGTGTGAGGAAAACTCTTTTTTGTAATTCCTTGTATAAGGAAAATAGTTATTCCTCCTTAAGAGGGTTATGACACTTGTTATGCATACACTTATGAATGTGGCAGTCATTCCAATGGGAGTTACTAAATAGCTCCTCTTCTCATCTCTTTATAATAGATGCTTCTCTCTCATTCTCAACAATATACACTCACTATGTAGTACTTTTAATGAGCTTATGGCTCTATTTCTCACCCTCTCATTCTTTAGGCATTTGCCTCATTCATATAATTCACAAGGGGTTTTCTTTGCTTTTCCCTTTCAAAATATTTGTCTCCTCTCTTGTGTTGATCTTGGAAACTTCATGTAAAGTATGGTAACTATTTTCATTACAAACTCTCTTGGATTAATTATGGTTCTTCATTTTAGTTCATTTCAATTTCATTAGTTCTAATAGAGCTTAGCATACACTCGATGTTAGAATGATTTAGAATAATTGAGGGGAAGGAGAGGGGGAGGGGGGTGTGAATCAATTATCCTTAGGTCTAGATGTACAAATTAAACTTTTGAACTCTTCAAACAACTTAGATCTAATGTTTAATTCACTCAGTCTCTATAATGACTTATGAGAAACATAAACTTGCAATCCACTATCCAAATAATAACTAACTTGCAGAATGTAAAACATTAAACAATAAAACGTCTAAAATAACATTCACACTTGTAGGTTGCATGAATGTAACCTTGGAGGATGGTTCATCTCAATTAGTACATTCTTTTTTTTTACTCCACAATTTGATTATATTCATTTTTTATAAATTCCGAGGGAAAAGAATATGGTGAAGGTTTACCGAGATAAGTAGGCATCTAGAGTCAACCATAAATAACATGTCTGTTTTTTAGGGCCAAATCCTTTAAATGATTACAAAAAACTTCTCATACCTATTCATAACTAGGCTATATTTTCAAGCTTTTATCTTGTAATAAGTGCAATTCTTGTTAAATTCATGGATTCCTATGTTTCTTGGGGTTATTGGAATGATGGAAAGCCTTCTTAGATATTCTTTCTTTTGGATGCATTGATGGTTATTTTATCTTGGAAATATCTTTGTTGTGATTGGATGTGTTTTTCTTTTGAATTAATATGGTTTCTATTATGCCCCCCAAAAAGAGGCTCCTAAAACTTTCTTGGAAATATTACTTAATCTTTATAAAGTCTCTCATGTAGAATCATACTAATATAATAAAAGAATTTCAATATCCACAAAGTTATAATAGCTTTTTGCACATCATATACCCTACCATATTAACTTTCATACATGTTGTCCTTTTTGTAGTAAGCATAATGATGAGTTCCTCCATTTTCTTAACCGGGACCCTTCAACAAATAGTATAAAGAAACAACCACTAATGCATTCACATGATTTGATTATGTGTCATTGAAGGCTTCATATCTTGAACAAAGCATTTTTGTTGGTGTAAATACATATTTACTATTTACACTTACTTAAGTTTATTTAGGTTAATGCACTATTTTATTATTTTGCATTGTTTTATTGTTTTATTTTGTGAGACACTTAGGTGTTTGCGCATCTTTTTGAGTTGTCATGTTGACAACATAGAAGTATGCAACTCTATTTTAGCACATGGTATCTACAACACTGATTTGCGTATCACACCCTTGTATGCTTATCCTCTCATCATCACACTTACTCCTGTGCTTAATGGAGGATAACCCATATTTGGTGGACATGTGCTTGGTTGTATGACATATCACGGTGCTGATTTCAAGGCATTCTAGATGTATCTCAGAGGCCTTTATATACAGGCACTCCTAGTGTACTTTCACATTGCATATTGAATGAATATATCATCATTCTGATCATACTCTCTATTTATGGTCTACAATTGTGCTTTTCTTTGAGTTCTTAGTTTATGGGTGAATTTTTCCCTAAGGCAAATTCTTACATGGTATCAGAGCTTGGAGATTTTCTCATCACATAGGCATTCGAGACCATTGTTGCTTCAGCACCTCAGCCTGAATCTGGAGTATTGTAGAAATTGGGAGCATCTAGAGCTAGATCTGACCTCGCCATTGTGTTTGGAATGCTAATTCGGTGAAAATCAACTATAAACTTAGCTACCTTGGCCCAAGTCAATTGTGAGGCAATTTTTTTTTGCAAATCGGAACCTGGAGGGCCCGATTTGCAATTCGAGTATGGTATTTTTTTTGTAGATTTAATTAATTTTTCAAATCTGCATTTTTATTTCTTTACAATTATTTTTCGTTAGTATTTCAAAAAAAAAATTGTCCTTCAGGCACCCAACAGAGAATTTTTTTTAGCAAAACCGGGCAGTGACACCTTGGCTCTGCCATTTGGAGAATTTATTATTTAATTGCAAGTTATTTGGTTAATTCGGTCGGCGTATCATAGTTGAAATCTGCATTTAATCTGCAGGCAACATTATTCAATTTATCCACCGATGACATACTAAAGTCCGATGACCAAGCCAAATACCCACGACGACCAAACAACACTGCGCGGGCTTACTTTGTTTAAAGTTGCCACCCTTTTTCTTTTAAACAGTTCGTAGACTAACCTCAACATCATTGTGGGATTTTATTTAATAAATCCTGACCCAAATCAGTGTTCAATTGCATTTTTTGGCCCGCATATTATAGTTTTTGGCCCACATATTACAGTTTTCGACATTTAAACCTCCCCGACAGTGAGCAGAGTTCAAATCTGAGCACGACTTTTCAAAACTTCGATAGAGTGCAAATATTCCAATGCATGTTTGGTATCTCTGGCACTTGCTGCATTTAGCTCTCTAGCTAATGAAGATTCTAACATCATACATAAACTTTTAGCATTGTTTTTAAAAAAAATTTGGTTGCATTTTTTTTACACAACGAACCTCCCACGCTCTTCTGTCACTTCACAGACCTAATGAACCTGCCACGTGATCTGTTCATAGCCACGTCTATTTGGACACATGAAATTAAAATATTTGCTCACGCATGCAACCCGGCAAAAGAATTAGTGCCACATGCACCCACACTTTGTCTACCACATGTCAGGAAGTGTACAGTTAGCAGACATATCCACGTGGACTGCTCTTCTCTTGACACATCATTTTTTAGACACGTCAACATTTGTGACATGTCATCCTACCATTTAGGAATTTGTACTTGCCACATCACCGTCTAACTATTTTTCCATGTTAGTGACACACGTCCACCATGTCAGTATCCATACAGTACAGATGCTTAATTAGCCTGACATGTCAACAAGGGGCCTAATTTTTTGCTGACATCATCAAAGTAGTATGTTAAATTTGACGGGTCATCTGAATGTTAAAACAGGGCATTTTCTAACTGCTATGATAGTCATTTGACTATCAAATTTAAGCATGCAGTTTTCTTGCCAAAATTGTCTCCAGATTGCTTTTTGATTTGGCAACCTAAATTTTCGAGCCCATAACTTAGACATCTAGACTCTGATTCAGGTGCAATTTTTTTTGAAATTGGGTAGAATTTCTTGAATTTTCTAGTGGTGGTATTCGTTTTTGTTTTTGGTGCAAGAATTTTTCAAAATTTGCATTTTTGGTGATTGTACCTGCATAATCCTACATTTTGCAACTTCAAACGCTCCATACGGGCACATTTGGTCACTTTTTTAGGTTTTGTTTTTTTGAAAGTGCATTTTTTTCATTTACTTTTTAGATCTATAGTCAAATTCTAGGTTGTGTGGACAAAATTCTCACTTTCAAAACTAGGGCTCTTTCTACATTGTAAAGCTTTTATTACTTTTCAGAATTATTGTACATCTGAGCTATAGTGCTTCGTGACAGATTTGGACCTCAAAAGGAAGTTGTAAAAGCAAAATCAGAAAGTCGACTTTGTTCATTTTAACAAGTGGCTCATTGTACATGCACTACTTATAAAGTGCCAAAAGCATCTTTTTTTTTTTTTTGGGGGGTGGGGGGGTGGGTGTTTATTGTGTTCTTGTGTCTCTCTTTTGTGCTCTTTTCATTTCTGCATCATGGGTTCATCTAAATGTCCACCTCTAACTTCATGCAATTATTCTACATGGAAAGATATTGCATGGAGTAGATTAATGGAAAAATGATATAGTCTTTATGTTGATGGTACAATTACCGAACCTACTAATGCTAAAGAACTCATTAATTGGCAAGCTCAAGACCGACAGGCTTTATGAGTTATCAAGAATTGTTTTCATAGAGATCTATTATTTCACATTGCCAATTGTACAGAATCGAAACCAGCTTGGGACAAACTTGTAGCATTAAGTGGTAAGGTGGATGAAGAAAAGGGATTTTAGATTGAAGATGATCTACTTCTTCTGGATCCAAATTTTTTTAACACAATTCAAGATTACATCACCAAAGCTAGTGAGTACAAGAAACTACTTAAAGACTGCGGAAATCCCATGAAAGATGAAAAGTTGATTCATCACATCCTGAAGAGGCTACCTTTAGAGTATGCTTCATTTGTTTTGAATTTCAACATTCACAAGTTGACCATGGGATTTTCTTACTAGAAGCCTTCATTTGATGCATTCACAGAAATGTTGATTGTTGAACAATCTCACTTGATTGATTTAGGACTTCTCAAGTCATTAAAGACCAAAGCCTTGGTGGCTAGTGATGAGCACCAATCAAGTCAAGGAGGGAAAAGCAACAAGAAGAAGAAGCAGTGGAAGTAGAAATCACAATCTGAGACACAACAATCCTCCTCACAACAAGGCAATTCTTCTTCCAACAAGAAGGGAAGTAATGAAAAGAAGGACAAACTTTTTTGTGCATATTAAAAAAAGCCAAATCATGACGAGCATCATTGCGAGACTAAAAGAATTGATGAGTTAGAAAATCTACTCAGGAAGAACAACATTCAAGTGCAAGGTACTTCCAAGGATTCAACTCCAACCTCTTCAAAGGGAAAAGGGCAAGCACTTATGGCAAACACAAGTTCTTCTTCGGAACGGATACTTGACTCAGGTGCCTCTTACTAGATGGGTTCTTCAAAGGGAGACTTTTCTTCATTGAAGCAGTCAAAGGTACCACACATCTTCGTGGGAGATGATACTAAAATAGAATTTGAAGGGAAAGGACACGTGGAAATGGATAATGGGGAATTTAGAGATGTTCTCTACATTCCAAACCTTAGCTCCAATCTCCTATCAGTTTACCAAATCACTCACCTTGGAGATGGTAACAAAGTTGAGTTCCTTCTAGATTCAGTGATGGTGCAAAGTCTAAAAGATGATTTCATGGTTGCAGTGGGGAAAGTCAATTATGAGAAGAGGCTTTATTCCTTCTCCCACTTTGTGCCTAAGTCACCTTCTCAAGCCTTGTTGACTCACTCTACTTCACAAATCACACTATGGCATGAGTGGTTTGGTCACCTTACCTTCTGTCATCTTCAACAACTTTGCTTCAAACACATGGTCAAAGGTCTACCTAACATCAACTTTTCTAAGGGAGAGTGTTCATCTTGCTCCGTGGATACGCATCTCAAAGAGAAGTTTGATAAAGGGAAGTCTTCATGAGTTGCAATTGTTCTTCAGTTAGTTCACATGGTTTTAGTAGGTCCTTTTGTAGTGACATCAGTCAGCCAAGGCCACTACATCCTCACATTAGTTGATGACTATTCACGATTCACTTGGTCTACTTCCTTCGTCACAAGAATGAAGTGGTTCATAAGCTTCAAGCCTTCAAGACTCATGTTGAACACAAATCAAGGAAAGCCATCAAGGTACTATGGGTGGACAATGAGAATAGATATGTAGATAGAAGACTTAAGGACTTTTGCAAGCTTAAGGGAATTGATCTTCATAATCCACCAGCATTCAGTCCACACAAGATAGATGTTGCAGCTATGAGGATTAGAACTCTCAAGACCATGGCAAGTTTCATGATAAAAGCCAAGTCTCTCGATCCTACATTAGAAGTTGAAGCCATTAACAGTGCTACTCACATACTTAATAGGTCTCCTCATATTGCCTTAGATGGGAAGACTCCTTTTGAGGCATGTTACAACAGAAAACTAGTTGTGAGTCACTTCAAAGTCTTCAGTTGTCCAGCATGGGCAAACCTATCTTCCAGGGGAAGTAAGGCACCAACACCTAGGCCTTGTACCTTCATCAGATATGAAAAAAGTGTGAAGGCTTACAGGCTTATGGATCTAGAAACTCATAAGATTTTTGTGGAGAAGGATGTTCACTTTGAGGAAAGTTCACCCAGCTTATCCTCTAATCCTCTCTGCACATCATACACAATGGAAATTGATAGTGACACCGGTAATAGTGCTTCAACAAATTTAGACACATGGGGTTCTATCGATAGTTGTAGTGAAAGGTCATGTCATCAGTATAGTCCACATGCTTACGTTGCCACAATGAAAGGTCCAACACAACATGGTACATCTTGTCTTCTAGCTCTAGCTTCAATTGATGACTACATGGCAGACATTGTAGGTTTGTTTGTGGAGTCACACACTACAGACTTGGGAGACAGTTTTGATGATTTGCATCTTCTCTTTGATGAAGGTGATTCTTCTACAGTTGTTGCAAGGGCTCACTCTGACCCTCATGTCCATTCTCTACATGATCAATCTTTATAGGTTGGCATGATTGTGGATCCTTATGAACAACAATTGTCGGAGGTCTCGTTGTCAATTGAGGAGATAGATGGTTCATGGGAACAGGTTCAAGACATCCTTGACAAATCTGCATTCATTCTTTTCAACACAATTGGAAGGGGCAAGCATCAACATCAACACAAGGATACTTGAGCAGGTGTCAGGGCCACCATACATCTTTAGGATTGTACCTTTGCCAAAGGGAAGGAACGTCATTCTGTATTCTTGGACCAACTTCTTCATCAGAGCGACTTTCACTGACAAGCATTCTTCATTTTGAGGGGGGGGGGAGACTACCTTGTCTCTCTTCCTCTTCTTTCTTATGGGGGGGACTTTTTCCGCTTATGAGGTTCTTGTTCTTCTCATTCTTCACTTTGTATATATTGAATGTATGTTGTAATGGGGGGGTCTTGATTACTCCATCCATCCATGCATCCTTTTTTATCTCTCTTTTTGGGGGAGGGTTTTTCCCATGAGGTTTTCCCTTTTTCTTCGCTTTACGAGAGATTGCATTTCATTATGTACATGGGTACCTAACATGGCCTAGTAGCTGGGATCCATCTTGCATTTCATCCTAGTTTTCATAAGCTTAAGGGCATTCCCCTAATTTGCACTTAAGGGGGGGTGTTGGTGTAAATACGTATTTACTATTTACACTTACTTATGTTTAGTTAGGTTAATTCATTATTTTATTATTTTATTTTGTGAGACACTTAGGAGTTTGTGCACCTTTTTGAGTTGTCATGTTGACAACATAGAAGTACGCAACTCTAGTTTAGCACATGGTGTCTACAACACTGTTTTGCATGTCACACCCTTGTAGGCTTATCCTCTCATCATCACACTTATTTTCATGCTTAATGGAGGATAACCCATATCTGGTGGACATGTGCCTGGTTGTATGACATATCATGGTGTTGATTTCGAGGCATTCTAGATGTATCTCAAAGGCCTTTATATATAGGCACTCCTAGTGCATTTTCACATTGCATATTGAATGAATATATTGTCATTATGATCACACTCTCTCTTTCTTGTCTACAATTGTGCTTGTGTTTGAGTTCTTAGTTCCTGGGTGAATTTTTCCCTAAGGCAAATTCTTACAATTTTTTATTCTATTAACACGACTACATTTGTTGTTTGAGAACTAAAGATCCTTGGCATACATACACATCCATGTTCATGTCTTTTTTAATCATGTTAGGTAGGTAAGGCAATGCATTGTTAGTTTCTTTGACTTAATTAATTATTTTGTAAATTTTATTTGACATATGTACATTATAGGTATTTAAAATATTCATTTTATTTCTAATCAAAATTAATTAACTTAAAAGTAAGGAAAAAGAAATAGAACAATTAGGCATATAATAATAATAATAAATATTGATAACGATGTAAATAGTTATAATAAAATGAAATATAAAAAATAAGAAAGTATAAAAGATAGAAAGAAATATTATGTTTATAGTTATAATAGTATAAAATGCTAAATATAACAAAGCAAAAATAATAAATATGAATTTAAAATATCATATGGAAAATCTATAAAGTTTACTAATTAAATTATAACTAAAATAATAGTAAAATATAAAATAATATCTAAATATTAATTACAATTTCTTTAGAATATCACTTGGTATCGATAAATTATTATTTTTTGGTTGGATAGTAAATTATATAATTTAAATAATAAATATACCAATATTCTTGTGTAATATGAATTTATTATGATGTGGAGTATAAATTTCTTTGTACATTTGTAAAATTAAAAAATCCTTACATAAAAATAACTAGCAATCACACCTTAGAGTGCAATAGGTATGCTAAACAGATATTGAAGGTCAATTAGATTTTTTTTTTTGTGTGTATTCTTTTGCCTATTTTTGTACAACTAATAGATATAAAAAATCTCTAATCAGGGAGATAATCATACTCTATTACCATAACCTTAACCTTAACAAAGCCTATCACAAATATCATAATGGTAAACAAGGTACAAAATCTTAACACTTATCATGACATAGCCCTAAACCATTATCCTAATCCTAACCCTATCAAAAATCATAACTTCAACCATAAAACTAACTATATTCCTAAGTCTGACCTCAACCTAACCACAACTGTAATAAAAATCTAAACCCTAAACAAAATACTAAGTATAATGTGTTGCCTTACCTTTAAACCATAATTTTAGCTCTAAACCCTATTCATGTAATCTAATCCTAAGCCCAACTCTAATCCTAACATTAACTAAAACTCAAATCCTTAAACAATCATAACCCAAATCCTTAACACAATCTTAGCCCTAATTATGACATAAACCTACTCTCTTAAATTCTAATTATGATTTTCAACAAGTCATGTTTCCTTCCAAATCAAATTTATTACAATCCAAAAATATAATTAAACCACAAATATATTTTTAAATATATTTTAATAGTATCTAAGCTTAAATATATTTGAAATTTATATTGTAAAAAGGTGATATTATAATATATAATTTTTAATATAATTAATTAGGATTCAAAATTAAATCTAAACTTGATACAAATATCTACTATTAAAAATAAAAATTTAAAACTTTTATCATAAATACAAATTAATTAAAATTTAAAATTCAATATATTTGATATAAATATTAATTAATAAAAAATAAATTCAATACAAATGAAATTGTAAAATATTGATTGGTATTATAAAACTGTTGTTCTCAAGTATCTAATTACTCATTTCAAATAATAAAATACCTCCAACATAAACATTATCCACACATAATTATAGTTATAAAATAAAATCATATTAGTATAAATATTTATCTAGTCAAAATGTCCACCCTTTTTCATAATTCTAAAAGTGAAATTATTTCCACTCTTTCTTGGAATTCTACACTCAATTTTAAATAAATATTAAATTAGATATTTAGAAATATAATTCATATATTTTAAATATAAATTTCTACAGATTTGATATAACTATTGTAACTATTTTTAAAAGCTTATTGCTTGAGTCAAATTTCATAGTGAAAAACTACATTGCATTATTCCTAATTTAAAAGACTTGTGAGCTTGCAAATAATTAATAAATCAAAGTTAATCATGGAGCTAAAAACGTGGAAGTTTTTTTTTAAAATGACAAATAGAGGAGTAATGTCTTTGAAAGCAAATTGCCCAGAAAATGGTAAATAAATGATAATAAACATGGACACAATGACACCAAGAAAATAGTAAATAAGGATCAATAGACGACTGCAATTCAATCGTCTTGCAAGGTGTTTAATGAACTTTCAACTGTTGATAATAATACTAACCTTTTTTTCTTCAGTATAGTACGTCTTCAGTGTACATAGTTAAAAAAAAAAGAAGAAGAAAAAAGAAATAGATAAAAATAAAGTATATTTCCTAGATTATCAATTAAGAAGAGACCTTCTAAGAAGTTTGAGAAATTTTTATATGATAAGTTTTGTATATAAGTAGTGATTACAGTAAATTTGTTAAAATATGATATAAATGATGAAACAATAGTATTACAAAATTTGATTTGAGTGAGGTTAAGCATCATTCTATGCTTATATAATTATTACATTATTTTCAAGGGACACCAAAATTTATTATTAGATGTCAAAAAAAAAATTCAAAGTTGAAAATATTGCTTTATAATATTTATTGAACTGCAACAATCGTACTAAAGACATATTAACAAACAAATAACATATAAATAGTATTCTTCTATGGCACCAGCTACGATGCAACTTATTTGCACCGTCGGAAGCCGTGCCAAGTCCTACCCATGCCCGACTTCTCTACTATTGGATGAAACATGGAATGGTGATGTGACATGATGGAGGAAGTGTTAGTCAAATCCAACCTACTTGGTTTCTAGTATGTTCCCACCAAATTTTCCTTAGGCTTAGCGTAATGTTTATAAATGATTCATTTTCCTTGTTGTAAGCGAATTAATTTTAATTGATAAAGTTTGTTGTCCGAAAAAATCAACATTTTTTGTTTCAGAGTTTCTTTTTTCAAATAAGATGTAATATTAAAGTCATAAATATTAATTTAAAATATTATATTATATTTTATATTTTGAACTGTAAGTGTTATTATAATTATAAGTAATGATAAAGTGTTAGTTTTGTTTAACTTAATTATTTATCATATTTAGTAATACTTATGACAATTTTATATTGTTATTATTAAAAATTTGCATTCATCTATTTATCAAATTATGTCTATTGCTATATATATTTTAGAAATCTATTGCTATATATTTAAAATATTTATTTTTAAAATGAAACTTGGAAGTAAAATAAACTAAATTCATAAAATTTAAAAATATGATTTCATTTTTTAACAATGTAATATCATATCAATTCAAAAAATAAATAAATAAATTTATTTTTAAAAACTTATTGTGGTCTATTTTTATTATAATTTTACACTTTATTGCTGAATTTTATTTTTGTACCTTTACTTCAATAGTTGTGCAAATAATAAAATAATAAAAATATTATTATTTATTTAAAAATATCTTAATTATTAATTATTATATTTTACAAATTAGTGAAAGAAAAAAATTGTGTAAATTATTTTTTAAAAATTATTATGGTCTATTTTTGTTATAATAATAGACTTTATTATTGAGATCTATTCGGTTAAATTTGTTGCTCATCTTGTAACTTAAATCACTCTTTTACTTTAATTATTTTTTCTCTCATGTGTGTGTGTGTGTGTGCGCGCGCGCGCGCGCATGTGTGTGTGTGTAATCTATTAAATTTTGTTATTAGAAACCCAATCAAATTTAGATAAGAAAACAAAATTTGGTATTTCTTATATTTATTAATTATCTTTTAATGTAACTCGTTATAATCAATATTAACATTCTAGCCATCTAAGTTTCATCCAATCAATAAGAAAAATATAATAACATCAAAGATTTTTGTAACTCATTATCATGACAATTTTTAAACTTGAATTAAATCCAACATATAAAATGTAACGCCCCATCATGTGACCCAAAAGAAGTTAACCTAAAGTTTTACAAAGTTTGCTAAACATTTTTTTTAAAAGATAAAGATATAATAATAGTTATAGAATAGTGGAAGCAATTAACATACACTCAAACATCAACAACACATAAACAAGTTACAACTATTAAGGGTCCCATGATGATGAATTACATTTAATTTTAATAAACACTAAATCCAATATATAATAAATCCACATCAAATAATAATATACAAGTATGAATCCATTTAAATAATATACAATCATCTCGAATGCCACTTGGCAACAATCATAATGCACAATCATCCACTGTACAAGTCACAGGCTATGAGAGGCTGAAATAATATACATCATGAAATAGATTACATCATCTTGTAAGATCTATGAAATCAAATACAATACATTAAGTACAACCATCCATCATAGTACACAAGAATAGAATGAAGGAGTTATAGAATAGGGAACTCCAACCACGACAATCAAATTGTCGGATCTCAATGGTATAAGAAAAAGCACTACCACCTGACCTCGTGGAACCCAAAAAGGCCCACTCCTACCATGTTGAGGAGATAAACTCAAGTCCCAAAAAGGATAACAAACTCAAAAGTCAAAACCAATAGCTAGGTTCAAGGAATCACCTAAAATTAAACTACCTCAAGGGTACCAAGACACAAGTATCAACTAATCCCAAAGGCTACATAGACATGTTGGGAATCTATTATGCATGTGGGCAAGTGTTATCGTACGAGCCAACTCTAAGGTTACCCTAGCAACCTCTCTAGACTTCGACCCCCTAGTGTCTCTATGTGGCATCAATATCCTTTCGTATAGACAAAGCATACTAACAAGTCAACTCTAAGGTTACCCGACTAGTTTTTTAATTATCTAGCCCCCTAATGTCTTTCTGTGGTACCAATATCTTATTAATTCATTTTAAACCCATTTAATGAAATGTTATCATTTATTAACATAACCTACAATGAGTTACCCAGGTAGCCTCTTTAGGGCTCCAACCTCCATTGCAAGCCACTTCCAAACATTGACAAACAAATAACCTATCCTAAGCTCAGTAAAATCAAAAGCTCACAAAAGACCACATACCATACATCCGTTCTTAAATAAGCAACTGATAAGTACTGAAAATCACTAATCATAATCACGAATTCCACCAATACGATCATCCTAACATGATTGATCAAAAATTAATTACACATAAACCAATCTAGGTCATAACATGACATCACCAAGAACAAATCATACAAACACCTCAGTCCTATACAAGTGACTAAAAAGCAATCCAAATACAATTGATCAAAGACTCAAAGGTTATATCAGATAGGTCACACCATTCACCTCAATTCCACACAAGAACATTGGAAAGCAATAACAATCAATACATAAAAACACCTCATAGAGCATACCAGACACATTACCATGGTTGAGTATAAAAGATCATGATCAAAACATCATCATGACATCACAAAACAAAACTCCCAAGTCTCTGGTAAACATCCTGACTGGTCAAAGCTAAGTCAACCTGATGCCCAATAGTAAAATCACATGTCATAAAAAGAGTACATACAAAAGTAACTTTTACAATATATATTAGGTTTTGAAAACACACCAATTCAATGTTCACTATAGGTTTTCAAGTTTCCATTTTCGTTAAAACACAAAGACTCAATCAAGGTTTCAATTTTCATTTCTCTGATTGTCAGAATCACTAAGGTTTTATGAGTTCACTAGAATTCCAAATGATTCAACAAATCATATAAAGTTGTTTAAACATAGTTTCATAGTTCAATTCATTATTAAACAAACTCAAGATTTGATATTCAAAACTTTTGTTTCAATTTTCATTTTAAGTCACAAATTCACTAAGTTCTCGATTACAATCAAAGTTCAGTTTCTGTCTTTTCAAAGTATAATAACTACTAAGAATTCTTGAATAATAAATTCCCTTAATGTTGATTTGCTAATGTTTTTTCAAGTACACAAGAATAATAGATTTATAAATCTTATTAAAAGTCAATTAAATATGACTTGAATTGTTAACCAAAACTAGAGTTTGCCAATATTTCCCAAATCATAATAGAAATCATTTTCATATAAAATTCATCAAGGAAAAATCCAAGTTTACCCATTAGCCATTCACAACTTACAATTCTAATTTATTTTAATAATAATTTAATTAAAACTTTAATTAAATATTATTAAAAAATTAAATCACTAATCATTAAATTATTAATGATAGTAATTACTTATTTAAAAATAATTTATATTAAATTATTACAAAATAATAATCATTAATAATATAATACTATTACTAACATTTAATAAAATTAATATTAATTAAAATATTAATAAAACTAAATTAAATAATATAAAAAACTAAATTTACAAAGCAATTTAAATCGCTACCCAAAACTATGGAGTGCGGCCCAAGATCGCACTGCGAAAGGGCAGCGTGCTGTCCAAGGCAGTGTACGCTTCCTCAACAACTACGAACTGTCCTTTGACAGCCGCACACTATCTTGGCAGCGTACCTATCCTTGGGACAGTCGTTGCCAATGGCAACCGAGGGTGGGAGATGGGGTCCCCACCTCCCCCCCCTCCCCCCAATTTTTATTTTTTTAAATTTATTTATTGATATTAAAACAACAGCCCCCTCCACATATTAAATTGTAGTCCGTACTTTTTAATCAACATTATTATTATTATTATTATTATTATATAATTACATAGTAATTACCAATTACTGCGTTTATATATATATATATATATGAATGATAAATTTTCCAATAGGATTCTGGTAGAGAAATAATTTGCATTCAATTAAATTTATTTACATAATAAGATTTTCTCAATTTTCAAAACTTATCACGGATCAACATACCAATCGATAAAATTTACATGTCGAAGGTTTTCTAACTTCAATTTTATTTGTAGAGGTTTCCAAAAATGAAGAATAATTAAATTCATAAACAAATCAAATTTTCTCTCATAACCCATATCCTGATTTTACCAATTAGATAACGAATCTCTAAAACTTTCCAGATAAGGGTTTCAATTTTAAATTAACAACAATGATTCCAAAAGAATGAAATTCCTTCACAGACATCTTTGATAATGAAGAATAATAAATATGCAAACAAGGGTTTCAACCCATAAGAATTTAAAAAACAAAAACATAATAGACACGGAGAAGACATAAATTTGAAGGATGGAAAACTACTATACAAATAAACCACGAGATCCTACTTGGATTTGATGCTAAAACGATAATTGCACGAAGCACACAAAACAATCTCCTTTCTTTGAAAACTTCTTTCTTCGAAATTGAACCCCAAAACCTGTGTAATTGCAAACTGGGCTCTAGATCTCTGATAAAGAGTTCTCCCTTAAATTTGGGGCTTTGATTATGCAATTACCAAAGGGAACTAAATGATCATTACCTCTTAATATCTAATTATCCTTTACATTTTCATGCACGCTTTTTTGCAATTAAAATATCTTTGTTAAATTAATTTTCTTTCTTCCTCTGATTAATTTATTATATTTTAATTCCATGCATAAGCTTTATGTAATTTAATTAAAATAAACTTTATTAAATTATGTTTTCCCTCTCTTATTAAATCACGAGACACTTTAATAATATATTTATTAATTCAACTACTAATATTATTTAGAGTTTAGGTAAGACCCTACAACACAATGGTAAATTGTGAGCCTCTTATCGAAGAGGTCTTGGGTTCCAATCTATTCGCAAGCATGTTTTATAAATAATAATAATAATTCATCTTAGCTTCGACCTCTTACTGATCCAAAATAAAATAAAATTAGAGTTTATTATTAAAAATAAAACTCTTAAATAATAATTATTAAATTAAATAAATATAATTACGTATAAATTAGAACCATAACTTTATCTTTAAGTTTCATTCTTTTATTTAAATAAATTCACGAGACATTTTTAGTAATATATTTATCGACGTAATTAATAACATTATTTAGAGTTTATTATTAAAATAAAACTCCTAAATAATTATCATTAAATTAAATAAATATAAATACATCAAAAATAAAACTTTAATAAAATCTTTAAATTTAATTATTTTATTTAATTAATTTCTCAATTAATTAAATATAATTAAATATTAAATATTAATAAATTCCCATTAAATTAAATCATTAAATTCTCTTTTAATACAATTTAATTCTTACTGAAAATCATCACAGACCTACAAAACCAAAAATGACAACTCATTTAAAAGACAAAGCATAAAGTCAAACTACAAGTTCAAAATCACGAATTCACGTCACTTGACGAATTCAGAAAGGTAAAATTAACTCAGATACTTGTCGTACTTTCTAGGACAATTGGCTTAGGGTTCAGGATTCAGACTCAAGAATTATCTCCCCACTTATACCATTGAAATACTGTGATACAGTACGCTTATCCTGACAATTCAAGGAAGTCGATACCTGGTACTTACAATCTACATAAAATCCACGCATGTCCAAACAGAATATTCTAAACTAAATAGGCAATGACAGGAAGTGATTCATCATGTAGATCCCGACTAGCATGTGACTACGACTCCCTTCTTTAACCACATCAAAAATGTCAAACATAAAGAAAACATACACGCACACTATATACATGCAAGTATGAGGTAAGTATCCATATAAAACACATATAAATCATTCATCTAACTAACATCATTAAATAACTGAAAGTCACTAAATGAACATATATATCATCATCGAACACTCATGAAATAATTGAAATAACTAGCACTAAAGTAACTAAACATATATATCAACTGAATATGAAATACAATTAATCAATTTCGGTAACCTAACACTGTTAATCATAAACCATAATTAGAAAACTTGGCCTAAAAGAATCTAGCAATACAATTAGAAAAGTCGACTAGGGGTAGGCATTACATAAAACATAAGATAGTATTGCTAAAGATTTGTTCACTACCATCAACTTGACAATCTAAGACTCAAATTTGAAGATTTGTTCTTTATCATCAACCTTGACACTCTAAAATTCAAATTACACCCAATATCTAGAACAAAATATATTATTGATGAATAATATATTTACATCTAATTCACTATCATCAATCTTGATTAAAAAATAAATTTATGTAATTAAAAAACAAGAATCACTTAAACAATACATGCTAATACTCGTATGTTGTAAGTGTTAAACAATTAGAGTTAAATATATATTTTTCGACTTAATCTATTTCTTACTGTGTATTACCTAAAAATAGCCAAAACAAATTAATTGAATATATAATAGAATGAACCATCTTTTAGATTCACCAAATTCAAACAATTCAAAATTGAAAATATTACACTTTTTTAATTCATCATATTGTGTTATGGAATTGACCATGTTAAACTCTTTTCACCAATACTTTTATTTTTAAATATCTATATTCTTAAGTGATCATATAATACAAATAAAAAATGAATACAATCAGTTCTAAAAACTCTAGTGAATATCATTCATAATGTTATAACATGAACTAAAATTTCTATACTCCAATTCAAGATCACCATTAAACATTATTCACTTATATCAGACATTCATCTTAGAATAAACAATTGCACATCAAATGCCATATTCAACACATAAATGTTGAAAATAAAATTACACATTTCATTCACATTATTTTTGTTTAACTTTGTTCATGGTAGACTGATGAGTCTAAGAAAATGTCTTTATTTTGTTATGTTTAAGATACTTTGTGATACTCCGTTTATCCTTGTTTTAACACTTATGAGCCTATGTTTGATAAACCTTTGATGATTTATGGGGTAGAAAAACTATGTCATCTTTTGCCTAAATTATATCTAATATGCAGTATTTCATATAAATATCTAAATGTGCGTTCTTATGCTTGAATTTAGTTTGATGGATGTTTATTTGCAAATATGTCTTATATCATAACTATCCTGATGATAAGGATTAAAGGATGAGCTAAAGAATCCAGAAGTTGGTTGCCGACAGCATTCAAGGAGAAATGAGCATCAAGGAACAACCACGAAAAGGAAGTTATAACCACTCCAGGAAACATGGCAGCGAATAAGGAGGAGCTTTTACGAGCCATTACCTTCTCTGCATTTACGTTGTAACAAGCAGATGCTGAGACTTCATTGCTTCCTCCTCAATTCCGTTATCCTTCCTTTCCGCTTTTAGTTGTTCTCCTATATTCTCTCCTGCGGACTTAACTTAGGATAGTTACTTTTCTGTTATGTAATAAAGAGTAGATTCCCTATATATGTCGGGATCGACTCCTGTGTGTGAAGTTTTAGTTTTTGGTTTTTGATAAGTTTTATCGAGTAAGAGAGAACACTGATTCACAGTTTGTTGCAGTTGTGTTTTACAATTCTGAATCATGTAATGACTGATTAATGAAATGAATTAGTTTTCTTTAGTTTCTATCCTGCGTTGGTAGATTAGAGAAGCCAACCAAGGGGGCCCACTTGGAAGGTGGATTAGATTAGAATAGAATAGATTCATTTTACTAGCATTAGCAGTATTTTAAGTAAGACGTAGCTAGTTAATTCCTTCCTGTAACATCACACTTCATGAATGTTCCTGCAGCATCTGTGAGAACAGTCTAGTGGATGACTCAAGATGGAATCTCTGTTATCTTGTCATTGTGTTTTCAACATTCATAGATTCAGTAGTTTCCTTTCCACAATAGTAGTGTAGTTTCCTTCCTTTGCATTTTTACTTTCCTGTAGCACAAGCATAATGACTCATCAAGGTACCTAGTGCACATACTGTGTCGACCATTTCAAGTATACGTCCTTGGGTTGACAATTTAAATGCACCTCATGGTAGGGGAAAATTAGTCCTTAGCTTGAATAGATTATTCCTAAGCCAAGCCTAGCGCATGACTATGGAACACCTATTGTGAGGCGGTTCATTTTTCGCGCCGTTGCCGAGGATGGTGTCAAGCTAGGAGCATTTTTGAGTCATAGTTTTTAGATTAAGTTTTTTTTACCAATGTGAAAATTTTAGTTACATGCATCGAAGAGGAAGACACCGAGATGAATATGGCAGATTTCTTCCACAAGGATCTGTTAATTTGAATGAAGAAGATGAAGAAGAAGTTGAGTTGCCCTTTGAAGACGCAAGTCTTGTTTTCCCCACAGTATCATCATCAAGAGCTGAATCCCTAGATATATCTGGTCTCCAACCTTTCACTAAAATATTGACTAGTCTTCTTGATAACACTACCTCGAATCCACCAGTTGTTAATCATCCAGTGCCTAACATTCCTTTTCACCAGCAACCTCATAATCCAGTCCCACCAGTCATGGCACAACCCACTTTTCCATTTCCACTTCCAAGTCTCATAACCAATGCCAATCTCAAGAATATACCTCCCACTGCTCTTCCAAAATTCTATGGCCTTGCAACTGAAGACCTTGATACCTTCTTGTTTGAGTTTGACATCCTTTGTCGTAGTTTCGACTACAACATTGATGCCCATAAGCTTAAATTATTTCCAACCACATTGAAAGAATCAGCTTTACGATGGTTCATGGGCTTAGGAGCCAATGCAGCTGTGAATTGGGATGAAATGCAAGCCTTGTTTTTGGAAAAATATAAAGAATATTGAAAAGCATTTGGCACAAGAGGAGATGATATCTTTAGGATATCACAGAAGGAGGAAGAGACATTAGAAGACTATGTTTCTCGATTTTTATATACACTACAAAAGAATCCTCAGCACACATTGTCTGAAGATTCCCAAAAACTAGTCTTTCTAAGAGGAGTGAATGAAGACTGTTTGGAAGCATTGGACTTGATGGCCGGTGGAGATGTATATCAAGCTCAATGGGATGACCTCAAAAAGATATGTCAGAACTACTCAAGGTCAACCATGAAGAAAGGTCAAGGACCCCGTTCTATGGTTACAAAAGGAATTAGTCAAGGCATTTCAAAACTTGAAATATCCAATTTATTGTCAGATTTCAAACAAGACATCATTAATGATGTCGCTACACAGTTGGATACAATGACTGCAAAGAAGAAACAAGCAGAGGCTGAGTTACAACTAGCTGAGTACTATCCTCATTGTCGAAAGCAAAAGAAGGATTGCCATTGTAAATTGGTTGCAAGCATGGAGAACCACCATCTTCCAACTTAATATGTAAAGATAGATGGGGATGATGAGCAAGTATTCTTTGTTTCTCAATGCCGACCATGGGCTCAACATCAAGGTATGCCTCAAGACCCCTTGCAAAATTCAAATTCATATGGTAATCAATGGCAAAAATGCAATACCCAAGGTCCTCCACAAAACCAACCCAATTGGAATAATGCTGGGCAAAATAACCCACAACAGTCTCAATGATCTCAAAATTTCCAACAACCTTGGACTAACCAGTAGAATAACCAATGGCCCCAAAACTAGTAGAACCAATGGCAACCACCCCCAGGGAATTGGCAATCTCCAAACCAATGGAATTGGCCATCTCCAAACCAATGGAAGGGATCTCAACAATGGCCTAACCACAATACTGGTGCTCCACAATTACCCCCTCCAGCTCAACAACCTGCTTTAATGTGTCATGTCCCCAATTTTCTGGTGACAGTTCGATTTAATTAATTTAATTAATGGTTGTCCAAGGACGACTAATTAGTTATTTTAATTAAATAAATAAATATTAAAAGATGACCTTGTATTTAATAAAGTGACTTTAGTATTTAATAAAGTTACTTGGAGTATTTAATAAAGTCACTTGAGGGATAAGATCAAAAAGGGTTCTAGAAGTCTCTGGAGAGGATGGAGAAAGGAATAAATAGGCACCCCGGGGCTCCATTCGAATCAGGCAGTTGATTATTTCTCTCTTGATTTTTCAAGGTTGTGATTCAATCACGGGTGCATTGTGGAAACCTAGGGTTTCGACAATTGTCACAGTTGGCCATTGAGAACGATAACTCTCAATTGGTTCGCAATTTTGAGGGTGTGAAATATCATCTGAATTATTGCAGATTGGAGGTGACGATATAGTCATTTCATCGAGTGCAGAATTTGTGGCCTAAGGCCAAATCCGGAGGATCATTTGAGAATTGCTATTTGTAGATTTAAGCTTTCGTAAGGTTTGAAAGTCATTATAATTTCAGGTGGCAAGGCAGATTGGAGGCATGAACAAGTTTCCAAGTTTCCCTTCCAATTAGCATTTCCGTATATGGGCTGTTTGCATAGAAGGCATTTGAAATTACTTGCACGAAGTTTAGCAAAATTTTGGAAGACCAGACTAATGGCATCTGGCCGAGCCATGAAGAAATCGGGCCACTCATATTGTTGATACTTATTCTTCCATATCCGGAGCTGAGTCATATTTGTAACGGATCGGATTGCAGTCGAGATTTGAAGGGCTGTATTGAACATCGATTGCAGTGATTTCGGGCCATGAGCTAGGAGGTCGAGGTGCATTCGTATGGGCCGGCAACTAAGTCCAAACTCCGTTCCCGTCTCTGTTAGAAACTGCTCTCCCGCAGCTAACCAAGTGCAGGTCGAAGTGGAGCCGAACGTCCTTCCTTATGAATAATCTGCCGCATGATATTGAACAACGACTCCAGCAATTCCAAGACAACCCGATACTCTACTAGAGCTCACGGGAAGGTTGCAGCTGCTCGCTATTTCCCAAGTCAGGCGTCTTCCTTGCATAGACACCAGCAGTGAATCGACTCAGGGCATCCCCTCAAACTGCTCTGTCACACCCATGATCTGGCTTCATTGGCAAATAAGGCACAAACAACAATATTAACCGGCGGAATCTCAATGCACTGTGGACCATCAGCGCCTACCACCATTCGTGGCTGGAGATCATAGCCAGGAGTCATTCGCAGGACGGGTATAGAGGAGACATCAAAACAAATTGTCATTCCGCTAGGACATACCCGACCCAAATGGAGCAATTATGAGTTGTGGGAATTGAGGGCATCAGCATTCTTTTGGAACGGGTCATAGCAGACTTCCACCCATTTCACAATGATTATCAGAATCAGCAAATCCAGGTTTTGATATTGATCTAGCTTTTTACATTCAAACCAGGCTCTAAATTATTACTGAATATTGTAAGGGTTTGACTCCAATAAGATTCTTGTTTGATTATTGCTGGTAATTTTATCTATTCTATTACATCTATATTGCTGAGTGCATATCACTGAAGACAATATAAACTGAAGGTTACGTGATAAGTATTCGACGAATTGTCACAATTCAGTTTTTCTTCAATAACTTTGTAAATAGGTTCCTTACAGTGGTATCAGAGCTCGATTAAAGTGTTAAGTTTTTGGTGTTTAAGAAGCAATCACCCGTCAGGGTTATTTCAGTGGTATCAGAGCCTGTTTGCAAACTATTTGACGAATTGCCACAGTACAATATTGGAATTTAGTGACCTTTATAGCTAGGGTCATTTCATAATGCCACCACCTGCAAATAGTGGACCTCAAAAGCAAACACAACTACCTACACAGCCTCAACCAAATCCAAATAGCCAACCACAACAGCCCATGTATAGTGCTGATACCCAGTAGTACCCTGCTTATGCCCTAGATGTCGCAAATATACATTTGAGCTCTGGAATGACCTTACCAGCACCAAAGCCACCTCTTATAACTGAAGTATCAGACTCTCCTGCAACATCAAAACCTTTGGTTGATGAACATGTTGACCCAACTAATGTTACCATACCAATACCAGTTCAACCAGTAGTAGAGCCTCCTTTTCCAGACCAACTAATACAAAAGGAACCTGAACAAAGCAAGGAACAACCCTTTGACATTGTTAATTAGTTGAAGAATATGCATGTCTAAATACCTTTGTTTCAAGCTATTAAGGACATTCCTGCTTATGGAAAAGCTATAAGGGAAGTTTGTCTAAAGAAACCTAGAAGGAAGAAGAAGGATCCTACCACAGTTCATGTTGTTGGACACTTAGCTGATATCATGTTAGGAAGAGTGATTTCACCAAAATATTCTGACCCAGGGAGTCCAGTAGTAAGTGTCAGCATAAATGGTCAATTTGTTAAAAATGCCTTAATAGATTTGGCAGCTGCTATAAATGTGATGACTAAAGAAACCATGAAGAAGTTACAAATAGAAGGATTAAGGCCCACACCAACTATTCTGCAGCTTGCAAATAGTTCCACTGTCATTCCTAATGAAATGATAGAAAATATTGTTGTGACCTTAGATTCCCTAGAATATCTTGCGAACTTCATGATTTTGTCCCCTAAAGTAAACCTATCTGGCTATCCTGTCATTCTAGGTAGACCATGGTTGGCCACAACTGATGCAAACATAAATTGCAGATCAGGGAATATGACCATATCAAATGGCCAAGCAACCAAGCAATTTGATCTATACCCTCCTGCACAACCATTACCAGATTTGAATACATTTTTTTGGCCAGATTTAGGAGATGAAGAAGAAGAGATAAATTCCATAGTACAACTTATGATGTTACATAGGTAATCTTTTCTAAAGTTGCAAGAAGAAGATTCAATAATCCAGAGCATCCTTACCAACACTTGCGTGGTAGGAAAAGATGTGTCTGAAAGCTCTGTATTAGAATTGATTACATATGAGGAGTGCGATACAAGTTGTACTTTACTTAAGGAACCTAAAAATATTTGTTCACTACTTCGCTGTAAATTAGAAGGAAGCCTAATCTCTAAAATTGCTATGGTAGAATCCACTATTCCTGTTGAACTGAGTAAAGGCCATAAACTGCATGTTAACCCCAAATTGATATCTGTACAGATGGAACAATTAAAAGAATTGCTTCAGAAGCATGAGAAGACTTTTGCTTGGGATTATGGTGATATGAAAGGATTAAGCCCTACACTGTGTACCCATATGATATACATTAATGAAGGTTGTCTACCACTTCATCAACCTCAGAGGAGGATAAATCCAAGCCTCAGAGAAATAGTCAAAACAGAATTGCAGAAACTGCTTGATGCTGGCTTTATCTATCCTATATCTGATAGTAAATGGGTATCACCATTGGTTATAGTACCTAAGAAAGGAGGAAAATGGAGAATTTATGTAGATTATAGGGAGTTGAATAAGGCTACTAAAAAGGATCATTTTCCTTTACCCTTCATAGATCAAGTTTTCGATACACTAGCTAGAAAGAAGTACTTCTTCTTTTTAGATGGATACCGTGGCTATAATCAAATCAGTATTGCTCCTGAAGACCAAGACAAAACTACATTTACCTGTCCATGGGGTACTTTTGCATACTTTGTTTTACCATTTGGTCTTTGTAACACTCCTGCAACATTTCAACGGGTTGTAATTAGTATTTTTGTTGATATATCACATGATTGTATGGAAATCTATATGGATGACTTTACAACATTTGGAGTTACTTTTGAAGAAGCAATGATAAATCTTGAAAAAGTTTTGGTAAGATGTCAAGAACATAATTTGGCACTAAATAGTGAAAAGAGTTTCATGCTCATGCAAGAGGGTGTGGTACTCGGTCATTTCATATCTACTGCAGGTATACAAGTAGACCCAGCTAAAATTGAGGTAATTCAAACATTACCCATACCCACTAAATTAAAAGATATCAGATCTTTTCTGGGACATGCTGGATATTACAGGCGTTTTATAAAAGACTTCAGTAAAATAGCCAGTCCCTTGTACAAGTTGCTCACCAAAGAAGCTGAATTCAATTGGACACTTGAGTGTGATAAAGCTTTCCTACAGCTTAAGCAACTTTTGACCACAGCCCCAATTTTACAAGGCCCTGATTGGAACCTACCTTTTCACATATATACAGATGCTTCTGATTATGCCACAGGTGTAGTTTTAGCACAGAAACACTCAAATCTTGAGAATGCCATTTATTATATCAATAAGAGTCTTCATGGTCCAAAATTGAATTACATAGTAACTGAAAAAGAATTGTTAGCAGTAGTCTATGCTCTAAATAAATTTTGGCATTACATCACAGGTTATCCTATCTATGTTCATACTGATCATGCAACAATCAAATATCTCATGAACAAACCTGCTATAACTAGTAGCTTAGCAAGATGGTTACTATTGCTACAAGAATTTGACATAACCATAGTGGATAAGCCTGGAAAAACAAATGTCGTAGCTGATTATTTGTCAAGAATCAATCATCATGATACTGACACTACTCTGGTAGATGATGCATTTCCAGATGAACATTTGTTTCATATTGCTGTTAAAGTTTCATGGTATGCAGATATTGCTAACTACATTGCAGCTAATAAGACACCAGCACATTTTTCTTATAAGGAGAGAAAGCTGCTCATATAGAAAAGCTTCCATTTCTCATGGATAGACAATTTTCTGTTCTATACTGGACCTGATCAAGTTATGTGCAGATGTGTAAGAGAAGATGAGACATATGATATTTTGCATGCATGTCATAATGAGCCCTGTGAAGGACATTTTGCAACCAAAAGAATAGCTTTCAAAATCTTAGCCATTGGTTACTATTGACCTACCCTTCATAAAGATGCAATCAATTATACAAGGAAGTGTGACCAATGCCAAAGAATGGGTCGCCCAACCAAAACAGATGAAATGCCTCTAAATCCTCAAGTGGTGTTAACACCATTTGACAAATGGGGAATGGACTTCATCGGTCCTATTGATCCTCCATCCAATGGGAAGTCTTATATTCTAGTTTTTACTGACTACCTAACCAAATGGGTTGAGGTTAAGGCTATGAAGCATGTCCGTGATGAAAAAGTTGTCGAATTCCTGTATGAAGAGATTTTTACACGCTATGGAGTTCCTAAAGAATTGGTTACTGATCAAGGCACGCAGTTTGCTTCCAACCTGATTTCAAAATTGATGAAACAATATAACATCAGGCATCGCAGATCTAGTCCTTATCATCCACAAGCCAATGGACAAGCAGAAGTTACCAACCGTGAACTGGAAAATATTCTAACTAAAACAGTCCATTTGCATCGTCGAGATTGGACCAGCCGGTTACAAGAAGCTGTTTGGGCTTATAGAACAACTTAGAAAACCACTGTCAGATTCACACCATTTGAGCTTTTGTATGGGAAAGTGGCAATGCTTCCAATTGAATTTGGAGACAAGACTTTAAGAACAGCCTTGACCTTAGATATTGATCTTCCTGCAGCACAAAGAGAACACCTCCTACATTTTAATTCTTTGGATGAAATGCGCAAGACCACTTTAGAATACACTTAATTGGTGCAAAAATAGAGAAAACACTGGCATGATTCTCATATCCTCAACAAACAGTTCAAAGCTGGTGACTGGGCATTATTGTATGATTCCCGCTTTAAGGATATGCCAGGGAAGCTGCAGACACGATGGTTAGGACCATATCAAATCATCCATGTCTTTGACAATGGAACAGTTCAAGTAACCACAATTGATGATATGCCTTTCAAAATGTTGATCAATGATCATCGACTTAAACTTTACAAACAACCTCAAACAAAAGCCGAATTCATGCAACAGTTCGAACAACCGGATCCAACAACAACTCAAGTATCTCTTCCTGCAGTAGAAGGTGAAAACCTTCCGCTTGCTCCTCTTTAACATTAATTCTAATTTGCATGTCCATAATAATAACTTCATGTTCGCATAAAGACCATTTTATTTTCATGATATTTCTTTCCATTCATATCTTAATCTTCCATCCACCCACCCCACTCCATTTCTTAATCTTCCATCCACTCACTTTCTACATAATTAAGTTTTTGTGTTTTCAATCAAATCTGCACATGCTAATGGATGCTGCCGTTTACATTATTTCTGCCACCTTTTTTTTGGAGCATGTGACAATCCACTTGGCAGGTATAAACGTTTTCAAACTATTATTCATTTATAAGTTTGCAGTTTTTGTTAATTATATATAATACTTCATAGTCTCTATAATTACGGCGTATTGTAGTCCCTCACCCATACTAGTCTGACAAGTGAGGACACTTGTCATAAAATTAGTAGGGGGGAGGTGAGTGTCGTACTATCCAATGACATGCCTGATTAACTGTGATGATTTTTTAAAAATCTTGGCATTACTCTTTATTAATGAGAACTTTTAGCCATAAGTATTCCATGTCAAGTGTTGTACTCCCACTTTCTGAATGAATTTTTTTCCTTGTTCGTGCCAAATTTTTCGTGCTAAGCCATGATGTGACCTATTTTTAAAATTTTGGCATTTGAACCATGTTTTCGGATGATTTCCATTCAAATTCATAATTTACTTTTACCTAAAGTTTAATTATGGCACATAACAATTGGTTATGGCAATTAATGTTCCCAAAAAGAAGCGGTGAAGCGTCTGAGAAATAACGCAAAGTTTTGAAGTTTGCATTCAGAAAGGGAGAGAGAAACGGAGTAGCAAAAGAAGTATCAAGAAATGGGAGGAGGTTTACAGAGAAGAGAGCCGGTTGAGCACATTTTTTTTCTCTCTAACATAGAAGCAGTAAGAAGATTCAATGCATGCAGGTGGTTAGGTTATTGTTTGAATTTAACAGCATATGATGAAGAAGCAGTTGTAGAATTCATCAGGACATTTGATGAAGGTGAAGCTTCTATGTGGGGTTTGACAGTAATTGCAACAAAAGAACGAATTGCATAAGTAACAGGGTTACTTTTTGTTGGAGAGCATTATCCGAGCTCGCATGACGCTAGGTCAGCAAGGGCCCAGTTCACTACCCCACATGACCCTCCATTGGATGTTACAAAGCAGGGGTGCAAGAGATTGTCTTTGCCGCCTCCATATCCTGAGCTAGCAATACATGTCATCAGGTATTTTACTTGTGAAGGCAAATTTTCTCACTCACATGCACACCATTTTAAGTTTCTTAGTTGTATAAGGCACAATGTTGCTGTGAATCTTCCAAATTTTTTGTATAATATGCTCTGTATTAGTGCGGAAGAGACTCAAAAAGGGAAAGATAATTCTATCACTCACCATGCCTTGATTAAGTTGTTAATAGAAAGGTCTCTTAGGGATGTATCCCCTTTGACATGGGATGACTTTGTGAAATTTAAAACCCTACAACCCCAAGTTGACCCTAGTGAATGGCAGGGTCAGGAAAACATAGTTCCCAGCAGTGAGCCTGCAGAACAAAATGTTGAGGGAGCTGAAACAGAAAATGCACAAGGGATTGAACTAGAATTTGCTTCCATTTAAGAGAATGGCCTCCACCTGAACAGGACATCCCTAAACCCACTACTAGTAAAGCTAAAAGGAAATGGAAGTCACCAGAAGAAACCGCTGCTCAACAAAAACCTAGTCCTGCAATTAAGCAACCGAAGAAAACAAAGAAGGTTCCTGTAGCAACTAATCCTGCAGCAGTGATACCGAAACAAAAAAGTAGGCAAAAGACAGTAGTACAAGAAGAGACTCCTTTGCGAAGAAGCCCTAGAATGAGAGGGCAAATTTTTAAAGATCCTATATTGTCTAAAGCACCTGCTCCAGGGTCTCCTGTGTAGATACTTTTTGACCATTCTCCCCTTCACACTGAGATGACAGAAGCTTCTGGTAATCCTCCTGCAGCATGTGAGCAAGAAATTAACGAAACCTTAATGGATTTACCAGGTATTTCAAGCCATGAGAATGAAGTAGTTCCTGAATGTCATGATTCGAATACTACCTTAGTCCCATATAAGTCAACATGGATCAATAGTTTGGCGGAACATCTATGGCAGGATCAGAAAAAGAAAAAGGATTATGAAGAGGATAACAGTGCCGTCACCTTGCAAAAACTCCTTTTTCAATTATATGGACAGCATTTATTTGCTGAAGCACTATGGAAAGAGGAGAAAAAAATAATGAGCAAGATCATAACATCACAAAATGAGGAGATTGAAGAATTGAAAGAACAGCTAGAAAGACAGAAATAGTGCATGGAACATGCACTTAAATTAGCTGATCAAGCTCTTGCTTGCAGACCACCTCCTCGAGTATATGCTTTTTGTATGGAAGAACAATATCTTTTGTTTCAGTTGATGTTAACCCTCAGAAATGTAAATGTAGAATTCAAAACCGCACAAGAGTTTTATGGGTTGTATCAAATCTTACCACCATGGCAGCAAAATCTATTGTGTGAGTTGTATATTCATAATTTTGTCATTCCTGCAGAAACTGAGTGGAATCCTTTGCTCTATATAGGAGATCTACATTTGAAAGCTTTAATGTCATGGATGTCTAATGAGGCGAATTATGACAGACAACTGGTTAATTACAGAGATGAGGAGAGAACAAAACCTTTGCCCTTGAGGGCAGAAAGTAAACAACCAGAAGAAATGCTTTGAGACTGGTTTACATTAACCTATGGGAAGAGTAATCCAAAAGTTAGAAAGAAGGTATTTGCTACTAGAGCCAAAGTGTATGCCGAATATGAAAACTTGCCCTACTTTGCATTCCAGAGAGCTATGACCGGAGTAAGAGGTAGATGGGCACGGTTACCTGATTCTCTCAAGAAATCAGAGCCGCATAGTCCTATTAATTTGGAAGCAACACTATATAGAGTTCCAAAATATTTAGAACTAGGAAAGCAACTAAGGCCAGAGCTATGGTGTCCTTTAACCATGCAACCTCCAATGCTTTTATGGCCCCTATATGATATTGATGTTGACAAACTGTATAAGTTGCGGGAAGACCATAGGCAAGAAGTATGGGAAAGGACCAGAGGATTCTATTACACCTTCAAGAGCAGTAGAAAGGGAAAGACAGAAGTTGGGGAGCTCAAATCTTTGACAAAGAAGTGTAATGCTTGAAGACAAGCATTAGTTTAGCAGGGGGCAGATGATGAGTCTAAAAAAATGCCTTTATTTTGTTATGTTTAAGATACTTTGTGATACTCCGTTTATCTTTGTTTTAACACTTATAAGCCTATGTTTGATAAACCTTTGATGATTTATGAGGTAGAAAAACTATGTCATCTTTTGCCTAAATTATATCTAATATGCAGTATTTCATATAAATATCTAAATGTGCGTTCTTATGCTTGAATTTAGTTTGATGGATGTTTATTTGCAAATATGTATTATATCATAACTAACCTGATGATAAGGATTAAAGGATGAGCGGAAGAATCCAGAAGTTGGTTGCCGATAGCATTCAAGGAGAAACGAGCATCGAGGAACAACCACGGAAAGGAAGTTATAACCACTCCAGGAAACATGGCAGCAAATAAGGAGGAGCTTTTACGAGCCATTACCTTCTCTGCATTTATGTTGTAACAAGCGGATGCTGAGACTTCATTGCTCCCTCCTCAATTTCGTTATCCTTCCTTTCCGCTTTTAGTTGTTCTCCTATATTCTCTCTTGCGGACTTAACTTAGGATAGTTACTTTTCTGTTATGTAATAATGTGTAGATTCCCTATATATGTCGGGATCGACTCCTGTGTGTGAAGTTTTAGTTTTTGGTTTTTGATAAGTTTTATCGAGTAAGAGAGAACACTGATTCACAGTTTGTTGCAGTTGTGTTTTACAATTCTGAATCATGTAATGACTAATTAATGAAATGAATTAGTTCTCTTTAGCTTCTATCCTGCATTGGTAGATTAGAGAAGCCAACTAAGGGGGCCCACTTGGAAGGTGGATTAGATTAGGATAGAATAGATTCATTTTACTAGCATTAGCAGTATTTTAAGTAAGACGTAGCTAGTTAATTTCTTCCTGTAGCATCACACTTCATGAACGTTCCTGCAGCATCTGCGAGAACAGTCTAGTGGATGAGTCAAGATGGAATCTTTGTTATCTTGTCATTGTGTTTTCAACATTCATAGATTCAGTAGTTTCCTTTCCACAACAATAGTGTAATTTCCTTCCTTGCATTTTTACTTTCCTGCAACACAAGCATAATGACTCATCAAGGTACCTAGTGCACATACTGTGCTGACCATTTCAAGTATACGTCCTTGGGTGGACAATCTAAATGCACCTCATGGTAGGGGAAATGTAGTCCTTAGCCTGAATAGATTATTCCTAAGCCAGGCCTAGCGCATGACTATGGAACACCTATTGTGAGGCAGTTCATAGACCCTATTAAGAAAATTAACCAACTTATTTATTTCATAGTAAAATATGATCTAAAACAACATTAGCCAAAAAAATTAGACTGTCCAATAAAAAACAACATTAAATATTAATTAGAATGTTGGTCTTGAGATTAGCAAGTGTCCATCGAATGCCATATTCAACATACAAATATTTGAGGGAAAGAAATCCAAACATTGATTGAAATCAGAGGGAATGACGAACAATTGCTTTCTTTAATGGGAACAAAACCTACTTCATTTTCTCTAGACTCCTCATTGAATCCTCACTGAACACAAATTTCTACTGTAGTAAACATAATTTTTATTGTCCTAACACACATTTCTTTTATCCTTTATTCAACCTTGACGCTCTAATTTCTCTTTATATTTTACAAAAATATAATAATAATATTAAATATTTATAACACTAATTCTAATTTTTACTTAAATTTTAATTATTTTCATGAAAATGAACGTTATTGTGCTTAAGAGTTTAGAATTAGTATTTAATTTTTTAATATAAATTTTGATTAATAAAAAAATAATTCACTATATAAGAAATCTAAATATATATATTTTTATCTGTAAATGACCAAGGCCTTGTATTATATTAGATAAATAAAAATAAAAAGATTACAAGATTCTTCGTTCTGACAGGCAGTAGTAGGAAAGAACAGAGTAATAAAACCTCCAGTCTAGCCCGGGACCGAAGTCCATTATTATACATATAATAAAATGAGAGAAAATATCAAAATATCATAATAATATTTGGGTGAAAAAATAAGGTAGCGGTTGACCTTGAGAAGTAGGGATCCACGATCACCAAATAATATATATTCCTTGGGGAGGCATAAGAGACCGACGAGAAGGAAAAAACAACATCAAAACTAACAACCAAAAGGGTTAAACATTAATCAAAAAAAGCATAAACCTAATTACGATAATCTTGATAGGAGATATAGACATCCAAAATCTTAGTCTAAAAATGAGAAAAACTTAATGTCGATGGGTTAGTATATAGTTCTGAATTACAATATTAGTGACCCCTAGCTAAATTAAAGTTTTGTCCTATTTAAGATTTGTATTGATGAAATTATACCTATTTTTGCTCTTTACTAATTTTGATATTTAATTTTATTAATAATTTTTTTGTTGATAGCTATTTTAATATGATATTTATAGAGAAATCTTATATAGCCTTAGCAACCCATTTGAAAATTACGAATTGATGGTCAGTAGTAGGGTGATAGATAAGAATGCCAGAGCTGAATTTATCCCTCTCGTCTGCAGTGCTGTGAATCTAATGAGTGTATTACAAGTGAGTGACAAAAATGAATCTTTTAAGTATATAAATAAATTAGGGGCTCGATTAGATCTTGGTAGTTTAAACATATTAGAAGACTAAATATAGTCATAATAAATATACCATACAAAGAACTGATTTCAAGCCCATAAGGTTCGAAACAAATCTACATAAAATAAGGGTTTAGTATTAATATGAACAAAATTTTACATAGTTAAGCAAGTCATACTTCATCGCATTAAAAAAGCCCTGGATAATATATATTTTGCTGGCTGCCTAGGTAAAATGCAGCAATTCAACACCAATAATACCCTTAGGCTAAGTATAGTCTACTAGCTGCCTGGGAAAATGTAGTTGGCAATAACCAGATATAACCCTGAACTTATAAAACTAGGATTCAAGCTTGATACTATGAAGAGAGAGGGAGGAATATACACAACAAAGAAGAAAACATAAGGCATGCCCCTAACCCTGGCTAATCTTCTTGATTTTGCTTCCTGAAGACCATAATGATCTATGGGGCATCTTGGAGGTTTTTAGCCTTAGAATCAAGTGGGAACTCACAGGTATTCCTCATTATGCTTGATTTGTCAAAGTTGGGAAGGCATAACTCAACAACTTCCAGGTCAGAAAGATCCACATTTGGGTGAATATGTGTTGAAGATTTGAAGATAAGTTGTGAGCCACTCGCTTGCAGGGTCCTCTTCTATACCTCTCCATCACAGCAAGAATTGCACATTGGCTTCCATCCTTGGCCATTCTTGGAAGAAGAGGATGTTATCTCTGACTACCAAGCAAGGGCACTTAGGGACATTAGTGAGTTCAAGGCTACCCAGTTGGTGAGCCATGTATGCTTCTGACAACGAGATTTTGAGTTTTTCATCAATGCTAAAAAACCACTTCCTCTAAACTTACTAACTAGCTCGGGTCAAATAGATTGTAACAGAGTCTGATAATGTCCCATTTTTCTACTCTAACCCTAGCTAGGCGTCCAATCCACAACCCTAGGATATCATTGTTGGTACACCATGAAAAGTCGTAGTTGAAAACACCTTCCCCTAAAGCCCTGCTCATATCATCTATGGGTTGGAGTAAGTGATTCCACTTTTCGGGTTTAACTAAACCAAAAAGGCCATGGTTCTGCTTTCAGAAGCATGATACAAAAAAATGTTGGTATCCATTTAATTGGGGGCAACACAGAACCTAATTTAGATGAGGTAGGGTGAATATGGAGATTAAGTTAATCTGGCTCACATTTATAAAATAACAGAAGGGAAGCCTCTAGAAACTAGAAAGACAGGTGGTGATGCCATCTCCATGCCACTGAATGATTTTCCTCCACTTAAGATTATAATTAATATGTTACTTATAGTCATGATATCTCTAAGGTGAAGATTCAAATATGCAGAGATTCATGAGCCCAGATTTGCCTCGATAGAAAATCTAAATATTTTTAGATGAATACACTATAATATATAATTCATATTGATCACTACTTGTATAATGCTTTATTAAATATTAAATTATTTATAAAATTATTTTCGAAGTATAAAACTTAAAAAACCATACAACATTGTACTTCACAAAAGTAAATTTTTTATTATCAAATTTTGTTATATTATATTAATATTTAAGTTTATATAAAATGAAATCACATGCAATTTTTTTTGGCTAAAATTATACAATATGGTATTCTTAAAGTGTTTCTATATCACAAATTGCAAATAAACAATACTTTTTATGTGAAAAAATAAATAATATAAATTTAAACTTTATAAATAAATATTTGGATAATGAAAAAAAAGAGTATTTTCATTGGTTAAAATTTATTGAGTATTGAGATAAAGTGAATGCAATAGTATTGGCAAGTATAATAATAATTTGTAATTATTTTATTGGTTGTGCAATTATTGAAATAAATGTACAAATTAAGTAATAATGTGAAGACACTTGCTACAATGCACTTATTTGCACCGTCGAAAGTCATGCCAAGTCCTGCCCGTGCCCGACTTCTCTACTATCCAATGAAACAAGGAATGGTGATGTGACAGGGATGACATGAGTCAAATCTGACCTATGTTTCCGATACGTTCCCACCAAATTCTCCTTAGGCTTAGCGTAATGTTTATAAATGGTTCATTTTCTTTGTTGTAAGCGATTTAATTTTAATTGATAAAGTTTGTTGTGCAAAGAAATAAAGTTTTTTTTTTCTTCAGAGTTTCTTTTTTCAAATACGATGTAATATTAATATTAAAGTCATAAATTTTAATAAAAATTAATATTATATTTTATATTTTAAAATATAAGTGTTAATTACGTCGAGAGGCGTAACTTGTAGTGGCAGAATGGGGGGAATTGAAGTGTTGTGACCGTGTTAATGTTAACTTTTTAATATTAAAAATTTAAAGCCGACTACATGTGAATTATTTTTAATGAATCATTGCATCCCATAAAAGTAATGATATAAATATGCCTTCCATATTTGTGCTGAAAACCAAATCTCGATTGAACAATATTTCAATGCCAAAAGAGTGAAAGTTCACACTTGAAATAAAGAAAGGCTTTGGCGCATGAAATAAGGTAAAGAGTAATAATTCACTTATTTTCTTGGGGTTCCTTCTGATTGGTAATCAAAAGTAAATTTAAACAATAAAAGTATATTGCTGCATCTTTAGCTCTTAGCGAGCTTATTCGATATGTATCAGTTTTTTTTTTTTTTTTTTTGATTCTGTGGAAAGGCGAAATCAATTTACTAATTAAGATAAAACAATAAATAATTGTTCATAGATTCCGTAATATCTCTATTTAGTCCTTTTTAACTGATTTTCAAGTGCACATGTGAAAAACCAACTGTGATATTCAATAAAAAAAATCACTTCACAAGCACACTAACGTCACTATTTCTGGAAAATATTTCCGTTCTCATCGACTACCACTAGGCCATATCCACAATCTATACAATCTATCATCCAATGACGTTCATCTATTAACCATGGTTTGGAGACCACTAGCCATGGAGCACTTGCAACAACTCTCTCAAACTCCTCTGTGTTATCATTGGCCTGCACTCTGGGAATAAAAACTACTTCAACTGAATAGTTACAACTCCTTTGGAGCTTCAGATATACATCTTCCAATGTTGAAGTTTCAAGTTTTCTCATTTTTCTGAGAAGTAATACAACTTTGCCTTCTAGATCCTTTACATTCACCTATTAATCATTTTGACCAACAAAAATAAAAAATATTTTTATAACATTTCATGGAATATAACTAAAAATAATTGATTGCCCTTATGTAATTAGTAAAACATTTAATATTTTAAAAATAGTTTTATGAAAGATAATCACAAAATAATAAAATATAGAACACTTTATATATTATAGAATTACAACTATGTAATACATAAGAATATTTGCAGAACACTTTTCTTCTCCATACCGTCTTAGTAAAAAAATCTAATAAATTTATATTTTTTGAAATTACAGGCTGTGATTCAACCTCATAAAAGCATTTTTATAAGAAATTTGAATTATGATTAAAACGTCACAATTTATACAGAGAAAGCCACATCGTCCCATGCCGTACTTAAAAATCCTATTTTGGAAAATCTCTACAAAACCCTAATTTAAATTTAAAAAATTCCTACAAAACCCTAATGAAAATCAACAGATCAAAAGCTTTAATATCTATAACAATTTTAAGTGGTAAAACATAACATGGCAGGTTAGTGATAATTCATCATAAATGAATAGTCGTCTTTCTCTTTGAACCTTAACTCTGTTGGGCGGATCTTTTGATGATTGAATGAATTTTTTCATGGTCATTTCCAATAGTGACTTCATAGAACATTCTCTTTCTTCACCATTTTTGAATTCGAGTTCAGTTGAGGACAATTATTATTCACTTTTATTTAATGATCTCACAACATCCAAACACCTTGTATGAGAATGATCATAAACCAAAAGGCATTCAATGTGTTATGGTTGGAATAGACGCGCTAAAGCTTGCACCATTCAAATTGTGTTTTGAATGAATGCTTTATGCTCACACCACTTCTTTTCTTCGGTCACATATATGAACATCAGCGTATGCATAACCTGGAAAAATTTAGTATTAGTTAATTAACTTCATGTGCGCACCACCTGAAAATACTTTCAAAGTAACATAACAACGTTCAACAACCCTAGCCTCTAACATTGAGCTTCAACCCGCTCTGGAATATGAGGGTCCTCTGTAGCGATCATATAAAAATTTTATGATAACATGATCATTTCACTACGTTTCTTCTGAATTTTTGAAAAATGTTATTAATGTTTATAAAATTATTATAAGAATATTTGCATATAAATCTTTATTATTTTTGTTATAAAATAATATCTAAAATAAGAGTTTGGAAATTAAGACTATGATATATCGTATATTAAAAAATAACATCAACAATGAAAAAAAGAAGAAGATTGTAATTGATGTTATTTATAGAATATGAATTATAGTTTTTCCATTAATCATATGGAGATTTGGTGTAGATACAAAGGAGTTAAAATTAAAATTAATAATATATTTTGGAATACAAGAAAATATCTTAAATTGTTTAATTTTGAAATGCATCTAGACCAATTTTGTTTACATTGCACTATATTTCAAATAGATTTTAAATTAATATATAGATATTTAGGATAAATAATATGTATTACATTTTCATATTCTAATATAGCTAAGTATTGATAGATGGTACATTGTTTGCAAAGTCAAGTTTTTTCAACAATTTCTTTCATCTTTGTTTATATATTTTTATAAATTTCATTTCATTTTATTATCATTTACATATATTTTACATATTCTTCATTATTACTCATTTACTACAAACATTAATACACTTATTTCTTCATCTCCCACTTTAATACTTACACTAGCTTGGTCTTGGTTAATCCTAGAATGCCTCGTCCAAGACAAAATTTTGAGAATGAAGAGCAATGAAGACAATATCGAAGAGAATATGCTCGAAATTATATGAGACAACGACGTGAACAAATGAATAATGCTCAAAGAGAGGAAGCCACAAGTCCTACAAATGAAGAGCAACAAATACAACACAAAGAATATGCACGAAATTATATGAGACAACAACGTGAACAAATGACTAATGCAGAAAGAGAAGAAGAAAGAAATTATCAAAACCAACTTGATAGAGAAAGACATGTCAAGCGTAGGGCAACTATGACAGTGAAAGAGATTGAAGAAGAAACGAGACAGGATGCAAATAAGATGAGAGCACATCATACACAAACACTATTTCTAGATGGACAATGCGATTGGATCGAACCAAGATTGAGAAGAGTTTATCTTCATGAATTTGTTAAAAATTTACTTCGATATAGAGATCATCGCTTTGGACGACACCCACAATTTAGGTATTATATGATGAATATGATCATGCGACATCATGCACAAAATTCATTAGCAGTATTTGTCAAAAAAAGCTTGCAAGATATGCCAATCACAATGAATGAGTTACAAGAATATATAGAAAATGTCCCTTAGTCACATCTAGCGGATCACTTGATGCATTTTGGTACAACTCTAAGGGGTACAAGGTGTTATTGGGCAAAATGTCGAGCTGAATTAAGTGATCTCTTGCATCAAATTGGAACACCAACAATTTTCTTTACTTTGAATGCAATGTATATGTATTGGCCTGACTTACATGCATTAGTGCCAAGAACATAACCATCTAATCCACAAGAAGCACAAAAATGGTGACGACAAAATATTATTGACTACCCACATATTGTTGCATATTATATGCATCTAAGATATACAATGTTTCAAAATGGAAGTACTACTAAAGGGAATGAACGTAAAAGATTTTTGGTCAAGATATGAATGGCAACACAAAGGATCACCACATGTACATGGATTGATATGATCATTATGAAAAGATGAAGACAGGGAAGCAAGTTGTGAAAAGGAAAGTAGAGGAGGAACGACTCAAATCTTTGGAAAGAGATTAATTGTATGCATTGTATATATTATATTTTAATATCCATAAAACATAATTTAATAGATTTTAATTTTACATGTTGTGTTGCAGATGCTACTAGATTAGATATCTTTATACATCTATCTAAAACACGCCGAATGAAATAGGCGCCTCGAGATTGATATCTCTTGGTGTGTTTTAGATAGATGTATAAAGATATCTAAGCTAGTATTATTATTAATGACAAAGTGATAGTTTTGTTTTGTTTTAGTTATTTATCCTATTTTGTAATACTTATGACAATTTTATATTCTTATTATTCAAAACTTGAATTCGTCTATTTATCAACTCGTATCTATTGCTATACATATTTTAGAAATTTATTCTTATATATTTCATATATTTATTTTTAAAATAAAAGTTTGTAAGTAAACAAAACTAAATTCATAAAATTAAAAAAATATGATTTCAGTTTCTTTACTATTTAATATCATATTAATTCAAAATAATTTATTTTTATTTTGAAAAACTTATTGTGGTATGTTTTTATTAAAATAAAAGTTTGTAAGTAAAAGAAACTAAATTCATAAAATAAAAAAATATGATTTCATTTTTATTTTTATTTTTATTTTTGATCGGTAAGCAGCCAAGGCCATAATAATTTTATTAAATAAAAAATGATTTACAATAGCTTACTCCGTTCAAACGGGCATTGGTAGGAAAGAACGGAGAAGAAAACCTCCAGTCTTGCCCGGGACAAATGTCCTTTCTAATTACAGAAAGAAAGGGGCATACCCCTGTGAACTAAAGCCAAAAAATAATACATTAATACAGAGTATTGACATCAAAGGTAAGTCTCTCAATACATCGATTTCATTGAAACTCAATGCTGCTCTTCAAGGTATAAAACCAAATTTCCATTTGAGAGTGCATCTGCGGCTTGAAGATAACCAGTCAGCTAGGAAAGTTAAAACGTTAGTAGAGTAAATATAACAATAGAAAGGGGGAGAAAGGGAACCTCTTGTCAAGAAAAAAGGGGGGGGATCAACCGAACATATAAGGAAGGACAAAGGACACTAATTAAGATCATAGAAGGATACCCTGGAAAAACAGACTTAAACTAAACTATAAAAGATCATATATTAAACTATAAATAGGTCTTATCTGAATAGCTCAACCCAATATGAATAGGAAATCAAAACTTAGTAGAAGAGATCTAAAAAACAGCTAATTAGAAGACCAAAGAAAATCACTAAAGAGAGCAAAGGCCAGAGAAGATTAATTATAATAGAACTTCAATATGCCGCCCCAGGAAGGGTTTCTGCCTCGTGACTGGCCATAAATTCCTTCCAAATCCTTCTATTCATAAATGAGACCTTGACTAGTCAATTCGTTCTGAGAAGAGTTAGAGCATATATAATAAGCAATGCATACAAAATTTGAAAGGATAGTTATGTTCATAGATTCAGAAATCAAAATTCAAGCCCTAGGGATGACAAAAAAAAAAACCATATCAATAGAAATGCCAAATGTTGTACTGACTTTGATAGATACTTTATCCATAAACTAACATCTAATGCAAGATTTCTCACTGAGGATTCAGTAGCCTAAAAGAAACTTCAAAAATTAGATAGAATCCTAAAAGTCATAATTATTATCTATGATCTAAAGAATTGGCATGGGCCATTACATTTTAAATCTGAACCTGGTAGTAAAAGTTGACAGCAAGCCATTGTTCATAGATCGCATAAGAAGCCATATTAAAGATGTAGTAATTATGTCTTACCCAATCATAGTAGAACCTATTTAACGAGAGCATAACTTAAATCCAAACCTACATGGGATTCTAGAAAACAATGATGTAGCTAAGAAACAACATTATGCAGGCTTAAGATCAAAGCTTTCCTTAACTGTAGTCATATAGTATATAAATCAAAATTCAAATGTACATATGGAGAAGTGTGAAACTATCTAACCATTAATCACATGATATTGTTAACCCTAAAGATCGACTACACAAAAAAGAGTATATTGCTCGACTAACTGTATGAACAAACCAGCTATAGTACTAGAGTCGATAAAATTTGAGCATACTTAACAAAATTGCTAGAACTATGTAGCAGAGTTCTAGTATGATAGTTCTATACCTAATAGATAATTGCATATCATTCGATCCTTTGCCTTCCTTCCACAGAACCCTGATTACGTCCATGGTGTCATTGGAATGCTCTACCTGGAGATTCGAGGGAAATACAGCGACGCGCTTCCTTTTGCCGATTTTCTCTGTATTAGGAGTGAAAAAGTCCAACTCGCCCACATTTTCAAAAGTTACCCCTGCCTAAATTTGGGCATTGAAGAGTTGCAGATAATTGACAAGCCATTCCACATTATCTTCCACAATGATGCCCCTCCAGCGGAGAAGAAAGTTCAGGCTAGCCTCCATCTTCGTCCATTCACGATAAAAGGTCAAGTTTTCACAAATAATCAAAGACTGACGGCGGGGAGCTGTAACTAAATTCGGATGACCAACAGGAAGGTTCATATTTTTTTTGGAAATGGAATCCTAAATTTGGAGTCTATGCTGTATATTGCTTGTTTGAGCCCCTTTCTCCAAGTAGGGACAAATAGGTCACGGCATAGCCTAACTATGTCATCAGCTTGGATTTTGGCTCTGACCAGACATCCTATTAATGACCCTATGATGTCACTATTGGTTCTCCAGGTGAAATGATAGTCAAAAACCCCTTCACCCAAGGATTTGTTTAAAGCAAACCTCGACATGTCGTCCACCGAGAGTAAAAGTCGAATCCATCTCTCTGGTTTCACCGTTCCACAAAAGGCCATAGTGCGATTTTCAAAGGTATGAAAGAGGGATATGTTAGATTCCATAGCTAAGTATAAAGGATGATGGATGCACCCCAAACTGCCTTCCTTGAAGCAACAAACAGGAACTGCTGGATAAAGGTAAGAGAACTTTAAAAGGTAAATACATAAATGCAAGAAATCGTGATAAATAAGTGCTGCATGCCTGCACTTTTGAGAGATCGTGATGGCTAATGATTACTAGATATGCTTGGTAATTTCACTTGAGACGCTGCCGTCAGAATGCAGAGTAAGGTACCTTAGCCATAAACCATTAAAATTTAATGATAAGCGAAGATGAGGTCATAATTTATAACTAAATTGAAATGATGAAAGGATACTAAATAGTTAGAGGAGATGGGTCGACTAAGCTAAACATAGAAGAAGATTGAATAAGGAGTTATAAAAATTTCTTAATTAAAAAAAAAATTTAAAAAAAAAAAAATATATATATATATATATATATATATATTTAAAAGAATTAATTTAAATTTAAGTGGATGATTTATGTGGAAAATGTGTATGAAAATGCATAAACAACATAAAGGATCACATTAAGTAATAAGAAATTAAGGAGTAAGGGAGAGGCTCTCGTTTATAAGCAAGGAATTTACACCATCAGCTCCTGAATTGGCTAATTGATCGGCAAGTTAATTGCCTTCTCTGAAAATATGGCCAATCCTAAAATCATCAAATTTATCTATGAAAGATAAGATCATTTCAAGATGGGAATGGAGGATCCAATTTGGGGTGGACCGCTTCCTAACTGCATTAACAATAATTTGAGAGTCCCCTTCGATATGAACTTTAGATAAATTAAGCTTGAGACATAGATTGATGCCTTGATGGAGGGCCTCAAGTTCTGCTAGATTGTTGGAGGTGGGTTGTATAAGCGAGGCCTTTTTGGTGATCCAATCTCCATTCTCATTGTGAATGATGCAACCAATACCAGCTGAACTCGGGTTGCCCCGAGCAGCCCTGTCGAAGTTCAATTTGACCCATCCCGAGGGCGATGGCTCCCATTTGCAGTTTTTCCTTGCCTCTTTGTTAATCTTAGTATAGTATAGAGGGGGATTGATCAAGTTAGTCCAATGTTTCTTCATGAGGCCATCCCAATTGGAAAAGGACCCTTCTTCTATAAACACCTTCTTTAAGTATGAATTAATGGTTTCTACTATACATACTTCAATTTTGGATATAAGATTCTCAGGTTTGAGTTCCATATTGCAAAAGATGCGACGATTTCGTTCCTTCCAAATTTCCCACGTCAAGATAGAGGGGGAGATGTTCCATAGTTTGCTATAGACACTTTTGCCCATGCTTGACGGCCAACCCCAGAGTAATTCCACTAAGGATTTAGGAAAGGGGGCGGACTAGCCTAACATTTGTCTAAGTTTATCCCAACATATTTGGGAATAAGGGAAAAGAAAAAGGAGATGATCCACATTTTCATTGCTGTGCTGGCAAAGGACACATCTAGAGGGGCCTTGAAAGCCAATACTGTTCAGTCTGTCCATAGTGAGAATCCTGTTTTGAATGGCAAGCCATAAAAAGAATCCAGCTTTCGGGAGGCAGGATGGGCCCCAACACAGCTTCAGAGGGATATCTACAGCTGTTGGTCTATTTGCTGCTAAAATGTTCTTATAGCCATCTTTAACATTATATTTACCATTATTAGCCGCAACCCAAATAAGTGTGTCTTTTTTATGTGGTTGCACAGGTTTTCTACCTTCCAGATTCTTCTCAAGCTGAGTAATAGCTACTTCATCAATATCTAAGCTCCTAAGGGATTTCCAATGCCAAATTGTAGGATCTTCAAAGTCTGTACTAAGACAATAGTCCTTTACTTTATTACCCCAAAGATCAGTAAGATTTGATTTAAGGGTAATAGGATTAATGTGTGAAGATAGAGGGGGTTTTCCTTCCCAAGAATCTTCCCAAAACAGTGCTTTGTCCCCTGCTCCAACATCCCAAGTTAGAAATTTGTTGATCAAAGGGCGACATTTAACCATAAAATTCCAGCATTCTGATCCTTTAGGAAGAGATTTAATACGAAAAATGGAAAGTGGATCTTCAACAATAAGGTATTTATTATAGAGGATTTTGGCCCACTTTCGGTTATATTCGTGATATAGCCACCAAATGAGTTTTGCCCCTAAGGCTTCATTTTGCCATTGTAAGTTTTTGATCCCTAGACCCCCAAGGGCTTTAGGTTTGCATATATTTTCCCATTTAATGAGAGCTAACTTGTTGTCTTCGTCCCGATCGTTCCAAAGAAAATTCCTCATCTTGGAATTAAACTTTTTAGATTCTGTTTGGAGAGAGGAAGACAAGAAAGAGGGTAAATTGGAATGGCTGAAAGAACTGCACGGATCTTAGTGCACTTGCCAACTTTGGTAAGCCATCCATCCTTCCAAGAGCATAATTTTGAGTCTAGTTTTTTAAGGGTATTGTACCACATCTTGTTTGATTTTGGTCCCTTCTCTAAGGTTATCCCTAGATATTTACAAGGGAAGGATCCTTTCTTGAAGCCCATAATCCTACATAGTTGTGACTCCATATCTGACGGGGTGTTAATGAAATTTTTTTTTGATTTGAGAGCATTAACTTTCTGTCCCGAGGCCTCCATGTATGTGTTTAAGATGCTCTTGAGGGAGCAAGCTTCAGAGATCTCACTCTTGCCTGGAAGAATGGTGTCATCGGCGAATTGTTGATGAGTGATATTAGGTAGATTTTTGGTGACAGTGATACCTGATATTCTTTGTTTATTATATGCGTCTGACACAGCTCTTCCAAATGCTTCAACCATGATAATGAAGAGAGAGGGCGAGATAAGGTCTCCTTGCCGAATGCCTCTTGAAATATCAAAAAAATGTTCTGGCGATCCATTAACAAGGATTGAAATTTTAGGAGTGGAAATAAATTTAAAAATTAGATTTATCCATTGATGAGAGAAACCAAATGCTTCTAGCATCTTGCATAGGAATCTCCAATCAACCATATCGTAAGCTTTTTGAATGTCTAGTTTCATGAGCATACAAGCTTCCTTGTTAAGTCCTGCAGAATGGATGGTCTCTTGAATGGTGATGATACCATCAAGGATGGATCTCCCTGGCATGAAACCAATTTGCTCCTCGGATATGATCTTAGGTAAAATTGCTTTTAGTCTGTTGGCTATAACTTTGGAAAAAGTTTTGTAAACCGTATTGCACAAGGCTATGGGTCTGAAATCTCCTGGGGTTTCCGGATTAGATTTCTTTGGAATCAGGGTGATGAAGGAGTAATTGATCTCAGCAAGGATGGATCCTCCATTTCTGGATGGTTCTATAGCTTTCCATAGATCCTGACCGAGGATGTCCCAACATTTTTGAAAGAAGAAAGCATGGAATCCGTCTGGGCCCAGGGATTTATCTGGGTTCATATCAAAAACTACTTTTCTGACTTCCTCTAAAGTAATAGGTTTGTTCAAGTTTTTGTTATCATCTTGGGTAACGATTTTTGGGATAACTTTTAATAGACTAGATTGCGTAGTATAATTTGAACTATGCTGGTTATTTAATATATCCTGAAAATAATTGACAAAAGTACTAGTAATTTCTCCAGATTTTTCGATAAAATTTCCTTGTTTATCTTTAATACGAGTAATTATGTTCTTGACTCTATTATATGGAGTGGAATTATGGAAAAATTTTGTGTTGCGGTCACCTTCAGCCAACCATCTTTCTCTTGATTTATGTCTCCAGAATGTTTCTTCTTTTGATAGGATCGATTCTTGCTTTGCTAGCAATTCTTTTTCCAGATGATATCTATTGTTGTCCATCCCCTTACTAATAACTTCTGAATTTAAATCTTTAAGATTCTTTTCTAAGTCCATTTTTTCTTTAAATATGTTGTTAAAATGTTCTCTATTCCATATGAGAATATGCTCCTTTAACATCTTTAATTTCTGGGTAAAAATAAACATTTTGGAACCTACACAATTGTCTTGAGCCCACCAATCTTCGATATTGTTGAGAAAGTTAGGGTCAAGAAACCACATCTTTTCACACTTGAACAGGTTTCTCGATGGCTTGATGGGCTCAATAAGTTCAAACCTAATCGAAAAATGATCGAAACCAGAAATGGGGAGAATTGAGGAATGGAAGTTTAAATTAAAGGTATCTAGTTCGCCTTTTATTAGAAATCTATTGAGTTTTCCAGCGATGCAGGCAAAATCCTTTCTTCTATTGTTCCAAGTGTAGATCCCATTATTAGTGGGCGTGTCAACTAGGTTATGCAAAGTACACCAATCTTTAAAGTCTTTAGACGCTTGTGAGAGCACCTGTGAACCTCCTATTTTCTCATTAATATTTAAGATTGTATTGAAGTCACCCCCTAAAATGCAAAGATCATTCTCTAAGCTTTCCAGGAAATGCCCAATTTCTTTCCATACTATGAGTTTATCCGAGTTATTGATTGGTCCATACACATTAATGACAATAAAATTAAGATCCGATTTTAAACTATGTACCTTTCCACTTATCCAACTTTTTTCGCGTTTAAGGATATTACAGTTAACCTTTCTAGGATCCCAAAGGATGCCCAAACCCCCCGATGCCCCTATAGATTCTTGGAACACAGAACACCATACTCCGAGCATTTTACTAAATTTGTCTATTTCTACAGAATTTAATTTAGATTCCTGAATGAAAATAATATCAGAATTGAACTCTTTGAGGTTATGTTTTAATAACCTCTTTTTGCTAGGGGCATTGAGGTCCCTAGCATTCCAAGAAGTGAGTTTCATACCTGAGCGGGAAGGTACTTCCCCTTCCCAATGTGGAGTAGTTGGTCAATCTTTTGTTGGTCCTTGCTACAGCTCTCTAATTCTCTAAGATCCTTTAATGAATTTCTTCCTCTTTTGCCTTTTAGTTTACCACAGCATGGAACCTTAGGTCCTTCTTGTGTCATGCAAATGCCAAGTAGTCCGATATTGTCTTCTGCTGTCTGAACTATGTCCATCTTCTTATCTGATAAGTGTTCCTGATCCTTTGAGTTGCTTTCTTCAATAATCTGCTTGACTATTTCTGATTGTTTGAAAGACTTTGCTGCCTTTTCTTCATTTTGGATATTCAGTATATCTCTTCTAAGATTTTCACAAGAATAATTCTTGCCACCCAATTTGAGGACCCTCAGAACCAGTTCCTTTTTCTGTGATTCCAAAGTCTTATCAAGATTGTTTGGAGAAAAGACTTGGGCCATTTCTTCAGCAAGCTGGTTAATCTTAATTTCTTCTTCCTCTGTCATATTAATTATAGTGTTTGAAGGATCTAGGATTTCTTCTTCATTCAGAAATTCTTGGAATAACATTAATAGAGAATCTTCTGCTTGAGTCTCTCCTTCGTGTATTAGCTGTATCATGTTGTAATGAGTATTAATTGAGCTGCTGACTGTGGTAGGTTTCTGCCCGCATGTGTTGAGCACTCCGAGCGGTTTCATCAAGATATCTGGAGCCAGAGACAGAGCTAATTAGTTGTACTCTAGTTGTTCTGTTAGATGCAAAGTAGAGGGTTCTTCCTGAGTCTTGTAAGGAGAAAAGGGGGATGAAGCATACTCAGCCGGGGTCTGCCAAAATTATGAAATTCTACTTTCTCTGTCTCTTTTGATGTTATGATTAAGATGCTCTGTTGCAGTCTCTTTCTGGTTGTGTGCTCTGACTTGTATTTGCTCCTCTGAAGAGAATGCAATGTTCTTTCTTCCCATCTCTGGTGTCAACAGTAGTAGTGTGTTTTCTGCTTCTAACATATCTGCAGGTTCCAACATAGCATTAGTTGTAATTGTGCCTTCCTTATCACTGTTTGTGGATTTTTTCTGTTCGTCCTCCATTATATGTCTCATAGGGGGATCCAAATTTGTGTTGAGTTTGTCCAAATCATCCCTTGCATCTTTGCTGGTTCTAATTTCTTTATTTCCTATGACTGATGGAGCAACATCTAGGCAAATTCCTAGATTTTCGACAGTGATAGTATCTTTGGAGTGTTTAGGAGCAAATTCCTTGCCAATCTCCGTATTGTTTTCCTTGGTGTTCACTTGCTGTGTTATACTCAAGACCTTTCCACTTTCATTAGTGTCCTTTCTGGAAATATATTTTCCTTTCTTCTTATGTTTTTTAACTTTCTTTGAGGAACTCCTAGCCTTTGCTCTTTTCATTTTCTCCAAGTAGTCTGATAATGGTGGAGTTACAAACTCTTTTGCCTTATCCACTATGATGTTGTTTAAGGATTTCCTTTGATTATCCTGGTTGTCTTGCCCATTCTGCTGCTTTGGAAGACAATACTCCCCATCCTGTTCTTGCTTTCTGTGACTTAATTCAGAGCTCAATTTTGGAAATTTACTTCTGAAATCTGTGGTGAGGGGGAGGATCTTGGGTCTAATTTGATGTAAATCATCAGATCTCAAGATGTCAATGATTTTTCCTTTGTAGAGTTGGAATTTAATATCATAAAAGGCTTGACCAGTTTTGATTTTCTTTTGGATTACAGATGGTTGTTTCATGTTGACATTAATGAGAATTTTGATACTATTACAGAAGAAAAAGGATGCATCAATAGAAATTACTTCCCCAATAGAAGAACCTAAGGAATAAATGATATCTACATCGCACAGTTCCGGGGGAAGAGAATTTATGGTAAACCATAAGGGCATCATACAATCGACCATTTCTATGTTAAAGTTATGAAACCATTCTATAAATTTTACACAATGACCTTTAAAGAAACAATTAGAAACAGAGATTAACTCTTTTTTAATAAATTCTTCCTCACATTTTAAAAACAAAATGTTATCTGAATGATTGAAGATACTTACCTTTCCCAACAGTTATCTTTTAACCAGTCTGTTAATAGAGGAATATCTTTAGTAGGACCGTTCCAGATGGCAAAAACCCCTTTCTTAAGACAATCATACCAAGATTCGTTGATGGTTTTCATGGCAATATTAATGGGCCTGTCTAGGGTTTTAGCAGGGTGCGATTTTGGATATATTTTAGGGTTAGCTTGCCTATTAGTATTAGTTGTCCTGCAATGTGGAGGAAGGTATGAAGGAGGGGAATTGGTTTTATGGAGCGGCTCTGATAGCGGGACTACATTCACATGGGAATTTGGTTGGGATGATGACATGAGAGATGCGGTTTGCGCGTATTCTGTTAGATTGAAAATTTTGAATTGGTTGTCTAGCTGTTCTATAGTGCAAAAAGGGAGACAGGCTATGGTTTCACAGCTACCTGAGGGTTTCGTGGGGATTATTGGATGGTCAAAAGCTTCTTGCTGCCGATTTGCCCATGAATGCATTGGATTTCTTTCTCCTTGTTCTTCCAGAGCCACAAACCTGTTGTTTGTCGATATTAAAAATTCATTTTCTAATTTCCAGTGGTTAATATATTGCGCTAGCTCTCTGGGTTGTAAATTATGATATTGTTTCTTCCATTTCGTGCCTGCTGTTCCTACAGGCTTCATTTTCGCATTAGGCAGAGCAGAGCGCTTTCGATCCCTAAATTTTAATCTATCTATAAGTGATAATATCCTAGCCTTATGATTTCATTTTTTTTTAACTATGTAATATCATATTAATTCAAATGATTTTTATTTTTATTTTAAAAAACTTATTGTGGTATATTTTAATTATCAGTATAGACTTTAGGCATTATTTACGCAACAACATATTTGCACCAAAAAAAACATATTGCTAACAAAAAGTAGTATGTTAGCAATTATGTTATTTAATAGTAAGTGTTTGCAAATTACTAACACATTTTATTATTATTATTGATAATAGGTTTTTTGTATTAATTAAAAGAACATAAGTACATAACTTTCATAAAGGATTCAGTCCTGCCATCATCAACCTCTTCTACCCTTCAAGCATACATTCTTTCCTCCCCTTTTATCGCTAATTTTCATCTATTAGCCTTTCCTCTGTTCTAAAACTATATAGTCTAAATTTTTACATACTACAAATTCATCCATAAAAATATTTTTCAAAACTAAGATATTAACTCATACTCGAGCTCTATCTCTCCTATGTTGCATTTTCATCTATCTACAGTTTTGACTATGCAAAATTCAAACCTAGTTTTCCTTCAAATTCGTATAGCTAACTGTAATTCTCTATATTTTCTGCTTTATTTTTCTTGTTAGCTCCATGCAAACACAAAATTTTGCTCATTCTCGCCATTGCTTGGCCATTGTCCTCAAAACTATATGTTTTTCATCCCCCGTGCCTCATCCCTCAGTCGTTGTCTGATCCCGACCAAGAGCCTCCATTGCTGCTTCTGAGATGAGGAACATTCCTCCATGGCCCAACAACTACATCTTGGTTCGACTATTCCACATGCCCCAGTTCCTTCACCACTCTATGATAGGCATCCTCTACTTTCCTATACATTAGGGTTTTATCAACTTGTGCTTTCTAGTGCAAAAAGGGCATGTAATCAAAGTGTTGAGCATCATCCTCATTAGTTGATATCTTGCCCAATAGTTGGAATCAACCACTCCATGATTGATTCTAGTCCATCCAACATATCCTCTGCAAACAATGCTCACACGATCAATTACACTTCATAGGTGCTCTTGTTCAGCTCCAAACCCCACGCTATGAAGACTCAAATTACGTCTAGGTTTGTGCGCCTTTTTATAGCTCTTTCTTGGAATTGGTCTCCAATAATCCCCACCACAACCAAGATCATCTTCTCCGTTTTTATTTTTAGTAAACCTTTAACTCGTTCCCATCCTACAAGTCCCTTGAAAACTTTCAGTTGTCTGTTTGAATCAATTGAAAAAGTGGCCTCCATCTTCATCTTCTTCTTCCTTCAAAAAAAACAAAAAAACTCCTTACTTTCTTACCATACTTTGTCTTCATTGCTTGTAATATAACCACTCTTGCTGCTCTACACTCTTCCCTTCACACGCTTTGTTTGTCACCTCACTTTCAATTCTTCTTCGAGAATGCTGCCGAAAACCACCATCATATCCGTTTGGGCAGTCTTTAATGTGTCTCATAATTATAATTTTACATCACATCTCCCACCATCTTTATAGATGTGTTGTTACTTTACTATAATAACTCTTGTTCCAGACAGTCATTGAAGTTCTCCAACATCACTTCTCCAATATTGGATAAATTTATCGCCTCTCTAAAAGTGTGGCTGATTTTAAAGTTCGTGAACTTATCCAAATATTTAATAATTTCATCTATTTGGCTCTGTAAATATCAGGTTTGTGAATGTCTCATTTTCAACATATTGACTATGATCTCTGAGTCTTCCTCCAAATGAAAATTATTGGCCCTCAGCTTGGGCATTGGCTACGGTGCAAGTTATTTGCACCATCGAAAGTTGTGCCAAGTCCTACCCATGCTCGACTTCTATGGGCTTAAACATTGCACGACATTGTCTACGCAACAACATATTTGGGCTTTGGTAAAAAACATATTGTTAACAAACAATAGTATGTGAGCAATAATGTTAGCTAATTGTATTAATATGTGTTAGTAATTTGCAAACACTTATAATTAAATAACATAATTGCTAGCATACTATTGTTTGTTAGCAATATGCTTTTTTTACCAAGGTGCAAATATATTGCTGCAACATATTTGCACCTTGGTAAAAAAACATATTGCTAACAAACAATAGTATGTTAGCTAATTGTATTAATATGTGTTAGTAATTAGGGGAAACGTTGCAAGTAATTACTTTTCGGGGATAGGCTAATAGGACTTTCTCCTCACGGGATTGCTTGATTCAGAGAAACTGGCCAGATGTGAAAATTAACTGGTATGATAATGGAAGTAGGAGAGTGGACAAAACAAAAGGTAGGGAGAATGCGATTTGGATACCGCTGGATGAAGGTCGGATAAAAATTAACTTTGATGGAGCCTCTAAAGGTAACCTGGGGGTTTCAAGAGTAGAGGCCATTGCAAGAAAGGCTAATGGGGAGTTTGTAGCGATAACACGAGTAAGAAAACCAAATGGAACTAATAATATAGCAGAATCTCATGCAACTCTCCTAACAGTGCAACTAGGAGCCAAGCTAAAGGCACTGTCTACGCAACAACATATTTGCACTTTACTAAAAAATATATTGTTAACAAACAATTGAATGTTAGCAATGATATTAGCTAATTGTATTAATATATGTTCCTAATTTGTAAACACATACAATTAAATAACATAATTGCTAACATTCTATTGTTTTACCAAGATGCAAATATGTTGCCGATGTAGAGAGTACCCAACCAGCCTATTTTTGAAATTTGAAATTTCACCATTCGATCCTTTCGTTAGGGCTGCTCATATTTAGAATATTGTATGACAGACGATGGAATGTATTCAATTCTGAAAGATATCCTTCCAAGAAAAATCAGTGGGCAAAGAGAACACACAGCTTTTCGTAGCATATAGTCAGGGAACCTGGAATTTGACGGTCACCCTATCTAGCACTTGGAGGCCACTTGGACGGTCACCCTATGCTGAAATTTGAAATTTGAAAGAATAGGCTGGTTGAATATGAAGTAGTAGATGAAACAAACAACGAGCATATGTGAAAAAAGCAAGAGACCAACTAGTGTAAATGGTCAAGCGTTGCAGCTATTAGAAAATGTGCGTTTCTACCATATGCGCTACAACATGGTTGAGACTGGCAACTTCTTTTCAACTGAGAGGAAGCAGCGGAGTAAAATTAGGTTTCCAAGGGGTTCAAAGCTTTTCCATCTGTAAATGGAACAATAGTGATAATAATTTTAGGCAATACCAATGGAATCTTAGATACCTGTCCTTTTCTACTTCAACAGTGCATGCTATTCGTGCTGCAGAAATTCCACCATTGATTTCGTCCACTGTTAGGTACCAATTTAGGAAATATTCAGCGGTTCGCAAGGGTCAAGTTCAGGTCATTTCTCTTAAACTTTTCACCTGTAATGAAATTTTGATTCTGTTTTGAGAAATAAGAACAGTTCTTATCAGGCATTTGTGGGTACACAACAAGGCTTTCATGTTGTTTGTTATTTCTGTTGTTATAGACATGCTTGATTGCTGAGCAAAATTGCATGCGAGGGTGCTCCTTTAATCTTTGCTTTTGCTTTTCAATATTTATTTGTGGTTATATCATAGTATTTTCCAATTACCAGCTTGGGTTCGAACCTAGGTTCTTCTCACGACTGTGTTATGTATCGTATACATTTATTGCCTCAAACAAACTTTAGCAAAGGGAAGTCAGAAAAACAGGAATGGAGCCTTTGAATTGTTTAGTGAGATATCACATCAGGGCTAAAATTAGAACCAATGAGTGAATTTCAGAGTGCTTTGGTAGTCATATTGGCATCGCACAAGTTTGCCCATTTTCCCAATTTCGTTTGAGCTATACATTGGTATGTTGAAAGAGCTATACCTGCCTATCAATATGCAGACAGATCAAACCAATGGAATCGTTAGAATGAATACTTGAATTACAAGATTAAATATTTCATATGATGCTATAAGTTTTAACACTCCCTCTGAGCAAATATGAAATTAATTAAGAATTCATGAGTCCATTTCAATGAACAAAATAATTGTATTCATAATCATAAGAACACTCAATGGTAGAGTTTATTCACAAATAAAAATCATGGAATCACTCAACATGATAAACTTGTAAAAATCTCAGCTAAGCCTTTTAATCACATATGATCTCCACATGAATTGTCATGGAGTAACTCAACACAACATCCAACTCCCATCACGAATTTACTCTATGTGATGTCATCATGGATTCACTCCACATGATGATCATTCCTAGAGTGAAAGAGTTATTGTAGCTGAATCTTACAACCTTGTTTATTCACACATAAATAACAAAAACAAGACTTAGATCCATTTAAGTCTCAAAGTTGATCGTACCTAGCTTATTTCTAAAATAAGAAAATTTCACCTTAGACAATGGCTTGGTGAGTATATCAGTAATTTGCTCATTCGTGCTGATGTATTTCATCTACACAACCCTTTCGAAACACCATCTCTCTTAAGTAATGGAATTTGATTTCTATGTGTTTAGACTAGTCATGGAATACAGGATTGATAGAAATTTTGATACAGCTCTGATTGTCCCAAAAAATAGTGGTAGAGTTCAATGATTCTCCAAATAATCCTACGAGGAGTTTACGAAGCCATATTGCTTCTTGAGCTGCTGTAGAAGCAACCACATATTCAGCCTCAGCTGAGCTTTGAGCAACACATTTTTGCTTCTTGCTGCACCATGAAATCATAGCAGACCCAAGGCTGGAGCCAAAACCTGTAGTACCTTTCTGTCCACAATGCAACCAACCCAATCTGAATCAGGAAAACCATGAAGCTGAAGATCATCAGTGCAAGAAAACTTCAATCCATACTTTAGAGTTCAACGAACATATCTAAGAATGTGCTTAGCAGCAATGAGATGAAATTTCCTTGGTTCTCACATAAACTGGCTCAAAGTATTAACTGCATGGAAGATATCTGGCCTAGTATTAACAAGATACATGAGGGAACCAATCAACTGTCTATAGAGAGTGCAATCAATCAAATCTGAATCAGCAGCAACTTCTTGAAGTCTTTTCAAATTAGCCTCCATGGGAGTCACATTTGGTTTGCAATCAAGCATTCCAAATCCTTTAATAATATCTACAACTTACTTGCCTCGGCTGAGATTAATCTCATCAGACTTTTGCCAAATTTCCAATCCAAGAAAGTAGCGCATTAATCCAAGATCTTTCTATCTCAAATTCAAAAGTTAAGTCATTCTCACATTTGTCTATTAATTCATCATCACCAGTAATGAAGAGATCATCAACATAAAGAACTAGGATCAGCATGAGATTATTATACCTTTTGAGATAGATATTCGGATCAACTTCACTTTTATAAAACTCAAGCTCAGAAGATATCCATCAATACGATCACACCAAGCCCGAGGAGCTTGCTTAAGACCATATAGTGCTTTTTTCAGCTTGCAAACATGAGAATCTCTGCTATGAATTACGAATCCTTCAAGCTGTTCCACAAAACTTCTTCATCAATGAAACCATTAAGAAAGGCTGTCTTGACATCCATTTGGGGTAGCTTCCATTTTTTAACAGCTGCAATAGCAAGTATAGGTCTAATAGAAGTGTATCTAGCTACAAGAAGTCTCATCATAGTCTGTAACTTCCTTTTGAGAAAAGGTCCTTGCTACAAAGCTAGCTTTGAATTTCTCTATACTCCCATCAGCACCATGCTTAATTTTGAACAACAATTTAGAAGAAATAATTGATTTACCTTTTGGACGAGGGACAATCTCCCAAACATCATTTTTCATGATTGAATCATACTCCTCCCACATGATGTAATAAATCTTGCTGGTTTGATCAGCTAAATTGAACTTCGACTAGCAATAATTTTGTCAAACAGTTGTCATACGAATGAAGACATTAAGCAAGGTTACTACTGGGTCATACCATTGCAATATTCTCCTTATACTTCATTACAACATTGGATCCATTAATCAAACATTTTAACAAATAGTTGGTAGGCACCGACTGCTGTAAGTTAAAGGCAAACCTGCAGTACAGATTTAACTGGTGTTTCACAACATATAATGGCCGCTCCATAATGGATTTCTGTTATTTTGAAAACTCACTTTTACTGTTGCAAATGAATACAACAATTGCAATACAGACTAAGGAATACTATCAAACATTACATATATACTAGCCAAGGAACAACTACACATTAGGAGATTGCAAATACATACATGCCTGCCGTATGACGTGATTACGTTCAAACTGCTCACTCACTGAATGCTGCCGACAGTTGGAGAGGTGTTGGCCTGGAAGTTGCCGTGAAGGACCCCTGCTATCCCTTTGGACTTTCCTACTGCTACCGCCAGTTCATATAAAACTTTCCTATTACTTCCTACTGCCTGTTACCTTGCTCTGAGGGAGTTCCGTGTTGTGCAACTATTATGGGACATGAGTATGATGCCACTGCTGTTCCTAGTCTCCACGTCGACCTCTGCTATGAATAATGCTAGGGAAGACCCGACTGTGATAGAATAACCCATGAGAATGAATAACCACGTTCATGCCAAGTTTACCTTGTTTTATCTATGAATTGATCATGCTTCTGTCTGCCAAAACTCACGTCTACTGCTGCTACGACCTGTACTTTACTATTACAGCTGCTCTCTTCAATAACCAACTTTCTTCTTCCTGTTTAGTAACTCCACATCTTATTTCGAAAATAAAATGTATCTATCTGATCACTTAATCCAGAATGAAGTGTGAGTCGCTGGGTTTTCGTCCAGTCTCACTCTTTCTCTAAGGGGTTTTGTCCTCAAGGAAAAGCCAAGTCACAATAAAGCAACCTTTTTGGGATTCTGAATAACATAATATCTCATGGTAACAATCCCAATGCAAATGCTTTCCTTTATAACTTCAAAATGAGGAGAGGCTTGAACAACTTAGCAATGTGGGATAAAAGACTATTTCGTTTATTAGTCACTTAAGTAACTTTATAACTTTATAACATTAAAATATTTAAATAAATCACTTAAGTCACTTGAACTTTAATATCTCTTGAAATACTTGTTTGATTGCCGTGCCATCTGAAATAGGAATCTCTCCTCATAATTCCCCACGTGACCAAATACACTTTCTAAAAATAGAAAGGGTCCATCTCTATTACCCGTGACTTACTATACATAGTAAGTATGGAAAATGGAGTCCAAATGACATCGAATGAAGGCCAAATCCATAAATCGCTGAATATTGGAGATGAATCAATCCTCAGAAGACCCTCTAACCATTTTCATTAGCCTACGAGGATCCAATATTAGGCTAATCCCTGGAATTCTGATGCTGGCAACCAATGGGGACATTACACATGGACATCTTTCCAAACTTGCTGTCCTATAGCTAAATCAAAACAAGAAGGTTCAGAGTCAATGATATTACACATTAAGGCTACATAATCGTCAAATTTCTGAGGCCTTTTACTTTCTCTAAAGGTTCCCTGTGGAGCTGAAACGTTTTCAACATCTTGTACAGTATTTCTAGCCCACAATGGTCTTTTCTTTTCATTCACTGGAACTCTAGGACCGACATCAGAATCAGGCTGAAATTAAGGAGAAGGACAATCATCAGGAGAGTCCTCCCTCTCAACAGGGCTAGGAGAAGAGGGAGTAGCAAGAGGAAGGTCTTGAGAGATTCCAGGTGCTTCCATATCAATATCTAAAGAGGGTCCAATAGATCTTCCACATATCAAATTTTCTTCAAAGGAGACATCTCTTCTTAACTCAATCATCTTTTGAGCCGGAATGTAAATTCTATAAGCCTTAGACAATTCACTTTAACCAACAAAAATTCCCTTCTTTCCTGAGGGTTCTAATTTAGATCTTATCTTTGGGAATATGAATGTAAATTGAACAACCAAATATTTTAAGATGACTTACATCAGGTTTAGAACCAGAAAAGGCGGAGTCATGTTGTTAAGATCAATGTGAGGGCTCCTATTTTGAACATATGCTGCTGTCCTGCAAGCTTCAGCCCAAAGAAAAATCGGCAACCCTTGATCATGAATCACGGCTTGAGCAGCCTCAACTATGGCTCTGTTTATCCTTTCAGCAACACTGTTCTGTTGAGGACTGTAAGGAACACAAAAGTTCCTCTTAATTCCCGAATCAACACAAAATTATTGAAATGCACAAGAGATAAATTCACCCCCATTATCAGATCTGAGAGTCTTGATCTTCTTTTCTGTGATATTTTCACAAGAGCTTTAAATTCCTTAAACTTAGATAATACTTCATCAGATTCCTTGGATTTAAGAGAGAAAATCCAAGTCTTGCGAGAGAAGTTGTCAATAAATGTGACATAATACCAAAATCCCCTTAATGAAGCTGAAGACATGGGCCCATACAAATCATAGTGAATCAATTCTATCACATGCTTAGCTCTACTTTCGCTTGAACGAAAAGGACCCTTAGTGAATTTGTCCAATGCACATCCCTTGCAAATACCATCATAAGTTTAAGAAGACCTACAACCAACTTATCCATAGTCGAGAGATATTTGAAGTTGAGATGACTAAACCTTTTGCCACAACAAATTATTATTAGAGGCATCATGATTTATAACTTGAATTCGATTTACAGAAAGCTTGTAGAGACTTTCATGACGAACTCCAATCACTTGAGTTGAGTTAAAATCAGAGGTTTTCTTCCATGCAACTACTTTTCCATTAGTGAAAGAAACATTAAAACCTATATCCCCTAAGGCTGAAATAGAAATTAAGTTCGTCTTGATACCAGGAACAAATAAAAATTGCTAAGATGAAGAGGTATACCAGAACTTAATTTGAATCAAGTGTTACTAGCCCCTTTAGTGGAATAGGAAGCATCATCTGCAATGATAACTTGCAAGTGAGAGTCCTTTTCTTCCAAATTTGATAGATGTTGCTTATAGCCTGAAATGTGGTGAGAAGCACCACTATCTATCAACCAAGTATTGCAATCTGCTGGAACATTACTGGACAACGCTGGAATGAAAAGAAATCCTTCTGGATAATTGTTGGAGTCCTTGAAAGAAGTTGAATCTTTTACATCAGAAACAACCACTTGATGATTAAGATTCACATTACACTTTCTAGCATAATGACCTTATTTATTACCTCTGAAACATTTCACTTTGGACATATCTCTTTTCCTTTTAAAATCAGAAGATGAAGAAGAGGGATACTTATCATCAAAGCTCCTGAATTCCTTTTCTTTCCACTTTTCTTGGAAATATGAGTGTTAAGGACTTGATCCTCCTCATTGAAAGATTTACGAGAATTTCCTCTGGCCTCGAACTTGCATTCTTCTTGAATACAATCAAATCTTAGTGTATCAAAATTTGGAAGCTAGTTTCTACCACTGATACCTTGAATGAATGATTCCCAAAAATGTGGGAGACCATCCATGGCCAACATGACAAGTTCTTTGTAATTAATAGATTCTCCAGTAGTATCCAATTGATCTTTTAATTCTGAAATTTTCAGAAAGAAAGAACTAATGGAGTCTTCTCTGCCCATTTTGATATGAAGAAGCTGCATGCGAAGAGCCAAGGCCTAGCTAGTATTGTTAACCTCATGCAACTTGTGAAGATGGTCATAGATTTCCTTTGCCGATTTCAGCTTAGATATAGTAGGCACTAGAGGATCTTTCATAGAATCAATAATGATCCTTTTTGCCATGATTTTGTTCTTCTTCCAAGCTGCCTTAGATATATTATCAGCTGGCTCTGAGACTTTAGATTGCACATAGTTAATGAGATCATATTCTTCAAGGATTAATAAAATCCTAGACTTCCAGGATACAGAGTTTGAGGCTCCCTCCAGTCAATCTTTAACCTTAACACCGAGTAACATACTGAAAACTAATATTTTTGCAGTCTATATACATAAGAGAAGTTCTGGTTCAAGCTTGAAGATACAAACTTGGCTCTGATACCATGTTAAAACTAGAACCAGAAAAAATAAGAACCAAATTCTGCAAGCAATATATCCTGGGAAAAACCCCCTAAACAGAGGGAAACTGATGAAAGAATTGTCATTGATGTTAAAGGGTTTCACTAGCAAGAATAAGATTATCAGTATAACTATCATCAATCTCAAAGGTAAAAACATGAAATTACAAGAAAGCTAAGCTATCATGTGTGATAAGTCTCAAGGAAGCCAATATCATATATAGAATGTTATTTATTGATGTCGAAAGAATTTCGCAAGATTCAAAAGGACCAAAAGAGAAGTCAAGTTTATATTGTTGATTATGCACTTTTGAAGAATTAAAGATAGATGGATCTAAAATTGTACATTGCATTTATACAAATCAAATACAATGTATGCGATAGGCATTGAAGAGTATATGCAATGTTGAGGAGTTTGATGATTGAGGATTGATGGATCAACTTTCATATGATAAGCTGTGAAATATTGAAAAAGATGGAAAAGAGTGATATCGAAGTAGGAAAACAAGACAAGTATGCAAATTATTTAAGATTGATGATTTTATCTTACAAGTCTGCTGACGACACTCTCATATTACGAGTGAATAAACTCTACACACAACAATTTATATGAATAAACTTGAATGGTGATAAAAGACCTGCCATATTCATGCGTTTATCTAATAATGAACACATTACATCCTTGGGAACCATACAGCGAATGCAACAATGTGACCAGTATTATGTGATGGTATCTAACCAAAAAAAAATGAATTAAATGCAAGGACAAATATGTAGCAACTGTTCTGAGTTCAATACAGAGTAATGACCGTGCAAAGGAAAATAAGAAAGATGTTGTTATAAGTCAAAATTAGTTCGTGGGATGTAAAGAAGATTCCATCAATATCAATTAAGCATTGGTGGCAACATATTGTCCATACCATCAAAGGCTACAAATAAGTCAAGGAATATTGCCAGGAGTTTTAAAATATTACATACTTGCTAACAAATGCTAAAATAAATATGTATTTGCCTAACACTACAGATGCAGCGTATGTACTATAAGGTATTGACATGAAGTAATAAGAAGAGGTTAAAGAAAAATCAACACCATGGAACGATGCCAGTATGAATGTTGACCGAAAAAATCTAATGAGAATACTATCGGGAGTCTTCAGCGCAGTCACATGTTTACCATTTTCAATGTCATGTTCAAGATGTTAATTATTGTTAGTTGGACAGCTGTTATTTCTGACCCGGAAATAGCAGCACTATTTATGGGTAGCTTGGACAGTTGTTCGTCCTTATCTATGAATAGCGGTTGTATTTATGGGTGGTTTGGACAGCTGTTTGTCCACTTGCCAAAAATTAGTAAATGGTTATTATTTACTAATTTTAGTGATTCCTTTTGGACACTTTGCAACCAATTCTATTATTGGCTGTCGAGTTGTCTTAATCTCAGCCGTTGGTTAGATTTAATCTCGGTCGTTGGTTTACCAACAGGAGTAGTATAGAAAGGGGTCATTGGGTCATTTGGAAGGGGAGAAGCTTTGGTGAAGCAGTTTGCAGTGTTAGCAAACAGTCTTGCAGTGTTAGCAAGGGCACAAAAAAGAAGAAGCTTTTGTGAAGCAGTTTGCAGTGTTAGCAAACAGTCTTGCAGTGTTAGCAAGGGCGCAGTGTTAGCGTGGGGATAGCAGTGGGGAATATTAGCGGGAGAAATTAGGAGGTTGTCGGAGTTCTGCCAGTGGGAGGCAAGGAATTTTGTATCTCTTGATTTGCTGAAGTTTAATATAATTCCTCATCTGTAGAACTGGTTTTCCCTTAGGGGTTTTTCCAGGGACAATTTGTCCAAAAATATTGTGTTCATTGTGTTGCGCATTTCTTTCCGTATTTTATAAGTGAAGTTGCAGTTGTGTTATTCTTCGATAGCTGGGAATTTATTTTCAGCAGTTTAATAATCATTTGTGATAGGAGATTAATAATCAGTGACTGCAATAGTTTGATTTTTCACACAAGAGAGCTGCCAAAACTTTGGAGGATATGGAGTAATTGACGGCAAATACAGCCAACATACATTGACCAAGCAGCAACAAATATAATATTGTGTATACAGCAATTATATTGCAGGAGGACATGGTAATTGAACCCAGGAGAAGTGGCAATATTTTCCATAAGGTAATAGTCTTAGTGAAGGCCCGATAAAAAAACAATGAACAAAGCACAAGCCTGCGATTCCTCAAGTGCATAGAACAGCAAACAGGTTGTGTGCCAATGGCATCTTGAGTCTGCAATAAATCCCGATGGAGTTAAAATATTGGCCATAGAAAGGAGTGACTTTCTCGATTATCCAGACATGGGGGCAAATCAATACAAAGTTCTTAAGATAAGGAAAAGTGCCACGAAGTGAAGATGTTAAAGATAATTATTTAACAACAATATAAATCAACATGATGAGGATAACATGCATGCCATAATTACATGAAGATAAGCTGTTGAAGGCACACCATTGATTAAACAATCACCATATTACACAGCAGTATATGATTTCCTTATAATATTTATATGCCGTCAGGAGTTTTCATACAGTGACAAATACGGAGTATTGTTTTCAAAATCAAGTTAGGATCATTCTCTAACGATAGAAATATACTCCAAAAACGATTGAAAAGATAATAGTCAACAAAGAATAATGCAGGTAATGAAAGACGATGCAGCAGTGTTACGGTTACATGCTTAATCATTGATATATATATATATATATATATATATTTATATTTATTGTCCTTTCAAGTGTTGACGGAGCAGAACTGAATATAGCTATTTTAACGACGGATAGTATAAAAGATTCCAGAATGAATGAATTGGGAGAAGCTAATCATTTTGCAAACATTAAAATCTGATGTCAAATAAAAGATGCGGGTAAACATTTAAATGTTCTCAAAGTATGTTCGAACAACAAAGGTAAAATTAATATGGCTTGAAAAGTTGAGTATGCGATAATAGTCACTAAGAAGATGGTGTCATGAATTCGGGATAAAGATATTATAAAATGGTAAAAGATTGCGTTCAGATTAGAGAGAAAGTTGTTCCTTAAGTGTTTCAAGATTACTTAAGACAAATGAGTCTTATTCAAAAGACACGTCTCTTCAAATATAAAGTCACATTCTTTTAAATATCAAATATAAATAAAGAATGATTTATTTTTAAACAAAATGAAAAAGTAGTGAGCAGTGAAGTATGAGATGTCAGATGTGAAGGAGCAGAATAAAAGATAGAAGAAGAAGTCAGCAGGTAAGAGGAGAAATAGAAAAGAAAGAGCGGTGGATATAAATGATATAAAATACATGCAAACAGATTAGTGAATACAGGTCTGTAGTGGATGAAGATGTAAGAAAAAAGAAGAGGAAATATATTTAAAGAATATAAGAAAATAGAGATGAGTTGAACAGTATAAAACAAATAAAAGAATAAGTGAAAGGATTGAAAATGAAATAGGTAATCGGATTGAAAATCTGGATTATGTATATTTTGAGGCTGATTCGATGAAAAAGAAAATAAACAAAGAAAGGTGTATGTGCTACAATTAAATCTATACAAATAGAAGAAAATAAATTGTGCTATTGAAGTATCCATCAGCAGTTGAAGCAAGCAACATAGTCAAGGTTGAAAAGGAGTTCGAGTGCAATGGGTCAATGCTCACGAAGAATGCAGTGGGGTTGGTGCTTTCAGTAGGTCAGAGTCTGCGATCTGTGGAAGTTGAAGCTTCCAGTGAGTCGGTGCTCATAAACTTCGAGGTTGTAGCCTCTAGTAGGTTGTAGCCTACAAATCATTGTAAAAGAACCATTTATATAAGAAAGCATTTATTTGCCGTAGTTTTCTCTTGCATTGGGTTTCCACGTAAATCTTGTGCCATTTTGTTCATGTGCATAATTATTTATTTCAGCATTTGAAGTTAATTGTTTGGATAAAAGTTTTAAATTGGCAAATTTGTTATTATACTGATTCACCCCCCCTCTCAGTATAATCGTGTGCTCTTTAGAAACAACCCAGCCTGAGAAAACCTGTAAGTTTTATTGAGAATAAAGAAATGATTACAGAACTTATGAATAAATGTTATTCATTGATGCTCCATAAGAGATTTACATAATACTAAAATATTTCCACAGAAAACAGCGATGTGAATCTCCTTTTGTTATAAGGCTCAAACAAAGAATTGAGGATAACAAAACTTAATCACCGATCATCGACCAAGATTTCATTTCTGCTATAATCGATTCACCACACATCAAAATGAATAACCATGGCTCAATATATATTTTCGGATGCCAAACAAATGGTAGCTAAAAAAGTTCCTAACTTGTGAAGACTAGAAGAATTTCACACGAACATGTCAAGGGTGCGTTCGGTTGAAATTTTCGCATTTAATTATTCTACACATAACTATGCTGAGATACACGTCTGCTGCAAACAACCTTGAACACGCGGGCACCAGTTATCTTGAAAAGGCAACAAACCGATAACCATCAAGCGCTAAAACTTAACTGCAAACATCGTTGTTGTATGCTTGGCTTTATAGACGACGAAGGTTATGAATAGTTTTCTCCTCCATGTACGGATCCAAAAGCTTGGAGTTAGAATAATATTCTGCAAGACATCTAAAACAAACAAACACCTGCCTAACATTATGCTGACATATCTAACCAATGGAATCGTTGGAATGAATACTTGAATTACAAGGTTAAATATTTCATATGATGCTATAAGTTTTCATAGTTAGTAGGTTAGGATGCAGGCGAACACTAACAAAGCTAAAATAATGATCTTCTCTTTGTAAAGAAAAAATAATCAAATTAATATTCTTTTTAAAGGCAACTTACTAAAGTAATGGATGTGTACATATATCACATGCTTGATTTCCTCAAGAAGTTTTGTTGGGAAACATGCAAAGCAAAAATAATTCAAGGAGGTTGGGAAGTGCATTACTCTTGACAAAATAGATATGGAATTGCCGAGATATGAGATTGAGAAACCAAGAAAACACTTTCTGGCTTACTTGTTACTCTAGTGATTCTCTAAGGGTGTGAAATTTGGGACACCAACTTGTTAAATAAAACACAGAGACATAGAGAAATAATTGAGAAGCATTTAATTTTAAACAATTTCAATCTGACCGAGGAGTTGGATGAGATGGAAGATGATAAATCCCTAGAGATCATTGTGAACCTTGATGATTTGGAGGAGATGGTGAATACTGTGTGCAATACCCTTGTTCTTCCTGATGCAGCTTGTATGACTAATTCTCCTGCTCCTAATGAGGATCCTGAAAAGGATAATAACACTTAGGATTAAATAAAGGAACTCCAAGAGAGTGGTTGTTCTGAATTCTATCACACATACTATTTCTAACGAGTAATTTGATACTGCAATCTCTTCTTTTTGCAGGTCAATGAACAACATTATGAAAAATAGTCTTTGGTGTTGCGATGGGCAAGAGCTGGATGAGGAAAAATGTCAAGAAGAAGAAGCAAGACAAGGATGAGGAAGAACCCTAGGGAGCTGATAAAGAAGACTAGTAGAAGGAGCTTCATTGTCTCTCAAGGGATTGGGAAACTATCTCTAATTTCAAATGATAGTTAATTTACCTTTCTCTAGACTTTACTTTAATGCTGATATGTTTATAGTGGCTCCTGTTAAACTTAACGTTATGATTATTTTTGGTATGCTTTAATTGGTATAAACTAGGACTTTGCGACTCTTGCCATTAGGCAGATAAGATAAGATAAGAAAAGATAGGATAATGATACTAATGTCCAACAAGAGACCAACAAGGGTCTAAGGCACTGGAAGATTACAACAGGGAAGAGAAACAACCCAACAGGAGCACCAAACGATGTCCGGGAAAGAGCTGACAAGAAAACAAAGAAAGGAAACAACAACAAAAGACGAGAAAAGGACTAGAAGTCCTTTCTCGGTAAAAATAAATCTAGCACCGAAGGATGTAGAATGGAAATACAACTCAAGTTCATAGAGTAATGCAAATGATATAGAATAATGCAATTGATATATACATGAAACAAAACATAGAATGCACCTTAATACCACGATACCAATTGTTGACGAAATAGTTTATTTATTCATACCAAAAACATCGTGGGTACATTGATAATATTCCAAGTACTTATAGAAGGGTCAGTTGGTTGGGAAAATCAACCAATGCATTCCCTCACCTCCTTACTACCCAGCCTAAATAAGCTTTAACAAGTACTAAGTACAATAGTTACTTTATTCTGACTACATCTATCCCCCCCAAAAAAAGAAGTCGTCTTCCAGACGATTGTTGAACACGAAAACAAAAAAACTTTAATTTTAAGAAGAGGGAATGGTTTGTTTATTCATACCAAAAACATCGTGCATACATTGACAATATTCCAAGTACTTATAGAAGGGTCGGTTGGTTGGGAAAACCAACCAATGCATTCCCTCACCTCCTAACTAGCCAACCCGAATAAGCTTTAACAAGTACTAAGTACAATAGTCACTTTATTCCCACTACAAAGGGTAAGGCCTAGAACGACCGGGGGTCTGGGCTTGTCTTTGAATAACGTTGGGGATAGGGTGGCGCTATCTGATGAAATCCTAACGAGGTCTAACAACTTTGGTGTGCCAGGAGACGGGCGTAGCAAGCGACCACTTCAAGCCCTTGGAAGGGAACATGGGTGGGAAGAAGGTAGCGATGAAACATGAGATGTAAAGTGTGATCCTGGAACTATGAAGTCTTATCGAGGTAAAGTGCTAAACACTGGTAGTCGGAGTAGATGATAAATGCCGAGAGGGGTCTGCAATCTCTGAATAATCAGTGGAACTTGCCTCTGATCTCATAGTATATAGGGTATTTGAAGATGAAATGGATCTCAGTCTCAGTCTCAGATAAAGTGCAAAGGCGGCAAATCCGGTCGTCTTTGGTTTGATGGTGATTTGTTTGGCACCGGAGTCGGTGGGAACTGACTCTGAAAGACCCCAGGGAGATACGAAGGGCGTGACTCCAACGCCGACTCAAGTAAAAGGGACGTACAATAATCCCATTACGGGTCTCCAGAAAGTGCTCAAAATGGAAAGCCATCTGTGGGTGGAGGCCCCCAGGAGGGTTACTCTAGGTCGTGGTGATGTACTGTCTATATATGTCAAGTTTGATGTGCCCATTCAGTTCCTGTTGCAAAGGAAAGAGATGGGTAGGAGAATCCAAGGAGAACTGGTAAGGTGGGAGATGATCAATGTTGATCCCAATTGAGCTCAATAAGGTAGTGGCCTGGGTATGCTAGCAGTGAGCCTTGGTCACCGTGCCAGAGCTGGCAATATCAATTGAGGAGCAATACGCAAGGTAAAAATATCTATGGCGACTGTCTATGGTGTCCATGAAGCCCTTAAGGTAGTGAATGAACCAAATCAAGTCAAAGATGACACTAAGTCTGAAAGGATGAGCTCCAAACTCGACCAAAATAATACAGTACGGAGTGTGCTAGTGGCATTTGATGATTTGACTCAGGAGAACGGTCTGGACCCGCTCGATTGAGGGCCAATCCGAATCAAGAAGTGAAGGTCCCCACACAATTAAGCTGTATAACATTGTTAGTTTGACCAACAAGTCCAAGATAGATAACTTGGACTCAGTATCCTGAAAGTGGTGTTGAAAGCACTATCTCTCCAAAAAGGCGAGGGAACCCATCCCCTTGGCAACCTTGGGCAAGTGTGCGGGCCTCATGCTGAAGCGGGGGCCAGAGAACTTGACCTCGAAATAAGTGTAAGAAGAGACAATCTCGATCCGTTCATTCTGGAAGCTAAAGTGAAGATGCGAGTTCTTCAGATAGTTAAAGACCATAACTTGTGTCTTGCTTAGATTCACCCTAAGCTGACGCATGTAAAGTTTCTAAAGATTCTGATAACCAATACTGAAATAATGATTTAGGTCTTGCTGAAAATCGATCTCTTGTAAGTCTTGTCTAAATGTTATTGTTCAGGAAATCTGAAATGAATTTTGGAAATTATAATTTTATCTTTGATATAAATCCTTTGAAGCAGATTGCTAGAAGAACAGACTTTGGTAATAATTGTGTGTCTTCTATCCACAAATGTACTATTCCAACCCCACACGACTTGAACAATCTATCTCTCTCCCTGTGAATTCTGGTACAGTGGAGATGGTATGGATGTACAGGTGCCTATATGAAGGCCATACGATGTAATGAAGATGATGCCCATATGGAAGATAGGGGGAAGCTGCTACAGTGATTGTATGGTGGACTGGCCGAGCTTGAGATAGCCGTATGGTAACAGGTGGAGGGGAGGGAGACCGTATGGATGTCTATGTGGAAGCCGTATGTTATGAAGTTAGAGGCCGTACGACAGATATAAGGCAGGCCGTATGGTCTATAAAAAATGTCGTACGATGGGTGTGGGTTATCTTGCGTACGGTGAAGAGTCCGTATGGGAGGTATAGAAGCCGTATGGAATTGATGCCAAGCCTACAAATTATGGAATGAGTGTACGTTAGGGAAATTTGCCTAGGGAATGCACTTTGTAATATGGAAATGGACGAACATACATTCAAATACAAATCAACTTGATACCACTTGGAAATTGTAGAATGTAACATACACAGATTGCAGACGCAAAACCAAGAGATTCACCAATCGGTACTAATATTTCCACATACAATTGAAACATCCTGTTTTTACCGGGTCTAAATTAACAAATACCATACTCAAAGAAATACAGTTTCTACTTCGTTTCATGGGAAGACAGTTATATCATTCATGTTCATGTGAATAAGATTTAGTGTTAAAATCAGTTAGACAAAATTTTCTTAACTAAAAACTTGAAATACCGTCGAATGAAATTACTATAGAAAATGAAAACCTCATACCTCGGAAAACTGAGATCAGATTCAAACTAGGGATGCTTCTGCAACCACCTGGGTTAGTCCACTATAACAATTTCATATGATGATTTTCATCTATAAACCACTATCTTAAAAACAAATGTTAATTACAATTAAAAACTACTATATTTTAAATTAGGCATCACATACCACTGAATCAATTAGGGCATGATTTACCTTGGGCTCATTTAGGGCTTCTGATACCGCTGTCTCATTTAGGTCTTCTGCTACCACAAATTCATCTAGGGCTTCCGATACCACATAGTCAATTAGGGCTTCCGATACCACTGATTCAAATAGGGCTTCCATTATCATTGATTCAAATAGGGCTTCCATTACCACGCATTCAACTAGGGTTTCGATACCACTATGTCATTTAGGGTTCTAGTCATCTCTCAAATCAATTAGGGCTTCAGATTTCTTTTCCTCTGATTACTTAACTGTGACCAAATCTCAAGATTACAAAATATACTTATATTCGTTATTCACATATATGAAAGTAAAATGATGATAACAATGATATAATTCAATTAAATCTTATAAAATGATAGTACCTGTTTTTGATAAGCATTTGAATGCATGGCTTATCTTTGTCTGACGCATATCTGACATCTTGAGATAGGTGAAAACATTGTTAGGGGCTTAACCACCCAACCTCGGACCACAACATATCCCCACACGATCTCTAACGAGAAAGGCCCTCCCTACCCGGAATTGACAGGGAACATCTTACCATCCACTGGGCATCATGATATATAACACGCCATATGACTTGGCAGCAGGAGATCATCATAACAGGAATATGCATGAGCTATTAATTAACGGTAAATATTGAAATGTCTTAACTGATACTGGTTCATATTATTGACAATTCCTTTCTCACACCTCATCACCCATCTTCTCGACTACACAGCTGGGTGAGTCCTAGGTATTCGAAATTCTTAGAGCAAACAGTTCTAACAATTATTCAAGAAGATTTCATACATCCATCATTTCACATTCTATGATTATGTTCTTTAAAGATCAAAAAATTGACAACAACCTTGACAATCATTGAACATGAATGGAGCATATATGAGCTAAAGCGTTATTTATTTTAGTACTTATTTGATTTTGATATCATCCTTGAATTTTCTTTTACAGGTTCATCTACGCCTCATCACCCTAATAAGACCATCCAGCCGGTGATTTCCTTGGTGCTATCAAATTATCTTTATTGATACGTTCTGTACCTTCTTCACCTTATTCTGGCTCTTAGCCTGGTGAATTCCTGGGTACTATGATTTATTAACTCATCTCTGATTTAAACATGATTTCAAATTGCATGATATATGCTACCCAAGAAGATGGTCTTTTAAGATAAAAGAAAATAAGAGAAGTTGCCTATTCAGATACCATGCAATCTAACTGATTTGAATAGAAAATATGGCTAAGTAAATCAACTGATTTCCAATAGGATATAATAAATTGAGAGTAACTATGGACGGCTTCATTTGGGACTTATATCATAACAAGAAATAAAGACATTGGATTTACATTTGGCTCTTTGAACAGTTCGATGATACAAAATATTGGCTATATGGTCAACTTACAAGGAAGATTGCATATTTATTATCAAAAAGAAATTCTTAAAATACAAAGGATGTCTTACGTGACTTGGCCTTGTGATAATGTGACTCAGATTTTGGAAATAGTTCTCCAATCTGTAGCTATAAGCTCAGCTGTATACTTTGTAAATACTTCTTGTATCCTCCACACTGAGTTTTGTAAGCTGGTTGAAGGTTTTGGATGTGCTATGGTTTGCACGACTGGGAACAGTAATGGACGCCAAAGGCTAAGAGACTATGGTGCCGAGTTATGTTGAAGTGTACAGGAAAAAAGGAGAATGCCGAAGACAGATCAATGCCGGTTATGTTTAATGGATCATATAATAAGCTTGAGCCTGACGTTACGACTGCCATTAGTTATAAAGAACCCATACGAATTCACTCAAATCGATTTTTAAAAGAAAAAATAAGGTTGAAAAATAATTGTACAATTCAAATTAAAGATAAGGAAGAGAAGTTGGAAAGATAAAAAACTCAAGTTGCGAAATGTTTAAATCGATTAATTATGCCAAGTTCTATCATTAAAGAATATTAAATTAGAAATAATAGAGTTGGAAGGTTGTAATTCGAAAATTACTCAAATATTATTATAATTCGAAAATTATTAAAATCTTATAAGTATTTTAAAACATCATTTTATTAAATTATTAAAATATAAAGACGCCAAAACATTTTTATATTCAAAAGCACAAATATAAACTATTAATAAAAATATTACGACGAAAGATAATTTTAAAATCCTTTAAGAATACGTTTATAATTAAACTTAATTAATTAAATTAGCTTAATTATTAACAACTCATGTAGTTATAGAGATGTGTCCTGTTTCAAATCGCTAGGTCCGCTACCGGTCTGTCCAATGATGGTGATGCCCTACCTAATTCTTTTCTGACAATGCTTCGACCCCTTCGACATGCTCCCTGCAAGGAATTTCTTTGTAATTAAATTATAAATTATATAATTTTAAATAATCATAACGATTAACCTTTCATCTTAATTCCATGAATTCGCGATTAATGATCAACTAACATGTTATCTGCACTTGAAATCATAACGACCAACTATCTTACCATCTTGCCAAATTATATCAAATTAAACTGCCCACTGACTTCATGTGAACCTTAATTACTATATTTCAAGCTAGGTCAAAAATTGGGATGTAACAAGAAGTAAGTCTTCAATTTGCTAGATACAAACTGAGTTGAACATCGACGAAATAGGGTGAGGGTTGAATCCCACCGAAACTGCACGAGCCAAATAGGGAAGATCTTTCACTTCTGAAATGGCGAATTACAGAGAACTCCAACAGGAATTCGTAGTACAGAGAAATATAATCCAAGGCATACCTAAGACTTCCTACAAGCCGTGCTTAAATACCCATTGGGAAACCATTCTGAGGGTATACAAAGAGAGCTGATGGCGACACAAACTTCGACACAAAAATAAAAATGGGACCGAGATAAATTAAATCAATTGGTCCGTTATAAAGTTTAATTAAATACACTTATTTTATGACGGGAACATTACAGTCCTCCCGTCCCAAAATTTGCTTGTCCTCAAGCAAACGCAGCGCAAGGTGTTGGAGAATGTGCTCGCCTTCCCACGTTGCGTCATCCAATGGCAAGTGTCGCTAGCGTACGAAGTATTCCTTCACAGTGCGGTTCTGTAGGGTCTTTTCACGTACTTGAAGGATCTTAGTGGGTTCTAGAATGAGTTTTCTTTCTTCGTTGAGTGGCGGAAGGTCGCTAGCAACTGTGATGTTTTGCCCTATGGCTTTCTTTAGACAAGAAACATGGAAGACATTATGAATGTGGCTTCCCTCCGAAAGTTCCAGTTCATACGCTACCTCACCAATGCAACGGACCACGCGATACGGACCATAAAATTGTGGCTTCAATTTCTCCTTCCTTGTTCCTTTTAATGAAGATTGTCGGTATGGCTAGAGCCGGAGATATACCAGATCCCCTACTTCAAAACTCCTCTCTATCCGGCATCCGTCGGCATACATCTTCTGTTGATTTTGTGCCTACTGTAGGTTTTCTTTCAAACTCCTCAGTATGTCCTGCCCCTCTTGAAGCCAATCCCTCGTCCTTGGAGCGCGACTGTCACCCAGAACTGTGTCGATGAAGGAGAGGGGTTTGTGCCCGTACAGAGCTTTGAATGGCGCCATCTCGATAGACATGTGATACGTGGTATTGTAGCAATATTCCCCCAGATGGATCCATTTTACCCACACTCGGTGTGTCGAGACGTGTAATGTCCCCATCTTTTTAGCAACTAAGTGGAGTTCTTAGCCTTCACATTCTCCAAAGGCTAAGTGGAGCATAAGAGGAAATTAAATTGATTTCCTATAAAGTCATTAAATAAATTAAAAATTAAAAGGTGACTTTATATTTAATTAATTTAATTAATTATTTTATTACAAGGGAGAAGCTTCTAGAGTGTGTATTAATTATTGGAAAGGGGGAAACCTCTAGCAATTTAATTTTCTAGAAGCACAATTAATTATTGTATTGCAAGGGAGGAGTTTCTAGAGAGTGCATTAATTGTTGGAAGGGGTAAGCTTCTAGTACTTGCAATTAATTAATATTTGATTCCCTTCTAGAAGGGTGTAGGAAAAGTATAAATAGAGGTGGGAGAGTCATTGTTTAGCATCGGATTATTGTATCAGATGACTGTGAATTGCATTTGATAAAAGCTTGGAGGTGTGAGTTAGAGTTTTGGTCTTGGCATTAGAGGACGTTCATCCTCTCTTGTAACATTCTAAACGTCATTCCCTTGGGGTTTGGTCTTTGGAATACATTGCTATGCATTTGATTTTATCATTTCATTAAATCGCTTTCAACAATTGGTTTAGTTCTTGGGCATTCCCAGGGAGCCCATTACAGTGGTATCAGAGCTATAAGTCCTGCCATCCTATGGAGGTCTTATAGGGAATTTGGGACAGTCGAATAGAGGGAAAAGTGTTTGACAAAATGCTCAAACGGTTACTAGGTACATTAGAGGAGGGGTAGTGTATGCAACAGGAGCAGAATAGGCGAATGGATATGATGTTGCAACTTATGGCTAGACAGATGGGCATCAATATTGAAGATTTGTATGTTGCTCCAGTGCAGGAGGTAGTTGATTCCTCAGGTGGGATCGGGACACATATAGAGCCATCTGGCTATGATGTTGGTGATGTGGGTGTTTCAACAAAGTCAATAGATGTGTTTATGCTCTAGTATTATTGATTCACAATCTGGTGTTGAGTCATGTGTGCAAAGTTAGGAGTCCACATATGAAGCTTTGTCAGGGGATGGCGATGCAGTAATAGTGAGATTAGGAGAATGCGATGATACTATTATATCAACAACCACTTCTGTGTCAGTCGAACCATCCAATGAGGAGTTTAGCAGTATGCATGCAGTGGTTGATGTGTGTTCTAATGATGGCGCACATGTTGATTATGAGTTTTCATCAACTACAGATTCGGTTAAGTTTTCTGTTGCAGCAGTTAGTGTTGTTTTTATGTCCACATATTTCGATGCGGCTACACCTATTATTGATACAGTTAGCATGAGTGCATATGGTTCGCTTGTCGTTACATCTTTTTCAATGCATGTTGGTGATGATCAGGATTCCAGTCCAATATATATTATGTGGGTGGATACAAGGAAGAAGAGATTTCATAGATCTTCTACGGAGTTGCCTTCTGGTTACATCTTGACTTCTACATCATTAACACAAGTTTTGGGTGCTAGGCTGCAGGACATGTGGTTGGTCCTGATGATGCTGATTTGCAGTTGGTTTAATGTCCAAAAGGATGTCACATACTACTTCAATTGGGATCCGGGTGGAGGTCGGAGTTCATTGTGTTGTTGGATTGCTTGAGGACAAGCAATTTCAAAGAAGGCGGATTGTAATGTCCCCATCTTTTGAGCAGGTAAGTGGAGTTCTTGGCCTTCACGTTCTCCAAAGGCTAAGTGGAGCATAAGAGGAAATTAAATTAATTTCCTATAAAGTCATTAAATAAATTAAAAATTTAAAGGTGACTTTATATTTAATTAATTAAATTAATTATTGTATTACAAGGGAGAAGCTTCTAGAGTGTGTATTAATTATTGGAAAGGGGGAAACCTCTAGTAATTTAATTTTCTAGAAGCACAATTAATTATTATATTGCAAGGAAGGAGTTTCTAGAGAGTGCATTAATTATTGGAAGGCGGAAGCTTATAGTACTTGCAATTAATTAATATTTGATTCCCTTCTGGAAGGGTGTAAGAAAAGTATAAATAGAGGTGGGAGAGTCATTGTTTAGCATCAGATTATTGTATCGGATGATTGTGATTTGCATTTGATAAAAGCTTGGTTGTGTGAGCTAGAGTTTTGGTCTTGGCATTAGAGGACGTTCATCCTCTCTTGTAACAGTCTAGATGTCATTCCCTTGGGGTTATGCCTTTGGAACACATTGCTATGTATTTGATTTTATCATTTCATTAAAATCGCTTGCAGCAGTTGGTTCAGTTTTTGGGCATTTCTAGGGTGCCCATTACAAGACAGTTCCGAATGTAGCCTTGAGCCATTTGTTCACAATCTCAGTTTGTCCGTCCATCTGCAGGTGGTAACTTGTGCTTGGTGATAATTCTGTCCCTGCCATCTGAAACAATTTTGTCCAAAAGATATTGACAAATCGTCCATCCCGATCACTGACGATGTTTCGGGGCAACCCATGCAAGTGAAAGACTTCTCTAAAAAACAAATTGGCAACTTGAGCAGCCTGAAGGTCTGAGGGGATGGCGAAGAAATGTGCATACTTTGTCAACCTGTCAACTACCACGAAGATACAGTCCTTTTCGTTTACCTTGGGAAGACCTGTTATGAAGTCCATTGATATACTTTCCCACTTATGTTCGGGAATTGGCAAAGGCTGTAGCAGACCTACAGGCAGAGTGTGTTCGAACTTATTCTGTTGGCAGACCGTACATTCTCTTACATGTAACACGTCCCCTTTTAGTCCCTTCCATGAAAACCTCTCTCGAAGACTTCTGTAAGTTTTAAGGAAATCGGGGTGTCCAGCTAGAGGTGAGTCGTGTACTTCCTTCAAGATCTTTTGCTTTAGTTTGGACTTTGGCACCAAGTATAACCGATCTTTATAGTATATGATATCATTCACCACTCGGTACCGATCATCATGGGTGTGGCCATCGATTATTTCATAGGCAGTTGTATTCTTGGAATATTCCACTAACAGTTGTGCTTTTCAGTCTGTTCAAATCTGATCTAGTCAGCAGATGGTGGGTTTTCTGGACAAGGCATCTGCAACAACATTGTTCTTTCCTTTTACACATTCAATGTCGAAATCAAAAGACTGAACTTTGCTTACCCATTTTTGTTGCCGTTTGTTCAAGTCTCGCTGCTCTAGGAAATATTTCAAACTGTTGTGATCTGTACGGATGACAAACTTGGCACCTACCAGATACTGCCGAAACTTGGTTAGTGCATGCACGATGGCCAACATTTCTTTGTTGTAGATAGAATACAAGTGTTCTGTTGGTGTAAGCTTTCTGCTCTAGTAAGCGATGGGGTGTTTGTCTTGTATCAGTACTGTTCGAATGCCTTCCCCGGATGCGTCGCACTCCAGAATGAACGATCGAATGAAGTCAAGTAGTGCAAGTGCTCATGGCCCTTTTTAGCTTTTCAAAAGTGAGCCGTGCCTCTTCGTTCCACTAGAATGACCCCTTCTTCGTCAGATCCGTCAAAGGTGCGCTGAGCTAAGAGAATCCTTTAACAAACCTCTTGTAGTAACTACACAGTCCGAAGAATCCTCGCAAGTCCGTGAGTGATTTTGGGGGAGGCCAGTCAAGGATAGCCTGAATTTCTCCTGATGCACTTGAACCTCGTATTTATTGACAACATGCCCCAAGTACAATATCTCTGTCATCCCAAACTCACATTTGGACTATTTGGCTAACAAGGATTGTTCCTCCATGATACTCAAAACTTCATTCAGATGCTTCAGATGCTCCTCCCATGTCTTGCTATAAATAAGATCATCAAAGAATACCAATAAATACTTACGCAATTGTTTGTTGAAGATGCAGTTCATGCATGATTGAAATGTAGTAGGTGCGTTGGTCAATCCGAACGGCATGACTAGGAACTCATAATGTTCGTAGTGGCAGTGGAAAACTGTTTTCTCCACATCTTCTCTCATTCGGATCTGATGGTATCTGGAATAGAGATCTATTTTTGAAAAATGGATTGCTCCATGCAGTTCATCTAGTAGCTTATCTATCCTTGGAATGGGATACCTATTCTTTATTGTTTTCTTGTTTAATGCGTGGCAGTCCACACACATGCGTATCGTCTTGTCCTTCTTTTTGGCCAACACTACAAATAACGTGAATGGGTTGGAATTGGGACGGATCCATCCTTTCTCTAGCAATTCCTGAATTGTCCTTTCGATCTCATCTTTAAATTTTTTGGGGTGGCGGTACGGTGTGGTTATGATTGACTTTGCCCCCTGATTCCACTCGATAGTGTGTTCAAACCCTTAGTGCCGTGGTATGCTAGGAGGAATATCCATGAAAACCTTTTCATGTCCACTTAAAATATCTTGGAGCTCATCATCCTGTGGAGGTGTTCTTTGCCCTTTTATAGGTTTCGCCGAGATGAAACAATGCGCAACCCACACAATGTTATCGTGTCGAAAGATTGCCTCCATCCGATGCGCAGAAACTTCCTTCGGACCTTCATTTGCCATTCCTCGGAGGACGACCTTCTTTTCATCAACCACAAAAGTGAAGTCCATTCTTTTGAAACTCTGGGTGCATTCATCAAGGGTCTCCATCCACTGTATGCCAAGAATAACTTCCATGTCTGCCAGGTCCACTATGAAGAAGTCGTCAGTTACCGTGTGATTCGCCATTGTGATGCTCAATTGAGGAACAAGGTGTGTGCAGGGCAGGAAAGTCCCTCTGACTACCTTGACCTGAAAGCCTGCGTGCGCCTCTGTAGGGAGACTTCTTTGTCTTACCAAGGATGGGTTGATGAAATTTAGAGTCACACCGCTATCCAACATCATCATAACCCTTTGTCCCTGCAGGGTACCTTGTACATGAAAAATTGTTCACCTCGGGCTGCCAACCAAAGAAATGGCTTCTCCGTGCTGTACCAGAGCGACAATTCTCTCTGTACGGTTCAGATTGATGTTGGTGTCATGGTAGGGTTGGTTATCTTCGGCCGACATTTCTTCCTGTTCGTGTTTGTCCTCATTATCAGATACGACCTCAATGTAGTGGATCTTCCCTTTCTTGAGGCATCAGTGGCCAGGCTCCCAAGGTCCCTTGCAATTGAAACACAATTTCTTCCTTCGGAATTCCTGTCGGGTAGCTTCATCTAATGACGGCTTCTTGGGCAGAGGAGGTTTGTCCCTCGGAAATGTCGGCGGTTTGGATGAGTGACTTTTGGAGGATGAGGATGATGCCGACAATGATGTCATACTACTTGCCTTACTAATTGCTTTTGATAGGGTAGACGGATTGAATCCCTTCACCCAACCTTTCAGCGATTCTATTAGTCTATCCATGAAGAGCACGACCTGCCTTCTTTTGGAAATGTTTGTGACCAAAACAAAAAGTTTCTGAAACTTCCCAATGAACTAATCTATCGATCCAGTTTGCTTCAGTTGCGCCAAATCTTTGAAATTGAGCTCGGGATCTTTCCCATCAAATCGTTCTATCAATCTCTCCGTGAATTCCGCATGTCTTTATTTGATCATGCCCTAATGTGATGGTGCCGTGGTGCCGCCATTCGTGCGCAACTCCCTCCAAGTGCAACGCAACAAATTTGATTGCTTCTTCTTCTGGCATAGGATTCAGCTGGAAGTAGGTATCAACTTTCATCACCCACGCTTGCGCTAATATAGAACCCGTTCCGTCAAATGGAGACAGATTCACCTTATTCAACTTTCTCCTGAGATCATCGTTAAAGTATCCTCTGTTTCTGCCTCCTGAATATCTCATTCTCAGATCTGTGTAATCTTTGCATGATATATCTTCTTCAAGGTTTGCATTCTTCCACTCTTCTCTCATCTCTTCGAATGTTGGTTGTCTCCCTTCATGTTGTGTCTCCATCCATGGTGGAAAAGTCGGCATGGAAGGTCGAGAGTGTGCTGGCTGAGGGTTTGATTTACCCGTCAACGAGTCTGCGCTGTGACCATTTTGTTTTCCGCCAACTTCTTGAGAGTTTCTTCCACGAGTCACTGCGTATCAATGATCTCTGCCTTATTCCTATCAAGTTCTCTCAGAAGAGCCACAAGTTCGGTAGTGGTTGGTTCTTGTTTATCCGCCATTCGATCAACGGAATGTGTGCTTCTTTTCCAACTATAAACTCTCATTCACTGTCCACAGGCTGGCAGGATTGAAGCGCTCTGATACCACTATACTGTTCCAACCCCACACAACTTGAACAATCTATCTCTCTCCTTGTGAATTCTAGTACGGTGGAGATGATATGGATGTACGGGTGCCTATATGAAGGCCGTACGATGTAATGAAGATGATGCCCATACGAAAGATAGGGGGAAGCTGCTACAGTGGCCGTACGGTGGATTGGTCGGCCTTGAGATAGCCTTACGGTAATAGGTGGAGGGGAGGGAGATCGTACAGATTTCTATGTGGAAGTCGTTCGTTATGAAGTCAAAGGTTGTACGACAGATATAAGGCAGGCCGTACGGTCTATAAGAAATGTCGTACGATGGGTGTGGGTTATCTTGCGTATAGCGAAGAGTCCGTACGAGAGGTATAGAAGCCGTACGGAATTGATGCCAAGCCTATAGATTATGGAAGGAGTGTATAGTAGGGAAATTTGCCCAAGGAATGCACTTTGTAATATGGAAATGGACAAACATACATTCAAATACAAACCAACTTGACACCACTTGGAAATTGCAGAATGTAACATACATAGATTGCAGACGTAGAACCAAGAGATTCACCAACTGGTACTGGTATTTCCACATACAATTAAGTCTTCAATTTGCCAGATACAGACCGAGTTGAACATCGACGGGATAGGGTGAGGGTTGAATCCCACCAAAATTGCACGAGCCAAATAGGGAAGATCTTTCACTTCCGAAATGGTGAATTACAGAGAACTCCAACAGGAATTTGCAGTACAGAGAAATATAATCCAAAGCATACCTAAGACTTCCTCTAAGCCGTGCTTAAATACCCGTCAGGAAACCATTCTGAGGGTGTACAAGGATAGCTGACGGTGACACAAACTTCGACACAAAAATAAAAATGGGACCGAGATAAATTAAATCAATCGGCCCGTTACAAAGTTTAATTAAATACACTTATCTTTTGACGGGAACATTACAACAAACATGTTCCTATTTATATATAACCCAAGGGTCTTGTCTTTTCAAAAGACATATCCCTTCTAGGTTGGCCCTCCATGAATTAATCTCTTCCTCATAACAAATAGGCGGCTTTAAACAGTTAACTAATAGTTAACAAAAATCAACTACAATAGTTTGTTAAGAGGCAAACAAGTATACCTCATAAGTCGCTGATCATGTTGCTTGGAGAAGTATTAATCATAAGGCAAATACAAAGAACCATTTATGCATATCGGATCAGACTGATCAAGAATATTAGAACATTGCTATTATCAAGTTATAACGATTTAACCCTCCCTTTTAACTTGATAATATAAATGAGAGAAACATATCTAGCAACATAGATTAAGCATAGAATTGTACTCTATATCTATCTGATTCTTCCATGCATGTAGTATCATGATAATGATAATTATATTACCAAACTTGTAATATGGATTATCACTAACACTAGCGATAATAGTATTGTAAAGCATACAATATACAGGATAAAATCCAAAGAATAATTAAATTCTTCATTTATCCAAGTTGTGACTCATAGGTACTGGCATTCCTATATCACAACACAATCCTGAGTTAAGATCTACCAGAACACACGATAAACTCTGGAGAATAATTAAATTCTTCATTTATCCAAATTGTGAGTCATAGACATAGAAATGTCTACATCACAATATGATCTTAAACTCATCTAGATCTGATAGTAGTTCTCTACTGTTCAGCACATCATCTAAGAGATTGTCATCTCTCATAATGTCCTTTATACAAGTGTTCATTATCTCAGAGATTGTCACCTCTTAGATAATGAATACAAATGGTGAAGCCCATAACAATCAATAGCCTGACAAAAATTATTTTAATATTAATTTAAAGAATACAAATGTTTAATAATTCAACCATATCGAGTCTTTTCCTGAAGTGATCTATCTTCATTCGAGAGAGAGGTTTGGTAAGAATATTTGTTGTCTAATCTGCAGTGCAAATGTACTCTAATTTTACAGTATTCTTGTCTACCATATCTCTTACATAATGGTAAGGAATTTCAATATGCTTGGAGTTGTCATGGAAAACTGGATTCACATAAAGCTTAATGGAACTCGGATTATCACAATGAATAATAGTAGGATTCATGGGTTGACCAAATAATCCCACAAGTAACTTTCTAAGCCAAATTGCTTCTCGAGAAGCCATTGCTGATGCAATGTATTCAGCTTCTGAGTAACTGTGTGCTACTTGATGGAGTTTTAAATTTCATAGTTTAGGATTTCCATTCTGATTTTTCCTGTCTTTTTGTTTTCATTTTTATGTTCTTTGTACCATGAATTATATAATTTTGCACCTTAGGATGTGATACCTCAACATTTTTGTGCATCGCTTCCTAAAATTTATGTTTCAAAGATTCTTTAACTTTCTTGGCTAGCCTAAAAGTTTCTAATCCATTATCCAATTTGAGTGATTGGTCATAACTTTACTTATTCTTTGTTTTTATTATACAGATAACAGTATTGAAATTGCGTATCAATTATACTGCATTAAGATTGGATATTGTTCTCAAGATATTGACTGGATGAAGCGATGAGTTGCTTGAATGGTTCCAATACTTTACAATTGAGCAACGATACAGACATGGAGACAGATATATGTGTATTATTCTAAATATTTGCGACAAAATTATTAAAGAGCATATAGTGATAATTATACACAGAATTCAAAAACTCGATACATGCCTTTAATGGAGGAGGACAGCCAGTTTGTATCTACGATACAAGCAATATCATGATAGCGGCAACAAAATTCCATCGTTCGCATTCATATGAAGGTTCTATGCTATGGAGTCATCGTTATTCTTAAGAGAAGCGATAATTTGAGTTTTTATCATACGCGACAAATGAAAAGAGAAATATGTTTATATTATAAAATATCAAGTGTTTATAAGATGAGATAGCCTGTTCGAAAACATGTGTTGGAGTCACTGAGGGAGAAGCAAGGGCTGGGACCCATGATTTAGAAAGATATTTGTCAACAAGATGTGCGATGGTGGATTGGGTACTCATGCCAATCATATGTTGATACTAAGCGTTTAAAAGGAGACATTATTGTAGATGTCTAACCTATTGGCAACGTAACAATATTCAGCAAGGAGGAGGATGAGCTTGTAGACGCCAAAGTATGGAGGGGTCCTCGTGTTTGGTTTTCCAAGCATTTAATCGATTATCACTTTAATTAAAAGTTTTATTAATATTTAATGTTTAGTTATTTGTTTTGAAAGGTTGTGGTGTATTAAAAGTAATCGACACCTTTTAGCTCTTTATAAATATGTAATGTAAAATCAAACAAAGACACAACTCATATTATATATTGTAACTCTCTGCATATTGTGAAGCATATGTGCTATTTAAATTCCTTCCTTGGAAAAAGATTGAAGTTTGAACCAAGCTCCTAGATATTGAATTATTGAGCATAAATTTCGATATTGTTTGAGATCAAATTGTGTTGAGTGGAGTATCAATTTCTGAGTGTCTTCAATATGATTTTTTCTACAATATAATCAGTAAGATTTTTTATTTACTTCAGAGTTGAAAACTATATAGTGCATCCTTTATGATCATCTTTATCTTCTATTAATAATTTGTTATTAGGATAAGTGGATCAAATTGTTCGTTGCTATTTAAACCCGATAAATAAAAATATTGTGAAATATTGTGATTGTTTCCTAAGGGTCAAAAGATCATAGACTGGTTCAAATAAGCATGAATACGAAGTGATTTCACGTATCCTGATAATTGAATTGTTTATAGATTTAATATACATAATATCATAGAGTTGTATGTGAAAACGTATGGTTTTGACTCTATCACCCGTTTAAATTTTGGCACCGATCACTAATTCACTCATAATTCTCAATCTATATACTAGCAATAATATAATCTCTTTCCTTTAAGGGTTTGATATCTATTTGTTTTAATAATTCACTTTTGATCTTATTTCAGCATTCACAAGTTTATTAAAATTATTGTATTTTCGAAGATTAATACTCACTATTAGCAATCCAGAAGTTTCCTTAACCTTTTGCCATTTCGCGAAACTATCTTTACATTAAATCTATTTTCTGTAAACGTGTTGGATCCAAGTTTTTTCTCTAGGATTAGGTGCATCAACCTGGGTTTTGCAGAACTAGAAGTGCAGAGGATCCAGATCGACTCGATTGATCCTATCAAATTGGCCACAATCGATTAGATATCCCAACATCAAGCAGGCAAGGTTGGTAGGGTTCTAATCTACGGTTTTGGGATCCGACACGATTGATGACTTATTTCTACATATCCATGATATCATTGCTGATCCTAAATTGAAACAACATCCTGAAGTGCTTTTTCTTTCATTAACATTTCCACCCCAATCCGAGTCTGTGAATCCATGTAAGTCCATGTCAACTTTCTCATATTTGAGCCCAAGGGTAAGAGTGCGTTGTAAGTATCTCACAATGTGTTTAACTGCAACTAGGTGAATCTCCTTTGGCTCATACATAAACTGACTTAAGGCATTAACAACATAGCAAATATCAGGTTTTGTATTTACCAAGTACATAAGAGACCCAATCATTTGTCTGTAAAGAGTAGAATCTATGGAAGGTGATTCTGCTGCTCCTTTAAGTTTATGTAGATTAGTCTCCGTTGGAGAATACATAGGCCTGCAGTTCCACATTCCAAATCTCTTCAAGATGTCTAATGTATACTTTCCTTGATTAAGTATGATGCTATCAGAATTCTTCCATACTTCCAGTCCTAGGAAGTAATGAAGGAGTCCTAAATCTTTCATCTCAAATTCTCTAATTAGATCTTTCTTTCATTGATCTATAAGATGATTATCACCTGTTGTTAGTAAATCGTCAACATACAATATCAAAATTATCATATCATCTTTATCCTTTTTACAATATAGATTAGGATCAGCTTCACTCTTTGAGAATCCTAAGTTGGTGAGATACTTATCAATTCTTTCAAACCAAGCACTTGGAGCCTGTTTAAGCCCATAGAGAGCTTTCTTGAGCTTGTAAATAAAAACTTTAGGGTTATGAGTTTCAAATCTTTCAAGTTGCTCCAAATATACCTCTTTTGTAATCTTTCCATTCAGAAATGCTTTTTTTACATCCATTTGATGTACTTTCCATCCCTTCGATGTTGCAATAGCTAGGACTGCTTTTACAGAAGTATATCTGGCAATAGGAGCAAAGGTTTCTTCATAATTAATTCCCTCTTTCTGAGAGAATCCCCTGGCTACAAATTTGGCTTTATATTTTTCAATGCTACCGTCAGCAGCATGCTTGATTATAAATATCCACTTAGAAGAAACAACGGATTTTCCTTCAGGTCTTGGAACAATTTCCCAAACATCATTCTTGATAATGGATTGGTATTCTTCCGTCATGGCATCCTTCCAAGCTTTATGTTTAATAGGATCTAAAACATTGTTTGGTTCTAATTTAGATAAATCACTCATGTTTGCTGCATAACTAGAAAATCTTTTGGGTCTTTTGCTTTCTCTGAAGGTTCCAGATGGTGTAGTGAAGTCTTGTGCTTCCTCTATTGTCTTAATGGCCCAAAGTGGTCTTTTCTTTGGATTTTGAGTTTTCTCAAGATTGAGATTTTGAATTTCATCTTCAATTTCTTCAATGTTCTCTCTCTGAAACTCGGATTCAATATTTTCTTCAGAACTAGGTAAGGGATAGGGATCTTCAAAACTTAGGGCTCTTTTGAATGCTAAATCTTCTTCAAATATTACATCCGTACTAAGTTCAATATTTTTTTGAGCAGGTATGAAAATATTATATGCTTTAGATGTTTCACTATACCCAACAAAAATACCTTTCGTCCTGGAAGGTTCTAACTTAGTTCTCTTTTCCTTTGGAACATATATATATATATATATACTGGGCATCCAAATATCCTAAGATGGCTTATATTAGGTTTAACCTTAGTAAAGACTTCTTCAGGAGTTTTATCTTTAAGGTAGGAATGAGGACTCTTGTTTGAATATAGACAACAGTACAAGAGGCTTCTGCCCAAAGATAACAATGTAAATTTTGATCAAATATCATAGCTCTTGTTGCTTCTATAATTGTTCTATTTTTCCTTTATGCTACCCCGTTTTGTTGTGAGTTATAAGGAACATTATACTTCCTCTTAATTTCTGCCTCTTTACAAAACTCTTTAAACAAATCTGAAGTATATTCCCCTCCATTATTAGTCCTAAGAGTTTTAATTTTGTGTCTTGATAAGTTTTCAGTTAAGGTTTTGAGCTCTTTAAATCTCTTAAGGATTTCCTCTAATTCTTTACCTTTTAAGAAGTAAATCCAAGTTTTCCTAGAGAAGTCATCTATAAAAAGTATATAGTACAGAATCCCTTAAGAGAAACAAACATAGGTCCACATAAATCTGGGTGGACTAATTCCAAAACATTGTTAGTTTTTCTAGTGCTATCATGAAATGGACTTTTGGTGTTCTTACTTAGAGCACATCCTTTAGATATACTTGAATGATCTTTATTCAGCTTAGGTAAACCAATAACCATCTTCTCCATAGTCGATAAGGTTTTGAAATTTAGAGGTCCTAACCTTTTGTACTATATTTCGTTTATATCAGTAGCTTCATGAATTAAGGGTTGAATAGGTCTACTAGGTTCTGTATTTAATTCATTCAAGTATCTCTTTCTTTGGCCAATCAATTTTGATTTCTTAAATGAGAGGTTTTTGGACTAGGTCATTACTTTACCGTCCAGGAATGCAACATTATGTCCATCATCTTCAAGTGTTGTAACAGAGATAAGACTCCTTTTTATTCCTATTACATAGAGTATTCCTTTGAGTTGTAGAGCACTACTTGACTTCAGTTTCAGGGTGCAATTCCCAATTCCTTTGACAGAATGAGCTGAATTATCACCGATGGTAATTTCGCCATCAACTTCGTCTGATATTATGTCTAGTGCTTCTTTGTATCCTATAATGTGTCGAGATGATCCACTATCAATCACCTATGCTTTGCTAGATACCTCATTTGATAGTGCATAATACAATATATGATTCTCAGGATTATAATTATCTTCTTTCCTAGTAATGTTTATACAGTTTACTCTCTGCTTTGTATTCTCAGTGCAATTAGATCTGCAGTGCCCAAATTTTTCACTTTTTCACATTTTATTTTGTATATATCTTTTTTCGGTTGGTTATTCTTTTGCTTACCCTTCTTCTTCTTGAAGTGCTTCTTCTTACCTTTATAGGAATTTGTGTTTGAGAACATGAAGTCCTTCATTTTCAGTTTCAACTTTCCCCCTTTCTAAAGTTTTCTAGATTCTTCTTGAAGGCAATCTTCCTTAAGTCTATTGAAGTCAGAAAAATTGTCTCTAGCACTTACTCCTTGTGCAAATGTTTTTCATGAATCTGGTAACCCATATATAGCCATAAGTTTTAGTTCCTCGTCTTTAATTATGGTCCCTATACTTGCAAGATCATCTCTTAGAGTAGCAACCCTTAGGAAGTACGAATTCACAGATTTTCCCTTCTTTATTTGTATTTGATTGTAGTTGCCTTTTTAGTGCAAGGGTTCTAGTTGCATTGTTAACCTCATATGCATTTAATAATGCATTCATCATATTAAATGTTGTTTGATGTTTCATTAGCATAGGTACTATTTCATTTTTCACTCTATCTAATATGATCTACATGGCTTTCCTATTTTCTTTACTCCAGATAGTTCTATTAGCTTCAACAACAGGTTGCTTGGATGCTGAGTCAACGAACTGTTTCACATCATTGTCTTCAAGATGCCAAGCCTAGGGCATCACGGAAAAATTTCAGTTTTGTCCCAACTGCTCCCAAACCTTTTGTAACATGTAAAATACATGGAATCCTAACATTCCCCAAGGTCTTGGGCAATTCCAATGGTGGAATGTTAGGATATCATGATTTGAATCCACAACCTAGGGTTTTAACTTTAAGGGGTTTTAACTTTAAGGGTTTCTGAACCAGTTTGGATTCAAACTGATGGATCTCGTCAAGGAATGCACCAAATGACTTAAGTCAAATTGCAAAGGAAAACTAATTCATCATACTATCTAACTATGTGCTTGGATCAGGGTGCCCAATCTCTACAATTCTGTACAATCACAGAAAACAGCAAATTTACAGGAAATTTCAATGTTTTCAGCAGAACAAAACCTTCATATTCATTCCAAACTTCATCGTTACATCTGATATTGTTCGTAGGGATTATAAACACGCTCATGAATGTTGGCCAACCACCCAAAACCTATTTCTCAACTTCCTAGCCATTGGACACAACATATTTAAAAAGTTGTCAAAGTTGCCAAGCAACTTTTGAGCAACATTGGCAACATTTACTTTTTTTTTTTTGCATTTGTCACATCATTGTGACTTAAGGAATTCTAACCCATCCAAACATGATGAATAGGATCTAAAAACACTGTGTTTGCCACAATTTTGGAAAAGTTTAATCAATATTGACCCACTATGGGTCCTGAAGGATTCAATGACCAAAAGGTCTACAAAATGTATCAAAGATGAAATGGACTATCAGGCCTTATTTCAAACATGAAAAGAGCACAACCAAACAAACAAGGATCCCCATGGATCACCCTAGGTGCCCCTGCACCGTGTGTGCTGTAATGTGATTTTCTGCCATTTGGGTTCAGGGCTGTCTCCCTGCTATCTTAGTCCAAATCATTGCTGTCCTGGACAAGGATTTATTGGCTAAAATAAGTGCATTCTCCTTGGAAGCATCGATAACAATCCACCTGTTGAGTTACCTAAAGAAGATTGACATCTGGGAACTATTGTAACTAATTATGGATGAAGAACTAACTAGAAGAGAGTGTAAAATGCTGAGCTATAGCAAAGGAAATTTCAAACATCTACCAACAAATTCATATCAAATAATTTCTTCCCTATTTCTATCATTTTAACAAAAAAGGAAACTGTTTCTCTTTCACATGAACAGAAAACCTTGCCAAACTGAATTAACTACTCTTAAGTAAATGGAAATAAAATATTAATAAAAACTTTGCATTCACACGATCAAGAGTATAACTAACAGTCTATAACTGGTTTAAATGAAATGGATTATAACTGAAAACAAAATTAACTAATTGCATTCAAGAGATAACATGAAGTTGAGGGAGAAGAGAGTAACTGTGCTCTGATCCTTTCTAGTAAATCTGAATCTTTAATGTATCCCTGATAGAGGCAGAGCATCATCAGAGGGTTACCTTCCAGCCATTGAGTCTTGACCGTTGTTCTTCCACACAACTTCCATTCATAAGTGGCCCTGCCATACACAAGAGGTGCAGATATGGGTTTCAGTCTAATTGTCATTCGAGTCTTTGATGTTTAGAGCCTACACCAATCTTAGTTGGTCACATCCTCTTCACTAGACAAGTACTTATGTTTTATGTGATGAAGGTCGCATGCTATTACAAAGCGCCACTTTGGCCAAGATTTTAAAATGCAAGCACTGTACTTCGTCAATTTCATCACCTTACTCGTTATTTGAGTCCATTAGACTCTTTTGGGTCTCCATGGCTGATCTTGGCTTTGCTGTGCATTTCATGCAATAACAGTCTTACAACTTTAAGGAATGGTGACTTGCTGGCAACTGCATAAAATATATGATTCTTACTGGTCAAAGACTAATTAAGGGGAGGAATTCTTAACAGTTGTCGCTGTTATAATTCATTTTTAATATGATTGGTTTTATAATTTATTTCATTCATTCTGTTTTCACCCTTCCTGAATGCTGTTATGCTTTCTTTTCTTATTTTATGAGTTATCGGATCGAGGTTTTATCCAATAATTCAAGTAAGATGATACAACATTCTTATTACATAGTCATTCATTAAAATTGTAAGTTTTAAGAACTGAATTATTCAAGTATATTAGTTCCTATCCCTCATAATAGTAAGTTTTAAAGACACAGTCACTCACAATACTCAGCTTGGACTCACTTAGAATTTTGTTTGCTTCAGTTTTATTTAAATCAAATTGAATTGGTTTGGTCTTTCAGGTTTTACCAACTCAGAGTTAGTAAAGTTTTCATAGTCTTCTTGTTAAAATTTGGTTTTGTGCTCCTTTTGATTTGCTCGGTATCTTGCCGAGTATTGGTTCTAAATTTGCAATGTTTGAGTCAACTTTTAGGCTTTGTTTTTCCGAGTTCATCTGTGTTGGGTATGAGTACAAATATATATGTATGTATTATGGTAAAATAATGAATGTGTTATTAAATAGAGATCATAAATGATCTATATATATAAGTATACAAGAGAATGTTTCTATAATGAACAAGAGAGGAAATAGAAACATTTTTATAGAGTGAAAAAATAAAGTTTCCATATCGAACAAAAGTAGTTAATGGAAACATTACAAAAAGAGTGACCATTAAAAAAAGATGGAAGAGAGAGTAAATAGAAACTATCTAATATCGTAATAACCTCCCTTAATGGTCAATCTATCTTCAAAAAAATAAAATTTGCAAGAGAATCTAATGTGTATGTTCTACAATAGTGGTCTGTGGTAGGACAAGGGTTAGTACCCAAAACAAGCACCTCAAGGCGACGGTACTTGAAGATCGCCATCATTCTCTGCTTCCAGGCGTAGTAGTTCTTTCTGTTGAATCCCTGACAACTTTCTAAGAGAATATTAGTGAGAGATGCCATGACACATTTTTAATGCAAAAAAATGTGTATCTAAAAAGGCACAAACTATGAGGCAGATTGACGAAAGACCCAAGAGTGAAAGGCACCCAAAGGAGAGATAAAAAAACCCAGAAAGAATCTGAAATTAGATTCTGAATTTGCTGGCTCGAAAAATGATGCATAGAAAATGATGCACCCAAAAAAAACAGAGTCCGACCTAGTTGAGATCTTCAAAAACCTATCAAGAATCTACTAAAAGATTTTCAAAACGACAAATAATCTGATAGTTTTGCTGGAAACCCTAGCCGTTTTTGAAAAACCCAAAAAATGGCAGAAGTGGTGGAAAATGAAATTGCTAGACAAAAATCAGAGATGGGTTTAAAACACCCTAGATGCTGCCCTTTGCAGAAGATGTGCAGAAAAAATACGCCAGATAATATTTGAGGAAAAAATTTAACCCACAAAGGAATTCCACGCAACTTAAAATTTTTTTTTCAAGGGAAAAAATTATGAAAACTCATCAGAAAATTTTTAAGGGAAAAATTTATGAAAACCCATCAGAAAATTTGTAAGGGAAAAAATTATGAAAACCCATCAAATTTTTTTAAGGGCAGTGAAATAGGAGAGCACATGTAAGTAACAAAATGCATATGCAAGCGACATGCAAGTGCATGCAAGAACATGCAAGCAACCTTTGAAAATTGGAGACTTTTGCCCAAATAAAAAAATTGTGAATTCAAAACTCTCAACTAGGGCTTGCGATTTTTATTTCTAAAAATCGAAAAACAAATTTCTGGAAAAAATTCCAGATCACAAGGGGCTCGAATATTCTGAAAAAATTCACCAAATTTTAAGAAATCCCATTGACTTGCTCTGATACCATGTTATGGTAAAATAATGAATGTGTTATTAAACAAAGATCATAAATGATCTATATATACAAGTATATGAGAGAATTTTTCTATAGCGAATAGGAAATAGGAAATAGAAACCTTCTTGTAGAGTGAAAAAAGAAAGTTTCCATAACGAACTTAAGGAGTTTATGGAAACATTACTAAAAGAGTGACCATTAGAAAAAGATGGAAGAGAGAGTAAATAGAAGCCATCTAATATTGTAATAGTATGAGCTTGATCTTATACCATACGCAAAAGGATCAATTTGGGGTTATGTTGTTTTATGACATGTTGTCCATATTTATATTGAGTATAATAATAAAAATTTAGAGACTAGCATAAGGATCATTTGCTCTTCTGGAATGCTTTAAAATATTGAATTAATTACTTACAAACATACTTAAAATTCATTCAGGGGTAGTTACATTGAATAGCTATTTTTGCAAGATGCATTGGAGGGCTCTTTTCATCTAGGCGAATCTCTTGGAAAGCCATCTAAACTAAAAAGATCAAGAACTAAGTTTGGTGTAACAGTTAACAAGGTGAGCAGTTATTGGACTGCATGTTGAAATGTCAGGAGAAGTCTAGAATATATATTTATCAAGAATTTGCTTTCTTATGTTGAGCCATGCTGAATTTCTAACGAGCAATGCCAGTGTATCATGAAATAACGAGAAGAAATTAACTTTTGCACATGAAAACTGTTTGGTTAAATATTTCTGGATCCTTTCCGAACTTATACCATTTGCTTCACGTCTCCCTACTCATAGAGGAATTGATTAGAAAGGGCAATAAATCGAGAAGGTCAATAATATGTGAGGGTATTTAATTTTACAAAGTTTACGATATGATGCTTTTTTTTCTATTATCTATTAGCCACTAATTTGTCTCTTAAAGGAATTTATTGTTTGTTTTGTTGTGATACTGATTGTTCAAAACTATATTATTCTTTTTGCAACTGTTCAGAGACTAGCTATTTTTCTTGTGGTGTTGTTTCAAACACTAGATGAAACTTATGGTTGAGAGGTTTCTTTCATTGGCTCATGATTGGAGCACTTGTTCGAGGTATCACTTCATTTAGAGAAACCTCTTGAAAAGCTTTCTAAATAAAGAACGACAAAACACAAGGTTGGACTAATAAATCTCTACAAGTTGAGAAGCAATTTTCTGGACAGTCTATTGACAGTGTCTGTATTATTTGAAATGCTTGGAAGAATCTAGTTCCTATGTATAAAATAAATTTAGTTTCTGGCTTTTAATGTTCTGGACCCTGTTGTACGTGCAATTGGTAATGAGATGTTTAGTTAAAATGTTTGGAATGTCAATTCTTTCAGTACACCTGTTTTGATTGCCATTGTTGTTGTTGGTTATTTTTGCAGGATTTGCTTCAGGATACTTGCTTATTAGAAGAACATTGTCATCTTCAGAATGTCAGTAAACCCAAGAATTCCAGAAGGAAGCTTGATGTGATAAATCCTAATGAGGCAAGAAGAAATTAAATTTGCCTTCTGCTTTATTCTGTGTTTCTTATTGACAATAATCAAGGTGTTACTAGGAGACGGCTATTGGTATTGGTATGGCTAGTTTTTAAAATAGGAGAGAAGAGGTACTTGGAGATGCCACTTAAAATAAAAATAAAAATGGTTCTTCGAAAATATCATGACATAGAACATTCAAAACAAGAATGACGGTAAAGCTAAATTTGAAGTTTACAGTTTGATACAGAATGTTGAATGCCACTGTGTCAAAGAGTTCGAAATTTGCACTACATATTTCATATCAGATTATCATTAGATATTGAAATTCAAAAATCTTGACAGTTAGATGCGGATACATAAACAAAAAACCAAAAAGCAGAAATCTATCATTCACTCTTCTACATTTTGATCATCCATATATCAAGGTCCTTAGTCATGATGTTCTCTAGATACTCATCACTCTCAAACTTACATTCCTCTGATGGTAGGGGAATTGGGGGTAATACTTAAAGGCCATCTGGATGAACTGCTTCATCCACCATTGCTACAACTTCCTCATCAGGGAAAATTTGGTCCCATATTTCTGAAGGACCCTCCCTGTACCTAGGATCTACACGAGATTAGACCAAGTAAGCTAAAAAATTAGAAACATTCTATGGGATCAACTGATCTGAAGCCTTCATTTGCATCTTTTCTTTGAGATTTTTATACATAAATAACAAAAGCTTCTTTCTACGGGTCTCATTAAGCCATCAAAGAATGAGGCCTTGTTGGCTAGTCAGCCTACAAGGGATAGAAGAGCCAGGACAATTTGAAAAGAAACAAAAGGATTTGAAAAAAAAGCCACATACAGATGTAGAACAACATAAATCATTTCTAAAAGATGATTCATCTAAGAAGGTGAAGTCTACCCATGCATATTGCAAAAGAACTAGACATGAAGAACATTCTTGTTACGAGAAGGATATTGATGAATTGAAACATCTGAAGAAAACATCGGTCTTCCTTCCCAAATGTTCAAATCGACTTCTTCTTATTCAGAACAGTTAGGATATACAAAGGTAAAAGGTTATGTAGGACTTGCTTCTGAAGCAGCTAATGGTAAAGCTCTGTGTGCTTCTACATGTTTTGAATCAGGGAGTTGACTCCTAGATTGCAGAGATTCTCATCATATATATGGCTTCTATATAGTGCAGGTTCTTTTTTTGATCCTTGTGTTGTGCCACCTATTTTGATGGAGAACAACACTTATAAGAATGTAACTGGGAAAGGTTCTATTGATATTATGAATGACACCTTTGATGATGTTTTGTGTGTACCTCATCTATCGAATCTTCTTTGCATCTATTAGATCATCCATAACGGAATAGGGTGTTGAAGTTTGTAGCTGTAATAGAGATATTTATCTCTAGAAATATGGATGTTATTATTGTCATAGCCACCTTCAACGAAGATGACACTTATGATTTAATTATAATAACAAATAAAGACATGTGTCTTTTGACATGCGGTAAGGCATGGGAATACGAAGAGTTGTATTTGTAATAAAGTGTTATGTTTAGGAAATTGAAGGGACCTTTGTTTAGAACATGAAGAGTCTCTCGTTAATTTATATAAATCGCATCAAGCGATAGGGCATTGTACACTTAAACTTTATTATCTATTAAGTAATCTTTTGTTGTGTGCATGTGTTTTTCCCTTCATTCTCGAAGGGTTTTCCCAGGGTATTTATGGTGTTTATTGTTTTAGTTTTGGCTCTTTTTTATTGGTGTTTATCATCTTATTTTCTGGGCTCCAATTTCAACATTGTATCAGAGTCTCGTTTGATAACAGTTTATAAGGAAGTTTTCTTGTTGCAATGTTGAGTATTTGAGCATATTGGATATAGAGGCCTAAGACAAGAGACATGAATTGCTCTATTCGTATGGGTTCTTGATTTTGATTGTATGATGTGTTGTCCGACGACCACACTGTCAAGGATTTAAGTTGTTCTACAACTTAAAATGGCCTGGAGATATTCATCAACTTAAAGCAGAGGTTTCACATCTTTTTGGTATCGCACTCCTTGCCATCATGATTATTTAGCGTCAGGCTTATTTAATACTGTGTTATTTCCTCTTTGTGTCAGTTCATAGTTATAGTGTGCTGTTATGTTTGCAATGGCTGTTATCTATGCTTCATTTCGATATTGGGAGGTATGTGTATGTGTTTTATTTTGGTCGTTCCTTCTGCTTCGGAAGACAACTCTTGTGAGAGTTTTTGCTTTCTGCCTGAGTGTTTTTCACATCATTGGGAGGAATTGGAGCGGAAACTATTTCATTGGAGACTAATCCAAATTTTTTAATGCTTTCAAATATTATCGTGTCCTTCTAGGAATAAAAAATATGCAGAGTGTGTAGATTATCACTAGTTCTCTTGTGCAAATATTGAAGGGGCGTCAGGATTTTTTTGAAACTCCCATTGTAACACCAATACTGGGGTATGTCGAGACGAGTTTATGGGACGGGGGGAAAATGAGCCTCATTTTTCAGGATGGTAGGGGGATGGCCAGGGGACGGTGGCAAGGGGAGGACGGGCAGGGAGGGTTGTTGTATAGTATACATATCGAATATGAAATGCTAGTTATGAAATGATGTTTCATTAGAACATACCAGATTAAAATACTCGAACATAGCAAAATTGCAACATGAACTAGAACCATTGAACATTCAACGTATTAACATATTACATACCCAATAGTAACATTCAAAAATAAAAAATCAAATAGAAATTCAAGTACGTATCCTAGTGACGGCATAGTTGTGGAATGACGGAGGTGGGGGTACTTGGGCACTTAAGTACCCGGTGTGGGGACGTTTTGGGAACGGGTACTTTGAGGTTTGGGAAGGGGGTGCGAGTCCCATGTTACACTGGAAACTCCTCAAGAGGCTCCCTCAAATTCATTTCACATCCATTGTATGCTCGATATCTTTCATTTGCTAGAATAAAACAGTTGAATGGTAGTGGAGGCGTTCTTTTCTTTTGTCGACTCAAGAGGCTCACTCTCTTTACGTTGTTCACTTGTCAGGAGTCGTTCGAGACTTGGAAAGCAGAGAGATAGTTGCTACTGGGATGGTTGCTCATGCATCTCGGTTGTATGCTTTGCATTGATGATGATTTTGATCTCTTGGTTGTTGATAATGCTCCTAGTGCGAATCTTGATATTGAGGAGAACTTTGGTTTCTTGAACTTGGGTATTCTCACATCAGATCCAGTTCTTGATTCTTACATTTTCTTCTCCTACATCTACTGTTTCTTCTGAGGATACTTGTGTTGTTACATAAATGACTATTTGTGATTTCGTGTAACATGAATTTGAAACACATTGTCTTCCAGATTTTTTTAAAACTTATTTCATATTTGTATATTTCACGGTTATGCAAATTGTATATATTTGATTATTTTTCAATTGTGTCTTTTTTTTTAATAAATGAGATTGCACATCTCATTATATATGCAAGAGGTGCCCTTTCACCATGGGAGACCACTCTTCACATGTGGCCCAATTAATTACATGTTTATTAATTATATAATTAATATATAATCATGATTCATAATAAATAATTATTATAATATAATTATATTCTCACAATATTATAATTATATTATATTATCTTAGAATAACATAATAATTATTTATATATATATATATATTTTGATGGGTAATGGGTTGAACTCAAGATTAATTAATTATTATTAATTGTGAAATTAATTATTATTACTTGTTAAGCTTGAGTAGATTCGAACCTAAGACATCCCAAATGAGATACTCACAATTTACCCTTGTGTTGTAGGCTGTAGTTGTAACATACCATTTTCCTAACCCTTAAAAAACATTGGAGACTTACAACAATTTATATTGCTTTCCACATTCATCTGAAAAGATATAGTTATAACCATAGATGGAAAACTCGCAGATTAGTCGGCGAGTTTTAAAAACTCACCGAGTACTTAAGCTAGGCAAGTAAGTCCCAGAAAAACTCGCAGTTGTAAAAACTCGGTAGTGAGGCAAAAACTCGGCGATTACTTGTCAAAAACTCGGCGAGTTTTTGGTTAAAACTCGCAATTTACTGGCTTGCGGCCTGTGATGGCTAAAAAGGGCAGAAAGTGATTTGTATAGTTTAGCACCTATACACTGTATGCTTATTTGTTGGGGTTAGCACCAAGAAGCCCTGATTGTAAAGTTGAGTCATGCTTCACTCAGAATAGAAGTCGTCTAGTGAAGGAGGCATTGTACTTTGTACTCACTATTCCCTTATTCTCTTGTGTCTAAAAGTTTGAAGAAATGTTTTTTTTTAGGTATTTTTGTCTTGAATCTACCACATACCATCCAGTGCTCCTCAAGAAACCTAACTCTTTCATAATATAAATAACATCATTTAATGCACCTACAAGAGGTCTCATTCTTTCATAGCTCTAATGGTTTCAAAACCCCATGCTTTGTACCCAGTTGTAAATGTGTTATCATAAATACCCATCTGCCCACTGGATCATGGTCAGTGAAGAGGGACCCTCTGCAACTAAAGTTGGTTTTTATAGATATTATGCAAATTAAGGAATCTGGCCTAATTTTGTACTTGATCAAAGCTCAGTGTTGGTTTTAATAAATACATGCTTTAAACTTAAGCAATAAATTCTGGCAAACCTTTAAGTTAGGTGTTACATCATTAGATAAGACACAGGCTTCATTGCTTATAAATTCTTCTTCCTTGTGGTTGGTGACTCTGCAATCTACAGGGTGCAAAGTCCCCAACATGTAGCGTACTGACCAATCTGCCACTAATTAACTTGGGTTCTCTAAACTATGCTTGTTTCTTTTGTATTGTCTTTAATTAACTTATTAGATGCATCTTCTCATTAAATTTTGCAAAATAAATGTATTTTTAATTAAATTTCAGCGGTTTTTTAGGTTCTCGAGTTTTTCCTGAGTTTTTTTTTTAAATCACCAAGTTTTTTCCGATTAAACTTTTGGGAGGCTTGGCGAGTTTTCCAACTATGGTTATAACGACTACTTTTTATAATCAATTGAAAGAGTTTAACAGCTATAATGAAAATAACTGATTTCTATTTAAATAAAAAGGAAATAACTGAGTTAACTATATAAGGAGACGAAATAATTGCAGAAGCGAAAAGGAAATAACTGAATTAGCTGCAGAAACGAGAAGTACATAAAGGTATTATACTTGTTATGGGAAGATGGAATGCATGCATTACTGGTTGTATTTGTCTAACCTTGGCATCTGGTGAAGAGACGATTAGTCAGGGGCTTAACTTCCCGACCGCGGACCTTTAGTATCCCCACACAATCTCTACTAGGAAAGGCCCTCCCTACTTGGGAACATGTACGGGATACCTTGTCCTAGCACTGGGCATCCTGGTGTTGGAGTGCCGGCTAGGTAGTTAGGTAGGCCACATATACCTTCCATTAACCTATCTGCCAACTGCTAGCAACCGTGACCTCTAGTGATCACAGCAGCAAGCATGACACTAAATCTGCCTTGGCCAGGGACTTATATGGACAGAGTGCGCCAAGTCATCCACTGCTCGACTGGACAACAAGATTAACACCATTTGATCACCATGAACTAATTAGTTAAGATAGTTTTGCTTAAGCTTATTATTTGTTTATTTGTTTTCGATATCCTTTTGTTATCTTGCAGGTACAATCTGATATTCATTTGGTATAAACCCAAACTCTTCATCTCGGCCTTGCTGGTCTTCCTAGATGAATCTTGGTGTGGTTGTTTATTGCATCAATCAATCTTATTTTACCACAGTTTGAACTCTCAGTTCGATCTGGGCTTATAACAGTCACTCATAAATAAATCTTTGAGTTCTTATAACAATTGCTTGACTCTATAAGAGTGCCTTCCCTTATCTCAAAGGCATACAAAAAAAATGCCTCTGTATAAGTCTACACTAGATTGATAATCCTTCCAATCAAAAACAAAGTTTTGAAAAAGAAGACATTCTTATAGAGACAACGAAGAATTCAAATTTCTTATGCATGATATTACTAAATCAAATGTGCGAGAAAATGACAGTTCCCTCGAGCCATGCTCTAACTATATGATCAAGGAAATTTGTCATATCGCCATTTTAAAATAGAATTTTAATAATTATTAGATAATACAATGTTATTAAATAAATAATAAAGTTATATTAAAACTAATACTAAAATATAAAACAAGAAAATAATATTTATTTAATCTATATTGTTAATAAAATAATATTTAGTATGATATTTTAAATAAGTAAAAAATTATAGAATTTCAATGAGTAAAGAAATAAATAAAATTAAATACAAGAGACAATATTGTAGAAATTATGTTAACTTTCTAAATAGAATTTAATAATAAATAAAATAAACATAAATAAGTAAGTAAATAAATAATATAACATAGAATAATGCAAATTAACTAAATCTAATAAAAAGTCGAGATGTTTAACAAATAGACATGACTCCTTAAAATTAAGATATAAAAGGGAGGAGAATTTGTTTTAGAGAGGAGAAAAAAGGAGGAGAAGAAGAGAGGAGTTGGAAGAGGAAAAATGGAAGAGGAAAGTAATATGAAGAAAATAAGGAAGTGACTTTCTAAAGAGGATTTTAGTTATGAAGTGTCACGACTTTTCAAAAGGATTATAATTATGAAGTGTTGTCACTTTTCAAAGGATTTGTATTATGAAAGGGTATGACTCTTGGAAAAGAAGAAGGTAAGAAAGGTATGTTTGTGAATTATATTTGTTTAATTATATTTATGAATTTATTTATATTAATGAATCATACCTGTGGATAATATTGTGTTAACCTATGAGGTTAATACCATGGTTACCAATGTTACTCGTAGCATGGAGCATGAGAGATATTTAAGATCTCCATTCTCTACCATGGCCGAGTGTCGATATCGTAGCATGGAGCATGTGAGATATTTAAGATCTCCATTGTCTACCATGGCCAAGTGTCGATATCGTAGCATGGAACATGTGAGATATTTAAGATCTCCATAGTCTGCCATGGTCGATAATTGACCTACTAGAATATTCTGAAGTTGTCAACATATGCATATGTGAGTAGCCTTGGATAGAGGATGCTCGTCCAAGAAGAATCTTAAGGGGTCGCTCCCAAGAAGACGGCAAGGTAGCTATGAGCTAGGAAGCCTGACTTGGAGATGTCCTTAAGATTGGGGTTAAACTAGAGGGTAGAGTAATACAGTTAGTTTTGTTATTATTGTGATTCTAACATTTATTTTGTAGGTATTACTTGTCCCCAACTAACCCTATTAGTGGGGACATTACAAAATTCCATCAACCTCCAGCCAAGATTTCAAAGCTTATCATATAAAATTGGAAATTAGCAATGTGGAAGAATGTTCGACCTGGTGAAAGAATTGTCTCCTCCCTTATGTTATTGGAGAGCTGAACCACTTGTTACGACTCCTGGCTAGGGTTGGAACAATCAAATAATAATGGACTTATGACAATCGCCTAGCATGGAGTATGCAATATATGACCTCCAAGATTAATGATTCACGACACTGTATTGACAGCTAGTTGTGATGAATTTAATGCTTAATCACGACACTATAAAAACTACGATACTTGATGCATAGAAATTCCAATTAAAAAGTGTGTGGCTCAATGTTGCTATAGATAGTAAAATGCAAAGGGAATAAACGGAAAATAAGACAAGATGAATTTACTAATAAGAAGAGTTTGTAATGTCCCCTTGTTAGGAATATCTCGTAATCCTTCAATGTCTTATATTTTCTATATCTAGAATTAACAATTGAATTAGGTACTAGAGATTATGCCCAATATCGCTTTGTCATATCTGATTCAGTTGATATATGTAAACTGATTTGCTATAACTAATATATGGAATAGCTCCTTCATTGTCAATTCCTTATGAAGAGTGTCCAATGTAATTTTGTATTCTTATATTAATACTGTTATCAATTTGATGGTATGGAGTTTATCTTGCCATTTCAAATATATATATATATATATATATATCAATTCGTTGTCAAGTACGTAACTGTAGGAATTATGAGAATGTTTTCTTATGAAATATTAGTTTATGAAATTATATGTTACTATATAATTGTGCAATTGATTTACTTGAACAACCTGTTTGCTATTTCTAAATTCCTTGTGAGCTGGGGATGTCCTGATAGCTGGTCAGTTACTATTATTTTCTCGTTTGATATAGCTTTATCAATATGAAGAGTTGGTTTTGTTTAGGTCTGGTAAGACCTTATGATCTGTATAAATGATTTGACTGTATAAGGCCTTCCAATTTGAACGCTTCCTTGAAATAACTGATGATACCATTCAGCACTGTTTCGGGAGGCTTATCTAATTGATGACTAATTGGCTGTTTTCTAATATTATCTTTTGCTTCATTACCCTCCAGATTCTAACACCTTCTTATTAATACAAATGTTCCATATATTCTTTGATGCCGAATATCTTCATCCAAATATTTTCTTCGATGGTCTCAGAAGCTTTATTTTTCTTCTAATCTGATTTGAAGTTGCTGAAGGTATTTGATGTTCACGCTAATTGTATTCCTCCCTTGATAGTCCCCTCTACCATGAATTTCCTCCTCAGCCCACACCATCATCAGTATGTTTGAAATCAATGTAATCGATAAGTAGGAGATAATTTCCATAGCAAGTCAAATTGTGATATGAATATCAGGATTTTAACTGTGTGATTTTGAGTCAAACTCTATGACCCATGTTTCATGAGTAGTGATTCAACATGAATCCATCTCTCATGAGAATAAATGGAACACTTAGCACTCATTGGATCTAGGTGATGCTCACAAGGGTGAAGCACCGGGACTTCCCGGGAGGTCACCCATCCCAGTACTACTCCAGCCTGAGCTTCATATCCTGATATTCATATCACAATCAATGTAATCGCATAGGAACTATTATGGTTTGGGTCTATATCACGTCCCCTTCTTGAATACATATTTTGCTGTCCTTTGCCTTCCATGACTACTTTGATCTCTCGTGGCTAAGAAGTTGCTGAAGATGCATTTTTTTTATTGAGTTTCCATGCTAACTGGGTACAACGCTTGAGGTTTGGTTTGCTTAAATGTGTTCACCGATTTCATTCACGCAATGCTTGAAGAGTTTGTTCTTATTTGTCACAAGCTATCGATTGTTTGTGTAATTCTTTTATTCACTAAAATGCTGACTGTATGTTCTAAGTGATGAATCAACTCCCTTTTCTCCAATTTGGTGATTTCTTCCCCCTCCTTCAACTCCTTTTGCTTAACTCTCCTAAATAGCTGCGGTTTGGAAGAGATACCTCTTTTTGGATATAACAATTTTAGTCTCCGTTACCACATGTGATATGTGGATATATTGATATAGATTATTATTATATTTTAGATTATAATATACAATAATATTTATATATTTAAATGTATTATTATATTTTATATTATAATTGTATACATATAAAATTCATTTAATAATTGTTTATCAAATTATTTGATAGATTGGATCTATTCAATAGTTTTCTCATTATTTTTGTATCTCTTAATCATTATTATCCACTTATAATTAATTATTATTTTACTATGTGAATTTATTGATATATTATGAAATATAATACAAACTTTAATTAATGTATTGTTATTTATTTATTTATTCTCATTATATTATATCATTTTCTTTATTAATTGATTAGTTTATCATATTATTGTATACATCATATTAATTACAATGGTATAATTCTATTGATCAATATATTGTTGGAAATTTATTCAGCGTTCCTCTCGGGATTCGTGACAAGGGCTTAACTGCCTCCTATGTACTATAAGTTGAGTGGTTGTATCGGGCATTGATAGATCGGTCTTTTGGTGCAATGGTAACCCCACTCTAACAAGTGGTATCGGAGCTTGGTCACAGATTCGAATCCTCAGATCCTCGAGTAATGCTGAGCGAGAGATTGTTGGAAATTTATTCAGCGCTCCCCTCGGGATTCGTGACAAGGGCTTAATTGCCTCCTGTGTACTATAAGTTGAGTGGTTGTATCAGGCATTTATAGATCGGTCTTTTGGTGCAACGACAACCCTACTCTAATATATATATTATACAATATTATTTCCTTATTATATTCATAATATATAATAAAAAATTATAATTTAATTTATTATTATTTATCCTATTATTAATAAAATTATTATTTTATTATTATTAAATCTTATAAATAGGTGGACATGGCAGAGTTTGCCTGATATCCAACCATCACATATAATGAGCTTGTCTCTTCAAAATGCATGCTCGGTTATGAACAAGAAGAAAAGGTGGCATCAAAATAAGTTACTCTCAAGAACCTTAACAAGGTGGCTGATAAAGTAATGGTTCCTTAATAAAAATGGGCCGCTGATTAATGTTGGGCCGATGGAACAAATATAATTATAAAATTTTCAATAATTGGAATTTAATAAATTGAATCATTGGAATAAGTTGGAAATAAGGATTCCTTTAATGTTTCAATACAGGGGGTATCATTTGCACCCATCCATACTTGCATATGTAAGTACACATATACGTATGCACAAGCAATATTCCAGGTATATGTATATTATGTATAAGACATATACGTTCATACAATAATATGGAATATATGCATGTGTACGTGCATATGTACATACATGTATAGGTACCAAGATATCATAATATTAAAACATGCCTTGCCATGACAGGAAGCTCTGAAATCGTCTATAAACATAAATATAATAATTTGTTCTAGGTTGATTATTTCTTTATTTTTATTAAGTGCATTGACCAATTTGTTCATGGTGATCACTTGGTATGACCTTGCTTGCCTAGCGTAGCTCCCTTGACCAAGGTGGCTTAGAACCCATACCTGATAACTCAATGGTAGGTGATGCCCTCATGCCTTTTTTGTTTCTGGCAATGCTCCCCCCCCTTTGGTGTGTTCCTACAAAAATAATTTATCCAGGTAATAGTGTATTTCCAAATTGTTTAATTAAAATCAAATATTCATCCTAGCTAACCACTTGCCATTCATATATCATCATAATGAAAACCGTTATTTCGTTTCCTTAAGGACATAAAGATTAACCAACATTTCAATTTCATAAGAACAATAACGAACAACTAATCACTTCATTTTCACATGAAATCAAATAAATAACAATTTAACTATCCAACTCAATTTCATTTATAACTTCAACAACTATAATGATATTTTTAAAATAAAGCAAAAATTTGGAGAATAATTATATTATTAATATGATTATTATATTATATATATAATTATCATATCTCATTAATTATATCATTACAACCTTAATGTTATCTATGTCAACTTGAAGGAATTTGACCATAGCTACAATAACATTAACGCTAGATACTGTTCCATGAGATGACTACTTAACATACTTTGCAATTTTGTTTGTGGAGTCTCATATTTGAGATTTGGGAGACACTATTCATGACATTCATATTCGCTTCGGTGAAGTTTATCTTCTTTGGTTGTTGTGGATGAAACCTTGAATCCTCTTGTTCGTTCTCCACATGATCATTTCGTAATGTCCCCTACTAGGGACTGTCTATTTAACATGCACCTTTACACATTACTAGGATACCTAAAATTTTAATTAATGTTTTTGGTAAATTGAGCTGAGAGATATCTAATTTAAAATATGTAAAGTTGAGAAATATAAATAGCTCATCATAGAAATATTATAAAATTAATTTATTTTAAATAATATAAATACTAGAAATAATCATAACAAATAGATAGAAATAAAAAATATAATTTTCTACCAAAAGTTTTAACTTATTTTAAATAACTAAATAATATAAACATCATAGAATTAATAATTCAATATAATCATAACAAATAGATAGAAATAAAAAAAATATTGAAAGAAAAAATAATCAAAATTGATGGATAGCATTTTTGTAATTTGGTTCATTCACTTTCTAGTATTTTTTAAAAACCTTTATGACATCTAAAATACTATTATACTTATTAGATTTCACAAACTATTTACCCAAAATCCAAATGAATTTTTTATATTTAGCAAATAAAAAATATTCATTCTATTATAGTAAAAAACATAATTTTGTACTAAAAGTTTTTTTAAGTTATTTTAAATAATAAAATAATAGAAACATCATAGAATTACTAATTGAATATAGAGATAACAAATAGATAAAAAAAAAACAAATAGATAAAAAAAAAAGAATTTAGCTATGTGAAAGATAAGTTGCAAATATGAAAATAAATCATAAAGAATGTTGAAAACCCTTTCCTACAAATATGACTTATATTTCACTATTTTATCATGGTTGTGGCAATAAGAGTGAATGCCCCTTTGTGATGATGTTGGTTGTGTAATGATATCATGCAAAACATTGATTGAAAATAAATTATAAAATATTTCAAGTTATTTTTAACATTTGAAACTGTGGTCAAAATAAGAAATAGAAGCCACTCCAATTAAAATATTTATCCAATAATAATATGCTGAGCAGTGATGATGGTGAAGATATTTGCCAACGCATGAGCTATAGAGCCGACTACTTCTTCATCTCATCAGAATTGTACAATTTAATTTTATAAAATAACAATTGTTTTTTTTTGATCGATAATAAGTTATATTTTATTAATAATAGAAAGTTGCATAACATAATTACATAATCATCTTCATGTGTTAACCATCTTTCACCTGCTACCTATAACCCACCCATACTTACAAAATTTACATCTGTTATGAAGGCTGCCCACTAAACATATCTGAACTATTATAAACAAAGCTTTAAAGATAATGACCCCCTTGACCCACTTTCACAAATAAGACAAAAAAAAAAACTATATCAAACATGTCAAAGAACATGCTACAGGGTGTCATCTTTTGATTGTTTCAACTTTTGCTCCGCTATGAAGATCCTCGATTGATCTCAATTTGCGATCCTTGGACACTCCAAGGCATTTCTTGCCTTCTTGAGCAAAACTTCCAACACCCCTTTTCATATCTACTGGGCATTAACCGTAGGCTACAAAAAGAAATATGAAAACCCTTCTGTCAAAAAACAAAAAACCTTACGTCCCCCTTTCACCGTTGTTCTCTGCATACTCCTCTTTCCGAACGCAACTTTCTTGGAATGACCACGTTGAAAGTAGCTCGCCGTTTTTGTTCATTAAACTCCAATATCGCGTCTTTGAGGGCATTCCACGCTGCTTGGTGTTCATTGACATAAGCCTTTCTATCCATTTGACCACGAGGCTAGTTCACAAACGGGAAGATGCCTTTCTCCCTTCCTTCGTCTTCATCATCATATCCCTTGCTAAAGTCAAAGGCCCAGCCCGGGTGAGCCCATTCCAATAGTGAATCCATGTTTGGAATTAGGGCATTCTCATAAAGTTGCTTCATTACCCAGCCAACAACTTGTTCATGCTCGCTTACCTCTAAACCCCCCGCCATTGTCATAGCCTCAATATCGACCTGGACTTTCCATCCATGCTCCGCTTCCTGAAAGAGTGGACCCAATGTTGCCTGTAAAGCTTCCACCATTGCTTGAGATGGGCATTTGACCATCTTTTTCAATCTTTGGTCTGCAACTTGCCTATATAATGCTTTCTGTTGTCACTGGGTTTTAAACGTAAATGTAGGCTCCATCGTTGCTATTCGAAAACCTGCCAACTGCTTTAAAACATTTCACTCTGCGTTTCTCCTTTCTTAAAAAACCAAGATTCGTGCTGAGTTGACACTATCACTTCAAAGATAATTATTTCCTTACATTTCTCTTTAATATAAAAGGTTGCGGTCACTCTTTTAAAAGATTTGACATGCTTGTGAAGATTGAAGATCTTTATAAAATTATGCCAATCCATCTGCTTCATTAATTAGTTGATATTATCATCCTTACAAACATGTGTGCTTAATAATTTTAAAAGTACTCCTTTCAGATTTTCCTTCTCTATCCTTACTATCTCATCATTCAACGTTAATGCCCATTTTGATAGCATGTCCGCATCTTTATTACCTTCTCTTCTTATTTGGGATATTTTGAAGTCTTCAAATTTAGTTAATTCTTGCTCTATGAGATTAATAATTGGTTGCAAGTGCCATGCATTAACACTCAGCTTGGAGATTGCCTGCACTGTAAGCAGAGAATCACCTTCCAAATGAATTCTTTTAATCCCCTCCTTGATGGCTAATTGAACTGCTAGTAGAGCTGCTTGGCATTCTGCAATATTATTTGTTCCAATGGGAAGTTTTTTCGCTCCTACCATAAGAAAGTGCCCTTTGCTGTCTCTGAAAACAATCCCAATCCCTGAAGCTCCTAGATTGCCTTTTGCAGCTCCATCGAAATTTACTTTAACCCAACCTTGCTGTGGTGCCTCCGATTCAATCTTCTCCTGTCTCACCTTTTTACTACTGGTAACCAGTGCTCCTGATGGTGATTTGAATCTAATCCCTAGCCATGAAATCTGCATAAGTCTGTCATCTTTTGTAAAAGGGATCTTCATTGCTTGTTTCCTTGTAGCCGACACACTCACTGTTTCTTCGATTGCATTAATTATTCTGCTTAAGCATCTCAAACTCTTTTTTTCGCCCCTAAATATCCTCCTATTTCTTTCCTTCCATAACTCCCATATAATCAGAGAAGGAGCTACTAACCATATACTTGATAGGGTTGATTTCCCATTCATCCTTGGCCAACCATCAAAGACCTCCCTTATCGTCTGAACTCTTGGGCCTTGCCAACACAATTTAAATTGGACCATATCCCAACATTTTCTTGTGTATTGACATTGGATTAAAAGATGGTCTATGGATTCTTCTTGTCTCTCACATAATGGGCATCTAGATGGGCCTATAATACCAATTTTCCTCAATCTTTTTGCTGTTAGAATTCTCCCTTTATAAGCTAGCCAAGCAAAGGCTCTTTCTTTAGGCAAAGCATCCTTATTCCAACATAGGTCTTTAGAAAAAAAGCCTTCCTTTCCTGATTCAGCTAAAAGATTATAACCTAGTTTGACTGAATATTTGCCTGATAAGAATCCACGCCATATAACTTTATCCATCCTCTTAGTTAGCATCACCTTCCTATCGTTGAAAATATGTTTCATCTGCATCTTCTGTTCTTCTGTCAACTCCTCTCTTGACACATCCCACCAGCACCATTCTTTTTCAAACATGCCTTCCTTTTCAATCAAATAATCTTTAACTAAATCACCCCATCTTTTTTTAAAGTAAAATTTCAGTTCATTATTCACATTAGCTTCTCCTAGACCTGTCAAACCATTCCACGAATCTTCCCAGAATTTTGCATATTTCCCATCCCCTATTTGCCATGAGATATGCTTAGTTATCACTTCTCTACAAGATAACATAAAGTTCCATATAGCTGAATCTTTTGGAGGGTTCCGGATTGTAAAAATCCTATGATCTTCCATAGAGTCTAGATATTTTCCTTTTAAAACTCTTACCCAATAAAGTTGTGGGTTCTCATATATTGCCCATATTAATTTCGCTCCGAGTGCTTTATTCATTAAATTCCAATCTCTCAAACCTGCACCCCTTTTCTCCTTGGGTTGACATATTTTTTCCCATGCTAATAGTGGAATCTTGTTTTCTTCATTGGCTCCATTCTAGAAAAAATTTCTCATTTTTCTTTCCAAGAGCCGGACCACTTTTTTTGGAATATCAAGACACATCATTGCAAAAACTGGCATGGCTGAAATTATTGTTTGGAGCATTAGTATTTTGCCAGCCAAGGATAATCATTTACCTCGCCATCCTTCCATTTTCTTTTGGCATTTTTCAATGAGCTTATCCCATAAATCAGCCTTGTTTCTTCTTGCGAAAAAAGGAATACCTAAATACTTGTTTGGCATTAGCCCCATTTTTATATCCAAAACTCGGCATATCCTACATTTAACACAATGAGGGGTATTGAAGAAAAAAATCGCTGACTTTTTCCAGTTTATAAACTGTCCCGAAATTTTACCATATAACTCTAAAGTGTTTTTCATCACCCTTGCTTCCTCTAGACTGGCTACTCCTGCTAAAAAAGTATCATCCACAAATTGTAAATTTGTAAGGGGTTCTACAATTTTTGTGATTTTTATTCCCTTCCATAGAACTTGCTCCCTTTGTTTCTATATCAGCATTCCCAATACCTTTGCCATTATAATGGAGAGGAAAGGTGATAGAGGATCACCTTGTCTAATACCATTTTCTTGTTCAAAAAAACCTTGAGGGCTCCTGTTTATCAAAACTGAAAAACGAGGTGTTTCTATACAACTTCTCACCCATTGGGTCCATTCCTTGCTGAAACCGAATTTGTTGAGCACATGCAACAAAAAGCTCCGGTTCATCTCATCATATGCACTTCTTATATCTAATTTGACCATCATATTATGAGTTTTGGAAGTCCGATTGGTGTGCACTGCCTCATGTGCCACAACTACCCCTTGAAAAATTGATCTCCCTGGAAGAAAACCACTCTGCTCTGTAGAAATTATAGAGTTAAGCACTTGCTTGAGTCTATTTGCCATTACCTTTGAGATGATCTTATAAATTGTGTTGCATAAAGAAATAGGTCTAAAATCCTCAAAGGTTTGCTGTGAATCCTTCTTTGGCACAAGAGCTATGAAGGTATTATTGATATCTTTTAGAATGAAACCACCTTGTCTAGACTCCTCCACAACTTCCCATAAATATTTCATAAAAATAGTGCTTAATTTTTGAAAGAATAATGCTGGAAAACCATCAGGCCTTGGGGCTTTGTCCCCTCCTAAACATTTTTAAAGCTTGAACAACTTCACATTCTTTGATTGGGTCCATAAGAGCTTTGTTTTGAGCTTCGGTTATCATTGCAGGAATGATATTCAGAACCTCCTCAATCTCTGATCTGTCTCTTACTTCTTGCTGTCCTTTATGTGAGAAAAAACTAATGGCTTCTGAATTAATTTCCTCACTTTCTTTCTTTAAAACACCTACCATATCTTGGATTTCAAAGATTTTATTAGCTGGACTCCTAACTTTCATTGAGTTATGGAAGAAAGTGGTGTTTCTATCCCCATCTTTTGTCATCGGTAGAAACTGTGTGGGCAACGGATTCATGTCGTTGGTAGATACTGTGTAGTTGACGGGTTCATGTAGTTGGTAAAGATTTGTAGCCGACGGATAGATTAGTATTGTTATATAGCCAATGGACCCCTTCGGGAAGTATTTATACCCTGTCTGGGATCATTGTAAATCATCTTGTGCTCTGTATGTAATCTATTGGCATATGCGAATAAAGGAGTATTGTTGCTGCTGTTTCTATTCATTATTTGTGTGCATTAATTAATTTATTTGGTAAACATTTGGCACCGTTACCGCATAGATTAATTAAGTAATGCACACAGATAATGAACAGGAATAGTAGCAATAGTACTCCTTTATTTGCATATGCCAACAGATTACATTCAGAGCATAAGATGATTTACAATGATCCCAGACGGGGTATAAATACTTCCCGCCGAACATTTTTGAAGGGGTCTGTCGGCTATATAACAATACTAATCTATCCATTGGCTACAAATCTTTACCGACGACATGAACCCGTCGGCTACACAGTATCTACCGACGACATGAACCCGTTGGCCACACAGTTTCTACCGACGACATCATCCCCCCCAAAAGAAAAAGTCATCTTCGGATGACAATTACAAAATATCCGAGACAAATTAACAAACAAAATACAGTAACTGACGAACTACACCACATTTGTCCCGTATCTGCACCAAATTGGTCTCCAACCCACGATGCATTTGTAGCCTTTGCTGACACAATACTATCTCCTTAGTCAAGCTGACCTTGATAGCCACCTATTGCTGCTTTCTCTGCTTCCAACTTCTGCGTACCTTGAGCCAAGTGTTGTACTATCTTAAACTAGATGATCAGCTCCTCCTGAGCTCTTTATGCATCCACCAAAATAGCTTCACGTCCAACAGCTACTCCGGATGCCTCAAAGCGTAACATCCCTTTAGAAAGGCTTGCTCTAGTGCTCTCTCCACCTTTGGCACACTATGCCTGCAACAGCTCCAGGTTTCATCAACCGGTCACACTTCCCATGACTAACAACTGCAGTGACTGGGGGTCTAGGGGGCAACGACCTCGGTGCGCTCCCTGTTGCAATATAGGGTGGGGTCGAGGGGCAGCGCCCCTCGCCGCCAAGACCAAATTAGTACTTCCAAAGCCACACAAAACACCATTTTTGTGATTTTCTTTTGATTCCACACTCTTTTTGACAACTGCTTGCATTTTCCACCTGTTTTTGTCTTTCCCTTACCCTCGGCATCATGCGTTACTTATTCTGAACTATTTCAATCTGTTGTCGTTTTTTTTTTGCTCCTCTGCTCATTCGCTATTGGGCCTCTTTCCTCTGATTTGTCTCTCTATCACTCCTAACTGTTCTGATGCTTTGATGACTCCAATTGTGTGCAAGAAACATTGCCCCTTTAGTTGAAAGTGCCACAACCCGTCGAACTAACAAACTCCGCGGAAGATGAACCGGAAGGAAGGCGCAGCTACAAGAATGAAGTGCAAGCTTAATAACAATCTACGGAAGAATAATCTGCATAACACTACTCGCGGGAAGGAGAAGGGTGGGTTGATCTTGCAGGTGAAGGCATTCTTGATTCTCCGGATGCGCGGGTACTAATGCAAGCAACTGAGCTTGGTGATGAAAATGCCCTCTGCCTTGCTTTAGATAACCTTCACAGCGAAAAAAATATTGCGGAATATAAGATGTCGGTGAAGAATCCGTGAGATGGAAGAAGAAACCAATGCCTGTGGAGAGGAAGGAATACCACCAAGGGAGAATAGACGCAACGCGGGAGAAGGAAGATGCCTTCGTTTAAACTCAATTTGCCTACGGAGAAAAAACAATAACACTGCTTGAAAGAAATGGTAATCCGTAGCAGAGAAAGAAACACCAAGTCGCGCATGGGACATGGAAACACCAGCGGAAAGGAGAAAAACATCCGCGGCAATCAAAACTATCCGTGGAGAATAGAAAGGTGTTAGTGGAAAAGTACGCACTCGCAGAGAAGGAAGTATTAAGTTAGTCCGCGGAAGACAAAGGCCTTCCCGTGGAAAACATCACCCATGGGGCTTATCCCTACTCGCGGACAGCCCGTGGGGCCTTATCCGCGGCTAAACGTTGCATGGATTTGTGGCGTTGAACATTGATATTAAAAATACATACACAATTCATATTAGAAATGCAACCTTTTAACACTCTTTTAATACTACTCCATCTTTAATTCTATCACAAAGCTAGGACTGCAAGAGATAGATTTTTTTTTTAAATTTAACATTTTTTTCTTTTTTTTTTTTTTTTTTTTTTACCATTTTTTTTTTTTTGAACAAAATACAACAAACTCAATTATCCCTCCAGGCTTTGCCATTCTGCGACGACGAGGGAGTCGTTCGGACTTGGCCCTTCTGCGACGATGAAAGAGTCTTCCTGGCATGGTACATCTTCAGCTTTGAACCGTTGACTGCCTCCGGTATTGCTTGTCTGTCCAATGTCCACAATTTTATTGCTCCATTGTTGCCTACCTCGCGGATCTGGTATGGCTTGACCCACTTGACCTTAAACTTTCCTAGTTTATTTTGTCCACCATATTTCAACACCAACTGCCCCGGCTGAAACCTGTTCAGTTCCAGGTGCTTATCCTTCAGTTCTGCATGTCAACTATCCTTCGTACCACTTTACCATGCAAATCTGTACACAAGGTAATCAGGCACTGAATGGAGTTAAACCCCCAAATTTGTAGGCAGGCAATTTTATCCTTTGAATTCCGTATGCCAATCTCAGAAACTTGAATTCCATACGCCAATCTCAGAAACTTGAAGACTGTACGCTAAAGGTTATTGCCAAGCTCCATCTGATGAATAAAACACTTTAGGACCGAACAACAATTTTTGCTTATGGAATTCATACACCAAGCTTTACCTTAGAAACTCGTACGCTAAGTGCAATCTTGGAATCCGTACCACATATTGTCTTGTTGGAATTCGTACAGCCACTGTACAACTTTTCCAGATCCGTACGCCCAAACATACAAAATCCATACGCCAGAATGGGAATCCGTACACCAATAATAGTAACCCCTTAAACTTTAATTGTAATTCGTACGGCATCAAGTTTCCATCATAATGAAAGTTTGAAAGAAAATCACAAAAACAGGTGGAAAATGCAAGCAGTTGCCAGAAAGAGTGTGGGATCAAAACAAAATCACAAAAATGGTGTTTCGTGTGGCTTTGGAAGTACTAATTTGGTTTTGGCGGCGAGGGGCACTGCCCCTCAACCTCGCTGGGTCGCTGTGGTTGTTAGTCATGGGAAGTGTGACCGGTTGATGAGACCTGGAGCTGCTGTAGGCATAGTGTGCCAGAGGTGGAGAGAGCACTGGAGCAAGCCTTTCTAGAGGGATGTTACGCTTTGAGGCATTCAGAGTAGGTGTTGGACGTAAAGCTGTTTTGGTGCATGCATAGAGAGCTCGGGAGTAGCTGATCATCTGAAGATAGTACAATGACACTTGGCTTAGGGTACCTAGAAGTTGGAAGTAGAGAAAGCAACAATAGGTGGCTATCAAGGTCAGCTTGACTAAGGAGATAGTATTGTGTTAGTAGAGGCTACAGATGCATCATGGGTTGGAGACCAGTTTGGTGCAGGCACGAGACAAATGTGTAAGTGATGTGACAAAAGCAGATTTATCTTGTTGTAGTTAATCAATTAATGTATTTTGTTTGTTTATTTGTCTCAAATATTTTGTAATTGTCATCCAAAGACGACTTTTTCTTTTGAGGGGGATGATGTCGTAGGTAAATATTGTGTAGCCGATAGGATGTATGTCATCGGTAGATATTGTGTAGTTGATGGGTTCCTTCGGGAAGGTTCTTGTTATGTAGCCAACTAGCCCTTTGGTAATTGTCATGTAGCCGACGGACCCTTTCGGGAAGGTTTTTCGGAAAGTATTTATACACCCTCTTGGGTCATTGTAAAGCATCTTACCATCAAGCATAATGTAATGTTCTGGCATATGCGAATAAGTGAAGAAGTTCTGCTGTTCTCATCTATTGTTTGTACACATTGATTTCTTTACCCAGTACGTAAACATCTTTTAGCCACACTTCTCTAGATTTTTGCCTCCAATATATTTCTTCTTTGTTTAAACAATCATCCAGTTCCTTCCTAATTAATTTCTCAATTTTAAAATCTTCCTCAAACATTCCATTTTCTATGACTTTGAGACTTAGAGTTGTTAACTTCTCTCCAATATCCTTTTTCTTATAAAAGATGTTACCAAAATGTTCCCTGTTCCAAATTTTTAATTGCTCCTTAAGATATTGCAACTTTTTAAAGAAAATAAAAGCTTTGTTACCTTTTTCGGGAGGGGCATTTTTCCACCAATCCGCAATCATTTTTGAGAAACCTTCTGTTTTCAGCCATATTGCTTCAAATTTAAAGGGACATCTATCCGGAGTTCTTTCATCTTGAATTCGAAGACAAATGAGATAGTGATCTGAACCTTGGTAAGGAATAATTTCAGCATCACATGACCAATTTGCCTTTGCCCAATTTCCTGCCACTAAAAACCTATCCAACTTTTCTGCTATATGCACAAATCCTTCTCTTTGGTTAGTCCAAGTGAAATCTCCTTTTTTGAAATTTATATTTACTAATCCAATGTCATTGACAAAATTACTGAAATCTTTTTGACTTTCAAAGAGCCATGCTTTCCCCCCTTTTTTATCTTCCGGATTTAAAATAGCATTAAAATCCCCACCTAATATTGTCACTTCAATGGAAAGCTCCTGCACTTTTTCAGCTATAGACTACCATAGCATTCTCTTTTGAGCATTATTGTTTGGGCCATATACATTTATCACCATAAAGGACCAATGAAGATGTTTAAAATAAACCTTTGCCCATTGCCAATTTGTATTTGAAATTGTCTCCGAAATTGTAATCATTTCAGGTTTCCATAAAATCGCCATTCCTCTTGAAGCTCCCTGTGCACCTATCAACAAGCATTCCCATCTTCTGAATTTGTTTTTAAAACTATCAAAATCTTCTTCTTTTATCTTAGTTTCTTGAGGAAAAACTAGATCCAGTTTCGATTGATTAAGGCACCTTTTGATCAATCGAATCTTGTCAAGGGCATTGCAGCCCCTGACATTCCATGATAGTGTTTTCATGGCTCCCAGAAAAAGGCTAAGCCTTTTCCCAATCTCAGAATTTTGGTTTGACTAGCTTCTTTGCCTGTCATTTCCAGCTTCTCTTTGATGGGTTTTGGACCTCTTTTTCTCCGGCTTCCTACATTAGGCTTCTTCTTTTTGGTGCTGGTTTGTTCTAGTGATCTTTTTTCCTGTATTCCTGGCATCTCTGATAAGCCAAGATCATTTAAAAGGTCCTCTTCAATGGGTGAAACCTCCTCATCCTTTCCACTGCAGCTGTCCAAGGTTTCCTCAAAAGATTCACTAAGATTTCTGCCAGGGGAGACTTCAATGTCTTTAAAAACTATATCATCATTTTCTAAAGGCTCCCTTTCTTTCGAAGTTTCAAACATTACATCCTTTTCACCTATTGGAAACTGCTTTTCATGCATACTGGAATCTACATTCCTTTCAGGCAGCCTGCTTAGACTAGGAGGATAGTTAACCTTCCTTTGCTGATCTCATCTTCTGCCTGGTTGGATCCTTGCCTTTGGATTTCCCTCTGATCAAACTCTTGTCGATAATTTTTAATTAAAAGTCATTAATCATTAAAACAATGTTGATAATAATTTCACAAACTTCAATCTAAAACCACAGCTTAAAAAAACTGCATAACATTTTAAGTGTAATCTCTTCCAAACATGCATATTTGTTAAATTCAACTAAAACCCTCCAACATTACATCTGCATATGAAAGAAACCTAATCCTTCCCGGCTCTGAAAAAATAAAATTGTTAATAAGATTCGAAGGGAAAACATATAAATCTAACAAACCTTGCATTCTGAAATTTGATGAAGAAGATATGGAATTATAGTGGACAGAGAAGCTGCGAAAGCTGAGGCTTGGGCTCCGATTTCATGCCGATGGAAATGATAATAGAATGAAGTCATAGTGCGTTGCACCATTTCTTTTAAATAGCCGATAAGAAAAGAAACGTAATGACTTTTCTTATTCCTTATTAACCACATTATGACTAAGAACACATTTACACGTCAGTCTATTATTAAAATTGCTAAAAAAACACCCACTACTTTATCTTGTTAGTATTCCATTGTTGTTGCCACTGGCCACTCCTTAGTATTCTATTTCATTGCTTTGTTCATTTCTATTATTAATGAGCATTTGTTACTTCCGTTATTTTCGGCTTTTCTACATACGTGGATAGAAATTGTCAACGTGGCTGTAGAATATGGAAGGTTTCTTTTTTCTTACAACATTTTTTGGATGACCTCATATAGAGGGGTGTATGCCATGTATGTATGACACTAATATGACTCTCAAATTTTTTTTTAAATGCTAGAAAGTTTACATTGATGAATGCTTCCACTATAGAAAGCCTTTTGGCTTAATTATACAATATTAAATTAAGAGATAGTTAATTTGTTCATATTACAATCTATAATTGCTATATTTAAGCCCAATCCTTACATCTTTCCTCGGCTTAAAGGAGGATGGGGAATTATTGTCACAGGGCACTTAAAATCATCTCCACAATTAATCCCAACGGTTTCATGAACACTTATCAATACCGCCATTTGGACCAAGAGTTTCATAAACACCTGTCAATATCACCACTTGGGATGTAATTACTTACCTCTCCCTACACAAACCAAAATACACTTCCAAAGTCATTGGTGAAAGTTTTAAGGCTAGACCACTATAATAGTGTTTCTTGTATTATAAATTTCTTTTGATATATCTATGTATGTATAGGCACTCACCTATAAAATATAACATATATATATATATATATTTCTAATTATTATTATATATAAATACTAAATATATATATCTTAATATATATTATTAACTGCCTCTATAATATAAACTTATTGTATATATGTTTCTTAATTTACTACAATAATATTATAATTTTTTAATATTATAATCTCAACCTCATTCTTATTCAGCCCATGAAGAGTAGCCAAATATATATTCTCCAATTCCATGCCTTGGGGAATGATTTCAATCCTTATTAAATATTCTTGGCATTGAATGGTTGCATGTTATTGGGAAGAGACCTATCATTTTGTCATTAATTAATTTATCTTTCTTTATATGCTACTCTCTCTTGTTTAATGGGCTTTAGCTTCTTTTGCTTCCCCCTTCCAAAGAAATTCTATTCTCCCTTTCACATCGCATGTTTGAGGGAGTCACATCTTCTTATTTCATGCCTTTTGACCATTCATTAAACTTAAATATATTTTAATTTAATACTCTTATATTTTAATTTATATTTTGTTTATTTTCTTTTAAAATTTATATATTATTATTTAATACTAAAATCTATTTTAGAAAATGTACATGCTTTTTACAATTGTCTCTTGTAATTTTTTTAATTTTTAGTTTTAATATTATTTATTGAACTCTCTTTCCAAAAGGGACATCATAGTCCACCCTCCCCAAAATTGCTTGTCCTCAAGCAAGTATATGTTTTCTTCTTATGATTTGATAGCAGAACTTGACTCAAGGACAATTTTTCTCTAATCTTCTAGAGAAAAAGGATCAAGGCCATTTTGTAATGGCATTAAAATTGATATAGGATTTGGCTAACTTCGCTAATTTTTTTGTATTTTTGGTTCACTTTAGTTATTCTCTTATTTTAGATCAATCACAAGTAGAGCCACATATGGAGCATACACTTGAAAATATGAAATATATATATATATATATATAGATGAATATATGAAGACATAGAACATATATGAAGTATACACATAAATGCATGAAGACATGTAGCATGCACAGACAAGTGTACACATAATTCACATGTTAGATTCCTTAATATACCTAGACAACAAATAATAATAAATGGATTTTCCTAACTAATCATGGCTAGTTTGGTTGAAAAGCCTCGAGAGCCCATTTGCAAACTGCTCAACCCAACTAAGTCCAGGAACACACAATGTCCATTATGACAAATCACATCTTAGCCCACAAGAGGGGGGATCATCCCACTGTGACAATTCCATCTCTTGGGGTGGTGTACTTAATTTGGGAGAACTGGTAAACTGCAACATTCTAACTTACTTCCTCCATCCACTGTGATTGCTTATAGAGTAAGACACATACACCATAAATCTAAGTTACTTGTTTGTGTTTAGGTAGAAGAACTCGGTTCGTGGGTTCATGATTTTTTTTCCATTATGGTTCATATGGATTTGTGTGTGTTTGTATATATGCATTATATATACAAAATAATAAGAAATATACAAAATTGTAAAACTAAATCATTTCATAATATGAGTCTATGATGCTCGAACTCCAACCAATGTCAAATGTCAAAAATAAACATTAAAAATTAAAATACTTGATCATTGATCTATGTTCACGATTCTAAAGAAAGTCATCACATTGGTTTACTTATTTACAAAATGAGAGAAAAATGAGAGCAAATGTAAAAAAAAGTGTGTTTGGAGGCTTCATAATGGCCCGTTTTAGGGTTCTAACCAAAAAAAATAACTAGGGAATGTTTTTATTTGTCTTTGGACCCGTCAGGACCCACAAGGTTTGGCTTGGACCCAACCCAGACCATTCTATGAACCTTGACTTCGTTTGCACTTAGACTTGGTTTGAGGGTCCAAGGTGCAACGAAGCCATAAATAAATAATTTAAGAAAATGTAATCAAGTTTATTAATTTATATTCTATTCACAATGTTTTTATAGCTTGTCCTTCCAAATACATATATATACATATATATATATATATATATATATGTATATATATATATATATATATATATATATATATATATGTATATATATATATATATATATATGTATATATATATATATAATGTATAGATTCCTTTAAATTATATATAATGTATAGATTCCTTTAAATAGACTAGAATGATTCCTTTAAAAAAAAATCTTTTACCCTGCAGGATGGTAGGATCATGCTCTTATGCCAATTGTAATGTTCCCTACTAGGGACTGCCTATTTAACATGTACCTTTATATATTATTGTGCAATATTAAATTAATAGATAGTTAATTTATTGATATTTCAATCCATAATTGCTATATTTAACCCTAATACTTACTTCTTTCCCAACCCTAAAGGAGGATGGGGAATTATTATCACAGAGTGCTTCAAACTATCTTAAGCCCAAGGGTTCAATGAACACCCCTCAATACCACCTTTTGGCCTTGGGCTTTTATTAACACCCGCCATTATCACCACTTGGGAGTCACCTAACCTTGGATTGAACTACTCACCTCTCCCTACACGAACTAACCCACCCTTCCAATGTCATTAGTGAAAATTTTAAGGCCAGGTCATTATAATCACAGTTCAAAATATCGTTATTGACAACTTATCACCGAGGGCAAATAAAAAAGATACCGGGAAATATCAGAGATAAGTCAAGAACTTCTTGGAAAAATATCAATAACTCAAACAAATTGCTTAAATTTAATTGGAAATGCATTTTATTTTGCAAAATTCAATAAGGAGATGCATCTAATAAATTAGAAAATAAGTAAACAAACCAAACAAGCTGATCTAGATATATATAAATGCAAATAGGTTACAAAATCGCATCCTCATGTAGAATGTCGATGACTCGTAGCCATAGTCTGAAGTTTGAACTCTAAAGCAAACTATAAATAACAAATTGTCTTTGTAAAACTATAAGCAAATATAAGTACAATATCAAAATAGGCCACATCTTCCTCTTCTCCTTCCCAACAACTCTAGTAAAAACTACAGTAGTGGAAGAGAGTCTAGCATTAGAAGTTTTTTATAGTTGTGGATGGACCTCCATCCTGGATGTAGATGTTGCTGACACTGGCAATGTCTCCTCATCATCTCTATCCTCACCACTCTCAATGCCCTCATCCTCCTTATCAATGTCATCCAATCTCGTTGCGATTTATCCTCCTCCATAGCCCGCCTCTCTAAATCATGGATGTCATCATCTGTGAGCAATGGAGGATGCTCTTGTGACGTCCGCTCATAGTAGGGATCTATGTCATCCAAATCAAGTGGACTAATTGGTGCTAACTCTACCTTTCTTATGGGCAATTAAGGTTATAATGCACATAAACAAGGTCATTGCTGCATTTCTGTGCTAACTTGTTCCTCTTCTTCACGTGAATGGCATCAAATATGCTTCAATTATGCTCACAACTGGATTAGCTATATGGCTGACATAAGGTGCAAAGGGGAAATTTTTGCAAATTTGGAACATTTCCACCCATATTTTGCCACCAAACATTTGCAAGACAAATATTAAAGAGTTAGAAAGCAAGGTGAAAACATATTTAGTAACCTAGTATTTATCTACTTATCATGTATTTGAAAGACACCAAAGATACAAATATTGTATCTTGGGTTTGAGTGTTTCTTCCTCTTCTTTCCAAGTTTGAGGAGAATAGCTTTCCTGTTGGATTTTGATACACTCCCATCTTGGCTACAATTAGGTCTCTCACCTCAACCTCAGGTACCATCCTTTGCATGCAATCAATGAAGCCCTCCATGACCTTTCCATTGGGGTCCCCAGATGCAAGTAAGGATGAATTAGGACAAGGCAAAGTCCAATTTGGTCTAGGTGTGTTCTTTGAGGCAATAGCCAACCTTCAACATGGGTCATGCCACAAGGTATGTAGGTAATGATCTCTTTCCAATCCACAAAACACCTCAAATCCCCTTGTTCCTACTCCCACACTCACAACTTCACCTAACTCCTACTTGACTCCTTATCTTCCTTTCAACCTTCACAAGCATCCCCTAAGATCTTTCACCTCTAACACCTCCAAGGGAGTGCACAAGCATGGTGGGTACATTAAGCAACTTTCTAACTTGGTTACAACCATTCTCAAAGTTTCAAGCTTCAACTCGAATACCCAGAACATGAAATTATCACTTAGGCCTAAACAAACCTAATTCAATTAGGCGTTCAATTCCATTTTTTGGCAAATAACTTTTAATTAGTCCAAAACACTTTCAAAACTAATTTGATATTCAGACACGCATTTGTGAGCTCTCCAAGATTCCAAAGTTACAAGTCGTCAAGTTGCTTTTAAAGCACAAAACCCCAATTACCCAAGAAATGAGGGTTTGAAGCCAAAATAGGTAGGGTTTGAACAAATTCAATGGTTTAATGAAGACCCAATTGAACAAACCTCTCCAATGCTTAGGAAACACCTCATACTCACCCCTTACACCTTCAGTAGCATTCTACACTTAATTTGACCTCTGCTACTACGTGTTGTTATGCATTGCTAGGTTGGTCCCATTAGGATGCCTAACCTAAAATGATTGAGTTTTGCAAAGACATGGTGAGTGGCAAGAAAAATAACAGAGGAATCCTATAATATACGTGTCTACATCCCTATTTGCAAAGTCACAATTTTTTCAATGGCGGACTTGAGAGGGGTTGGCCATTCTTTACTAAACCCTAGTTACAGTGCAAAACAATGGCAAAGAGCTATTGAAATTGCATAAAATTTATGGAAGCTACAAAACAAGGAAATAACTATTCAACAATGTCTAATATGCAATATACTGCGTTCTTAAGAAAGTCTCATTCATCAACAAAACTAAAATGTATTCAATGCAAGGTAAAACTAGTACTCACAGTTAGCACAGTACAAAATTGCTCACCAAAATCCAAGTGAAAACTTCATTTAACTAGTCCACAAGTTTTTTTAAGGTCTTATACAAATGTGGTGGATGAAATTTCAGCTTCCTTGCTACATATCCACACCCAAAAACCAAACTGACTCTTCAACTTCTGCAAAATGCAAAAGTTACATTTTACAACTTTTGCCACTTTGCAACATTTTCTTGCAAAGTTGCAGCTTGACAACTTTCTACTAAAACCACAAATGACCATGACTAATATGACCCATAGGCCTCCAAACATGCCAAGACCATATATATGACATCACACACCAAAATTCACCTTTGACTGACCCTTTGACCAACGTTGACTTGCATTGACCAATGAGAAAACAATGTAATATTGAGGCACAAATATGTCAAAATGATTACAACTCACAACTAATGACTCCAATCTACTTAGAACACATAAAGACAACTATCTAGTGACCACAATCCAAAATTTGAAGGAAAATGGCTAGGATCATCCATGATGCTCTTGCACCATCCCCATAGGATGGAGAGATAGGTCTCCAAACATGCCAAGACCATATATATGACATCACAAACCAAAATTCACCTTTGACTGACCCATGACCAACATTGACTTGCGTTGACCAATGAGAAAACAATGCAATATTGAGGCGCAAATATGTCAAAACGATTACAACTCACAACTAGTGGCTCCAATCTACTTAGAACACATAAAGACAACTATCTAGTGACCACAATCCAAAATTTGAAGGAAAATGGCTAAGATCATCCATGATGCTCTTCCACCATCCCCATAGGATGGAGAGAAGCAACAAGGGTTGAGGAAGTACACCGCCACATGAATGGGTTGGTGGAGTTGATTGTTCTACTTTTTATCAATAATTGCCCATAGGGATTCAAATTTTAGGCTGTCCCCCTCGTAGTAATTTTTTTCAAACTCTTTGGCCCTATCCATGGCCTCATAAGGATAGCCCATTGGGGTTTGATCCCCATCTACCAAGCGAAGAACTTAACCAAGGGATCCGTCACCTACAATTGAAAACAAGAAAAAGATTATCATTAATCAGAAAATAGAGTTACAAATTAATAATGAAAGACTTGATTATTGAATACAAAAAATTAAATATTCAGCTTATTATTTGCTTATTATCCTACCCATTGCCGCATATTCCGCTGCATTGTTGGTTATTATTTGCACCACATTAGCAATCCTCAATTGCATCACAATTTTCACTAATATTAGAGCCAAAGTTTCAACTGTTATTATCTTGTCTGAGACATTCTATGATTTCAAAAAGACCACTTGATCCTTGCAAGAAACCAAAAAAATGATAATGGCAGGGTTTCTTCCATCTTTCCATCCATCTGAAAGTATAGTGCAACCAAATTGTTTCCATTTTAATTTTTTGGTCTTTTACCACATCCCTAGTCCTAGAAACAACATCTTTGAACAACCTACAAGCACAAAATAAAATTAACATTAAGTGCACAATTTTGATTTAAAAAACTTACATTAAACGAAAATAAGTAAATTGTAGAACTGTATCACATTTAAAAATTAAAACAAGAACTAACCTCCTACTCAAGTTTGTAGGAGTAGGCGCCTTGTAGCCCTTCTTGTCACAAAACTCAACCAATAGGGACTTGCTGCAACATTGAACGAGATGCTATTTAAAAACTAAAAATCGACAAAACTTCTCGATGCAGATCGCTATTCCACCCAGTACCTGCAGTGATGGTTGTGCTCCAAAAGTGTTTCTGTGCACAAAAAAACTATCTATAGAAGATGTGTGTGGCAGTGATCTACTAGAACAAACAAAAGAGGAAGCTGAGGGGATGGTAGATTTGTGGATCCTTGGGCCACGATGAGAGCCCACTATGCTCTCAAGTGCTTTTTCTTCATCAAGGTTGGCTAGGATACCTAGTTATAACCGACATTATTTCATTATGAAATGACAATTCATCACCGTTTTAGCAAAATCTAGATTCTATACTAATGACAATGATTGTAAAATAATAAATGATTCTTAAGAAGGAGATAGTGAGAGATACCTTGCGATTTAGAATGGTTGCCCTCATGGCCAATTTTGCCCTCTCCCTTTGCAACTTTTTCTCTTCTTAGGCAGCTAGCAATACACTCACTTGTCTTTATTTCATCTGTGGTGATCTTACAAACCATTATTTCATGCCTTATGATCCCTCCAAAGTTGTATTTCAAACAAGATATGCTGCCACTAAATACTTTTTCATATTTTATGCATATCACAATATTATATTCGGGTCTGTCAAAAGCATATGCCCTTGCCTTGTCTCTAGGCCCTTTAGGGCACATTCCTACATATCTTGATGGACATGCGTGTACTGGGCACTTGCAGACTCTGTAGCTAACCCAGTTGTAGAGGTATCCCTATTTGCCATTTTGATGAAGAATCAACCTACACATGTTACATACAAAATGAGGGCACAAATCTAGGAATTGAATAAAGAAATTTAGAAACAAACAAAGTTAGTCTAAAACTTTAAATAAGTTAAAGCATAGCTGAATCTTGAAAGAAGTAAACAAAAAATGTGTTACACTGAATTTTTTGATAAAACTATGAAAATTTGCAAAAAATCCTAAAATAATGGTGTTGGATCTTATTCATTACCTTCTCAAAGGAGTTAAGAGTAGACTGAAAATGGTATGATAGAGTTTGTTTAAACTTGGATGCATTTAATACAAGACAAAATGACTTTTTAAAACAAAAGTGAGAATTTTAGAAACTTGCTTGTGAATCTGAATTTGTTTGAAAAATATTTTCGAATCCACTTCAAATCCACAACAAATCGATCTCGAATGCTGCAAATGCTGACCTCTCTCCTCAAAAACCTTTCTACGCTCTTCAAAACTAAATTGGCGTTCAATTTTTTTTTTTTCATCCTTTGCTGGGCTGTCAAACCTTATCAAGCCACAAGTGCGAGTTCCTGATTTATTGCCGCTATTTTGGTGAAATATTTGCGCAAAACACTCGGGGATAACTCAAATCTTCTCGGCCGCGATATCTTGTAGCATTTTATCGCCATGCCCAACTTCTTCTTGCCGCTATTTTATTGAGATTTTAAACTATGATTTTAATAGTATTTCTTGTCTTATAAATGTGTTTTGATATATATATATATATATATATATATATATCAAAGTAACGTGACTCGGACCCAGCTCAGACTCGGTAAGGGTAACTTGACTTATGACCCTACTAAGACTCTGCAGTGACTTGGCCAAGTGAAAAAACCTCATAAATTTGAGATTTTTTAGGATTTAGAGAACATTCCATGCACCCATTATTGAATAAAGCTTAAAGACACAATAACATCATTAAATAGAAGATAATTTGATCATAATGCACATACTTAAGAGTTAAACATACATCGATTACATAAGTACAATACTACAAAGGTAAATTGCTAAATACTAGTAACTAAACAATAGCTGAAGGAAATATTATAAAAGTAAAACATAGATATATAAAATGATAAATCCATGTAACCTATCAAAATGTATATGTATTATGAAATCCAACACATCAATAGTCATCATCAAATGTTCCAAATTTCGATTATATGTTAAGTTAAACAGAAAGTTAAAACAAGACTATAGGTATGGCTTTTAATCCTCATCGTCATCCTCATCCTCATCCTCATCGTCATCCTCATCGTCATCGTCATCGTCATCGTCATCATCATCCTCATCCTCATCCTCATCCCCATCCTCAACCTCAACCTCAACCTCAGGGTTAGTATAATCTATAAAATGCCTCTTAGTAAGGCGTCTATGATAGGTCCAGGATGATTGATTAGCCATAGCATTAGCTTGTGAGGTGCATCTAGGATTGATTGTAGTCTCTGGCTCTGCCAATGCCTGGGAGGTGCCACTAGGAACAATTGGAGCTCTCTGGTCCTCTGCTGCCATAGCCACGGCCTTAGCCTCTCTATCTGCCTCGTCAACCCATTGTAGGTCCTCATCATTAAAGATAGGATCAGTAGCCTCAGTGATCCACTAAGACACTGGATCGACCTCCTCTAGAGTAATTGGAGAGGTGTCACTATCCAAAATCTCTTTGGTCCTAATGCATAGGTTGTAATGTACAAAGACTAGCCTATTCATTTTCTCCACAGACAACCTGTTACGTCTCTTCGAGTGGATTTGCTCGAACATGCTCCAGTTGCGCTCACATCCAGAAGCGCTACTTGGCTGGCTCATTATGTAGATGGCGATTTGCTGAAGGTTTTTGGTTGAAGGCCCAAACATTTGCCACCATCTATTTTAATTTTGAAAAAAGGAAAAGAAAAAAAATTAGTCTCATTTCAAAATTTGAACTTTAAAGCTAGAAATTTACAAACTAGATTGCATAAGGCTTAAGCTGCAATTTTTACCTGGCTGCAATTTTGTACAACCTTCTTTGCAAATTTGACTTGAAAAAATGGGCCCTGATGCATTATTATAGGCATCCATCTCAAGCAATATATATGTGGCATTAGTGGCCATTTTCGATATCACAGTGTATAGGCCACTAAGAACCTCCTCATCTGCCTTAAAATCTTCATGGAAACGGTATGTTGGATTGAGGTAATAGGCTGAGCGTGGATGGGCTTATGAAGCTGAATTTTCCATCTCCTATCAATTATGTCCCAAATACGGCCATATTTTTCCTCAATTCCTACATATTTGACCTTAATAGCCTGCTTTGCCCTATCCATGCCCTCATATATGTAGCCCATAGAGGGCTCCCCATCAACAACTCGTAGGAGGGCTACAAGGGGCTCAGTGATTTACAAAACAATTAAACAAAAAAACAACTTAGTGAATGACGAAACTTTGCAAAGTTGCACAATGAAAATAAAACAAAAATATGTATGAGATAAATTAATTTATAAATTTTTAAGACTTAAGCTTTTAAAATTTAAATTACTTCCACAGTCTTCGAAGATGGCTCCCAAAAACCTTCTTCATCATAAATGCATTTTGTTGCATCTATCCCTGTAGGGGTGGTGGCAAAGGAGGAGGAACTCCATTCTGGACCAACAAACATGCACCTCAAAGCTAACCTTGAACCCAGTAAGGATTTTAATGTGATTAAATTAGAGGCAAATCTTGTGATATCGGGACGAGCCAACTCCTTTCCCTTCGTGTATTCCTTCATAATGTTGAGGACCAAGGCATGATTATAGATGAATTTACAAAGATTTTTGGCCTTAGAAACACATGATTTCACCCATTCAAGCTTGCCAATATCCTCTAACATGAGATCAAGGCAATGGGCTGCACATGGAGTCCAAAAGATTCTTGGGTGTCTCTCCATCAAAAATTTTCCTGCAACAATTTTAAATTAGTAAACAATGAAAATTTTTGATGTATTAAATTTTTTTTAATTTTCAAACTTTAATGAAAAACTAAAATAATTTTTTTAGAACTTATAAAGTTAGAAGTTAAAATTTTACTTGCAGCTAATTATTCAGTCACCACTTGGACAACATTCTCTTCCCTCGCCTACCTTATCAGCTCCTCAATAGCCTCACATAAGAATTTTGCATTTTTGACATGTGAGGAAGACTCTATAGACTTCAAAAACATGGTGGATCTTGAAAGTGAAAATTAAACAAAATAATTATCATTCAAGAATCAATAGTCAATAAAACAAAATTTTAGTTATTCAATAATTCATTAAATTTTAGACTTCGAGAAGGAGAGGATAATAAATTACCTCCGTTAGAAACAAGAAAATTTAGGAGGGTCCTATTCCTCCTATTTGTCCATCCATTCGTCATAATAGTACACCCCTTTTGGCTCCAAAACTTGCTATGGTCCTTTAACTCAAGTTTCATCTCCTCAACCATTTCTAGTAAGAGGGGGCCACCTAACTCATCTTTAGTGGGGGCTTTAAACCCCGCACTACAGATGGAAACCGCATCAATCATCCCTTGCCAATAAGGAGTCCCGTTACATTTATAAAAACATTTTAATTAGCATATTTCAAATTTTCAACATCAAGTTAAAATTATAAAATTGAATTTAAATTTTAAAACTTAAAAGTCGAAAACGTAAAACAATCAAATATAAATGTAGTTGAAGTACCTGGCTGTTATAAATGGAATGTTGCAGAAAAACCAAAATTTGCAAATTGCTCTTATTCCAGCTTCATGGATCTCCCTATTCCAGCCCAAGCTTTCAAGTGAGGGTTGTGCACTAGGAGTGGAACGCGGTACAAGAAAATTGTCCAACCTAGATTTTCTGACTCTAGGACGAAAGGTAAAGCTAGTACTACTAGAAGGGGCAGCAGCTGCAGCACCACTAGCAGTGCAAGGAATAGATGTAGAAGAAGTAGGACTAGCAGAAGCACTAAGACGATAGGGGGGAAGAGAAGAACCTTCTCCAACACAACCTACTGAACCTAGCCCGGGTGTAAAACTAGACACAAAAATATATCCAGATGAGGGTGGAAGGGAATTAGAACTGATCTGAGCTAACTCTGTTAATTGTTTTTGTTTTAATTCCTTTTTTGGTTCATATTTTTCTAAGGCAACATAACAAAAACGTTGAGCCTCAACAGTTGCAGCTCTACAAGGCTCAGCATCATGACCACGTATGCTAGCAATATGGTATTTCAATCTATTTATCACCCCACTATTAACATCGTTACAAAATAGGCATTTTTTTTGAGTTCTACCTCTACCCGAAAAGTCTATGGTGTACTTCCAACACTCATCTTTTTTATTGCCTTTAGAGAGCTTAGGTTTTTTACCTCCAGGAGCCATTATAAGGAAAAATTTAAAGGTTGCTGCAATAAGACATTTTAGACCAAATATTACCATTTAAGCATTGTATTTTATGAAGATCTAAAGTAAAAAAAACCCATAAACGTACAAAAAAATTCATCAAAAGGACCCATAAGGATAGAGAAAAAAATCATCAAAATCAAAAAAATCTACTCTTACCTCTTTGAAATGCATTGGGAAGTGTTGAGAAGAGCTCCAATAAACTCCTTGATGATCTAAATGCAAGCTCCAATGTCACAAATGCAAGCTTTTCTCCTCTTCCTTGCAGCTGGTTGCAAAACAATGATACTCTATTTCTCTTCTTATTCTCTCTGTCTTTCTTCTTCTTAGAATAGAGTGTTATGAAAGCCCTTTTAGGGTTATAAGAATAACAAAGAACAAAAAATAAAATTAAAGACATTGTCTTTATGTTTTTTTTACTCAACCAGAAGCTTGTTGCCATGGCCAGGTCAAGTGGGTCATGACCCGTAAGTCAGATGAGTCACATCACTTGACCCGCCGAGCCCGGGTCACGGGTCATTTTGATCCAGCAGGCCATTGGTGACTCATCGACTTGGCAGATTCGCCCGACTTGCGCGAGTCACGTTACACTTATATATATATAAATATATTCACATATTAAATTATATATATGTTTACTAAATATGTATATCTTTTAATCTATATTATTAATCACCTCCATAATATCATTAGAGTAAAATCTCTCTAATTTTGTTTCCCCCTCTTCCGTAGATTTACTTCTATTTCTAATGGTCACTCTTCTATGTTTCCATATTCTCTCTCTGTTCATTATGGAAACTCTCTCTTTCTCTCTTTAGAATGTTTCTATTTCTCTCTCTTTGTTCATTATAGAAACATTTTGTTGTATACTTGTATATATAGATCATTTGTGATCTTTGTTTAATAACACATTCACTATTTTACCATAATAAGGTATTAGAGCTATTTTTTTCGAAAAATAATAATTTCATTATTGGAATTTTTTCAGTTGTTTTTTCAAAGAGCTTTTGAAAATCTTTAATTCTTTTTGACTCTTCAGCTAACCCAGTTATAGAGGTATCCCTATTTACCATTTTGATGAAGAATCAACCTACACATGTTACATACAAAATGAGGGCACAAATCTGGAAATTGAATAAAGAAATGTCTTGGGTTTCCGTATATTTTTTTCTCTCTAGGTGGCTTTGCTTCTGCAGCTTATGCGTCATTTGCCTTTCCCCTGCCCGTGCGACCAACTTCCTTTGGAAAACAATTGATTTTTTGACATTTTTGGCCTGCATTTGACCTTTTTTTTGTGCATTTTCGACCTTTTTTTTCTGCACATCTTTTGCAAAGGGTGGCATCTATATGGTTTTTACAACCCTGTATCATTGGTTTCTAACCAAAATAGTTTCTTTTTTCACCATTTTTACAGTGAAATCTGCCACTTTTTTTGGTTTTTCAAAGATGACTATGATTTCTTTCGAAACTCTTTTTCCATGCTCTTTTTTAAATTTTATTTTGCAGATTCTTGCTTGTTTTTTGTAGATCTCAACTAGCTCGGTCTCAGTTTTTTCTGGGTGTTCCGTTATTCGTGCCTCAATTTTTGACCCAACACATTTAGAATCTAATTTCAGAATCTTTTTGTGCTTTTGGAGCTGTCTTTTGGACGTTCTTTCATTTTTTTTGGATCTTTTGTTAATTTGCCTCGAAGTTCGTGCCTCTTTAGATGTTCATTTTCTTGCATAAAAATTGTGTCATGGCATTTCTTATCAATCTTCTCTTTGAAGGTAGTCAATGATTCAACGGAAAAAACTGCTACACTTGGAAGTAGAGAATGATGACGATCTTTGAGTACCGTTGCCTTGAGGTGCTTGTTTTGGGTACTGACAATTGTCCTATGGCCTACCACAGTCAATGCTACCATGGACCATTATTGCAGAACATACAAAGAGGATTCCTCTACAAATTTTCTATTTTGAAGTTAGATTGACCATTAAGGGAGGGTATTAGAGTAAAATCTCTTTGATTTTGTTTCTCTTTCTTCCATAGATTTACTTCTATTTCTAAGTGTCACTCTTCTTCTATGTTTCCATATTCTCTTTCTGTTCATTATGGAAACTTTCTCTTTCTCTCTTTAGAATGTTTCTATTTCTCTCTTTGTTCATTATAGAAACTTTCTTGTGTATACATTATTTATATATAGATAATTTATGATCCCTGTTTAATAGCACATTCATTATTTTCAATGATTCAATGATTCATTATCGCAGTCAATGATTCAACGGAAAAAATTGCTACACTTGGAAGTAGAGAATGATGACGATCTTCGAGTACCGTTGCCTTGAGGTGCTTGTTTTGGGTACTGACACTTGTCCTATGGCCTACCATAGTCAATGCTACCATGGACCATTATTGCAGAACATACAAAGAGGATTCCTCTACAAATTTTCTATTTTGAAGTTAGATTGACCATTAAGGGAGGGTATTAGAGTAAAATCTCTTTGATTTTGTTTCTCTTTCTTCCATAGATTTACTTCTATTTCTAAGTGTCACTCTTCTTCTATGTTTCCATATTCTCTTTTTGGTCATTATGGAAACTTTCTCTTTCTCTCTTTAGAATGTTTCTATTTCTCTCCTTGTTCATTATAGAAACTTTCTTGTGTATACATTATTTATATATAGATAATTTATGATCGCTGTTTAATAACACATTCATTATTTTACCATAATAAATATATATACACACATATACATATATTTACTATATATATGTATGTATGTATGTATATACACTCACATTTAAAATATAACATAAATATTTCTAATATTATTATATATATTTACTAAATATATATATATCTTAATATATATAGTTTGTATTAAATATAATTAAGAGTCCACTATGTCATATAATGTTATACCATCATAGATTCATCAAGACAATTTCAAAAACAAAATAGCAGTATAAACGATCTGTGGCCTGTACAGATCTACCACAATGACACTAGGCCAATCTATTTAAAAAACACACTATTAACTATTATCTAAAGAAGTATTTGTTAAGCTCTGTTCCAGAATCCATGCAGTTCATGGCAGTGGGCCTTCAGCCCATCGAAATCTTACTTCTCCATCTCTGATCTCATTATTTGGGTTACGTAGGGACACCTCCATTAGAATGGCTTGGAGGTCTAGGGATTGTGCTGATCGAAACAAGAGGGGTACAATTATAATCCTATTATCACGTCCACTGTTTGGAACAATTCTGTCTATGATCTCACCTATGGTTCTGTTATCAATATATCTTAATATTTATTATTAACCACCTCTATAATATATATTTACTATATGTATGTCTCTTGATTTACTATAATTATATTATTATAATATTATAATCTCAAGTTCCATTCTTATTATGCCCATGAAGAGCATCCAAATATAGATTCTTCTCCTATTCTACGCCTTTGAGGATGATTTCAATTCTTATTAAATATCGTTGAAACTGAATGGTTGCATCTTATTGAGAAGACACATCTTTTTGTCAATAATTAATTAATCTTTCTTTATATGGTACTCTGTATCTTGATATGCACTTTATCTTCTTTTGTTCATTGCTTTCGAATTCTATTCCGTTCTCCCTTTCATATCTCATGTTTGAGTGAGTCGCATCTTTTCACTTTATGCCTTTTGACCATTCATTAAACTTAATTAAATTTTAATATAATTCTTATATATTTTAATTTAGATTTAATTTATTTTTTTAATGTTTTTATATATATTTTTGATCAGTAAAAGGCATAAGCCTGTTTTATTAATTCGTATAAATATTTACAAATGTTTATATTTTTTTACCCCGTTCGAAGTGCAAGCATCGGGGGAAAAAGAACGGGGAAAGAAAGCCCTTGGTGTAGCTTGGGATTGAAATCGTCCATACTAGGGGAGGAAGGAAGGCCTCCAATACATGATCCGGAGGACATACCTTAACTTTACAAGAGCCACAGAGCCACAGTAGGTGGCTAAGGTGGCATTCCATTTTTTACATTTTCCTCCATGGAGGACTTTGGGTTTGCATACCTACCCTTAGAAAGGGAAATCTGTGACAGCAAGATGTTACAACATCTGAGCTTAGAAATGATGCAGTTGACATGAAGGAAACCTTGTGAGGCAGAAAATTCTCTCCTAGGAAACTGCAACTTGCACAGACAATTAGAAGAAGACCAAACAAAAGAGCCAATTGCTGGGTGGTGGTGTTAGGAGTCACCAGCCCAAGGTTAGTGCCAAAATTGGGGTAAGATTTACCATGCTTTCCATCACCCACCCACTTAATTACTTGAGGCAGGGAATATAGAGGAGCTGAAAGAGGATACAGTTGACCATGCCGAGTGATGGATATTGACTGTGATTATGCCAACTGGGCTATTCGAAGGTAGAATTAATTACATATGTTGAGGAGATTTCCCATAATGAATTTGAGTTTATATGGGGATGTAAGCTTAGTGCTAATTCACACCAATTCATTATTACGACTTTACACTATTTAATCACCAGAAACATGAGGGCATGATATAAGGGCGAGATATCAGAGCCCTCATACATGAATATCATAAATGTCTCCACTAGAGTTCCTCAAGTAGAAGAATTTTATTGCCCTTTTTATATTTGATGAGCATTGGGCGGGAAGGATTAGTGTTGCCCATTGTCCAATGCAAGGAAGGACAAATGAAGTTCCATCTTTTTCATTTACACTCAACTTTCAATATTTACATCAACACCACCCCACACATACTTAAAATCCTCTTATATATAGTTGGGAAAGAGCTAGCCCCTCAGGATAGCCAAGAGCTCGAAGCATAAGTGCATAATACAGTGGCAAGGGAGTGGGGTAGGAAATGGGGAAGATGCCCTTATGCATGAAAGTTCTAGATAATAGGAGCAAAGCTCCGCCTACAGAATCTTGTAGTGATAACAATGCTACTTGGCCACCCTTAAGGGATGAAAATTGAAACATAATCATAATCTTGAACTTATATTTTAAGTGAATCGACTAAAGCTAAACAATTCCATTTGTAGATGATGTTTTGCCATCCGAGATAGGTAGAGATCCAATATAAAGTTGATTGCAACCTTTAAAATAAATCAACCCAATTATACGAGATAAATAACCAAATTACATTAGATGCATTCAAAGTCGGGCATGCCCATGTGAGTAAATAAAAAAGTCCAACTCGAGATACCAAGTTTATCATAAATCATGAGAGATAACCAGCCTGTCGAGAGGAGTGATAATAACCTTAATAACTTGAAGGAAATTACCTGTAAAACTTTCTAAAAGATGCTTTCAAGAAAAGTAAACCACATGATATTCAGAAAAAAGCTTCATGCTAATCTAAACCAATCATCAAAATGTTAGTTTAAACATGACCATCGGTAACTAGAACCATGAATGAACATAACCAACCTATGCCCATTTAATCCTACAATACAGAGGTAGTTGGGTATCCTCTACAGGAGTAAAAATGATCATAAAATAGTAAGAGAGACCTAGCCTCCCCAGGACTTTTGAAAAACTTCCATAGGCTCTCTTCTACAAGGCCAACCTAGAAGTGGGACAATATTCAGCAGAGATGAATTAGCCCAAGGGGGCGGGGATGAGATAAAATGGATTCCCAGTTATAAATAACAGAAATAACAAATTACTTTTCCCCACATAATGTAACCAATAGTTAATGGTTATAAAGAGTTGTTAGGCCCTTGCTAATACTAAGGTTCTAAAACCCAGATACTAGCCAAAACCAAACAATATAGTTAGAATTAAATAGATAAACCGTCATAATAATGCTCTAAGAATAAATAAATCACATGAAATCGGACTAGAGTAACTATCGGAAGTAAAATGTGGTATTAAGGAGTCCATATATAGCCTTGTAAAAGTTTTAGAGCACTACAAAATAATCGAGAGTTTACTAATTTAACGAGAGTAAGAAACCAAAAGAGAATAAAACCAACGGCCAGTCCCTATTACTCTTCGTCAGAAGAAGAGTCGACCTTGAATTCGCTATCATTTACATGGTTTGCAAGAAGAAACTGTTGAATACCATGCCACTCTAGAGGGTTACGAATCTTCATGACATCCAAAAGAAACCACCAGTTCAAACGAATGAAGGGGATCCTAAAGTTAAATTCTACTTTGTTCTTGATAATAAGGATGGGTTTAACTTCTACTATCCTATCCAACCCGAAAATCACTACGATTTAGAATGTAGAGGTTCACATCAATGTTTTTCCAGGATTACACCAAGCTTGACCCCAAATGAGCCTTATAGAGGCTGTTATACAAATCAAGTATTGCCCTTTTGTCCCCACCAATATGCAAAATGGTGAACATGAAAACTGCAACAATCTCTGCACTCGATTTAGGCCTCTCTTCCAATAGAGAAAAGTCATTTCCCACAATTTCCCTCACAACATGCACTATCAAGGTATGGGCAAAGTAGTCATATAACATCAACCTTAGACTCCTTTCCAAGATCCTTCCCCAAAATTGCAGCAGCTGCTTACCCGTTTTCATTCTAATGTTGGTGTCCATGATGTTCGGTGAGTGTAAAATGGTCAGGGAAGGGCTATCTAAAGAAAAATTGACCCGCAAAACGTGTGGGGTGTCCAAATTGTTATAGGAAAGAGGAGTACGATGGGGCATCGGGTTTGTCATTAAATGATGATAATACTTCCAAAGAGAAGGGTCACACATATCTTCGTACTACATGGAGAGAGAGCATAAATTCACCATTCCCAAAAGTAGAGAGACCAACTCAAATTAATGATTATGAATAATTATTATGAGGGAAGGTATTAAAAAGAGGCAATATAGAGGGAAGAAATGAAGGGGGGATGAATAAAATATTTAGGAATTAGCAATTAGCTTATTGTGGATATTCAAGGATAAGGGTGCCATGGACCCCCAAATTGGCTAAGGAATCCGCTTTTGAATTGCCCTCTCTATATATGTGGGCAATTTTGTAGGTATTAAGAAGGTCAGGAAATGTCAATGCTCTAGCTAACCTAGAATTGAGGGTCCAGTTAGGGGTTGATTTTTTCCAAGGGGCATTTAAGATGATTTGGGAGCCCCTCTCTATAATCAAATTTTCGATATTGAGGAGTCGACAAATGTTTAAACCTTCTACACGAGCCTCTAGTTTAGCTACATTGTTGGTGGTGGGATTGATTGGTTTAGCGCCTCGACCACAAATTTTGCCATTCCAATCATGGATGATGAAACCAATCTCATTAGTCCTATGATTACCTCTCGAGGCTCCATCAAAGTTAAGTTTTAACCAAGAAGGGGGGGTGGGGTGGGGAACCCAAACACAATTTTGTCGACTTAACTTGGTGATGCATCCACCTTTCACCACACATACAGGGGTAATTAGACCGAATCATTCCTTTTTCACAAGAGTCCCAATCCCTGAAGTTGCCTTCATAATTATTTGTGGAGCGAAGTCTATTGTTAATATTTTCTATAGTTCTAGCTTCAATCTTATTACGTAGGGAGCAGACGCTCATTACAACGTTGTGAAAGATTCTTTGATTACGTTCCTTCCAAAGTTCCCATATTAAGATTGACGGGGCAGATTTCCACAAAGCATCATAAGTGTTTTTGTTGGACTAGGTAGGCCAGGCTTTAAGATGGCTTGATAAGTTATTGTGAAGAGCTGACATCTTGTTACAGAGCCATATCTATGATTGTTGAGCATAAGGACATTGTAATAGTAGATGATCCATTGTTTCTTCATGGTCCTTGCATAAGACCCACTAGGATGGACCTTCAAAACCTATCTTTCTAAACCAATCTACTGTGAGGATTATATTTTGAGTTGCAGCCTACAAGAACATTTCAGCCTTAGGTAAGCATAATTTCTCCCCACATAAGTCTAAGGGGAGCTCTGTGGTTGACCATTGCATTTGAGAAGTAATGGCTTTGTACCCATCTCAGACATTGTAATTGCCAGAATTGGCTCTTGTCCATATTAAAGAATCCTCTTTGGCTTTGGGAAAAATTTGTCGTTCCTTAAGTATCGTATCCAGGAGAGCTTTCCCCTCTGGGGGGATGGGGCATCCTCCCATGATTTCCATCTCCAATCAAGGACATGGTCGTTGTTAGATATTGTAATATAATCAATGAGATGGGGTCCCCATGCTTTTGACATGGCGTTGACAATGTTAATAGGGATAATTGATTTGAGTGGGGGGCGGGGGTAACCTCCCCACAAATCCTCTTAGAACAGGGCAGAGCGAACATTCCCGATGTCCCAAGTTAGGTATTGGCTAATGATTTGTATGTTGTCTAGCATGAAATTCCAAACACTAGATCCTCTGGGGGAGAGTTTGTTCTGGCAATACTAAGTGGGTCATTAGGAGAAAGGTAATTATGATAAACTATTTGTGCCCTTTTTCTGTTGGATTTTTTGAATAGTCTCCACACTATTTTAGCACCAAAAGCTTTGCTCTACCATAAAAGCTTTTTGACACCAAGACCCATGCAAATGGTAGGTTTGCAGTTATTATCCCACTTGATAAAGGCCAACTTCTTTTGTTGGGAGACCCTTTGCCAAAAAAAGGTTTTGGTCTTCTTTTCCAGCTCAAAGGTGGCTTTCGGGGTTAAAGGGAGGCATGACATTTGATAGGAGGGCAGGACAGAACAAACTGATTTGATCATGGTTAAATGACCTGCATTAGATAGCCATCTTGTTTTCCACTTGTCCATCTTGTTATCCCTGTTTGAGATAATTCAGGAACAAGCATTATTTGATTAAGTACCTTTGTCTAGGTGCATTCCTAGATATTTGCAAGGGAATTTGAAACCTAGGATGTTGCAAATCCTCTCCTTAAGCCTTGGATCTGAGTCAAAGAAGAAGACTTCTAATTTATTGGCATTAATAATTTGGCCTAAGGCTTTCATATAAACCTTAGGAGTATTCTTGGGCGAGATTGCTTCATTTATAGAGCAAGGAGTAGGCATAATGATATCGTATGCAAATTGTTGATGAGTTATATTTGACACTCCATCAGTAACTCTGATGCCATGTAAGATGTCCTGACCACGAGAGACTTTGACTAGTCTACCAAATGCCTCAACCATAATTGCAAACAAGAAGGGAGAAATAAGGTCCCCTTGCCTAAGGCCTCTGGATACGTCAAACAGACCTTCTGGAGCACCATTAATGAAGATAGACATTTTAGGAGAGGAGATGCAACTAAAAATGAGATGGATCCATTTCTTAGAGAAACCAAATGCGTCCATACATTTGCATAAGAATCTCTAATCTCCCTTATCATACGCCTTTTGAATGTCAAGTTTAACTAACATGCATGGGGTTTTGTTTGATAAAACTAAATGAATGAGTTCCTAAATGATGATAATCCCATCCATGATAGATCTACCGGGGATGAAACTAGTTCACTCCTTTGAGATGATGATAGGGAGAATGAGTTTCAACTTGTTGGACAAAGCTTTAGTAAGGATCTTGTAGATTGTGTTACACAAGGCTATAGTCCCAAAGTCTCCAAAATGTAATGCTTCATTCTTTTTTGGGATAAGGGTGAGAAAGGTGTGATTAATTTCGCTTAGGAGATTGCTAGAGTTTTTGATGCTTTTAATGGCTTTCTAGAGCTCATCACTCAAGAAATGCCAACATTTTTTGAAGGAAGCCATCAGACTAGGGGGCTTATCTCGATGCATCTGAAAGAGGGCCATTTTGATCTCTTCTTAAGTAAATTTCTTGTTTAGGAATGCATCGTATTCATTAGTTACTAGTTTGGAAATGTTGTTCAACAATGCTGATTACGCAGTTGGATCGGAGAAGTTCCAATTATTAATAACATCCTTGAAGTAAGTGATGGCCTCTGAGCCTATAGCCTCAGGTTCTTCCACCATGATTCCTTGGGGTATTTTAATGTTTGTGATTCTATTGATTGAATTTCTCATCTTGGAGCTGTTATGGAAGAACTTGGTATTCCTATTCCCCTCTGACAGCCCAAGATCAGTCATATCAAAAGATTGGCATAAACTCTGTTTGATCCCTTGAATCAAACATGCCGAACTGCCAGTGATGATCAAATTATCCACATAAATGACCAAAAGGATGATGTCACTTCAGCAGTCTTGGTGTACAAATTTGAGTTTGTAGAACTCCGTTGGAAGCCTTGATCACCAAGGTGCAATACCACAAAATTGGCACCTTGACATCCTAAACCAATTTTGGTGCATTAATCTCAAAACATCAGTCTATCAATCAACAAAATTCCTATTGTACTAGGCATTTCTGATTCTGACTTACTCTACTTGACATAAGTGTCAATTACAAAAAACCCTTAATTTGCAATATTTCATATCTATATTTAGTTCCTAGTATTGACTTAGCTAATAAATCCTATTGATCTGATTAATTTAATTAAAGGCCCTAATGCATTTGATTAAATTAGAATCACCCCTTTATCTAAATACACATGACAAAAGGAATTAAATAAACTAAATAACCTCATTTCAATTATTGAATTTAATTATTGAAATAATTGAAGATATTCAAATATGAGGTTATATTTAATTAATAAATCAAATATAGTCTCTTAAAATCTCCTCTTCAGTTTAGAATTGGAAACATTGAGTTAACTCAAATTAGAAAGAGAAATAAAACTAGTTAACTATCTCATCTACTTCAAAAGCAAATAGTTAGCTTTCTCTCAAATGGAAACTTTCCATTTAAATTGAACTCTCTTTCAGTCTCCACTGTTCATTCGATTCAATCTCCACCATTGATTGGTTCTGGGATTCTATAAAATGGAAACCTTTGTCTCTCACTCAAGAGGATGCAATTGATGAGTATTGAAACGTTGTAGATTTGAGAGCTCAACATTTGTGCTTTCACAAGCTTTTTATTGCATTTTTCTTTGAACACTCTCATTTAGATTAATTTGCAATCATTTTTAGATTAATCTCTCATTTGCTTTCTTAGATTAAACTTGCGTTCATATAGCCTAATCTTTATTACTTTTAGAGCTTAAATCTTCACATTCATCTAGATTAAATTCACTTTCTTTGCATTAGAAAAATTCTGAAAATCTAGATTAGTTTGCATTCTAGCTTAAATCCTTCGTTCTAGTTCATCTGGTCACTGAATTCTCAATTCTGAGAGCACAATTTCAAACCCCATCTAGATAGAAGGCAATGGGTCGGCTTGTTCAAACATTCAAGATGAACAATCCCATGTTCACTCTTGGTTGAATATGATGAATAAAGACCATGTTGAAGTGTGTTGCTGAATTAGAGGCCTGCATTAGTACTCAGACAAGGTACTTATTGTATTTCATGTACCATGTCCTAGGGGCCCGCTTCGAAGCATAGAGAGCTTTCACCAGTCTAAGAACTTGGTGTTCTTTACCAACAACCTTGAAACTAGGAGGTTGCGTCATGTAGACCTCGTCTTGGAGGTCACCATTCAAGAAAGCACTCTTGAGCTCCATTTGATGGACCTTCCAACCAAACTGTGTTGCCATGGCCTAGGACTAATCTAATAGTACTCATCTTTGTTGTAGGAGTGAAGGTCTCCTCATAATCAATGCCTTAATGCTGAGAAAAGCCCTTTGCAACTAATCGAGCTTTGTACTTATCCAAAGTAACATCAAATTTGTATTTTATTTTGTAGACCCATTTGCAACCAAAGGCTTTCTTCCATGGTAGATGATGTTTGATTCTTCAACAAGCTTTGGTGTTTCAAATTTCATGGCTTGTTCTCACTTTGGAATTCCCTTAGCCTTAGAGTATGTTTGATGTTCAAAAACACTGTAAATGTTGGCCATGAGGTTTTCTCTTTTTCCGAGTAGTTTTCCCATCGATGAGTTCATCATCTCGAAGATCAACAAGTGTCTTAGGCCATCACTTAAGCTAGAGAGGAGGAACAACATTAGTATAAGGAGGTCCTCTAAGATTAGGTTCCTCTTAGAAGAATCTTGATCAAAATCAGGTGAAGCATCTACAAATCTAGGTGATCTTGCACGAGAAGCCAGAGGTGTCTATACAGGAATCATTGGTATAACTGGAGTTGCTGGAGCCCTCCCATCAGGTTGACCTAATGGAAGCCGAACTCCCAAATCATGAGCCATCATAGGTTTATATGATGGATAAGGAATAGGAGAAATAGAGATGAATAGGCATGAAAGACTACATCACGACTATACAGGAGATGGGATGCCTCATTGTCAAGCAGGTGGTAGGCTTTGTGAAGACTACTGTATTGAACAAGCATGAGTTTTTGACTCTTGGCATCCAACTTGGTGTGTGATGCATCAGGGATCCAAACATAAGCAAGAGAGCCAAAAACCTTTAGGTGATTGATTTTGGGCTTGTGACCTGACCAGGCCTCTTCTAGAGTCTTACCTTTGACCGACACAATGGGTAACCAATTCAAAAGTTAAACTATAGTGTTAACTACTTCAGCCCATAACTTCTTCGGAACATGTCCGTGGTCGAGCATGGATCAACCCATCTCAGTGATTGTTCTGTTTCGACATTCAACTACACTGTTTTGTCATGGTGTGTGGGGCGTGGTTAATTGGCGCTTGATGCCATGAATATAACAAAAGGTAGAGAATTCATTAGAAGAAAATTGCCCCCCCCCCCCCCCCCCGTCCCCCATTATCTGACCTAAGAGCAATAATAGATTTCCCAGACTCTTTTCCAACTAGAGCTTTAAACTTCTAAACTACGCTAAATGCTTCTAATTTCTTTTTAAGAATATAGACCCACATTTTTTTACTAAAATCATCAACAACAACATAAAATACCTGGACCCAAGAACAAAAGAAGTGGCCATATGGCTGCAAATATCAGCATAAACAAGGTGAAGTACCTGAGAAGCCCGCCATGAATTGCCACTTTTGAAAGTTGTGCGATGTTTCTTCCCAACTTGGCATTCATCACAAACTTCAACCTATTGAGTTTGAATCTCATGCAATTCAAGGACAAGCTCTTCCCAAGCAAGTTGAGAGAGATAATGCACATTTATGTGCCCATATCGCTGATGCCAAAGTGAATTGACAGAAGACCGCCAAGCAGTCATAGCTAAGTACCAAGAATCACCATAATCAAACAAGTCTGAAAAGACCATGATCCTCAAGGCCAACTGCAACAACAGACTGAGTCTCCCTATCAATGGTGGTACACTGATGCGAACTAAAGGTGACATTCAACCGTGGAGAGTGTCGCAACAACTGACTGACTGAGAGTAGATTTAGTTCCATCCTTGAAATGTAGTACACATCGAGGAAAATGAGATTCCTCCTAGCAGACTAAATTTGAATGTTGCCTTTGCCAACAACAATGTACTCTTCCGCCCCCACCCCCCCACCAAAAAAAACTGAATCTGAAAAAGGTTGTAGTTAGTGAATTGGTCTCTGTGGTGGGTGAAATGATGAGAGGCACCTGAATGAATGTACCAAGCAGACGACTTGACATGATCTAGAGGTCTTGTAGCCATGAAGGTGTAAAAGGTGGATTTTGTCTACTCAGTGTGCTCTGCATTTTATGCTTTGGGCTACAAACCAGATTGCTTAGAAAAGCCAGCTAAGCATTTTGGACATTCAACTTTCGCGTTACCATACTTATGGCAGTAGTTGTACTGAATGTTCTATTTAATCTTTTGATGCTGGAGCAGAGGACTTCTATTGAGAAGACCGTTGTGAATGAGAGTTTCCCTTATCCTTCTGAAAGGATTTAGCAGAAAAGCCTTTCTCTATGGAGGTGGAGCTAGAAGTACTACTGAATTGTTGTTTCCACTGATCTTGCTGAAGCTGAAGTGTCCAGAGATCTATGAACTTTAGATCAACACCAGTAGAAGTGATGTTGAGAGTCTTAGTAAGATGTTCATAGTACTAGGGTAAAATTTTGACGATTATTACTAGAATGTCCTCTTCCTCCATCTTGCGTCCAATGGCAAGCAACTTACCACGGATTTCATGAATCTTATTCAGGTGTTCCTGGAGTGATTTCCTCTCATCTATGACAATAGTAAACAGAGTGTTCTTGAGAAATAAGGCCCAACTTTTGTCTAAAGTCTCATGAAGTTTCTTGAGATGCTTCCATATCTTGGTAGTTGCCTTGCCGGATGGAATCCGAGGGAGCTGATCATCAAGTACGGATAAGTTGAGAAACATAACTACCTCCTGATTATTTTGATCATATGTATCTTGATCAGTATTAGCCATAGTTTAAAAATTGGTATTGAAAATGTCTTGATCAACTCAATTTTTTCTAAAATCTTAGAATCGACAAAAACTTCGCAATAAATCGACACTTTTATCAAACATTTGAAAATATACAAATTCCTAAAATATTCTTAAAAATGCATACATACACACCAAATTTGTAGAACAGATAATGATTTGAGATATCCACCATATATCAATCAAAGTTTTGAGTTAAAAAATAACTCATAGCAACTAAAACTTAAAGATTAACATATTACTAGAATCTTAAACCAGAAAAACAAATACATCATATGGAATATAAATAAGTTCAATACATATAGAAGTTGAACTCCATGAAACTACAACTTTTGAATACATATTAAGTTCGAATTTCAGTATTAATGAAAACTAAAAGTAGCAATCATAAATTTCGTCTAAGAGTAGAACTCAAAAGAGATCACTGCTAATGGGTGGATGGTGTTGAAGTAGTTGTCGTGGCACTAGCAACATCCTCAACAAGTGCCCTAATAGGTGCCTTACGATCGAGAAAAGCTCTGATGGATGACCAAGCTCATGTTCCTCCTCACGTGCTACCACATCCGCATCTCAATCATCTCTCTATCTCAAACTTAGCTAGCTGCTCATCTGTCAATAAAGGATCACCCACATCCATATCTGCATGCTCACCTTTAGGAGGAGCAATCCAATCTTCTGAATATGGATCAATGTCATCCAAGTCAAATGCTTCATATGAAGCTTGCCCTCTCACCTTCTTCTCATGCGAGAAAAGGTTGTACTTCACATAAACCAAGTCATTCAAGTGATTTTGAGTCAACCTGTTACGTTTCTTTGTGTATATGTTCTAAAATGTACTCCAATTTCTCTCGCAGATGGAAGCACTACAAGGCTGCAATAAAATTCTGATGGCAAGCTGTTGAAGATTAGGTGTTGTGGCACCATAATCTTCCCACCCCAGATTTGGAAAGATAAAAAAACCATATATGATGTGGTAAAACTTCCAATAAACTTTATGAGCAAAATAAATGATATGATAAAACTAAACACATGCTCTTTTTTACCTAGCTGCAGGTGTATCTCCCAAGTTTGCAATCAGGAGAAGAAAACAATGGCCCCTCTTCCCTCTTATAGCTCTGCAACTCATCAAGTATGAGCTTTTGGAGGTTTATATCAGCAACCAATCTTTGAATATGTGTCCAAGCCGATTTGAACCTCTGCATTTGCTTTAAAAGTGTTGGAGAAATAGAACTTGGGGTTCAAGTTGTAGGCAGTTGCATGAATATGTTAGTGGAGTCGTTCGTTCCACCTACAATCAATGATGTTCCATATGAGTCTATATTTAGTCTCATTTGACCTATACAAGTGCTGAATGGCCTCTTTGGCCCTATCCATGGCCTCATATAGAAGCCCTATGGGGTTTTTATCCCCATCTGCAATTTAGCAAAGCGTGTGACCCTTGCTTCTACAAGTTCCTTACCACTAGTGTGCTTTCTCATAAGACTGAAGACCCATGTATGATTGTAGATGTACTTCTCAATATTCCTCCCATCTTCAACCACCTTCTCCATCTAGCTCAATCTCCCTAGATCGTCAAGAAGCAAGTCAAGACAATGGGCAGTAGAAGGGCTCCAAAATAATGTGGGATGTCTCTCCATCAAAAGTCTACCGACAACCACATAGGCAACTGCATTATCAGTCACAATCTAGATTACATTAGCCACTTCCACTTCTATTACCACCTCATCCAATGTGTTGCACAATTTTTCTGCATTTTTTGCTTGATTAGAGGCATCAACTGATTTTAGAAATATCATCCCCTTGAAGCAACTATAAAGTTGATGAGTGTCCTATTTCTGCCATCTGTCCACCCATCAGATATAATAATGCAATATTTTTTTCCCAAATTTTTCTTTGCTCTTCCACAAGCTGATGAATGTTCCTTAGCTCGCCATCTAACAACGACCCATTCACCTCATAAGGAGTTGGGTGCTTGAATCCCTTACTAGACAAAGAAGTTGAAGTTACCACTTGATCCCAATACGGACTACATAAAGCATTGAAGGAAATATCGTTGCAGATCTAAAATCTTGTAATTGCCACCTTTATCTTCTCATGCATCTTTTTGTTCCATGCAGTGCCTAGCAAGCCAGGTTGAGCACCAGGAATGTTACGTGGAACCTAAAAGTATGCTAAAGACCCACTCGCACTTCTCGATCCTCATATCTAAGGCCCAATAGAAGAAAAACCCTCTTCACCTGTTTGTGATCCTATGGAACTAAAAGTTCCCATTGGGGATGTCATGGCCTCGAATGTTGTCTTTTTTGCTACCTTACTTTGTGCATATTTTTGTAGGCTTGTTAAAGCCTCTTTTGAAACCTCTTCTGAACAGTCTTCACACGGTTTAATATCATTGTTTGGAATCTTCACAAGATGTTATTTCAATTGGCTTATGCTTGAAGTCATATGCTTACCACAATTGATAAATTGGACGTGTCCATTGATTACCCTTGGGATCCCATGTTTCCATAAAGGATCCTTACCTGTACCACCATCAGTCATCTTGTAGACTTAGAGAACCTAACAAAAAATAGACGATGTATAGTTAGAAAGCGTACATTATCTATTAAAAATTTAAATCTTAAATTATAAATCTTTTAAAAAATACACTTAATACTGTTATATATTAATTATAATAGTTAAATAAAATAACATTATTGTAAATTTACGAAAAGTGAATATTGTTACATAAATTTGAATAAAACAATAAATTTAATTACAATAATGCTATTTTATTTAACTATTATAATTCATATATAAGTGTAACAAGAATAAATTTCCACAATCAGTCATAGTAGAGAGATGCATATTTTGGATTTGATTGTGTGTCATATTTTTGCATCAATGTTTCGAGTCACACTTTGTGATCCATCATCAGGATGAGAAGAGCTAAAGGAGATAAATGACGATGGATCATAGAGTGTGATTCAAAACGTTGATGCACAAATATGACCCACAATCGAATCCAAAATATACATCTCTCTAGTAATAAGTGTATTTTTAGAAAATATTTATAATTTAGTATTTTCAAATTTAAATATATTAAAATTTATAAATACTGTTGGATAACAGTTATATAAATTGAGAAAGAAATAGTAATACAATCAATTTTAAATAATAAATCAAATAATAATATAGTGACTTACAGTCTACTTAGAAATTTTATTGTAAATTATTTAATATATTTTAATTTTTAGTATTTAGTTTTACAAAATTATTAAGTTTTAAATATTTTTCAAGCTAAATTACAAATAAATCAAAATTTACACAAATATTCACAAATAAAATATTAAATTTTAAACTGTAATGTTCCCATCTAGGTGGGAGGTTGGCGTACCGGGAGTTGGGCGGATTGGCATGCTAAGATTGGTGTACTAAAAATGGTGTACTAAGGTTGGTGTACTAAAGATGTTGTACTAAGGTTAGCAGACTAAGGATGACGTATTAAGGTTGGCGTACTGGGAGGTTGAAGATGCACGAAGGGTGTTGCACAAAGATTGGAAAGAGAATAAAAACTTATATGCAAATAATATTAGAACACCAAATTCTTCAAGTAAATGCCAAGCATGAATAGATATTGAATTCAGATAACCTCCAATTAATACTTGCAGACAAAGATGGTGTTCTAATTTGCCAGATCCAAGCAAAGTATTACAAGCGACGGAATAGGGTGAGGGTTGAATTCCATTGAAATCTAAAACCCAAATAGGGAAGATTTTCCACTTCTGAAATACAATCTAGAACTCCAACAAGAATTCACAAATACAAAGAAATAATCCCAAATCCTATACTAACAACTTCCTACATGCCGCACATAAATACCCCTTCAGAGAAAACTCTTGAGGGTTTATGAAAGAATGCCGACATGGCAAACACCTACGGATAATTAATAAAGTATGGACCCCTTTATTAAATAATTAAAGGTCCAAATGATATTATTTAAATTTTGGGACCATTAATTATTTAAAGTATTCTATTAAAATTGGGGAAATTACAAATCTTCGCTGCCCAAAGATTGCTTGTCCTCAAGCAATCTGCAAATTCCGGGATCCCAAACCATGTGTGGACGCAGCTAAATATATCTGTTGGAAACTCCATGCTTCTTCAGGATCACATGATCATAATTGAATTCAATTGAGATGAGTAGACCACCACCAGGCCTCCACCGTGCCACTCTGATATAAATAATGCTATGTCCAAAACCACCAGGATCCCATGGAAGCCAATCATAAAACACATTAGGGCTCCAATGCAAAAGCCTCATGGGATCACTCACACCAACCTCATTTAGAGTCTTATCAGTCAGGTGAATCTTGCCACTTCCATGAGGATGGTCTTGCATCAATGTAGATCCGAGCTCATTGCCCTCCACTACCGTCACTGTACCCATAGTTGTCAGCATTACCATCATATCGGTGAAGAGCGTCTCTAGCTTCTGCTGCTCCATTCTAATATAAATATCCCTATCAAATTTTTGTTGTGCTACATTGTCATGTTCGGAGTCACTAGGATCCCAAAGAAGCCAGTCATAAACTACATCGATGTCTAGATACACAACCTTCATGTAATCATCTACCTCCTTAGGAATCTCGCAGCCCATTTCGATCCTATTGTTTTTGTGAGGAGGTCCTTTACATGGTAAAATTGTAGTCATGTACGACTTAGGCACAACTGAAGGATAAACTCCATATTCAACTAATTGCGGTTGCTCCCACAAGGAATCATTCGTAGCATCTCCATGAAGTTGAGCAATTGCTGACAACCTAATCAGTACTCCGATATTCAATGATTGTTAGCATCTGCTGCTTCAACATGCCATAATTACAACTATTGAACTTCTGACTTCCTTGGAGCAAAATATTTGTCAAAGATGCCATAGCATGTTTTTTAGTGAGAAAACATGACAGTCTGTAAAGGCACGTACTTTGAGGCAAGAAATTGGAAGACCTAGAAAAATTGAAGAGGCACTTAGAAGAGAGCTTGAAAATCACAAAAGAAAAATGTTGTTAGATTCTTGATCCACTGGCTCAAATATCGAGACACAAGATTCAAGGTACCTAGAATAAATAGACGACAACCTATTTGAGCTCTCAGAAAATTCATTATGAATCTACAATCATATTTCACATCGGACAAAATAATTGTGAGATTCAAACAGAACCCTAGTTGGCTGAAAAACCTTCACAAAAAATGGCAGATTGAGCAGTAAGAATGGTAGACTTTGTAATGTCCCTTCTCCCATCTTGAGTATTTGATGCTTAAGACCCGTAACAAATGTCAGTAGATGGAAAAGGCAACATAAACATATTAGTATAAAAAAATTATTAGAAATAAACAAAATGAATATTATTAAATCATCTAAGTACTAATTCCCATACTAAACCCACCTAATCCTTTGAAGGAGGTACTACTTAGATTTACCAAACCTGCTAATGAGAATAACTCTCAATTAGGAAACCATCATGTTAAGAGCACCTTCTATGGTCTCTGGGATCTCTATTAATGAGTGAACTCATTCTCAATACATACTTGGTAGAGATCCCACCTCTAACCAAGCCTCTTGTCTCTAACATATGCATATGATTATCCACTACAATATATATTGTTTCTAAGACATTCTCTACAAACCCCTCTCTGGGTTCCAATTTAGAATCCCGACATTCAATCAAGAATGCCCTCTAATCTTTGAGTTTTCTTAAAAGAAACTCGACATTCTAATGAATGCCCTCTACCAAGGTCTTACTTGATCTCTATGAGAACTATAAAGTTCTCATCTCAATCCTTGATCTTGATAATTTTATCTACCAAACGATTCATATTTATTTATGAAATAAACATATAAAATGGAAACACCTCCGGTTCCTTTTAGTTTTTCACTTTAACCTTTACAAAATATATATTACTTCAATTCCCAACATTAAATATATATTAGTTTAGTTTCTTTACTTTCTCTATTTTGATGGTTTTGTAGTTCAACTCTCTTAGGTATAATTGTTTTTTAACCCTCCCATATTTTATTTATCATCCATGTCCTTTTCAAAGAGTTGCAAGCCTTCATAATCACAATCCTTTTGAAAAGTCACAACCCTTCATAATCACAATCCTTTGAAAGAGTTATAACACTTCATAATCAAAATCATTTGAAAAGTCACAACACTTCATAATGACTATTCCCAACAGTTCATAATCATAATACTATACAAAAGTTACAACCTTTCATAATCAAAATCCTTTTGAAAAGTCACAACTCTTCATTAAAATATTTTTGAAGAGTCGTAACCATTCATAATCACAAGCCTTTCAAAAACTCACATTCTTTCACCATTAAAAATATTTGAAAAAAGTCATTGTTTTCTTCTCATTCCTCTTCTAATAATCCTTCTTTAACTCTTCTCTTCTCTTCTTCCTTACTTTTTAAAATAAACTCTCCTCCCTTTTATACCTTAATTTTAAAGAGTCACATCTTTTAATTACATCTCTTGACTTTTTATTAGATTTAGTTAACTTATATTATATTATTTCTTACTTATCTATTTTGTATTTATTACCATTTATTATTAAATCTTATTTAGAAAGATAATAATCTTTCTACAATATTCATTTCTATTTAATTTAATTAATTAATTTATTCATATTTAATTGTTTTAAATATTATACTAAATATTATTTTATTAATAATATATTATATATGTAATTTTTATTTCTTATTTCTATACCTGAATATGATTTTCTTATCATTAGCTATTTAATTATTAAAATTATATTTTAAAATGGGGACATGGCAGAGTTGGGCACAGATAAAAAAGAGGGTTTTAGAAACCCTAGACAATGTTGTTTGCAGTAGGAGAGGGCCATAGATGTTTGCAAATCCCGCCCACAACTACTAGCAAAAACTAGGAGCGACGTCAAGCAAAAAATGTGACCATTAACGGAGGACATGGAGTCGCGTTTTTGAGAGGGAGTGATTAGAAAAAAAGGCTTAACAAAACCCTACAAAGGCAGAAGAAAAATGCGCGCAGGCAGTAGGAATAAACACGTCCAAACAGGCTCTCCTCTTCCAAAAATGAATGCGAGTTGCTGGAGATGTTTTTCCTAGCAGCAAAAAAATTTCAGACCAACAACAACAAACAAAAGAGTGCAATTTACATTTGGAAACCCAAGCTGAAAATTATTTTCGAACAAAAATGACACTTATAATTTCGAAACAAAATTAGTAATTTTTACGTCGAAGTTTTTCGAAGTATTGGCTCATATACCATATTATGGGAAGTAATTGGTAAAATACTTGTTTCATATTAACAAATATCAAATGATCAATATATAGAAATTAATAAATGATGTTTCCTTCGGAAATAGTCGTCAAGAATATAAATATTCTATTCCAGCTAACATATAACTAACATCTAAGTAAATATTAGAAAAATTCTAATATTTACAATAGATTACAATAGATAACCTTTAAATATAAATAAAACTATCTATTATCATAATAGTTTCCTCATTCATATTCGTTTGAAGAGTAGTAAGATAGTCTTTATACACCTTTGGTTTTGTTTACTTCTAAAGCGAGGAGCTTTATTCAATGATCATAGTCCATCTTCTACATCTTGTTTCAAGCAACAACCATTAACACAATTGATTACTTGTGGAAAGGCTACATAGCCCTTATCCTTTCTATTTTGGAGGGGATTTCTTCCTCTTATGGAATTGTTTCTTGTGTTGGGAAATTTGTTTTCTTTTCTCTCTTTTGGGAGGAGTTTTGTCCCACTAGGTTTTCTTGTTTTCTTTGTTGCAAGAGTTTATTTCGTACATGAGTACTTAGTATGACTGTGTAGCCCATCTTTTTCTTTTCATCCACCTAAGCTACGCCTAAGAGGGAATGTTAGTGTAGGATTTTCTTTTGTTTTATGTTAGTATGGATTTATTATTTTTTCTATACATATATAAATCTCTCTTAGATTATTTTAAAATGGTTAGGAGGACACATGGTGTAGTCTTGCATTCACGTGTCATTCACAACCACCTCTGGGTAGTTGAATGTCTCAACCTCTTTTAGACTTATATGCTTACTCCCATAACCATTTCTTTGTCTTTACTTGAGTTGGCATAACTATGTGTTTTACATTTACCAAGTAGGTAAACCTCTCACCTATTTTGGGATATTGGGAATTTATATACCTCTTCGATTTAATTGCGGCTATTTCGCTATATAAACAACCCTCACCTCTCTCCCTATGCTAAGTTCACTAGCTCATCTATTCATGAGTGCTAGTTTAGTGCGTCGAGTTTTGTTTCATCTCTAGATTTAGTCTTGCTTTCCTTCAGTCATTTTGATCTTGGGTCACTTCACAACTAAATCTAACAACATATGGGCCTAATAATTTCTATAACAAATTTAACATCAGCTGAAAATGATCATTAAGGACTACACCTCTCACCTCAGTTGCAATATTTGAAGTAGATTGTCTCCAAGACGCCCATGCATCATTGAGTATTGTGGAATACAAAGCTCCTTTGACTTCACAAAGACAATCAAGACAATAAAATAAGATGCAATTTGTGTATCAACAGATATATAGGCTTCACCTAGACAATATTTTGATAAATAGCTTGCGTATGGTGTTGGTTACATATGAACGTTTGTATTGTTCTCCCCTTTCATTTGTAATTTGAAATCCACTAGAACTTTGCCAATGTCTTTGAGTGCATTATTTAATGAATGCACATAACATGATGTCCAAACTATATTTTTGTACTTTTTGCACAAATATAATTAATACGTATCAGACAAGGGCAACGTCAATAACACTTGAGCTTCATGTGATGCCTCCACCTCCTTAATGCTGTCAGGTAGCTGGTTATGATGAAATTCTTTTTTTTCTCATGCCTTGAATAATCTATTGACTTAAAAAAATAAGGCCCTTTGTTATATGTTACCATGATATTAAGTAGTGGACGATATCTAGTATCTGTCCATCCATCTGTCATAATACTACATCCCTTTGTAACCCACATTCTTTTCATTGGTGCAGTTTGTTGCTTGAATCAATTTTTTTCTTTATTAATCAAAGGAGTGCGAACCTTTTTAGACCCAAGCGGTTTAGATCCAGCTGGTAATAGAAAAGTGAGCAGGTAACATTAACTGGAATTCCATTTGCATAAAAGAACACAACCATTCCTATAAAAGAACACAACCACTCCATTAACCACTTCTCAACCTTCAAATAGTCCTCTGATGGGGTTTGAGTTTCCAATGTATTGTCTCTTGCGAGAATGTTGTGCTGGTACATCTCTTGAAGACACATCTACATTTGACTCTCTATTTGGGCTTTCAGTTGCACTAAATTCCCTCGTTGAAGCATGTGAACTGAAATTAGAAACTTTCGCATCAGCCTTTTCTTGATCCTTCACAACATTGTAGTGTGATACCTCATTTGGACAAGGATTAGCACCATTTCCAGGTACGTGAAGGAAATGAGCTGTCATCCTCTTGTATGTACCTTGCTATGCAATTTAACAAAGCTTACATTTGATTATGGCTGTACCACCTAAACCTTTTGGCCTCGAAACACAATTGTAGTGCATCCATAATGGGTACAAGGCTTGCTTTCACCCAACTAACATTCAACAGAAAAAATAAATAAAAAAAGATATTAGAACTGTTTGACAAATCATTTGTAAATAAAAAAAAATATTCTATGTAAAATGAAACTTAAAACAACTATTTCACTTGTTTCATTTTTTTTTTTTTTTGATTTTCTAATGTTTTACATAAAACATGTGTAAGGAGTTACTATTAGATAGTAAGTATGGGCAAGAAACAAAAACTATCTGGATGAAATTTAAATATAATAGACTACAAAACATTTATAAAACACACCAAAAGTATAAGTTTGGCTTTTGATGATAAGAAAATGGAGGTTGGAATATTGCTTAGAATTTTAGAACAGGCCACATGAACAAGAGACAGCCTGAAATACACTAGAAGTTTAGGATTCAATTTTTCTTAGACTTTGTGAAATATAGAGTAGACAACTACAAATAAGTTCAAATATTTGAGGTTCCTGACAAAAATTGAGCTATGAACTTGAGAAGATGAGTATGCTTTGCTCGCTTGGCCTCCAGTGGCTTCATGGTGGCTTTGATGGATTTTTGAGGCAACTGATGTTCATTTTATGTGTTGAGGCATTACATTTTACATTTATTATGTGTTTGTTGTCCGGGTGCTCGTGGGAGATGTGGGGTACTTGTGGGAGATGTCAGGATTCTTGGTGAGAGATGCAGAGGACACCATGATTCTTGGGTGGACCAACTCCTGCAGACAGGGATGTTTCTACAGGTGTCTTTGGTACCAGAGCTGCTCCTTCATCTCCAAGACATGTCTCATTGGGCAGGAGATGCGTCTCATGGTTACCTTGACAATAATTTCAGAGGGTTGTCAAATCTATACTGCCTCATTTGTATGCTTATGGTAAATTCGTTTAATTGGTTATTTCCCAAGGTTTATGTAACTCTTTTGGAGATGTTTATTTGATTGATTTGTATGAATAGATTCCTTTTTAGTATTAAAGGAACCTATTGCAAAACCACATTTTCTTGAGAGAGTCAAGAAGCAAGGTTGGTCTATTAGATTTTGTAGATATCCTAGTGGCAATAGCCATGTTCGTTGAAATGCTTGGAGTCATCTTTTGTTAATGAGAAACTCATTCTCCTTGAATATTCAGAAATTAAATTCAGTTTATGGCATTAAATGAGTTACTTTAACAGGGTTGTATTTTTAGTTTCAGCGAAACCCTCTTTATTGTTAGGGGAACCTCAGAAAGAGTGATTTAATTTAGTAAGAATAAGAAGCAAAAGGGACTAAACGCCTCCCAACAAGGTAAAACAAAAATCAATTTTGTAGCTATCTATATTTGTTTAACTTCTTGGAAACCTTGACATTCTTTGTGTATGATAGATTCATGTTCTAGTTGCTCTCTCCTTTGTAGCATTTCAATATCTCATTGAAATTCTTTTGTTATTTGAAATGACTAGAAGTTAATTTCCTTGTCAATGAAAGATTTGTTTGAAATTGACTCAGTTTTGTGATCATTTTTGCATGATTTGCTTCAGGAACCTATTAAAAAGATCACTAAATCAAAGAAAACCAGGAGGAAGCTCGATGTGACAGATTCTAATGAGGCAAGGGGAAGTGTTTTGTTGCACTTCATTTTACTTGGTGATGTTGCAATTACTTATTCTTACAGTAGCCATGCTTGTAAAGAAAAAAAATGGTATTTTTAGAAAGGTCTATTACATATTTAGCCAAATTATTCAGGATTAAATCACAAAGCTGTTTCTCAAAGCATGTTTTCTATAAATAACTTTCTTCTTTCATGGGTGAAAGGGGGTTGTGAATAGGTCACCTGTCCCTACAAAGTTAACTTTTCATATAGGGGATAAAGTCAAAATCAAGAATAATATGAAAACATACGTAAATTAAATATAATTTGATAATAATTCAGTAATAGAAGCCCAAAACTAAAACTGGAGTGTTCTTTGTGTGGGGTCCTCTTCCACCTATAACAGTATGGTAGCTGTTTAAGTTGTACCACTTTTTTCAGCTAAAACAAAAAGTGGTAAGTTTAAGAGTTTTTTAGCTGTATTATAGAAACACAGGCCAAGCCAGTAGAACAGAAGACAGTTTTATTGCAAAGCAAACTGAGAACAAGGAACAAAGAAGAGTCAAAACCTGGCTTGGTCCCCACAGTTTTTGTGAAGCACATTCCCTTCCTGGAGAAGTGCCAGCTTCATACCTGTTCTTGGGTTGCTTTTTGTTGCCTACCCCCTTCAATCAAGGAGCCAGTTGCTACAGTGTAATGTGATCTTTGTCATGATAAGCCCTATGTATCCTGGATAAATTTGTGTCCCATTCTATAATTGCAGCCAAGTCCTTTTCAAGCAGCTTGCCGATACTCATTTTTCCATCTTCCATGTCTTCTCTCAAGCCTTTTGCAGGAATTTGTCTAGGCACATGTAGTGAATGATTACTTCAGAGTGGGGCACCTATCCTGCTTTACAACCTTTTGATTGTTTATAAATTTGTGCAGGTAAAAGAGAAAATCATGCATGACCTAAACCTGCTGATTGATAGAAAACAAATCTTGATTGCCAGAAAATCTTTGAGAATCTCAACATGGAGGCTTGAGCTCTCATAGGCAGCATCCATGGATGCCTAATCATTATATCCTTGGAGAGCTTCTCTACTCTCTACTCAAATAGAGCCCCTTATGCTTGATGCTATGAGCAAGACTGTTCAAAAAGTTGCCTTGAATAGAAGGTTAGTGCCTTTTCTCACCATGTTGGCAAATTCCCCAGCTGCAGCGATGAGTGTGATAATGGCCAATATATAGAGAGAATTCTATATTTTGAAACTATATCCCTTTTTCTAGTTAGAAACTTCACTGGTTGACGGAGAGTCCTGAATATATTTAAAACGGGATTACATGATTCCCCAAAAATGGTTGAGAACATGCTGTAAGCATATACTATTTTCTAATTGGAGGCTTCACTGAATGATGGAGACAGCTACAGAGATTGTTTGTGTAATTTCAAACAGCAAGGCATTTTGCTGTCAATGTATAAAGGCAGTGTTATTAGCCAATTCAAATTAGGATGTAACCTCATTGGTGGAAGAGTAAACTAGCTAACTCAAAATGCTGGACAAAAGCTTCATTACCTTATAAAAATTCATCAAAAAAAAAGCTTTGGCAAGATGTCTAAGAGCAGGAAGCCCTGATTAAAAAGTGCTGATTAAGATTCTGATTGCTTGCATAGAAATGAGAGGGCATTTGCTGTGTTTATTAGCATAAGAGTTAAAGCACCTAACATGTATCACATAATGGTGCTTTATGTCTCCATGATTTTTTTGTATGAGAGTTGATAGGACAGGAGTTCCATCGCGTCTATGATGTTTCTGGTGTTGTTTCTGAAATGATAATTGATCAATCATTGTTAAACAAAGGAGAGGAATATTCCTAAAGCGTTTACAAGGTCTATCTTTTTATAATGGAAATGATCAAGAATTGAAGACAAAATAGAAAGTCACTAAACTAACTAACTGACTTAAAAAGAAAGTTAGTTACATGACCATTACACTAAATATTACAATATTACTTTAATTCCCTCCCTTAATGGTCTTTCTACTAACTACCCTACAAAGACTTGACATAGTTTGCAGAACATTTAGCCATGAGTACATAGAAGGCTGCTCCCTTTTCTTCAGAATGTTCTGCAACTTTTAGATTTGACTAAGTTTAACATAAGCCTTCCAGTTTAATGTTGGGTAATAAAGCTATACCTCATCTTCTAGAGACACTGAGATCAGCTGCAAAAAATTTCAATTTTTGTCGATAAAAAATTCAGTGAAAAACTCTAAAACAATGGTTTTGCCAAAAAATGTTAAAAGAAGCTTCTACTAAACATTTTGGGGAAACAAATCACCAAATCATTGAGGTAATGCTAAGATGACACACTATTTTGTGGATAAATGTGTAAAATACTAAAAACGTTGATTTTGTGGAAAAACAGTAAAATCCGATGAACTCAAAAAATTTGGAGAAAATCCACAATGATATTTTTGAAAAAATATTCACAATCTTTCCATGATTTTTTGTTCAAAAAAATTGAGAAAGCCCTCTGCAATTCGTAATAACAAATAAAATCATGTTTGTTCATAAAAAAAAAATTCAATTTTTATCTGGAAAAGTATTCCAGGTATACCCACAATTTTTTAACGGAATTTAAAAAAAAAATTTAACCTGCTCTGATACAATGAAATAATAATTGATTGATATTAAATATTAAAAGAAAAGACAGGAATACTCCTTAAATAAGAAATCATAAGAAGAACATTCCATAACGGAAACGATCGAGAATTAAGACAAAATAGAAAGATACTAAACTAAGAAACAAACTTGAAAGAAAGTTTGCTTAAATGATCCTTATACTATATTTTACAATATTTCTTTTAATTGTTTCCATTGATTTAGCCTTTATGCTGTGATATTGATTATGTTGCATTAAGTGAATCTTTTATTCACCGTCATGTGTTAAGGAGTAATACGATTGATGTGTGATCATGTTGTAGAGTTGAGGAAACTGCTAAATGAAACATCAGATGTTTGCACTGTGATGCATTTTATCATCCATGCTTTGTGTTACTGCTTTGTTTGAATTTTTAATTGAAATCAATAGTTTGATGTACAAAAGGGTCAATGATTAACTAGATTTATATGTGTGGTGTCCGATGTAATATACAAGAATCTTCTACATAAGTTAAAAAATCCCCTCCAATAGCTTTTTAAGTGTCCCTGTTTAGTGGTACTTAAAATGCTGATCCAAAGCAGTACTTGGAATAAGAAAATGGTTACTGGCTATCTTTGATTGCATGGCCTTATACACTCAATTTAATAGGTTCTTTATCGGATGGAGTTTGATGGTGCATCAAAAGGAAATCCTGGGAAAGCAGGAGCTGGAGTTGTGCTGCGAAATCATGATGGCTCTGTGGTATGATAATGTAAAATGTATTAAATTTAGTGAGATTGGTAACTTTATTACAGTGTTTTAAGCTTTTTAGAGAAAAAATTGTTTTAGAAATTTTTGCTCTTAATATATTTTATTATGAAGCTATAGAACTTTTGTAAAAAGATATGCCTATTTTATGAACAGATATGTGAATTGAAAGAAGGTGTGGGTAGAGCAACAAACAATGTTGCTGAATATCGTGCAGTTATTCTTGGATTAAAAGTGGCCTTAAGTAGAGGAATTCAAAAAATTCATGTGCAGGGTGATTCAAATCTTGTTTGCATGCAGGTCGGTCTCTCTTTCTCTCTCTGCCTGTTCCCCCCTCTTTCTTTCTCTGTCATTTACTTGTTCGTTCTATGGGTGCACTCCCCCCCTCTCTCTCACACACTCGCGCGCATTCATCTTAAGATTCACACCCTCCTCAACATGTCTGATCTGTAATGCGTCTTCCATTAGTATTGTTGCACAGTGCTAGTATTTCATAGTGAGATTAAACCATGATAAAACTATATTAATTGTCAATTGAACCATTGTAATTATCCATCTACAGGATTGTCTATGCAGATTCACCAGGGCCAGGTTATCTTATTTCCTGACAAAGGAGCAGCATTGAAGATACAGTTCCAACAGTTCCAGCTACATTAAGGACATGATTTCAGAACTTGATGATTAATTTTCTAGTAGAATATTATAATGTTTCTTTAATGCTCATCTTAGTTAGTCTTTAGTTTATTAATTATTTTTCTATTTGTCTTTAGTTTATGATTGTTTCTTTTAGAAGAAACATCATCTTTGTAAATCTATGTAAAGAGCTTTAATCTCCTTTGTTTATTACAATTACGACATCATCGATTTACCATAACATAGTATCAGAGTGGGTCAATGGGATTTCATGAGGTTTGGCTTAAAAAATTCAAGTCCCTTTTGATTTGAAAATTTTTCCAATATTTGAAAGTCACTAGAGGTATTTTACAAAATTTTGTAGTTTGTCTTTGAAGATTTTTGCTGAAAATCGCAAGCTTGGTCGAGGGTTTTGATTGCGCGATTTCTTGTTTTGGACAAAAGTTTCTAATTTTTGAAGGTTGCATGTGAGTTGCATGTTCTTCCATGTACATATTGTTACTTGCATGTACTTGCATACGCTTGCATGATGCTTGCACGTGCTATTATACCATATTCTCCTGTTTTGCCACACGAAGACTTTTTTGAGGGGTTTTCATAATTTTCCCTCAAATAATCTCAGATTTTGAAATTTGCAAAGTTCTGTGGGATTCTACGGGTTTATAATTTTCTCCTAAAAAATTATCTTTATAATTTTCTCCTCAAAAATTATTTGTTGGGTTTATAATTTCTCTAAATTATTTGATGTTGGGCTTTATTGTTTTTTGAAAAAAATGAAGCTTTGTATTCTCTGATCCGTGTCTCAAATTTTGCTGTTTGGTTTTGATTGATTTTTCACCTCAAGAATCGTGTCTAGTTTTCACAAATTTTCTCCTAAAGAGTTGTTGCGTTTTACAGTCTATTTTGGGGCATCATTCTCATCTGCAAAGTTTGAGGGTTTGCCAATTTTTCCTCAAAATCGTGCTAGCTGTTCTCATTGTTTGTCTCTGCCTCCAAGGAAGAGGAGCTTCGTTATCCAACACCAGTTTGAATGTTTTTGTGATGATTTCTGGTAAGATGTTTTCTTGATTCTGGAGGGTTGGTGGCATAATCAGCTCAGTGACTAACTCGTCTTTATTTGGAAAGATTTTTTAAAAAGAGGACACCCTTCTCTGTTCTTTTTTGGATGGATTTGGGCTTCTTGGTCATTAACATTTTGCCAATCGAAGGTGGGTCTCAGCAGAAGAAAAATGTTTTGAAGAATTTGTGACAAAAAGACATCAGTTAGACAATGACCATTAAGGGAGGTTATTAGAATATTATAATGTTTCTTTAATGGTCAACTTAGTCTTTAGTTTATTAACTAGTTTTTATTTTTTTCTTTAGTTCATGATTGTTTCTTTTAGAAACATCATCTTCGTAAATCTATATAAAGAGCATTTATCTCCTTTGTTTAATACAAGTACAACAACATTGATTTACCATAACAGTTTCATCCCTTTCAGCATAGAAGAAGAAGAAGAATTGATGGATATTTATAGCATGGTGGCTGTTGTAGATCCAACAATAGAGGAGCAAGTTTTAGGGTTTGAGATTTGAACAACATATATTGAATTGTTCTTTATAAGTTTGTTTATAAAAATGAGTCAAAATTTGCATATACAAAGGTCTATGCCTTAGGACATCAGAATTAAGTTTCAAAATGAAAATCGTGTCTATAATACAGAATTGTTGCCAAGAACAGACAAATTTTTGAGGTTGGAAAACTCACGAGTACAGTCAAAATCATGTGCCAAGCTATATGTATAAAGTTTTAAAAAATGAATGTATTATACAAAGTGCAAAATGTGACTATCAATAGTCAAGTGGCATACAAAGAAGCCAAGTAAGTTTGAAAAGAGGCCTAAAAGGAAATGTTTGTAGGTATGCATAGGCACATGATAGACGAAGGAGAATAGAGTGATTATCATGAAATCATGTGCATATCATTTAGAGAAGGCCACATACGAGTTGGTTTTCATATTCGGCCTAGCATGTACAGTTGCATCATTACCACATATTTGAAGTATAACGTTTGTTATATTACAAGATTCAATTTGAGCCTTTTTATAAAAAGCACACATGTAATCAAAATGGCCTCATGTTTGAGACTCTGAGTGATTAGGGAAAAAGTCTAGCCTTTTGCTGATGGTTGAGATTTTCAGGCTAACCATATTGAGAAGTATGTGGTTAGAATTGTTGGTTCTTTAATACTAGAATTAAGATAGACACAAAAAAAAACAACAAAAAATGAAGAACACAAAGATATCAGTACCTTGGGAAAATGCTCCAACCTAAGGGAGCAAAACCCAACACAAAATCTCATTTTATTAATAATGAATCGTAAGAAGATTCATAAACAATAGTCCAAAACTATAACAATAAACTGAAACAATGATAACAAGCTCTTGTTAAAATTTTATCTGTGAAAATATAAAATACACTTTTATAACATAAACACCCAACATAGAAACTTGAACCAATGAACTCCAGATGTTTTACTGATTGACATATATATGAATATGCAAGTAAGAGAAGGATGTCCAAGTAATGAAGAGTCAACTGAGACCTTTAAAATGCCTAAGCTTACAATTGAATTGACTACCAATCCAAGGTGGACTAACTATCGTTATAGATAGATAATGACTTCATTTTCTTCAAGTGCCCATTGAAACAAGGAAGCCACTAACAATTAACTAGAAACATCTGATCAATAGCTATAAATAGAGATGGCTATTACATAAATTGGGAGAAAGATATCTTCTGAAGCTATATCTCCAACACTCTCTCTTAGCTAGGGAGGTATCTTTCTAGATATCCATGTCATGGAATCGCTCAACATGACACCTACAGTGGCTACACTACTTATTGGAAAAGATCTATATCAGGGAAAATCTCTCAAAGTGACAGTGTCATGGAATCACTCAATATGACGTCCACTATGGCTACTTTAGTGCGTGGAAAGAAACATATACACAAGCTCACATCCAGGAGTCACTAAGCGAGATTTCATTGTGGAATCTCTCAACATGATGTTCACCATTGCTACTCCCATGTGTGGAGAGGCACATATACACAAGTGCCCATTAGGAAACCACTCAACATGGCGTCCTCAAGGAATTTCTCAACATGACGTCCACCATGGTTACTCTCCCATGTGTGGAAAGGGGCACATCATTCAAGGGCTTTAACCTCACATTTCTCTATTTCAAAGAAATGTGCATTATAGAGCAACATATGTGGAGGTGTTTCACCTTATATTTCTCCATCTCAGAGAAATATGAATTGAAGAGAAACATCTCTGAAAGGCTTTCACCTCATATTTCTCCATCTTAAAGAAATATGCATTAAAGAGAAATTGATGCTGAGAATCCCTCTTAGAAAGAGCAACATTCTCACACTACAATGACAAAGAGCTCACAACTTTGATTATGACAATAAATTATAGTTGGCTCTAATGTTTGACCAAACAAGGAGCTTTCAGAGCCACACTACTTCTGGAGCTTGTTGATCCTCTACGAAGGACTTGGCACTCTCCATTTGTCGCTCAAGCTCCCTTTGAATCTTCTTGAACCTAAAGAAATCCCCCCTCTTTAGCTCATCAAGATCTCCCTATACGTAATTAATTGTATTCTTCAATCTTGACTTTATGATATTCTTTAGTGCATTCACCCTTTGGTTGTCTCAATGGCCTCTGGATCGAATCTATGTTTTTTTTACAGTGAGGTAGACAATATGTTGGAAATGCTTCGCCGAACACAAAGAAATAATTCATAGATTGTTATCACATCTAGATAGAAGCCAAGTGTCTATAAGTTCTTGCCTAGAACTCACACATGATGAATATGTAGAGCCTCTGTTGATGAGAATCGATTCTATCTCGAGTAGCTGATATAGGTAGTTAACACAAATGCCTAATGTGGCTACTCTCTTCATTCTACCAAGGTTTCCTTAATAATTCCGGTTCAAATATTTTGGAATTATATCACTGTATTGTCTCTACACAGATAAAATTTCCATTGCCAACATTAGTCCTATAAACATTTAGGTGACCATTTTCTCAAAAAGATTGGGTCATAACTGATAATCCTAGGAACTTGCGAGCAAATTCATCCATGATTACTATTTGTTTGAGGCAAGCCAACGCATGATTGAGCTGTTTCATTTTGTGACCAATCAAAGTATTCTAGTGGTACTTTTTCTTATTTTTTTTTAAGGTCTTTGTTTTCATGTTTTTTCTTTTTGTTTACTATTATTTTGGTTTCATAATACTCTTTAAAGGGAATAAAATTTCTGATTTCTAGATCCATCCTTGTGTACATTTGTGCAATTTCTTCCACATCGTTTATGTTTGGTTCCCCTTTTGTGACCAGCTCCTAGCTTGGAAGGAACCAAGGGATGGTGTCTTGGGGAAATGAATCTTGTTTCAAAGGTTCGTTTTTCCAAGTGAGCATGCTTCCCTGTATTTGGGTTGGCCCTTTCATTATGAATCTTATTACTTAGATTTTCTATGGCTTCAAGTATCATTTTATTGGTACTCTCAAACCTTTCATTGGTTTGTTATGAAACTTATTAACTGTTGTGTGCGTTGTTTTGCCATTGCTCTCTGGTGTGTGGATAGGTTTGTGTGGGACAACCTCCACAGGATGGCAAGATTATGCTTGGATACACTGTAATGTCCTTGCTACTAGCTTTTGCTCAGGACAGTTAATGCTTGCAAAAGGAATGTTAAAAACAATAATAATTTTAAATATAAGGTTCTACCCTCTATCCTAACCCCAACCTTAAAGACCTCTCCAAATCGGGATTATGAACCCACCTCAGGATCTTCGGGTCTTAAATGATAGAATATCAATTCTAGTATCGTCCTCGGTTACTTCTCCGTCTTCTCAAGAGTGCTCCCTCTAAAGTTCTTCTTGGAAGACATCACCCCTATCCAAGCCCCTTATCACATATTCATATGTTGACATCAACATAATGTTTTGGCCATGAAGATTGCATGATGCTCACTCATGTCAGTCAAATAAAGACTAAGCTCGGAGATCGACATTAAGGAGATGATGTAAATCTAAGATCGCTATCTTCCCTCGAAAGGGACTTTCTTGATCTTTATTAAATATTAACCATTCCATAACCATTAATCTTGTGTATTATTCATTTAAGAAATTCATCTTTACATATACATATATAAATATGTATATGTATAAAATGTCTTTAAACATAAATTCATAGGAAAGAGTTAATGTTGTCAATGTTTATATAATTTATGCTTGTCTTTTTTACCTTGCTTGGCCACCTTAATACTCCACGTACTTAGCCCACGTTTTCTTCTGTAAATGTATTCCATGTATGACTTAGTTTATTCCTCGTCGGTTGACACTTAAGTATCTCGGCTTTTGATTAGTTGCTGTATTCCGTACCTCCTCATTATCCTATGTGATCGTCCTTCATGCCTCCACATCAAACAAGCCTTTATCCTTAAATAGTCGCCTTGACCCCACTAAGCAACATGTCTTATCTTGACAACTTGTTGAGTTGGCATTGAATGATTTGTTATGTGTTTATATGTCTTCATGACCGATGTAATGTCCCCTCTTTAGTTCGACATGGCATTGATCATGGATTTGCCTATTCCAGACTCTCGTAGGCAAATGGTGTGGAAAGAGAGTCAATTCTGCGGATCAGATAGTCATATCTTACTCTTGAAGAAGTGTTAAGAGGTTATATTTTATCATTATGTGATATTGGGGCCCACATGTTATAATTTTAATTTGAGTTGCACTTTTTATTTTATAAAATTACTTTATTATAAAAAAGTGCATTATAATGAGAAATTATAAAGGATGTTTCTAGAAGTTCTAGCAACTTCTTAGAAAAGTGAATAAATAGAGGGCTGGGCCTCTCATTTGGACATGCTTGGATTGGAGAACTCTTCTACTTCTTCATTGTGAAGACATTTGTGGACTTTGGATCTGCAAATTATTCGATCTTTGGGAACGAATCACTCCCTTGGATTGGCGACTTTGAGGGTGTGAAATATCACCTGAATTGTTGCATAATTGGAGTTGGTATTAAGCCATCTCATTGGAGCTTATTGAGAATTCGTTGTTAGGGTTTGTTTTTGGTTGGAATAAGGATTTCAGATTTGCCCTATCATTGGAGAAGCATTTGACAAGAGTTTGAAGACAGAATAAGTGCATTTTCAGAATTGGCAAAGCAGGGTTCGGAACCACATAATTGCTCATATCTCCTCAACCCCTTGGAGTTATTTTTTATGGTTTTACAGGGTTACTACCTAACCCTAGGCGCCCATTTTCCTTGCATTTGGGGGTCCCAAAACCCTAATATTATTTTATTTCAGCAGCCGTACAGGTACGGCCTGGTACGGCCTTGCTAGTTTGGGCAGCAGCAGCAAATTAAGGACAGTTTGGGGGTGCGGTTGGAGGTCTTCATCAACGATCTGCAGCAAAACGTGTTCTTCCATAGTTCTTCAAACCAGGTTCTTGCATTCTGAAATATATGTCAATTTTTGGGTAAATTTGCTGTCATACAGTCATTGTAATAATCAGTCCAGAATTGGTAATAAGATAATTTCAGAATTTATTGCATTGTAATTGAAATATAGTTCAATGGCTTTATATATATTGTAATTCTGTGATTATATTCTGAAAGTATCAAATCTGAAATTACCATATTCTGAATATTGTTACTGTTACACGCCAAGTCTTTGACAAAATTCCTAAGTTCAGTTTGAGGGTTTCTGTGGCCTTTATAGAGAGGGTCATTACAACCGATTAGTCGGTATTACTATTAGTTTCAAATTTGGGAATAGTAATGTTGGTATTGATATTGCATATTGTTTATTGGTCTAATATTAGTGTTGTTTTAAATATGAATAATATTGAACATTGTTTATTCTATTATTGATGTTTATTTGTCTAATATTAATGTAGCTTTACTCAATAGTAATATTCTCATGAGAGATGGATTCATGTTGAATCACTACTCATGAAACATGGGTCATCGAGTTTGACTCAAAAATCACACAGTTAAATCCTGATATTCACATCACAATTTGACTAGCTGTGGAAATCATCTCCTACTTATCAATTGATGAGCTTAAGGGGCTTTCTAATGAATGGTTCATAAGGCACAACACTTGGTGAAGGTTTTGCAAATGGGGTTGCAAGCTTTGGGTTTAACTGTGGAGGAAACTCCGTAGTTAAGCGCGCTCAGGCTGGAGTAGTACTGGGATGGGTGACCTCCCGGGAAGTCCCGGTGCTTCACCCCTGTGAGCATCACCTAGATCCAATGAGTGCTAAGTGTTCCATTTATTCTCATGAGAGATGGATTCATGTTGAATCACTACTCATGAAACATGGGTCATCGAGTTTGACTCAAAAATCACACAGTTAAATCCTGATATTCACATCACAATTTGACTAGCTGTGGAAATCATCTCCTACTTATCAATAGTAATATTGTTATTAATATTGAATATTATTTATACTAATGTTGTTAATATTGAAAAATGTATTTGTCTACTGCCTCTAACATCGACATTGAATAACTATTGAGTAATATTACTTTTTGAACAACATTGATATTGAAAATATATTATTCAATGTATATTTCATTTCTTAATTCATAACTTAATCAAGGCTCATTGCATCTTGTGAGTAAGGAAAATAATCAAAAAGTTGCAAGGATTGGCAAAGAGTTGCCTAGAAATCATGTAAATGTAATGCTGTTAAAAGTGATACATAGTGCTGGTTGATGAACAATTGGTGTTTGGAGCGATTTAAGCTTGTTAGGTGGCCACTAATAAGCGGCCAGATTGGTGGTTGTTGGGAATTAGTGTTTACATAGGTGTTAGAAATTAGAGTTTATTTAAATAAGTGTTGTAATATCGAGTTTCTTAGAACAACTTAATATTATTATAGTCACAATGATTGTTTGGTATGTTAATTATAATAGTGGTATATGTTGAGTTGTTACAAAATGTTGAGTTATAAATGATGAGACTATATAGATTGATAAAATATGTATAGTATTGATTTACTTATCAATACAAAATTAGAGATTAATGTACTCTAAGTTAGACTTTGGTTGCAATGCATATAAATTTTGATTGCAGACTTAATGTAGAAACTATTAATTTATTGGCTTGGTGATTAGTTATATACTTGTGTTGATCTGTACGTATACTTACTCTGTTTGCAATATTTTTAGTAAATACACCGTACACTATTATGACGGCAGGAAGATTTTTTTTATTGTTTTGTTTGATGATGTTTCAAAGAGAGAGTTTAACTCTTTTATAAGCAAAGGTGAATATGGGTGTGATCCTATAGACACCAATTGACCAAGGCACCATCTAAATGACGCATGTTAAAGCATATAGACTAGGCTTTGACAGAAAGTAACAAATTACATTAAAATTTAAATATAGGCTATGAACTCGTGAAAGTTGACGACATGAAGGACATTAATAAGAGATGGTCAAAGATCGAGGTAGTTGACAAAATAAGGAACAAGGCCCAAGGAAAATACATGGTTATTACTTATTAGTGTTGATAAGTCAAGCATGATTAGGAGAGGACCACTGTATCCAAGGAATATCAGTGAGGGTAAGACATTTAATCATCACATTCCCAACAAGAGGGGTAGTATGTCGTACTAACTAGACCAATGCCCAATGCATGATTTATCATGCTGAAACTAGTAGGTGGGTTCAAACTGAAATCCAATTAGGATAGGTAGAGAGAGTATATATATAAATAAATAAATAAATAAATCTCTAATAATATCAATTATATTGAAATGTCATTTGACATAAGCTACATACATTAACCCAAACATCTCAATTTTTTTAGGAATTGTTACATCCTAATTTTTGACCTAATTTTAAATTTGCTCATAGCCGTTGGATTTAATGGAGTTTTCTTTCATAATCATGTGAAGTAGGTAGTTATTTATATCCATTGTATTAAGTATTAATGAAGATGGTCGTTAACCATTATTTGTTATATGATGTTTAGCAGTTGCTTGATTTTGGAATTATGGTTAATAATTAAATTATTTTAAATGTTTATATGAAAATTATTATGGAACTTGATATTATGGTGGAAGTGTTTCACGGGTGACTGCAGGAGAAGATGAAGGGGGGAAGCATTGCTAAATGGGATCAACGGAATGGGATACTAGCTTAGGCCAGTCAATAGGATTGATAGGTATGACCTTAAACTTCTTTGGTAAGGACCTAGCAACTTGAACTTTAGGATACATCTGTAGGACTCGCATGAGCTATTAAATAAATAATTTAAGAAACATAAAACAATTTAATTAAATTATAATATGTACCTCCAAGGATTTTAAATGATCTTTCACCATATTATTTTAATAAATACCTATGTACGTACACATAGATACAAATATAAAGTGACACCATAATATTATTTTCTTATAATATAATAATGCCAGCTCACAAATGTATCTAAATGTACGTAGATAGATATAAACTATAATATATTTTCGATTTTAATCTTCAAATCTTTTTCCAACCTTTATTCTTTCTTTTTCTTTTAAAAACCAATTTAACACTTTGCATTTTTAATTGGCGTTCAAAGAGCCAAGATATTCTTTATGTTATAGAAGCCCAGGAATCACGTTATTTCTTTTTAATAGAAGTCGAGAGTGAGAGGCAAATATATCTATTCAAGCACCCGATTACCTTTTTAAAGATCGACTCCCTTTATCATTCCCGATTCCTTTCATTATTTCTGTCCTTCCTTTGCTCATATTTCTGGCTTTCACTTACCATTCGAAACTCTGCAAGCTCCAATCGAAATCTCTGTAGATTATAGCATTTCCATTCTTGTTACAAGATTGCCATATATTATTCTTCCTTGCTGAAATTGAGGTTGCATTTACAACCGATGGTTACGCCTAGTAATCAATTTGATGAAGAGCTGATGCACAAGCGTCTAGCAAGACTAAGACATTTCCAGAATTTATACCAGGTCCTGTGGTTGATCATTTTCCAAATATTGCTATAATTCCTTTATCAACTATTAATGCATTTCTATTTCCATAGCAGTAAACTGTAGATTATACTCATTCATACTTAATAATCTTTAGGAAGTTGTTACTATAAATCATAGCAAAGTATCCAAGACATGGAATCATGAACTATTTTTGCCATTGGAAATCAGAATCAAATTACTTTTATTTTTGCAAGTCTTAAAGAATATAATCTCTCAAATCACAGATTGTGAAGTTCTGGAAGCATCTAATTGTCATGAATTAACAGAACAGAGCCAAGTGGTCTGAGATTCTGAACACCTAGGAGTCACTGGCTATATAGCCATGGAAAGGTGAAGAGGTGAGATGAAATCTGCAATGACATGGAAGTGAAATCAGATATGATACAATTAAATTCAAATAATCTTACTTAATAGCTCATGCTCGTCCTTATTAATGTTTCCTATTGTCAAGTCGAGCAGTGGTGATCGGGTCATTGAACCCATCAGAAAACCTTGGCCAAGGTAGTTTAAAGGTATGTTTGCAATCTATTGATCACTTGATGTCAGTGGTGCCAGTTATGCAGACATGTCCGTCCATAATTGTGCGGACATTCTAAACACTAGAATGCTTAGGTGGTTGGACTAAGAGTATCCCAAGCCCAATCCTGGGGTAGGGAGGGCTTTTCTAATTCAATAGATTGTGTGGGGATAAGTATGGTCCGAGGTTGGGAGGTTAAGCCTAAGTCAATGCTTCTCCTCTTATCGAAAGCCAAGGCTTGTACAATGAACTAAAGATTTATCGGAGGATACATGTATGTTTCTTTTCTTCTTTCCATGATAAGCATTTACTTTGCTTGTATGTAGAAAAAGATAGCTAATTGTTATTATAGTTATTGTTAAATAAAGTTATTTTTCAGTTGAACTAGTTATTTCATTTAATCATTGATATAGTTATTTTCAGTTAATCGTTAATCTAGTTATTTCAGTTAATCATTGATACAATTATTTTCAGTTAATTGTTAATCTAGTTATTTCAATTGATCATTGATATAGTTATCTCATATGAACATGGTTATTTCAATTAATCGTGGATTGTTAGAATAGTTAATGTCATATGATAAGGAATTTAGTTATCTGTTCAATGATAGTTTGGAAAATCTCTTTATAAACTGTCTTTGTTTTTGATATGAAAAACTGTTTGTTACATATGGTATTAGAGCATTGGGTTCGTCGCTGAACCTAGGGTACACTACTTATTAGTAAACTTGAAAGTTCTTAGAATAAACGTACAGGATGCAAGTATGTAAAACACCCTGCAAGAAGGCTCAACATCCCATCTTCTTGTACTTAATTATAAACATGCCAAAATTCAACTACACTTGCTACTTTATGCCCCAAGACAATGAAACCCTGAAGCAGGTCTTGCAACGACTGAAGAAGGAAAGAGTCAGGTGGACTCCTGCTAGTAAAGCAACATATAGGAACAAACTAATTCAAAACTGGAATGCTCGTTAGGGCAACTCTCTTCTGCATTTCCACAGATCTTGGATGGTGCGGGATATGTACAAATCTAAATCAGAATTGAATGCTAACAAGCAAAATTTAGATTCCATAATGTAAACATCCTTAGTAGAGGAAATTTTTGTAAATAAGGTTGCCATTAATGCAACAACAAGAGTATTAAAGTTAATTAAATAAATTGGTTTATTTGTGTGTTATATGCACTTGCAAAACTGTTTTAATTTGTTGTAGGCACACTTAAAAATATGTAAATAATAAATTGACACAATTTTGTGAATTTCTAGGTTAAACCGGTAAAACAAAATGAATAGCATCGAGAACATTGTAGATCATGACATGTTTTGTGAAAACACACAATCATCCACTTATTTGTTACTTCAAATTTTGCAAGAAACACAACTGAAGTTGGATAATATGGAAAGAGAATGAATGAGATGATAGCCCAAATGGGGCATAACCAAGAGGAAACACAATCATCACTCACCCACTCAAACTGAAAAACAAAAAAAAAAGAAATAGAGACTGATCTGTCAGTAGATATTATGAAAATCAAACCACCCAAATTTGCCGGTTCTGTATCTGGAGAGGATGCAGAGGCTTGGTTAACTAAAATGGAATAGTATTTTGAAACTAGGAACTCTTCAGAAACCTCAAAAGTGGTTTGGGGAATATAACACTTACTGGAGAAGCTGGTACATGTTGGGGAAACACCAAGGTTGAGAAAAAGATTAAAACTATTGAAATTACCTGGGAAAAATTTGTAACCATTTATAGGAATCGTTGGTTACCCCAAACTTTTTATGACAAAAAATTGCTGGATTTTCAAAACCCGAAGCAAGCAAACATGATTGTACACAAGTACTGGTAGAAATTTACCCGACTACTAAAGTATGTACGACCATATCAACAAGATAGAAATCTCAAAGTGAGGAAATTCATTATGGGTTTGAATAATAAAATAGGAGCAGTTGATGTTCTCACTCATCGAACCATGGAAGAAGCTTTAGAGAAGGCTGTCTAATAGGAATACAAAATCAAGAGAGATGACTCCATTCGGGATAATAAAAGGAAAATAAATTCGAATATAGAGGGTGCAAATACTGGATCTTAGAAGAAACAGTTTAAGGATTCCAAGTATAGCAAGCTAGAATAAAAAAGAAATGGAATCAAGGATTTTAAAAGTAATTTCAGTACAAGTAAAAATAATAACAACAATGAAAAGAAGGGGCCACCTACGAGATGTTAAAATTGTGGGGGAGATCATTATGTTAGTAAATGCCTTGTCAAACCCAACACCAATCAGTCGCACCAATTACCTCTTCCACAACAGCAACATGTTTATCAGCAAAGAATCCACGCAGCCCTTGACAATCGACAAGTAGAACAACGGATAGGCCCGATTGAAACTCCGAGTAAGATCTACGGGAACCCTGTCTCTATTTTAATTGATACTGGAGCTTCTGAATGTTTTATATCGCCTAAACTATTAAGTAGATTTCCAAAGAGATCTAGTTTTATGGAAAAACCATGGACAGTTGAGTATGCAAACCAATTAAGGGCTAAGGTAGAGTAGTGTCTGTTTGAGGCTCGGGTTGACTTTCCAAATTTCTCCACTGAATTGAATCTGTATGTAGCACCTCGTGGGTCTTATGACATTATTATAGGCATTAATTGGCTCAGTGAGCATAAGGCCAAGGTATATTGTCTTGCTAAAACTGTAGATTGTTTGGATGATCAAGGCAAACCTACAAGAATTATAGGGATTAAACATGAAATTAAATCAAAACAGATATCTACCATGCAACTTAAGGAATATGGAAGGAAGGGCTGTGAGATTTTTGCAATAAGAGTTGAAGATATAAGAAATTCGATAGATACCACATATGATTATGATTACATTTTTTAAGATGGGGAAATCAGAGAAAAATTAAGGGAGTCTTTTGAAGAGAAACATCCCTACCTAAAGAATTATCAGGATGTGTTTACTGAAGAACTCCTCGGTCTACCTCCATCCTGAGTCTTTAATTTTACCATAGATTTGTTACCAGGAGTAGAACCCATTTCTCGGGCACCATATCGTATGACCACCATAGAATTAATGGGTTAGAAATACAATTACAGGATATGTTAAACAAGCAACTGATTTGGCCCAGTGTTTCACCATGGGGAGCCTTAGTATTGTTTGTTAGGAAGAAGGACAAAACCATGAGATTATGCATAGATTACAGAATGCTCAACAAGGTTACCATCAAGAACTGGTATCCACTTCCTAGAGTTGACGACCTCTTTGATCAAATGAAAGGCGCAACGGTATTTTCAAAAATTGATTTGAGGTCAGGATATCACCAGCTTTGTATAAAGGACAAAGATATTCACAAAACTGCATTCAGAACCAGGTATGGGCATTATGGATTCATAGTGTTACCTTTTGGGTTAACCAATGCTCCAAAAACTTTTATGAATGTAATGAATAGCATAGTCCAAGATTGCATAGATAAGTTTGTACTGGTCTTTATAGATGATATTCTAATCTATTCAAAGAACGAAGAAGAACATCAAAAACATTTGGAAAAAGTCTTACAAAGGTTAAGAGAACATAAATTATATGGAAAATTGTCTCAGTGTGTTGTCTATCAAAAGGAAATTCAGTATTTAGGACACATTATATTATCTTAGGGAATAGCTGTAGATTCGTCAAAAAATCAAAGCAATTAAGGAATGGCCTATACCTAAAAAATGTGACAGAAGTTAGGAGTTTCATGGGATTTGCAAGGTTCTATAGGAAGTTTGTGAGGAATTTCTCCAAGATAGCTTACCCGATTGCATTACTTCAGAGAAAGGGAAGGAAGTTTGTATGGACAGAAAAATATCAGTCAACTTTTGAATGCTTGAGGGAAAAGTTAACCACAACACCCATATTAAGAGTACCTGACCCACAAAAGAAATTCGTTGTTATAATTGATGCATCAGGAGGAGTAGGAGGTGTATTAATGCAGGATGAGCAGGTAATTGCATATAAATCTAGGAAATTGAAGAATTATGAGTAGAATTATGCCTCTCATGATTTGGAATTAGCAGCTATTGTTCATGCTCTTCAGATGTGGAGACATTATTTGATTGGAGAACCTTTTGATCTACGATCCGACCATCATGGCCTAAAATATATTTTTACTCAACCAAATCTTAATGCTAGACAAAGAAGATGGCTGGAATTTTTAGCAGACTATGAATTTGACATAAGTTGTATCAAAGGCAAGGAAAACAAAGTGGCAGACGCCTTAAGTAGGAGACACATTTCTGCAATGGCTACTATAAATTTCAGATTAAGGAACTAGATTTTACAACATCTAGAGCATGATTAATTTTATGTAGAGATCAGCTTAGCTCTCATCAGAGATGCACAAGATCCCAAGTATTCAGAATTTAGGATAGAAGAGAATGGATTGTTAAGATATCATGACAGGATTTATGTACCCAACAAAACTGAACTTTGAAAAATGATTCTGGAAGAATCTCATTCAGCTCCATATTCAGGACACTGTGGAGTAACTAAAATGTTGTCAGATATAAAACCTCTATATTTTTGGAAAGGAATGAAAAGGGAGATAACATAATTTTTGGTAGGATTTTTGGAATGTCAAAGAGTAAAAGCTAAACATCGATACCCAACCGGTTTTTTGCACCCAAATGAGGTACCAGAATGGAAATGGCAGATAATTTCCATGGATTTTGTAAAAGGATTACCTGTGACACGGAATAGACACAATACCATTCTGGTAGTAGTAGATAGATTGACAAAAGTTACTCATTTTATACCAGGAAATCTAACTGATGGAGCACTAGAAATTGCTCATAAATTCATAAAAGAAATTTTTAGATTGTATGGAGTTCTAGAGAAAATTATTTCAGACAGGGATGCTAGGATAACTTCCAAATTTTGGCAAACATTATTTTGAGCACTAGGTACTAAACTAAACATTAGTGCAACTTATCATCCTGAGACAGATGGTCAAACAAAAAGAGTAAACCAGGTATTAGAAGATCTTTTGAGAGTTTACCGTATGGATTGGCAATATCAATGGGAAACATATTTACCTTTGGTAGAATTTTCTTATAACAATTCCTACCAATCCACCATTAAGATGGCCCCCTTTGAGGCTCTGTATGGATGCAAATGTAAAACTCCTGTGAGCTGGAATCGATTGGAAGATAGAATTATTGTTGGGCTTGAAATGCTTAAGGAAACGCAGGAGTAGATAATCCAAATTCGTCAGAGATTAAAGGAAGCCAATGATAGACAGAAAAGTTATATAGATGCAAAAAGAAAACCTAGGGAATTCTTAGTGGGAGAAAAGGTGCTATTAAGAGTAAAACCTCAGAAGAGTACTATCAAGGTTGGTAAGAATGCCAAGTTAGCCCCAAGGTATGTGGGAGCCTTTGAAATATTGGAGGTATTAAACCCAGTAGCCTATAAAATTGCCTTACGACCAACCCTTGCAAGGATGCATGACCTCTTCCATGTGTCATACCTTAAGAAATACATACTCATCATGATCATATAATTGATTAGAACCTGTTACAGGTGCGAGAACCAAGGGTGGTGGAAAACCGAGAGGTGACTCAATGCAAGGTCTAGTGGGATTAGTATGCAGAGGACAATGCCACCTGGGAAGATTATCACGAAATCTTTCAAAAATACCCTCATCTTTTCTCCAGGACTAGAACGTCAACATTTGTTTACTTGAAATAATTTGAATAGATATTGTTTAACTTTTGTTGTGACATTCATCGGGGACGATGAAAATTTTAAGGGGGAGAGTATGTTACATCCCAATTTTTGACCTAATTTTAAACTTGTTCATAACCATTGGATTTAATAGGTTTTTCTTTCATAATCATGTGAAGTAGGTAGTTATTTATATCCATTGTACTAACTGTTAATGAAGATGGTCGTTAACCATTATTTGTTATATGATGTTTAGCAGTTGCTTGATTTTGGAATTATGGGTAATTATTAAATTCTTTTAAATGTTTATATGAAAATTATTATGGAACTTGTTATTATGGTGGAAGTGTTTCATGGGTGATTGCAAGAGAAGATGAAGGGGTGAAGCATTGCTAAATGAGATCAATGGAATGGGATACTAGCTTAGTCCAGTCAATAGGATTGACAGGTATGACCTTAAACTTCTTTGGTAAAGACCTAGCGACTTGAACTTCAGGATACATTTGTAGGACCCGCATGAGCTATTAAATAAATAATTTAAGAAACATAAAACAATTAAATTAAAATATAATACGTACCTCCAAAGATTTTAAATGATCTTTCGCCATATTATTTTAATATATACCTATGTACACACATAGTTACAAATATAAAGTGACACCACAATATTATTTTCTTATAATATAATGATCCCACCTCACAAATATATCTACGTGTACGTAGATAGATATAAACTATAATATATATTCGATTTTTAATCTTCAAATCTTCTTCCAACCTTATTTCTTTCTTTTTCTTTTAAAAACCAATTTAACACTTTGCATTTTTAATTGTTGTTCAAAGAGCCAAGATATTCTTTATGTTACGGAAGCGAAGGTGTCACGTTATTTCTTTTTGATAGAAGTCTAGAGTGAGAGGCGGATATATCTATTCAAGCACCCGACTACCTTTCTCAAGATCAACTCCCTTTATCATTCCCAACTCCTTTCATTATTTTTGTCCTTTTCTCATATTTCGGGCTTCCACTTACCGTTCGAAACTCTGCAAACTCCAATCAAAATCTCTATAGATTATAGCATTTCCATTCTTGTTACAAGATTGCCGTATATTGTTCTTCCTTACTGAAGTTGAGGTTGCATTTACATACTGTGGTTACGCATAGTAATCAATTTGATGAAGAGCTAATACACAAAAGTCTAGCAAGACTCAGACATTCCTAGAATTTATACCAGGTCATGTGATTGATCATTTTCCAAATATTGCTATAATTCCTTTGTCAACTATTAATGCATTTTGATTTCCATAGCAGTAAATTGCAGATTATACTCATTCATACTTAAATAACCTTTAGGAAGTTGTTACTATAAATTGTAGCAAAGTATCGAAGACATGGAATCATGAATTATTTTTGCCATTGGAAATCAGAATCGAATGACTTTTATTACTTCAAGTCTTAAAGAATATAATCTCTCAAATCACAAATTGTGAAATGCTGGAAGCATCTAATTGTCATGAATTAACAGAATAGATTCAATTGCTTTGAGATTCCGAACACCTAGGACTCACCGACTGTACAACCATGGAAAGGTGAAGAGGTGAGATGGAATCTGCAATGACATAGAAGTGAAATCAGATATGATACAATTAAATCCAAATAATCTTACTTAATAGATCATGCTTGTCCTGATTAATGTTTCCTGTTGTCAAGTTGAGCGGTGGTGATCGGGTCAATGGGTAAATGCATAGTTTACATACTCGGCAAGTACTCCCTGAGTCTCTGAGTACTCGCATTTTTTTTCGCCCTGCGAGAAACTCGCGTGTTAACTCGCGCGTCATTGTCGGTTGTTAACTCGCAGTGAAATCGCAAGCAACACCAGTTTTAACTCGTTGAAAACGCGGCTAAAACGCAGTTACCATTTTCGTTGTTTTTAAACAGGGAAACAAGTGAATTAATTGCAAATTTTTTGATGTTTCCGTGTCTGCGTTCTTTCCAATTTTTGTTGTTTTGCGGCTTTAAAAACCCTACGTGTGTAGTGTAAAACATCGAACTTCTGAAAATGTCTTTGTTACCAACGAACCAGGTTTGTAGCAGATTTCTTCTTAGCGGAATTTTGATGCCTTATCCTATTACGTTTGCGTCGTCCGCTTCTCGCATTTTCATCGTTTCAGATAAATGCTTCAATATATTTTTAAATGTTGAATCGTATGAGCGTTTCAGATTAAATGAATATATTATAGGGTTTTACAGTAACGCTTTTCAATCGTATGATGCGTTTCATATTTAGGTTTTATAATATGTTGTTTCAGATAAAGACATCACTAGTTGCGTGTCAGATTTGATAATGTTCAATTCAGTATAGTTTTAATAGGTTTTATAATATTTCGTTTCAGATAAAGACTTCTGTAGTGCGTTTCAGATTTTTTAATTTTCAATTCGGTTTAGTTTTTAATTTAAAACTTATACATTGATATTGTCGTGCTCTTTAATCAATAGTTAGAATTTAATATAGTTTATATTTAAACGTTTTTAATATAGTTTACAATTGGAATATGATAATGTTCGTATTATCACAATTCATTATTATTATGTTAATATTATCATTCAGATTTTATTGTTATTAACGTATTGATATTATTTTTTTTAACATTATTATTCAAATCCCATTGTAAATAGTTTAAAATTGCTTATATTATTTTAAATATTTTAATATTTAAATTTAAAGTATGAATAGTATCAAATTTCAATTATTTATTTATTTTCTTGAATAGTTTTAAAACACTTATTATTGTTATTATATTTAATTTAATTATAATTTTTTTTGCTACATTAGCAATTTTAAAGTTCAAGAATCTAGATTCTAAATAATATAAATTTCTAATTATTATTTTTATTTATAAACTGTCAAAATTTTAATATATAATTTTTTTAATAATTTTAATATTTAGAAATTAATGCTGGAGAAATTTAAAATAGTTAATATATATAATTTAAGAGTTTATAAACTTATAATAATGTATATATTTTAAATTAATAATTTTAAAATCAATACAATAACATGTCTTTTAATTATTGAGAAAATATTTTATATATTTATTAGTGAAAATTTAAATTTCACTCATTCATTAGATTTTCATTTAATAAAGTTTTACTTTTTGATAAGTATTAATTATGAATTTTTTTATTAATTTGGGTTTTATACTAATAAATAGAATCTAGATATTATAATTTATAAATGTACTAAAAAAGTATTTATAGTTTTAGCTCAATACTAACGTAATATTTTTTTGTCTCTATTAATTCTGTAGGTTGATTTATAATTTCAATGGCATCTGGCTCTGCATCTGCTTCAAACTCAGTTGGTGCAAGTCAACCTGCTGGAAGGAAACCCCCTGGTAGTCGTGATGCCACATGGAAAGATGGCACAATGGGGACTGTTATTTGTACCTGGTTTATGAAGAAGCATAGTGGAGGCATCAATCGCCTCAAATACCATCTTGCAGGCATTCCTTGTTGTGATGCAAAGCCATGTAAGAAGTGTCTCGAGGAGGTCAAATGAGAGATGATAGCCCTCCTTGCAGCGCTAGATGAAAAGAAATTGGAGAGGGCTAGGCAACAGGCAGCAATACAAGAAGCAATTGCTCCTAATTTGTCACGTTCAACAATAACTGAGGTGGATGTGCAACACATTGTTGGCTCTACTCGTGGTCCACGCACGCGTGGCCAATCATCCTCCTCCATTCCAAGCAAATTCAATTTTGTGCCTAGAAATGAACTAAGATCACAACCTTCATTCGGAGCTACTGGGTGGAACAGGGAGGTGCACGAGGAAGCAGAGAAGGCTTGTGCAAACTTTTGGTATTATAACAACATTCCCTTCAATGTGGCAAGGAGTCCATATTGGGAGAGTTTGGTGACGGCATTGACAATTGCGGGCAAAGGGTTCAAAGCCCCTACTCCAAGAGATTTAAGTGGTAGGTTGCTCCAAGATGCTATTGTAGATGCAAAAGAAATTGTTGCTGCTGAAAAGAAGCAATGGCAGAAATATGGATGCTCAATTCTCTCAGATGGTTGGACGGATGGGAGAAACCGCACTCTTATCAATTTTATAGTGTTTTCAAATGGAGTGATGGTTTTTCTAAAGTCAATCGATGCGTCTAACATAATAAAGAATGCAGAAAATTTGAGCTTGATGTTGGAGGAGGTTTTTTTAGAGGTGGGGATAGAAAATGTTGTCCAAGTTGTTACTGACAATGCAGCAGCATATGTGGCAGCTGGAAGGTTGCTTCAAGAGAGACATCCAACACTTTTTTGGACCCCTTGTGCAGCTCATTGCCTTGACCTTCTTTTGGAGGACATAGGCAAAATTGATTGGGTGAAACCAATTGTCGAAGAAGCAAGAGATATAACAAAATATATATATAATCATCCATGGGTTCTTCAATTGATGCGAGAGCACACCAAGGGAAAAGAACTTGTGCGATCAGGAGCTACAAGGTTTGCAACAAATTTCTTAACATTGCAAAGCATTACTAGTTTATTAAGTCCCTTGAAGCAAATGTTTGTGAGTCAGTCATGGGTGGAGTCAACTTAATCAAAGAAAGCTGATGGAGAAAAGATTGTAAAAATCATTTTTGATGTTGATTTTGCAACTAGAGCATTGGAGATTGTCAAGGTAACTTCAACTTAATTTAATTTACAAATTGAATCCTTTATTTTTTATTTTAAATTTTAGATGTTTCTTATGTCATTGCAAGTTGTAATTTGATTTATTTTTCTACTTTATACTTTGTAGGTCAGTGAGCCATTGGTGAGGGTCTTGCACTTGGTGGATGGTGAGAAAAATGTGATGGGATATCTTTATGAGGCAATGGATAGGGCCAAAGAGGCCATCCAACACTATTACAAGGGAGACACAAATAGGTTTGCCCCTATTTGGGACATGATTGATCGCAGCTGGAATAACCAACTCCACCAACCCATTCATGTAGCAGGGTACTTTCTCAACCCCAAGTTCTACTTCTCTGAGTCTAATAGCTTCACAGATGCTAATGGCGAGGTTATGGAGGGTTTGTTCACATGTATTGAGAGGATGGCACCTACAAGTGCAAGAAGAGACCTCATCCATTTAGAGTTGCAAAATTATAAGGCAGCTAGAGGGCAATTGTTTTCTTCGAAAATGTGTATACGGGGAAGAGAAATCCAAACACCAAGTGAGAAAAAATGAGGTCCCATATCTTGCAATTTATGAATTACAATTATCAGTAGAATATTGTTTAATTACACACAAAAATTAATATATCTTATGTGTAGGTTCTTGGTGGGAAGATTTTGGTGGAAATACGCCAAATTTGCAAAGATTAGCTCTCCAAATTTTGTCTCAACCTTGTAGCGCTTCTGGCTGTGAGCGTAATTGGAGCCTGTTTGATGCCATTCACACAAAGAAAAGAAGCATAATAAGTTGACACAAAAAAGCCTCAATGATCTTGTTTTTGTGCAATATAACCTTCGGGTCCGCACAAGAAAAGTGAGGGATCAGCCAAATGAACTCATTGATTTGGATGACATTGATCCCTATAGTGATTGGACAGTCCAAGATGAGGCCTCCTTATTTACAGAGGATGAGATTGCTGATTTTGAGAGGCAAGCTATGGAGGATTTGCCTGCAGCAGAAGTAGGGGAGTTTGGACTTGATGAGATTGATCTGTTGGAGGAGGAGCCACTACCGTCTACCAACATGGTGGAGCTGCATGGACAATCTTCTACACCAAGAAGGGAACCAAATTTGACTGCGAGGACCATCGCCTCTACCTCTCGTTTTTTCTCTAGGGTAGGGAAGAGAAAGATGTAATAATTTTTAATCTCTTAAGTTTCCTAAATAAGAAATTTATTATGGTGATTTTCAAATACAACAATCATCATAAATTCATAATGATAATAGTTATAACTTATAGTTAATAGCTTGTTGTATTCATTTTCCACTATTTGGCTTAGTATGATAAAGCCGTTTTGTAATCCATATGCTTTGGAGTCTTGGACAATCAAATCTAATAAAAAACACTCCCTTATGGTTTTCAGACTTGTTTGATACATTTTGCAATCAGATTTTGCAAAAAAAAGAAGTGATTTTATAAAAAAATTTAGTACTTTTATAGTTGCCGAGTTTTTGCTGAGTTTTTGCCGAGTCACAAATAATGGGCTTGCCGAGTACTCTCCGAGTCCGAGTATGCGATCTATGGGTAAATGTGTTTGTCCTTGTCCCTGGATAAAAGTATGCTATGCATAGTGAGGATAGTTCCACTATCGCTTGTCATGAGTAGATATGCATGTACAAACACTTATCTTATACTGTTTGTTAAGCTACTATTTGTGGTCGTGAAGTTTTGTGATGTTCTTTCACCCTATGTTCACACTAAGGGGAGGCTGTTGGGAATTAGTGTTCACATAGGTGTTAGAAATTAGAACTTATATAAATAAGTGTCATAATATTAAGTTGCTGAAAAATAACTTAATATTATTATTAGTCACAATGTTTGTTTGGTTCATTATTATAAAAGTGGAATATGTTGAGTTGTTGCAAACATCTCAGCCTATTTAGGGATATTGTTTCTTAAATAATTGGATTTGAGAATCCTATAAATATGTAAGGTGTATTAAAAGAAATAGAGAAGTGAAGTACACATTATTTTGTATTACATCATTTGCAACTTCATCTAACCATACTTCTCACATGGTATCAGAGCATGGTTGATTTTTATAGCCTGTAATTTTGTGATGAGAAGAGAGTATTGAATAGATTGTATGATCTTAAAGACTTGTTAAGTTATATCAAAAGATAGGCATTGAAGGTCCGAGAAGTGGATAGGCACAAATATATCCACCTAGAGTACAAGAAATCTTAAATATCTATTTGATTTTATACATGATCTCCAAGAGGCAATGTTGCCTATCTCTTGAAGGTCTCAGTTGAGCAGTTTATCATTATATGATCAAGGAGTAATCTGATTTTGGTGATTGACCCATTGTTGCTGGCTTATCATATTCTAGTTTTTTTTTTTTTTGACCAATACATCTCTCCTGTGGTGGTTTGTATAGTGCAAGCATTATCATCCTTGTTGATATGGGGCCCATTATCGCACGAGTTCATATTCAAAAGCCTAAACAACTCCAATATTGGCAGCATTGATTGCATTAGATGACTTACTTTTAGGAATTGGTTGGAGGTTGCATTCTGAAGAAGGTTTTTCAATGCATCCTAAAGAACTCGACAAATATAGTCCAAATTTACATATTTGGGTATGGATTCGAGTTCAAAATTCATTCAAATTTCGGGTACGGATTCGTTCAACATCCAATAGCAAATGAGTGTAGGGTTTTTCATACTGTGAAAGCAGTTTGTAGAATTTGTTCATAACATATCATCTCAAGAAGGTTGTGGTATTTGTGGCTCATTGTGAGTTTGCTGTTGAGCATTCAAACAAACAATCTCAAGCTATCAAATCAAATTCTCGAGGTTGAAGTCATAAGATAGTGGTGCCCAATGTTCTTCCTTTAGTTAGTTCCATATTGATCTATTGATTGCATGTCCACTCAATGAGAAATATTTAATATCTCATTTTGCAGGCCATAGTTTAATGACACATCATTATTATTGTGGAGAGTAACACAACATTTGCCTCAAGAATGGGGCAATACTTCTACCTCCAACAATGTTCTTCAATTTTACCATCTACTACGTTTCCGCTGTAGCTGCAACTTCATAATGTCTGGTAGTCCTAAGAAGTATTGGAGCAGATAAGTTCTTAAATTGTAGTGAATTTGATTGAGCCACATTTATTTGGTTGTGCTTACTTTGGCATAAAGTACACCTTCATTTATGTGCCATACGTTTTTCAAAAGTCTTGTAAATGGGTTCATGCATAGCTAGGTTTAAATAGATTTGTGGTGTATGTCTTGGATTTGAAGAAAATGCATTTCAAGCTTGATGATATTTTACTACTAGTCAAATAAATGGAGATCCCGAACTAAAAGCCACCAAAATATTTCATGGTGTGTTGTCAACCATCTGAAAGGTATAACCTACAATCATTGGGCCCTTAATAGTTATTATAGAAATATTTTTAGTCTAGTTAAAGTCCGTTGTGCCATTTTTCAGTAAGATCTATTTTGAAGAGTTATTAATTTTCAAAATTATAAAAGAAAAACTTGTTTCGATTGTTATTGGAATGTATGGTTGGTGTTACTTGACATTCCTTGGAAGAAGTTTGCCTTAAGTGAGCAGATAAATTCTCTCCTCACAACTAATGAAATGAACCTTGATAGAAAATTTGCTAAGGCATAGATGAATAGGAGGTCGGAGATAGAGGAGGCTGGAGGACACGTGGTGACCTCAAAATTGCTTTAGATACAAATTAATTTGTGCCAAAATGACTAAGGCCAAGATCGGTTTCTAGGTGTCATTGACAATTGTCTCATCATTTATAATCAAAGTGGTGACGATTTATAATGGTGGAGTTGCATACACAACATTGAGGACATAGTTCTCACAACTTTTTATATTGTGGTTGGATGAGTATGTCCCCGATTACATTTCTTGGTTATTAGTGAGTGGATGTGTTTGTCCCTATATACAAGGCGATGAAGTGATTGGAAGTGCTTGTCCCTAGTCACATGAGTTGGTGATTTTGATTAGATGTTTTTGTCCCCAATTATAATTGTTGCAAGAAAATGTGTATGCCCCTAATCATGATTGATGTTGGATAGATGTGTGTGTCCTTATCCAAACCTAATATAAGACCTTGGATGAATGTGTTAGTCCCTATACTTGGATCCATGGGTAGATTTCCTATCCTTGGATGAGATGCCCCAAAGCATAGTGAGGCTACTTCCAATATTGCTACCTCTATACTTTGTAAATAACAAATTGTTAAATGCCCCTTGAAATTTAGTCATATGCTTGCACTGAGAATGATTCAATTATATCATGCAACTTATTTTCAAACCCTTCATCATATAGTTAAACCAATTTTAGTTCTCGTAGGAGAGTGCGGATGAAATCTTTATGCAAAAACCTAATTGTTAAATGTTGAAAAATTTGTCATGTCCCCATGTTGGTTGACATCGTTTAGCATGCTAGATCAGTCTATCACAGGCTCTCGTAGACTGGTGGTGATGTGGAGAGAGTCGACTAGTGACTATTTGGCAGTATTTTGTCCTTACAATTGATTAGTGATTTGGGCCTACATTTGTTATAAAGTAAAGTTACTTTATTCGGGCCCAGTTTTATAATTTGATGTTGAGATGCACTTTTTATTATAAAGTAATATTTATAAACGTGCACTTTATTTCATAAGAATATTTGGATGCTTCTAGAATGTTTAAGTGACTTCTAGAGGAAGGTATTAAAAAGTGAATAAATAGACCCTATGGGTCTTGCGTTTGATCATCCAGGTATTTTCTCCCTTGACATCAGATTGTGATTCAATCACATAGTCTATTATGGAGCCAAGTGGTTTTAGATAGTCACTAGGTCTTTAGGAACAGAGTCTCCTAAGGATTTTGCATAACTGAGGAGGTGAAATATCCTTTGAAGGGTTGCACATTCGGAGGTGATACTACAATCATTTCAGTTAGGGCATCATTGGGCCTAAGGCCATTTTCAGCATTTCAGGAGACATTTTTAGCATGGCCGAAATTATAGGAGGCCATTTTTAGCAGGTCCGAAATTATAGGAAACCATTTTTAGTAGATCTGAAATTTTAGGAGGCTTCTTTCAGCAGACCCGAAATTATAGAAGGAAGGCATTTGCTGAGGGCTATACATTTTCAGTCATGGATTGATTGCAGGACATCTTTAGAAGGCTTTATTGTGGCAGAGGAAAGATTTATAGCTGCTGGTTCGTTTGTGCTACAAGTCTGATCCAATTTTCAAATTTTTAGGATAGGGCTTGGAACCACATTTTTGGTTCATATCTTCCTGATTACTCAGCATATCATTCTGGGTATTTTTGCATCGGATTTCTATCGTCGAGGAGATAAAGATAAGTGCATTTGGAGTTCCAAAATGCCATGATTTATTTTTAAGGAATTTTTCAAAACTCCTAGACATTTTTGAAAATTTGCAAGGAAGTACATTTTCAGATTTGGGGTGACTTTGGCTTGGGTGTTGGCATCTTCAGCATTGGTAAAAATTATTACAGCCATCTACAATCAGGTTTTTCACTTCTCATTTGGTATTTGGCATATTTTCTAAGAAATGTATGTTTTCAGCTGAGTACAAAATATAGCTTCAGCACTTTACTATTTTACATTGCACTTGTCTTTGTTTGCCATTTGGCATCATTGGAATGAAGGGAAGGCTAGGATTTTGCAAGTGAAAGAGTATTGTAATTTTTAGATTATCTAGATTCTATATTGCCAACCTAGGGTTGATGATCATATTATTGACTGAAATATGTATGGCATTGTTGCAAATTGTTGATATATGAATGGCATATGGTTTTGAGCAATTTCTTATGTTCAGCATTTACTTTCAGTAGTAGTCTTCAGTTGCATGTCAATTGTTTGACAAAATTTCTCAGTTCAGCATTAGAGGTTTTTAGTGGCCTATTGGTAGGGGTCATTACAAAATTGCAATGGTTTTCCATGGAATTTGGTTGGAATTTTACATCTAGAGCCTTGGATCATGTCCTCTACTCTTGTATATTCTTATCCTATTTCTCCTGCTGCCATCCCATCTAAGTCCCATCTTCATGCACCAATTTTGTCATGTTCACTTTACATATGGATGTTGCCTTCAGTTTTTTACATAAATATTTTAGTGCACCTCCAGTTCCACTTTGTGTTTTGTCTCTACCACTTTCTTAAAACTTATCATCATTGAAATTCCTCTCCCAAATTGCCTCTCATTATTTAAATCCCTTTTTCTCATGTGAAATTTTCCTAGAGGACTCTTGAGGGCGGGAGTGACGAAAAAGGTCATTAGAATGGGCAATTCTAGGTGATTAGAAAGAGCAAGATTGCACTTTCAAGCTATTTTTTCGATAACTTCATTTATCATATCAGAATTAGAATCCAAAATGCCCAAAAGACGGTCTAGGGTAAAGAGATGAACTATTGACCATTTGGGCTTTGAGACCACCACTCCTTTGAAGAGGACATCATGGGTTGTTGAATTGGTAGATTTCTAGATAGTAGAGTAAGATTTGGAGACCAGCATGTGCCAGGGAGATGTCAATTTATGGATGCAGTTTTAGAAACAATCAAAGGAAGTCCTTAAGGATGATTAAGACCAGACAACCTTCAAGGATGAAATCAAGCGACTTTGAGGGTTGCTTGTCTTATACAGCATATTTCAATTCCTTATGATTCGTGCTACAAACTTTGCAAAGTTCTGATGAATGGAGGTGATTGGATCAGCTAGTTGCACAAAGGAAAAATATTGAAAAATGGATTGATAAAATTTATGAACACTGTACAAGGGTGTTAAGAAAGTTGTATGTTTTGTTGGCAAAATTAGAAGAGGTCACATGAGATTTTTGGTATGGAAAGGAGTATTTCAATTTTTTTGTTTTACTTGAAAACAGTTTTAAAAAGGCTTAAACTTGTGAACAATCTGGGATCAATCAAGTTTTAAGGAAAGTTAATTTTCACATGGATAGTGCAGTGTAAGTTTTAAATGCAGATGCTTCTCGAGACTATTACTAGTTTGGATTTTTAGAAAATCAAATGATGTAGAAGTGCTGACTTTTTCTTTTGTGACTATCTTTAGGAGTGTTGCTTGCACGGGAGGCAGTAATTACCTCATAAAACATTTATCCTGCTATTAGACCTTTCAAGAGGTGTTATGTTTCTAAGATATGTCAAAGCTATAAAATCCTTTTTTTGTACTCTGACCTTAAGAGATTCATTTCGTAGGCATTCATCTCTCTTTCTATGCAATATATACTTTGGAATTTCTTAAATTTCCCAAATATAAGCAATCCATATAGGCTTAAACTGGCACATATGCTTGAGTCTGGTCTTTTCCATTTTGGGTACATGTTATTGCTAGTTTAATTCATATTATGAATTTATTAATTTGAATAAGATGTAGCCATTTTGATAGCATTCATTGTTATATATTCATTTGAAAATTTTCATATCACATGCACTTATATTATTATTTGACTAAGATCTGAAGTAATAAAATCTTGCAGATCAAGAATAAATGGAAAATCAAAAGTCAAAATATTGCTGCACTATGTGAGGAGGCAAAACAGCTAAAGAGTAAATTTAAGGAATTCCGCATTAACCATATTTATAGGGTAAACTGCAGACTTTATTTTGAGTTCTCTGGTTAACTTTGTTAGATACATTCTATGGACACAATATATAAAGTAGTTTAGTTTAGATTAAAGTGTTGGTTCACCATATACATTTAATGTATGGTTGCTTAAGTTTGATGACAGAGCTTATTGAATTTCTCCTGAAATAAAATGCTTTGATCATGAATGTATAGGAATTTATAAAGTGGGCAGTTTTTGAATTTTGGTAATAATAAATCAACAAGTGATGAAGTATGTTTTCATGGCATAGATAAAATGTGCCCTATGAATAGTAAGGTTTTAGGAGCTAAGAAATGTGAGCAAGAATTAGCATATTTATCCTTTTTTATTTGAAATTTTCTGATTTTTTCTGAAAATAAATTCAGATTGGGATTGCTCTAGTGAAGACTAATATTGGAGTTATCACATTTCTTTTATTTGACAGGAATTTAATGGTGAAGCTGATGCTTTAGCAAATGCTGCTATTGAGCTTAACAGTAAGCAATAAATTTTTGCATCTATGATGTATTTTTTTAGTTGTCATTTTGGCTATTAAAATTATTTTTAAGATTAAATTTTAGTGAATAGACTAATTATTTGATGTGCAGATGGTGAAATAAAAAATGATATGGCCAACTACAAACTAGACAATCCTCATGAAAGTGCATCTAGTTCACAAAGGAAAAGAAGCAAGGTTGATCTAGTAGATCCCGAGACGATGAGAAGCTGTTAACAATACTCATATTTGTTCTAATATCTGGAAGAATTGAAATCCTTTGTGTTTCAGAACATTCCTTTTTAATGGTTTCTTGATCTGGAGAATTTTCTATATAGTGTCTCTTGAAGATGTCTAATATGTGAAATATTTTTTTGAATAACTACACTCCATGGAAATCCCATGTAGCCTTGATCTCAATGTTTATATGCAACTAAAGTAGTTGCTCACAAAGTGAACTAGAAAGTATTGTTGCTTGTTTTTGCAGAAATCGTCAAAGGCATCTTTACCTTTAGAAATACCTCTTGAAAAATTATCAGAATCAAGAAGAACAATTGGCAGTGATGATCTACTAGATACCAACAAGGTAAGAAACAATTTTCTTAAGAATTTTGACAGACTTATCTTCTTTATGAAATCTTCATTTCTTGCAATATCTTTTGATGGATCATGTTGGATGTGTATCCATTAAGGATTTGATTATTTGAGGAAGACCTTTTTGTTGAATAGACTCATCATTTTGTCCTTTGGTTGTGGAATATTCAAATGCATGAAGTCTGTAGCAATTTGATTAATGCTTGAATTTTTTTAATTGTTAGCACTTTGTAATTGTTAGAAATAAATGACTACTATGGATGAGAGACTTGATTCTGTTGGCATAATTATATCGGCATTGGTAGATTCTGTTGCTTGGAACGTTTTCTCTCTTGAAAAGATGGTGTGAATCTGTGAGAATTTGCTTGTGCTTCAGAGGAGAGAACAAGGAAATATTGGAAGGAAAGGCTTCTGGTTGTGTTAAGAAAAAGATTGGATGTCATCTGCAGTTCAAAATTCTTGTTTAAGTGACTAGTAGCATCACTTTGCCTTTGTTTTATCCAATTGGCTATAAATCTTAAATGAATATGATTTGAGAAGCTGGATTTTTGCTCAGCTTTTTGTGTTTGTAAAATTCATTTTCAATGTTAATGGTGCCTATCAAAATTCAATTTCTATTTGGATGTGTTTGAATATGGTCCATGTTGATGGGTGTTCTATGATCACATCAACACATAATAAAGTGCCAAAGACACTCTATCCTCTCTTGAACAAAGACACCGCATATTCCAAGATTGCAAAGAAGATCATAAAGGCAGCTCGAACTGCGTACTTGTGACTTTAGGTGTGGATATGAGCTTGATTGACTTGATGTATTTTGATAACCCAAGGGGATTTATGCTATTTACTTGAAGTTTGTCAGCTTTCCTTTTGAATGATATGACAACAAAGTACTTGTTCCTAATTCTAACAAGACTTTGAAATACTCCAAAGAGATTAAAGGTTTAGGAATCCTACTATAATAATGATCCTAGAATGTGAGAGACCATGAATATTTTGTGAGCTCTAATAGGCTTGATTTAATTATCTTCCACCAATCTAGCAATCTTCTTAGGTAGATCATAGATGTTCAAATCCTTACCATGACACTAACTCCATCAATGAAAGCATATCAATGTGTAAGTAACAATTGGAGTTAGGCTTGTATTAAATCCATTTGACCACACAAAATGACATACAATCAGAAAGTCATAAATAGTATGGATTAGGCGAGTTTCAAAAATATTTATCCACAATTCCACCCATTCAACTAAACCACCCAAAGAAAATTCTAAACTAGATACTCAAAACAAATTCTAAGCTAATTGAGGGATGAAAGAACCCCACAACGCTTCACAATCATCACTAAATTACCACACTTTAATGATTTATTCCAATCATGGTAGTATCTTAGTGACAATTATCTAAAAACTCTCCCTTAGGAATGAAAGGAGTGGGGTTTATATAAGAGCGCCAAGTGCAATGAATGACTGGGATCAATCTGAAACCAATGGCCAAGATTTAACCTAAGGAAATCCTAATTATGACTGCTGCAAATATTAAATGACATGATTAAATACAATGCGGGAAAAGGGAATAGTCTCCAATTAGCCAATGAGAAAAATCAATGATAGGAGAACTAGTGAGAAAATTCAAAGATTCCATGTCCTGCAATCTGATTATTTCTAGAAGGTGCTTTCCATAGGCACACTTGGAATAATTTGGTTGGAAAAAGATGAGTGGATGCCAACTTGTCATTTAGCAACTTTTGTTTCAATTTTATTTTTCCATCCTCTCCCTTTTGAAATCTTCTCCTTGTGTGTCTCGACTTTGTAGTAGTTGAGTTCTTCGCATTTTCACCTTCAATAATTGAGATCCCTTGTCGTTGTCACCCTCATGGTGATCCTTCTATATCCTTGGCTTAAACTTGCTTAGCCTTAATCCTATTGACCTACATATTACTGAGCCTTTCTTGTTGATCTTTCTTCATCCATTTCTTCTTTGGCATCACTCCACATGCCTCCTTCACTTTCCTTGTATCAATCGTTTCTTTGATGGAACATTTCTTCTGCATTGTCTTGAATTTCTCTTGTCCTTGAACTCGGACCTGAACTCAAACTTGTTCGGGGACCCCCTTTATATTTATAGTAGGTGCTATAGATAGGGTGACCCCTATCCATATTAGCATGCTCGGTTGAATCTTGGCTGGTCACTGCCATTACAAAGAGGGGTTTGATTGGGATGGATAGCATTGATGTCCATACATAATGATTGGGAGATAGCCTCACTAGCTATAAGGTTGCACCGGACCAAAATGGCCTACCACATTCTTTCTTTTTGGCCAGAGTAACACAACAAAGTGCCCGCCCTAGATTCTTGAGGTGCTTCAGATCATCTTATCCTATCTTATCTGCCTTCCAGCAGAGAAGGTAGGAAGATATACTTTGGGTGAATTCCATCTTGTCTTTAAACCAGGACTTGTCTCCATGTCCTTGCTTGATGAAGGCTTGATCCTGAAATAATTCCTTCAAGCTTGATTTTAAACTATTCTTGCCTTTGTTTAACCTTCCTTGTCATCTCGGAGTGCTATCCTCCTTTGAACTTAATCTTCTTGAACTAGTCCTCTTCACCCTTTGATCAACCATTATCCTGTATAGAGCTCAAAGTTAGTAACCTTACAAGCAAATCAACTTGTGAAAAAGTTTCAGAGTTTTTTATTCCTGATTTTGCTATTAGGATTTATGACTAAGAAAATCAGAGCATTAAAGGTTGTGAATGAAGTTTAAATCTGAAGACGAAGTTTGAAGACGGCCCCACAAACTAAAAAAATTAGGCTCCGATATTTTGCAAAACATAATTTAGGCATTAGTCTTACTATTTGATAATGAAAATAGCATTTGAAAAGCTGATTGGTTTCATCAACAAAATTTGAAGACACTTGCAACTCTTTACCTGGATGCTTCCTCTTTAAAATTTCTTACTTTGGACAAGAGGAAGTGGTATATTTACTTCCCCTAGGGGTCGGATTTGAGTGAAGGCAAAGCTTTACATTTTTTTTTCAAATTGCAGCCCTTGGACAAATTTCAAACCTTTGGTCTAAAGCTTGAGCTAGCACCTGCAATTTTCCCAAGTACAGAGGGCTGAAATTGTACAGAGACGACTTGCTTGATGGCTGTACAATTTGTCTAGGGTAGGGACCGTACAGTGTGGAAGGTACAGGAATGGCCGTATGGTAGTTATGCTCTAGCCATATGGTGGAAGAAGGTAACCAGCTCACAGCAATGTGTGTGGTTAAGAAGGCTATATGATGATTAAATGATGGCCGTATGGTGGTCAAGGATGGCTGTACGGTGGTCAATGCGGGTCGTACGGAGATGGAGGGGTGGTGCATGGTGTGAAGGCCAAGAAGGCTGGACGGTGGACAGATGGAGGAAGGAAGGGGAGTACGGAGGTGTGGGTGGAAGACAAAATGAAGGCTGTATAGACAATGAGGAAGTAGAATGGGAATGTTTGGAAGCCGCATGGATAGGTGTCTGAGCCGGGAATGATAAACCACAATTGTGAATGCAACATTGTTCATACATAAACACAATAGATTTAGATGAAATCTAGACACAATAATAGAGACTTGAAGATGAATAATCCTTCAATTGATATATACCGAAAGATGATGCTCCGATTTGCCAGATCTGAGCGAAGTGTTACAGGCGACGGAATAGGGTGAGGGTTAAATCCCACCGAACCCAGATAAACCAAATAGGGAAGGTCTTTCACTTCCGAAATGGCGAACAACAGAGAACTCCAACAGGAATTCGCAGTAGAGAGAAAATAATCCAAATTGCATACCTATGACTACCTACAAGCCGTGCTTAAATACCCGTCGTAGAAAACCTTTCTGAGAGTGTACAAAGATAGCCAATAGCCACACCTATGGAAAGAGTTAAATAAAAATGGGTCCTTGATATACTAAATCAATTGGAACCACAAATACAAATATTATTAACTTGAGTCCCATATTAATTAATTAAAGTAACTAATTAAAGGTCCTTTTATTATATTATTTAAATTCTGGGACCAATTAATTAATTAATTAAATTTAATTATTACATTAAAATTTGGGGACATGACAGCACCCCTTAAATGTTTTTTTTCCACCTTTGATTCTCCAAACACATCGGTTGTGAGGTTGTGCCCCAGTTTGTGCAAAGGAAGGCAATCCTGAATTTTTTTCTGTTTACCTAGAAAATCATTGATTTTATAAGATGGCAATTTTCAGACTTTAACCTGGGATTTGAACTTGGAAGAATTTTGTAGAGATTATTTAAAATTGTGGTACATCAGATTTTCTGTTTATATCAGACTTTTAAATATATGATCTTTCTTCATGAGCACCCCTCTTTGCTCATCTTTGATCTTTCCTTGAATGCTGGTTGCTGGCAGCTTTATCCTTGATTGATCAGCTTCTCTTTGTTTCCCTTTGACCTTATTCTCGAGTCAACCCTTTTCATTGAACTTCCTTCTCACTGCTTGGTGGTCTTTTAAAGTTTTTGCTGGGCTTAGATGAATATCTTGGTGCAAGAGCGCCAGGAGCACAATGGAGCTCCAAGACCAAATTTTCTTTCAAATCTTATAATGAGGCCAAGGAAAAGGCCATGTATATATATATTTTTAGTCTAGACATGTTTATTATGTTCACCTGATTCCATCTTGTAAGGCTAAAAGGCCAATTTGCATTGTAAGGCCAATCAAGACCTAGAGGGTCAAAATTAGTCAATCTGGATATATGTGGTAGATCAGCATGGTAATGGTGCCCTTGATTCATTTAAGGTATGCTTGGCACAAATTTGATGTAGTAATGTCCATTTGGAGTTAGTAATGTCCAAATGATATTCATATTGGTGGTTGATTTTGATTTCAAACCTATTCTGGAATGAATTTTGGTGAATTTACTTTCAAATGAATTATGTTGGAGGATTGGCTGTTCATTAGAGGGAGACATCCATCATTTTCTTTGCAAATTACATCCGAACCCTCACTTCTAAGGGTTTCCACAGAGCTTGTTTAATTTCTTTACTTTCCACCGTTTAAAGCCTCTGATTTTCTCGAATATGTCAGCAATTTGAAATACCAAGCCAATGAACTTGGTTTGAGATTAAAATACTTGGTATTTGTGGAGAACTTTGATGCCCTATGTCTATTGTTTATGAGTTTGATTGGTTGCCAATTACTATTGGCAAAAATGTCATAAATTTTATTTCAGCCATTGGATCTTTCCATAAATTGGGGAGATGTTCTGTAATTGAAAAATCTAAAACCTGACTGAAGCAATTGGCTTCATTATCATGTTTGTGGAAGTTATAAATGACTATCTGCTACAGTTTATTGTGACCAGCAAGCCATGAGTTTCAAATCAGAATATGATTAGTCAACAAATGCAAGGTATGGACAATCCTAACGAGTGTTTGGTGTGATTAGTTATTGGTAAAGGTGGTCTATTTGTCTTGATTCCAAATTGTGTTAACAATGAGAATAAAGAAACCTTTGACTCATGAAGGTTAAGTTGTTGCATATAAGAGTAATGTACTGTTTGCCTTGAAGCTTGATTTTGTAGCATGAAAGAACAGTAGGAATATGATCCTTGAAAGTTGTTTTGATGAGTTACTGATTGAAGACTTTGAAGATGTGTATGAACAGTCCCAAGGAAGTGCAAATCAGAATAATGACAGTCAGAATAAGATATGCTCTGGAATGGCTGGTGAGCAAGTGTAAGTTTCTTGGTACCATGCATAGAGTTTCTTAGTTTACTGGGAGGTTTAAGGGGGTAAAGTGTTTGTTGATAGAGTTGTTGAGTAGGATCTCAAGGAGTCTAAGGAGGGTGTGTCCAGACCTCCAACGTTTTGGGTGATTGGCTTATGAAGTATTCGGATTCCATTGAATTGGTGAATTGAAGTTTTTAAAGAAGGATAGATATTCCTAAGTTGTGATCAGCATTTAAATGTAGAGGCCAAATGTTTCTTGGATTAGTCAAAGACATGGGAAGTTTGCCGTTTTCCTTGAAGTTGCCAAATTTGTAATGTCCCCTTCTCCGCACTAGCCTTAATGGCACCTAGTTGGTCTATCTTTCCATCCGGATAGGCTAACGGCATGTGATTTAGGATGCCAGCCAGGCATAGGAGTTTGGGTTTCAGTTGAGGAGATTTAAATGGGAAATCCTAAGGTTTAAGTCACTTTATTATATTGAGTTGAAATATAAAGTACTTTATTATTTAAATTTTAAAGTTACTTTAGGACAAAATGACTTAAGTGACTAAAAGATGTAATAGTCTTTTATCCCACATTGCTAAGATGTTTGTATCTCCCTACACTTCGAGGTTATTTAAGAAAGCTTTTGCCTTGGGATTGACACAACGAGTTTATGAAAAGTTATGTTATTGGAAATTCCAAAAAGGTTGCTTTAATGTGACTTGGCTATTTCTTGAGGACGAAACCTCTTGAGAAAAGAGTGAGACTGGACGTAAACCCAGTGACTCATATTTCAGTCTGGACTAAGGATTTGGATTGTTACATTGGACATCTGAAGTGAACTAGGAATCTCTACCGCAGGAGGAAGGAAATCAGATACTGAAGGTGACTGTCTGAGTTAGCAATGTACAGCTCATAACAGCAGGCGTGGGTTACTTGGAAGGCAGAAGAGTGAGCATTCACAACTGAGAACAGGGTGAGTCTTAACGTGAATCCAACTCACCATTCTCATGGGTCTGTATCATAGTCAGTTCCCACCTTAGCAACATTACACAGCAGGGATTAACGTAGGAGTTTCACAACAGCGATTGGCACTAGATGTGGGTTCCACAGTAGAAACACTGGACGAGACTTCCTTTCTACTAAGATAATTCCTTTCTACTGAGATAACAGGCAGTAGGTGATGGGAGAAACAGTACACGTAAGCTAGAGATGACTGCAGCTAGGTTCCAGAAGGTATAACAGTGACCTCTTACGGCAACACCAGAGTGGACTCTCTTTCAATAGTCGGCATTTACTAGCTGGAAACCGGGTCTGTTGTGATCAATGTTCAGCCCTAGCAATACATATGTATTTTGCAGCCTCTTAACTCATTGTTGTTCTCTTGTTTGAGAGGAATATAATGTTTGATTAAATCTCCTCAGCCTGTTCGTATTACAATCTTCATTTATGTATTCATCACTACATGAGAGTTTCGAAATTATTGCATCCAACTGTTAAGTGGTCGTTATCTATTTGTAAAACAATAGTTAATTGATTATGTTCAGGTGTCTCTCAACTGTTTGCTAAAATGTTTGATTAGTAAATCAATTTCTACAGTGAGTGAAAAATCGAAATCTGCAGTGGTATGACAGCAGTAACCTTGCTTAACATTTTCATTCTTATGACAACTGTTTGACAAAATTACTGCTAGTCAAAGTTCACTTAGTTGATCAAAACCAGCAGGGTTTCTTACAATTGCATTTGATGAAACCTTGAGTCAGGGATGTTGAGTGATGTGAGTAGAGCCTTTAAATCAATATGATAGCAGAAGTTGTCAAATAGGAGAATGCTTTTTATCTTGTTAGATGCCTTAATCTATGAAGCAAAAGCCTTTTGTGGTGTTTTGGTCAGTGAGTACCCTAAGAGTTGTGTTTTTGTAGGAAGCTTTGCATCTAATTGGTATTGAAGCTAGCAGATCTTGAGTGTGTAGATAGAGCGCCAAAGGAGGCAATCTACACCAAGACCTATATAAGAGATTTGAGTTTTGTATTAGTTGTGGTTGCATAGGTTGAGGAGATAGCCTAATGAGTGGTTGCCAAAAGATTCGGTAGAGAGGAGAGACCTAGGTGAGGCAAGGGCAAGATGAAGCCGAGTGAGAGAGTTGGTGAATACATTGAAGGAATAATTGAGAGATGAGGGTTCATCGAAGAAGAAACAAGAAGAGTGAAAGAGGATGGAGGAAGAGAGGAAGAGGAAAGAAGAAGAGAGAAAGAGGAAAGAGGAAGATACGGGGCAAAACGAGATTAGAGAGTTGAGGCAGGAGATGTAACAAATAAAGGAGGAGATGGAAGAATTGGAGAGAACTACTGAGGAGAAGCAACCAAGTTGGCACTTGACAGGCAAAATGAAAGTGGTATGGCCTATTCAAAGGGTAAGGAGAAAGAGAAGGATTTCATTGTGAGAAAATTTGGTCTTGGAGCTTCATTGTGCTCCTGGTGCTCCTGCACCAAGATATTCACCTAAGCCCAAAAGAACCCTTGATGGAAGAGGGTAGTGAGAAGACTGAAGAAGGCAATCGAAGACAAAAGAAAACCTTGATGGAAGAGGGTAGTGAGAAGACTGAAGAAGGCAATTGAGAGTGTGAAGAAGTAACAAACAATGAAGAGGAATCTGATTTGTGGATGGTTTATGTAGCCCTCGAGGAAGAGTGGACAAGAAATGGTGGACTTGAATTAATAGAGGTGATGGTGCTAGAAGAAGAAGTGTATGGTGATGGTGTTCATGTTGCTGATGAACAAATTACAGGAAGCAACAGATGTTTGAAGAAGTGGATAGAAAATGGCAAGAGTTGCAACGAAACCGTGAGAAAAAGAGCAATGTTCCTATGCATGTTTATGGTGCTAACGCACTGATTTCTGTTTATGGAAATGCTGTTTTTATTACTTTGGTGCAGGATCCAAGGAAAACAATGTGGAAAAGGTGCAATTTTTTTTCCATAGACTCACGTGTTTCGGCAACAAATTTGACAAACCAAGAGTGAAGATGAAGGATAGGATCAAGATAGGGTACATTCCTAAAGTACCTAGTTGAATGGAATGACAAAGTTGATAAATAGCCATTTGAAGACATGAAATTCTGGACAGCATGAAGGTTGTTGTACCCCACTTCCAAGGACTTGAAATTCTTCTTGGGGGGGAGTATGGTGTAGGAGCACCAAGAGCACAATGAAGCACCAAGACCCAATTTTTGGTCAAATCTTGTAATAAGGCAAATGAAAACGTCATTTATATTAATTTTTAGTCTAGACATGTTTATTATGTTCATCTGAGTCCATTTTGTAAGGCTGAAAGGCCAATTTGCATTGTGAGACCCATAGTTTGTGTTTGCCAAAGTTCTGTGAACATTGTTGTGTAACATTACAGCAGCTTATTCATTTTAAAACCATATCTTGATGACAAACCTGCTGAAAATCTGTTGAATGTAAAATTTTAAATCTGGCTTCTTGTAATAAACTTGGCTGAGACCAGAGGTCCTGATCGTATGCTCTATTTGATGACGATTGGTTTTGCTGTAAACTATTATGCAAAGCAATTGTATCATCTGTCAATATTCTAAGAATTTAGTTATTTGTTCCATGTTTTTGGCTGTGCTGGGTTGGTTGTTGCTCTATTTTCAATAGCTTATCATTGTATAATAATAGAGAGTCCTTCATAAAATTGAGTTAGTTTTTCAAACAAACTGAATCTTTTGAGCAGTTTATTTTGGTTGTTAATGCAGGATTTATTGGATACTGCTTCTCCTTCAGTTGAGTGCCTTACAAAGACATCTAAGCCTAGAAGAATGAAAAGAAAAGTTGGTGTAATGGAACCTAATAAGGTGAGAAACAAGTGTCATGGTGCGGAATTCATAGTGCCTTTATTAGTTGCATAGAAGAGTTTATATGATTTCAATGAAAAATTCATTATTGAATAATTTTTGGTTCTAGTGATTGTTAGATATCTGATCAGTAATGTCATTCAATGAAATATGGCTGGAAGGATTAGATTTTCACGTGTGACATTGTTTTTTGAAATGGTTTCATGTCCTGTAGTTTTTTTGCAGGAGATGATTGAAGTTTCTTCTCTATTAGAGGAAGTTGTTGGAAAGTGTAGCAAATCTAAAGAGACGAGAATGAAGCTTAAAGTCACAGATTCTAATGAAGCAAGAAATCTTGCTTATACTCTATTATTTTATTTTGATTCCATTCTGCAAAAGTTAAAATGCTAGAATATTGTATGCAGCCTCATTTTAAGTGCTTAACAAAGTTCAATTATTTGTTGACAATCAATCTAATTTGTTTTACAATACTTAAGAAAATATCCAAATTTTGTGTAACTACAACAAATGTTTCTGCAATCAAACTGAAATGGGAATGCTTTCTTAGAAGAAACTCCTTTGATTGAGACGTGTCTATTTTCATTGAAAGCCTCTTTTCAATTGCAGGCACCTCTTGAAAAACCATTGACTTCAAGGAAAAAACACAAACTTCACAGACATTCTGATGAGGTGAGAAACAAATTTCTAGATATGTAGTTGGCAATGTCCATATTTATTGAAATATTTGGAGGAGTTTAGATCCTTTAAAATTTCATTATCTATTGGTTTCTTTATTTGGACCCAATTCAGTATATTAATGTTGTTGACATTGCCAATGTTTCTGTATGCCAACTTTGTGTACAATTGATTTCTTGTCATGAACCCTATCTAGGACTCGCATACAAGCTCATCAAAGGAACTTGTTGGAAAGGCCATGATTCACAAAGAAATCTAGGGAGGGAAGCTTGATATGATAAATTCTAACAAGGCACATAGAACATTTTTGTGTTGTTAGTTTCTGTTGCTAGAGCTCTTATTGTGATAATCTACTTAAAGCCTAATCCTTGCGTTTATAAACAGTGGGATCATATTGCTCACATTAATTGTATATAGTTATTTCTTTGTAGCTTGTCAATATTGAATATTGTTAAAAGAGTGTCTTAGATCTTCGTAGTTTTTGTAAATTGAAATATTTATCTTACATGTCTATTGCAGACAAGTCACAAGGTTCGAATTCAAATTCGAGTTCATCGACCATGAAACTTGGATGAAATTCGGCAAGGATAAAAAATTGGAAAAAAAAAGAGACATTAAATTGAACTTTATATAAATTTATGTATTTTTTAATCTATAAGTAATATATCCACAAAATCGGCAAAATAGTTTGACATTGCTAAATAATAAAACCGAATAGCTTGATATTAGTTTAAAATAAAATAATCTTATTATAAATAACAATATTATATTAAGTATCTTAAAGTTCGGATGAAGTTCGGAAAGGGTAAAAATTCGCTCAAATTTGAACTTCATGGATGAAATTCGGCGAATGCTGTGACTTAGATTGCAGATGATGTGCTTGTTTTCCTATCAAATAAAAAGAATAAAGGAATTAATTAGTGTCAGCAGAAAGCATAAGGATTCGGGACAACAAAAATATTCTATCAAAATATTTTGATAACTGCATTGTTCCAAAATTGTAGAAAAAATACCATCCTTGGAAATAAAGAAGGCTTGCTTTCCATGATCCAATTCAGTTTTTCAACACTTTGGAAAGTTAACAACCTTATCATGAGAAAACATAATCAATAAATTCAAATGAAAATTAATCATTGCACAACAAAATGGATTTTACCTCTTGGCTGGCCCAAGTCTTTAGTGCCATTTGAAAAGAAACCTTTATCCTCCTATTTGCCATCATCAAAATCCTAGCCAGCGTCCAAGACTTGGTGATTAACCTACCACACACCTTCATTCACATGAGTTTTGGGTTGTTTCTAGGTCTGTTGGAACTACCTTCATCTGCATCTTCTACACTCTTGTTTTGGTGTTTTGGTGTTGGGGCAAAGAACCATTTCATTAGATAATTGTGGAGATCAAGACTTTTCTATACATTGTCCACACAAGATTTTTTTTTTTTCGTAGTTGGGGTAGATGTACACATTTTTGTGAACAAAACGGTGGCAAACAAGAGTCCTAAAGTTTTCAAGCACAATCACATCTTTAGATGGCTTACTCTAGTAGCAGTTAGGGTGATCTTTCTTTGAATTGTATCTTAGGTGCCTGGCCTTATTAATCTCAATAGGGGCTATGGATTGAAGGGAAACTAGTAGAGGGATCTTCCTCCAACAAAGCTTGTATGTTGGGAGTTTCATCAAACTAATCTTATCTCTCTATTGATTGAGTAAATCAAGTTTCTTTTTATTGAAAAATGGAGGTTTAGTTTGCAAATTTCATTTAGGTAGGGAAGGTAAGTTTATGTGCGACTCCTTGCATTCAATTTGCTTAACTTCTTCTATGTAGTCCAATTCTATGTATTGTTTTGTACTTACATTTCATAGTAAAGTTGTTTTATACTCACATTGTATACTCTTTACTTTTACCTAGATAACATGAACGTTTGTTAGGTTCTATAGTATGTAACTTCAAAAAATAAGACTAATATCTTGTTTTTAAGTAGAAGTGATGATAAGGCTTGTGAAATTATAATTGCTCTATGTTCAATGTTAACAAAGGAGACAAATGCTCCTTAAATAGAATTTATGACAATCTTTCGATAATGGGAATAGTCAACAATATAAAAATGAAAGACAAGAAAGGTAAATTACTAAAACTAAGTAAAGAAAAAAGCAATAAAAGGAAGTTTTTGACCATTATAACATTATTACAATATTATTTTACTACCATCCCTCAATGGTCATTCTGATAAATACCCTACAAAAAACTTGACATAATGTACAAGTCATTTGGCCACAATTTCTTCTCTTTAAAACATTCTGCGACATGATCCTCTTTTGATATCGTCCTTGGTTGGTATTTTGATTAGTAAACCACTTTCTACAAAATTTTCTCATGACGAAGAGCAAGAACAAGTTTAGTGCCTTCCAACCTGACGTTGGGAAACCAAGTCATCCCTCCTATTATCTAGAGTCTGGGATCAATCTTCTCAAAATACTTCTTTTTTTGTTGATAAATATTTAAAAATTGGCAAAAAGCTTTGAAACCACAACTTTGCCAAGAAGGGTCAAAAGAAGTTTTTGCTCGACAACACCAAGATTTTGTGGGAAACTAATCAACCATTGATACAATGCTGAGATCACTCACAATTTTTGTGAATTCTTTTATTTGTCAAAAACTGGAGCACACTTGCAGGAATACTATTAGTCTTTGCCCTAGCAACTGTACGCACGACCCAAAACAATTTGCAAGAAACCATAATTTTTTTTATAAAAACCATCAAAATATTTTTTCAAAGATTGAAAGCAATGATTTTTTGAAAAAAATCCCAAAAGCCCTTTTTTTGAGAAAACTAAAATTCCACAATGATTTTTTAAAAAGAGGTCAAAAAGTAGCAAAGCCACAACAAATAAGGCTCCCAATTTTGGGTTGAAAATTGAGCAAAGCCTTTTACATCAAAGAAATCACAATTTTTGGGAAAAGAAGTGCAAAATTCTGTAATGATCATGAAAATCATTGTTGTGCAGCATTGCACTACAAAAATCGATTGCATGAACAAAAATACTTCCTTTACAGTAGAAAGAAGACCCATGTTTTTTGATGAAAAGTCATAGAAAACCTTTGTAGATCATAAAAAAGAAGCTGCAGAAGCCATGACTTTTGTTCTTACAAAATCACCAAAAACTGAAAAGCCTTGATTTTATTAAAAAATGGAGCCAAAAAAATCTTGTGAAGATTTCCTCATGAAATGTTATAGGAAAACCACAAATCTTATTCTATAAAAAAATTGGCCAAAAACCCCATGATTGTTTATCTAGAATAATCAGGCAAGAATTTTTTTTTTCTTCAAACGTCTGGGTAATTAAGTTAAAAATTTTGTTTGAAAAATTTGCGAAAAACAAACCTCTACTTTGATACCATGAAATGATAATTGATTGATACAACCATGGACTCTATATTTTAATCCTCTTCCATTAGCAGTCTACGATGGTCCAGTTTGGATTAGATTGTATAATATGCCTATTGAATATTGGAGTGAAATTTGTCTTGAAAAAATTGACAGAACTTTAGGCACATTATTGGGCATTGATTTCGATATTCTTGAAAATAACCCTTACTCTTACGCTAGAGTTAAACTAGCCGTTGTCTAAAACGTTCCGGACCACATTCTTCTTGCTACTGCTAATGGCTACTGGCAACAAAGTATTGAAATTGAAAAGGACATTGTTCACTGTTCCAAATGAGGTAGTAACTTGCATTCTCCTTCTAAGCGCACCATTTTTGTGAGAACAATCAGAATTAGATTGCCTAAGAAATCATCACAAAAATGAATAGAAAGACCAAAAAATTCGCACCAGAATCCAAACTTTGTTAATATGGCTACCCATTCACAACCTTTGACCAACAATGATCAAACTCATGTCCTCAACTCTCATTCACATAATACTACTTCGACTAGTAACCCCAACAATGTTTCTGCTGAAACCGTTGCGAACTCAATTGATGAGAATGACTCAATCTTAGAGATGGAGAACTTTAGAGATGAACTTGAGAATCTCAATCTTAGGTGCATAGTCAATCTGCAAACATCCTTCTTGACAGAGAAAAAGGTTCGAGAGGAAGGAAAAACAATAAGCAAGTTAGAGAATCAAGAGCAAAAGAAAATTGCATGATCAATGTTATGGACTTTCTCGAAAAAACCAAGGGAGATGATATCTACCTTGGCAAACAATGAAGACTCTATGATGGAATGTCAGGAGACTTACATCCCCTGACAAAAAATGCTGGTCAAAAGAGCAATCTACAAAACAAATTTTGATGCCATTCTGTTACGAGAGACCAAGCTTAATGGTGTCAAAGAACTTGATTTCTTAAATGGATGTTCTAAATGGGACAACCTTTTTCAAGATGCTAAAGACACCCTTGGTGCACTAGGAAATATGTGGAATCCTTACTCAGTTTCCGTCTTGCCCTTGGCCTTCCATGACAACTAGATGGCTTGTCATGTTTTGCACTCAAAATCCAAACTTAATTCCCCATTTTTAATGTTTATGGGCCGTCAAAGACTAAAGACAAAGCATAGCTTTGGTTCAACATCTCTACCTTCATTAACACTCTTGATAAAGGAAGCATTATTCTTATTGGTGATTTCAATGCTTTACTAGATCTAGATGAAAAAAAAAAGATTTATAAAGAGTTTCATAGTCATGGATGACTTCAAAGATTTCATTTCCACTTTGAAAGTCATGGATGCCATCCCCAAAAACGGTCAATTCACCTAGACAAATAGAAAGATTAATTTTTATAATATCTTAGAAAGAATGGATAGATTCTTCATCGCGAGGACTCGATTGCAAGTACTACCTCTTTTTCTTTTGCCATCTTACTTCAAGCCGGGTCGGATCATCTTCCTCTTCTGCGTTAATTGGATTAGGAGACCTCTAGCTTTAGAAACTACTTCAAATTTCACAATATTTGGTGGAGAGACCCATATTTTCACTCCCTTTTAAAATCTTAGTGCATAAATAGTGATTCTCAGGTACACCAAGCTTCATTTTTACCAAAAAATTGCATCATCTTAAGAACATAATCAAAGCTTGGAACAAATATTCTTTCAAAAATATTTTTGCCAAAAGGCTTGGAATTGAAGAAAAGCTTGAATCTCTTCAATCTAAGGATATGATATTAGGGATGACCAACTCTGAATTTGAACAAGAAAGACCTAAAAAAAGAAGTATTTGGAAATTCTACAGAGAGCAAATTTACTGAAGGGAGAAATCTTGAGAATTGTGGATCATTGAAGGCAATCTCAACACCAAATTCTTTCATGCATCTACCAAAGCTCATAGATCCTAAAACAAAATTAATGCTATTAAAGATGTACAAGGCAATTGGACAACGTCAGAAGAGGATATTTCAAACATAGTCATTGACTACTTCTCTAAACTCTTAGGTAATCCCTCTCACCCTTCTTTAAATTTTGATCTTTCTAGTCTTCTAGACATGAGAGTTACTCATGATGACAATCTTATGTTGATGCAACTTTTCTCCTTGAAAGAAATTAAAAAGTCACTTTTTCTCTGCATCTACATAAAGTTCTTGAGCTAGACGACATGATAGTAGAACTGTTCCAAAACAGCTAGGACTTCATGGCCAATGACATCCTAGCTCTTATTGAAGATTTTTGGAAACATGAAAAAAATGTCAAAGAAATAAATCATACTTTGATTGCTTTGATCCCCAAGAAGCAAACCTGTGAAACAATGTATGATTTTCGCCACATTGCTGTTTGCAACACCATAGATAAGGTCATCTCCATGGCATACTCAAATAGGCTCAAGAAGGTTCTTCCCAATCTCATTTTAAAACTTCAAAATGGTTTCAAACCTGACAGAGAAATTGCAGAGAATATTATGTATGTCTCAAAAATTCTTTATATGATGAAGAATGAAAGAACAAGTGGTATCGTTATTGAACTTGATGTATCCAAAACTTTCGTTAGAGTTATCTTTTCTTGCCATTGCTTTAAAAATATTTAATGATCATTGGATAGAGAACATTCTTTTATGCATTTCCTATGTTAGTTATTCTATTCTTGTCAACGGTAATGTCAATGTCTTTTTCAACGCTTGCAATGGTCTGAGGCAAGGAGATCCTCTCTCCTCCTTCCTCTTTGTTTTAATGGAAAAAGTATTGGGTAGAGCCATTTGTTCCAAGAGCAGGGAAGGGCTTTGGAAAGGCATTCCTATTCGCCAAGAGTAGACACAAACACAAATTCCCAATTTGCAAATGACATTTTGTTATTTGAGGAGGCATCATTGAGACAGGCAGTCATCATGAATGAGGTCCTTAAAGATTACTTTGGGGCCTTAGGACAAATAATGAACAAAGACAAATCCCAAATCTTCTTCTTCAATACCAATAGATCATTACAAGGGAAAATCACTAGCATTTTGGGTTTCAACAATGGTTCTCTCCCATTAAAATACCTAGGTATTAAAATCAATGTTGGTGCCAAACAAAACCAGATTTGGGAGGAAGTAATCAATAAATCTCTCAGTAAAGTCAAACAGTAGGCCAAACAGTAGGGCATAATCTTAATGATAAAGGTTGTTCTTTCATCATTTCCAATCTATAGCATGTCCTACTTCAAAATGTCTTATTCAACAGGGAAAAATTACAATCTACTCAAAAAATTCATATGGGAAAATGCCATGGAGAGCAGGAAAATTCCACTTATCAAATGAGAAACAACATGCATTCTCAAAGAAGAGGGGGGAGTAGGACCGAGGAAGATGGAATTGCAAAACCTTGCCTTGGGTGCCAAAATGGCTTGGAAAATGTACAAACAACCCGACAATCTTTGGTGCAAAATTTTCAGAGCTAAATACCTTGATCCCGAAGATACAGAGAGAATCCTCTCCATTGCAAATACTTCAAGAGGATCAGCCTATTGGAATTTTCTTTGGGATAGTAGGCACATTCTCATTCATGGTAAAATAGTCAGATTTCAGAGAGACACATGGCAAGGAGAAAAGCCCATCAACAGAGATTTTGAGGATCAAGAATGGGCACTCTTCATCGAATCCAGTATAGGAGACAAAGTAGTACATTACTTTGAAGGAGTTGCCTCACCAAGTGAAAAAAGGTTGTGGAAAACAATTGTTGTAGGGGACAAAGCCAACTGCCAAAAAATTGAAGACATTTTACAAAGCAGAACAATAATAACTCCAACTAAGGACAATAGTATTTATTGACGTGCAGCAAAAACAGGCTTCTATACTAGTAAATTAGGATGTGAAGCTCAAAGATTCTGTTCACACAATCCACATTGGCCAAGTTAGCCTTGCTGGAAGAATGTTGTTCTCCCTAAAGCTGGGGCCTTCTTTTGGTATATCTGGTCCCAATTGGTGTGTACTTTGTAAACAAAATGAGGAAATCTCCAACCATTTGCTTCTACATTTCACGTATGTTTCTCGATGCTCGGATTGTTTCAGTGACATGGTTAATTTATACATAGTCCGTAACGAGAAATTATTGGATTTTCTTCTGGCCTAGCCAAAGAAAACAAAAAGTAAATTGCGATATCTTTGGTTAGTCGGACCCTCATCATTGATTGCTTGGCATATATGGAAGGAGAGAATCAAATGAATTTTCAAAGATAAGTGCATCTCTCCAGATAACTTAATATGCATAATCAAATCAGCCACAGAGGAAAATATAAATGGCAAACCAAATAAACATACTAAATTTTCTCATGATTGGGACAAAGCAATCAAAACAAAATGGGCTTTCAAAAACCATGGTAACATTGTATTGCACAAGAGAAACTCAAATATAAAAAATACTATATGGTAGGCACCACCGAATGATTGAGTCAAACTCAATTTTGATGGAGCCAAGAAGGGTAATCCAGGTAATGTAGGCATTGGAGTAATTATTAGAGATCAAAGGGGCAAACTCATCTCAGGCTTATTTGGAAGTATTGGAATGGCTACAAACAACAAAGCATAAATCAAAGCTTTAGAAGAAGGTATGTTTCTATGCATAAATGACAATCACCCCAAGCTTCTCATTGAAGGAGATTTGCACACCATCATTAATGATGTTACTCAATCCAAATTTCAAAATTGAAAATTAAACAAATGTCTCCCTAGGATCAACCACCTCGTCAAGTAGTTGCAATCATATATTATTCAACACACATAGGAAAGGGAGCAAAACAGTTGATGCACTGGAAAATTTAGGTGTATATTCAAATGAAATCATAATGATTTTAGCAAATAACACTCCCATCTTGGAGAACAAACAAAATGCTATCAAACAAGACTCCTTACTCATCCCTAGAGAAGGAATTGGTTAGTCAATCACTGCCAATTCTTCCTACAGGTTGTGTGAGATTCATAATGATTATAGGGATTAGTTGGTAGTTACTCAATCTTTCATTATGCTTTGTCCAGATTACTTGGTAATCTATATCACATGCTATTACCAAGATAGATTGAAACAAAGACTTGACAACCTTTTTGGGATATGCAACGTTTGGCTATGCAAATTTTTAGAATAATGACTCCATTTGTAGGGCTCAATTGCATGAACTTTGATAGCATATTGGAAAGGCAACTTTAAACCTATTCTTCACAGAGGAAGATATCTATGAAGTAATCCTAGGCATGATCGATATCTCCCTCAACCTCAATTAGCATTGGTGTGACGGTCAAGTTTACGAGGCGGCCCTGGTTCCATTGATTGATGTTTTGAAATCCAAAGAGAGGTGTGTGGAAATCATCAACGGGCTCATCAAACCAGTTGACGACAATGCCATGGTAGAAGCTATATTCAACCTACTTGTAGGAAAGAGACGCGGCATCATGGGGGTTTCATTTGACCCAGATAACGACTACCCTTAAGAAGATGGCACAACGAAGGAGATAAGAGAAGAGTAAAAGTATTCAATGTCGATTTGTAGGGATATTGAAGAAGAACAAAGGAATGAAAATCCAGAGGATAGAATGGTAGTCATCCAACAAAATAGGACTTTCCTCAAGGGAGCCTGGAAAATATATTGGACTAAGATCTTTTGGATTTTAGAGAACTGCAGGATTCGAGGGACGGGGGGCTCTCTCAAAACATATGAGAGAACCATTTCAACTTTGGAGAGCTCACATCACAATTACTACATCACTTGCTCTTCAAAAGTTGATTTGTTGTGTTTGTAATATTTAATACTTAGTAGATTGGACTTAGGTTGTGTTTGTTTTTCATGTTGCTAAATGGGTCACATCTTCCTTTTGTGATTGAAGAAATGAACTATATGTGAAATGTTGAAGCAAAACTCAATATCACATTCTTAATATGCAGCTTCGTGAACTTTTTAAAAATATAAATAAAGGGTGCTATCCCCACAACGATAGCACTTACCTTAAAATAAAATTAAAATAAAGGAAACAAAGGCTTCAATACAAGATGATATTTCCATAACAAAAACAATTGAGAGTAGAAATTTGAAAGATAGAAAGGGGACTTCGTAAAACTAACTAAAGATAAAAGATATTGTAATGTCCGCATTTCCTAGGTCAATGTCCCATAGGCTATTACAGTGGATAGGAAGGCCATCTGTATGTCTTTTCGTCCTTTCGGGAGTTTGTGTGGCATTCTAGGTGTTCAGAGACAATATTCTATTTTAAGGAGAGTTCCTATCTTGTAGGAGGTTGGGAGTTGGCCTACTATATTTAAACATCATTTGGGAACTAGGTGCATCAACAGTGTTCCATTGGATGGCCTAGGTGTTGATTTTGAATAATTTAAGTTAATTTACTTCAATGATTTAATCAGGTAAATTAAAATTACTTTATAAAGTGACGTTATAATAATAAAGTAAATAAGCAATGTTATAAAGTGATTTTATAGCATTTAATTATGGTGACTTTATAAAGTCACCTTATTGAATACTTGCCTAAATGGGACACCTATATAGAGAATGAGTAAATAATATAAAATTAAATTATTAATGTTTCCAAATGAAATTCTAATTTGAGAACCCTAGTTGAGAAGGAAATACAAATAGAAAAGTGAATTATTTAGGATGAAAAATTACTTTGGAGAATTCATCTTTGGTACTCTAGAGCTCTCAGAGCTAAGATTTGATAGGAACTATTTGCATTGTTATCTCAAGTCTCCACGATGAGAATGATAAGGGACGGGGAGATGAGATTTTGGGATGACAAATTTTCGCCAAGTTTGAGAACAACAACACAATGACAAAGGCAAAGAAATATACAGGGAAAACCTAAAATATTTAGGGAAGTTAACATATATACATTACATTCATTTCAAAGCATGGATAAAACATGCGTTTAAAACACCATAGAACCTTAACAAACTATTTTTTATAGTCAATATTCAATATGCATTCATTATTTGGAATTCATCGTCAATTTTCATGTTGTATTAAAATAATAACATACAAAGCTGATATACACCCAAGAACAAAATTCAGAATTTATTGTCAATAGCTACCCACCTTCCAATTGAAAAACACTACTATCATTTAAGTCTAATATTAATAATCAGTGTACACATTATATCATTACAATTGATTTGGAGGATAATGATTCACACAATAGTGCCAGTACTATAAAATTTGAATGACATTCTTATGAAATATGAACATGAAATACCTTGGAAATTGTGTTGGAGTTGGCTGTTGTAGGTTTGATATTGACTCCAGTGTGCTGCTACAGACAGTGGATCAAGTATATGTCTCCTAATGTGGTTATAACTAGAGCAAATTTGCCTATGATTTAAATTGTAGTTACATCCCAATCTCATTGCAAGTGGATTGATATTTATACGAACAGGTCTGCTATATAGTTTCAACTTTCGATCACGATATAGGTCTGTTACAGCAAGATGGCACCTTGATGCAACTTCCAGTTATAACCACATCTTCCATAAAGGACTCAAATCAACTTAGAACCAACCCAACACTGATCTATTGCCACAAAATGACATAAGAATTAAGTTCCAGGTCTGTAATGCACTTTCAGACTTTCACAACACCTTGGAAACAGTCTGCTATGATTTTGAGCATGTTCCATGACTGTTACAACATTCTTAATTTCACAATTCTTGATAGAATGTTTCCCAAGACTACTAATTCTGTTTTTCTTCCAGTACTAATTAGAGCTTCCCAAACAATAGAAACTGACTACCAAATGATAATGTTAGGATCAAGTTGAAAGGAAGGGTGCACACTTTAAATTAAAAAAGAAGAGTTTTAAAAAAGTTTTAGGTGTTTGACACCACCTATCTTGTCAAGGACACCTGTTCATATCAGGGATTGTCAAGGTGCATCCCCGATGGTCCCCAAATATTTTGGAAGCCATATTCGAGTGCTGGAAACATTTCCAGTGATTTTTTCAGAAGTCATGTATGAGGAGGGAATGTCCCATGGATGTGCCTAATTCCCTAGATTGTTTTTGGTATGGGGACGAGGGTTTTAGAGCCAGGCTTGCATCCCCGAACAAAATAGATTATTTATGAAGACAAAATTCTTGACAAATCTGAATGTCTGCAGGTGTGAAATATCACCCAAGGGCATAATATATAGGCAATTTGACACAGGTTGCTGTTTACGGCATAGATTAATTAAGTAATGTGCACAGATAATGAATACGAACAGCAACAACAGTACTCCTTTTCTGGCATATGCCAACCGATTACATACAAAGCATAAGATGATTTACCATGACCCAAAAGGGTGTATAAATACTTTCCGCCGAACCTTCTAGAAGGGGTCCGTCGGCTACAAAACAATCCTAATCTACCCGTCGGCTACCAAATACAAAATTTCCGACGGCATAACCCAGTCGGCTACAAAATACAGAATCTGCCGACAACAGTTGCATTGGGCTACATACCAATTAATTATTTCTACAAGTTATTTTACAACCTACAATGGTAAACATTTTAATCATTTTCAGATTTTACTAGAGGGTAGAATTGATAGGGTTTATATGCTGATTTATCAATTTGTGACTTTTCTTACCATCCATACCATGTAGAATTCAACCACAAGGCATTCTTCAATCATATCTCAGCTAGTCATCACATTGCAGGAAAGACTTGGGCTTTCTTGGAATGCTTCAGTCCTGAGTTCTTCAGTGCAGCAGGCCATAACAGTTACTGTATGATTTTATGGACATTAATATCAGAAAACAGGTTTTACTAGATGACGTTTTGGTTTGGATGTTGCTCACTGAACTGTAGGTCTGCAGTCAAACAGTTCGATTTACTCAATTCATTTCTTACCACTATAATTGCCGCTGGTTGAGGAAGGTTTATATAAAAAATTAAAATTTGAATTCCAAAAATATTGCTCTGATGTTGGATGCCTGAATGATGCTATGTTATAGTTCTTGATTAACGTTGGAAGTTTGTAGTTTATTGAGCAATATGAATTCATTTTTGTTAGCAAATAATTTCCTTTCATTCAAGCATAAATTTCAATCAAAAAATTCACAAAACAAACAAAAAACCCAGAACATTGTAAGAACTCAAAAACCTTGAAAACACAGTCAAATATTCTGCAACTAATTTGAAAATTACAAAAGGGGATGGGATATTAGCTACATAAAAGGAACTTTCTAAATAAGTTGACCATTATGACAATATTATTTTAATATCTTGAGTCCTTTTTCAGGAGCTATTAGATAGGCGATTTCTTTAGTTTGTTCGCAATGTGTCTTTAAAATCTTGTACATAAATGAGAAAGCTAGATGGTTTTGAGGCTTACTCCTTTGATTATGCTCACCTTTGGTTGTCTTACCTTCATTTTCTTCACTGCAAGAAATGGTCCTTTATCGCTTCCCAATGTAAATCCCTTTGCTCCACGTTAATCCGTAATTGCCAGCTTTTTTGGCGCACTCTTTTCCCCCACTGTACCCCTCCATCTTCCATCCTTGACTTTCGCTCCCTAACCACTCACACCATGGCTCTTTATGATATTCCTAGGCAGCCCTCCATTCATCCCATTCTGCCTCTTTTCTGTCACTTGTTCATCCCCTCTCACATTTACGAGGCCATTAGATCCATGAGATGCAGCAGAGCGGCGGATGATGAGGGGTTCCAGCCTGAACTCTTTTTCCATTCTGGGCCCGTACCATACTATTTAATAAGGTGATTTGTATTGGGTTTTTGATTTCTTGGTCCAGACATTTGATTTATCCAATCCATAAGACCGGTCCTACATCTGATCCTAGGAATTATAGGACTATTATGATTGAGCACAAATTTGCGAAATTATATGCTACAATATTGAATGCTATGTTATTTAGAGAGCTTGACAGGAAGCATTTTAGAGCTAGAGGATAGGTTGGTTTCTGGGCTAACTACCAGACTATGGATCATATTTTCACTTTACAAGCTATTATTGAGGAGGCTAGACATAGATCAGAGAAAGTTTACTGTTGCTTTGTTGATTTTCGGAAGGCTTTTGATTATGTTCCTAGGATGGCTTTATTCCAGAGGCTTCAGGAGATTGGGATTTTTGAGATGTTACTAACGGCTATCATGAGACTCTACGAAACTGTTGTGCATAGATTCAAGAATCCTGATGGTTTCTCAGTCCCAATCGATAACACCATTAGGGTTAAACAATGCTGTTCTCACTCTCCCACTTTGTTCGGTTTGTATATTGATGAGCTTGAGGACTTCCTTTTGAAATCTTCGCTCCCAAGTGACAGTTGCTACTTACACTAGGTTTTGATCTTTTCGCAAATGATGTGATTCTTCTTGCTTCTTCTCCAGAGAGTCTACAGAGGCTTTTGGATGGTTTGGATTCCTTTTGTGTTCAGAGACAACTAGCGGTTAACCTAGGTAAGACTCGCGTTATGATCTTTAATTGCCTGAAGACTTCTCATCTTCATTTCTTTTTTTAGGGACAGGAGATCGAGATCGCTTCTTATATGTATTTGGGAGTCATGTTTTCTAGGCCTCGTTTTAGTATGAGACCAGCAATACAGTCCAGAGTTAGCAAGGGTATGGGTTCTCTTGCTATGCTTGAGAAATAGTGCTTCAGACACCATTTTCAGGATACCTCATCCAAGTTATCCCTCTTGGACTCCCTTTTTCAGCCGACTATTCTTTATGGCTCAGTGGTTTGGGGACCTTTTCTCCTTAGTTTTGATTGGGCCTCGATCGAGTGGGTTTAGACATTGCTTCTATGGCACATCATTAGATATCATAGATTCACTCCTCACAGTATCATTCTTGCCGAGTTTGGTGCTCATCCCTTTAGTCTTGTGGCTATATTTGATCTAGTTTGGTTCCTTCACCATCTGCGTGGTTTTGTGGATCTAGTTGGTGAGTGTGATAGATATTCCTACCTGGCATATTGCGCTTTGGTTGCTGTAATGTCCTCGTTTTGGTTGACATCATTTTGCGTGCCGGATCAGTCTATCACGGACTCTCGTAGACTGGTGGTTGTGATGAGAGAGTCATTTTGGCGTTTATTTGAGGATTGGATGGCTTATTATGCACTTGGAGATATTATTTAATCATTACTTTTTATACGCGGCCTACATGTTATAATTCTAAGTTGAGTTGCACTTTTTTATAAAGTTATTTATTATAAAAGTGCATTATAATGGATGTTTCTAGAAGTTCTTAGTAACTTCTTAGAAAAGGATGCTTCTAGAAGTCCTTAGTAACTTCTTAGAAAAGTAAATAAATGGAGGGCTTGGCCTCTCATTTGGAGACGGGATTTGGTAACTCAACTACATCTTCTATGAGTATTTGTGGAGCTTGATAGTTTGCAAATATTCAGCATAATCCTTGAGAACGATACCTCTCAAGAGATTGCATAACTGAGGAAGTGAAAGACCTTCTGAAGGGTTGCACTTTGGAATTGGTATTAAGCCATTTCAAATTGAGCTTAATTTGTATATTCAGACTACTTGAGGGTTTGAGTTTTTGGAAGCAGTTCAAAAAAACAGTCCGAAAAAGGAGTTCGAAAAAGCAGTCCGAAAAAACAGATCTGAAAAAGCAGTCCGAAAAAACAGTTTGAAAAAGCAAAGTGAAAAAGCAGATCTGAAAAAAGCAAGTGAAAAAGTAGAACAGAAAAAAAAAGCAAAGCAGAAAGGCAACATTGGAGAAAAATATTACAGCCATCTACAACCAGGTTCCTTTGTTAGCATTGCATTTTAGGTGTTATAAGTTTCAGCTGTAGGTGTGCATTATACCAACATTATCATTTTTAATCCATGTAAATGCCAAAAGTCTTGGCCATATTTTATGAGCATTGTATTAAAAATTTCATTGCAATTAAGGAGATAATAGTTGCTGGTGTCATTTGAGCAATTCAATATGATTATTTATTAGCTAGTTTGTTTGCATACCAACTGTTTGTAAAAATGCCAGGTTGCTGTAGGTTCTCTTTTTTGGCATAAATAATGTTATAATTTTGCATCCCAAGTGTTTGTCAAAATTACTAGTTTCTGTAGCTGCATATTGCAGGTAGTTTTAGTCACATATATGCATTGAATATTGTCAAAATAAGTTGCACATTCATGTTAGGTCATTGTTTAGTCAATTCAGAGTCTTCTTACAAGCATTCTTATTGATGCTAAGTGAAGGAAAGAGGCATAAAAGCAAACTGGAATTTTATATAAGTCATATGACCCTTGTATGCAAAGTGTTTTCTTGAACTTTTATTAGTGTTTTGGGATCAGATTTGAGCAGGGTCATTACAGTTGCTATTGCACGTTTCGATACTAGGTCTCGGGCTCGTTGTTGGTATGCACAGGCATCTTCTCTGTTGAGCTCGATTGGGATTGATATTGATCATTTCCCTCCTTATCGGTTCTCTTTGAATGCCCTTGCTCATCTCGTCCCATCTAGAAAGGAGTCAAATGAGCATGTCAGACTTAATATTCATATACTATATATTATTACTACTTGGACTAACCTTCATCGTGGCTTACGTTCGAGAATGGCCTTCTATGCAGAGTACTTTCTGGAGATCAGTGATGGGATTATTGTCCGTCCTAGTTACCTTTCTCAACGGAAGAGTCATGCCCTTTGTATCTCTCTAGGGTTTTTCAGAGTTGGTTCTCACTGTCTTCGTGCTCAGATAGATCCTGTAAGTTGTGTGCTTTAGTCAAGGTCGAGATAGAGACTCACTTTATTTTCCAATGCCCTATCTTTTATGAGATTAGAGGGAGATTTTATTGTGTGTTCCGGGACTACTTTTCTCTTTCTGCTTTCTTCAGTTATTATGACCAGCGGTGTCTTGCGCTCTATCTTCGGGAAGCCACTCTGCTCCATGATAGTACTCTACAGTCACTACTTCCTCACTGGCATTGCTCTGATCAGCCTATTACTGCCTTTTTTGCACCTTATCTCCTTAATAGGGTGTGAAAAGGCTGGCTATTTCTACCAGTTCTGCTGGTCATTCTAGATCTGTCAGATCTCTCAGCGGTTGCTTACATCAACGACACTCCTCCACGAGCTCACAGAGACAATTCAGGGCTCTTGTTCACTTACAATGTTATCCTTTTGTGACTGATTTCTTTTTGCTAAGGAAAAAATCCTAGTCTTCTCCTTGTCCTCTCTCTTCTTGTTTCCTTTTATTTCTTCTTGTTGTTCGCTTTTCTCGGACACCATTTGGTGCTCCTGCTATTGTCAGCTGTTTTGTTGTAAACTCTTAGTCCCATAGACCTTTTGTGGTCTTTTGTTGGACATTAATAATCTTATCTTATCTTATTTTATCTGATCTAAGTTATAGTCTTGTAATCTACTATAAAGGATCTTCCCTCATAATTTGAAGAAAGGCTTATAGCTACATGCTGTTCTATTTAGTGCTGTCTTGGAATGGATAATTAAAGTGTTCACAGCAATAAATAACCTCATAGAATGTTGATATCAATAATCATCCACAAGAAAATGTCATGATATATGCATTGCCACATAATCAACAAATCAAAAAATGTCACATTATCCATGAATCAGATTGTCCTCATAGAAAAGGCCATGCTATCCATGATGTAAAATAACCATCCATAGAGTGAGTGGATAAGCAAAACATCCACGTAAATATCATATCAGAAAAACAAATCAACTATGGGGTGGCACTGCAAAGCAATGTCATCGTGAGGTACTGAACTGAATAAAATGATCCACTATTCAGTCTTAAGCCCATCCTAGTTAATCCAAATCTGCAGGCTGGGACTGAAGATCACATCACCAGATTTTCAAAGGAGCTTCAATCTGACCTGGTGATTGCTGCACGGTAGATCATTAAAAGTATTATCGCATCATCTTTAAAGTAATTTCTGGACTACCAGCTCAAAAGTCATGGATATTATTAAGCGATTATCTATTTTTATGTACAGATCATATGAAATCATTCTGATTATATGTTATTAGAAATGGAAGTTTAGTGTATTACTATTATCTTGTAAGGCTGTTTTATGCGAACTTGTAATGTAAATGCGTCTGTTCTGTGGGATCAATGGGCTGTCTCAAAGCTCAAGCTTTTCATGCCCTTTAGATTGTATAATGGTATTAAATATTGATAAATTACAAATTTTCTTCATTCGAAACTTGCCAGAAGCTTCAAGTTGTAGCTTATGCTTTGTACTTCAATATAAATTGAGTGTAATAATTAAAAAAAATATTGGTTGAGCTTTGGAGGTAGGATTAGGGAATTGCTTCACAGATGATAGTATGATTAGGGAATCGCTTCAGAGTTCATGATTATTTAATAAAATGCATTATATTTGTTTATGTTGCAATACGTGCTGTACCTGTGACATTTCTTTTATGCCTGCATATTTATAAATCTACTTTTTTTCTTTATGGTGGTGGTTGTCATATTGTTTGTCTAAAATTGAATTAAAAAATTACTAGTAGCTCTTTAGAATTATGGGTTCTATTATTATCTTTTTCATTTTTATTTTATTATATTATTTGAGCTATGTGCAGGAATCAGTTGAAGATATAGATATTTGCAAGAGTACATTATTATTTTTAATTTGATCTACAAAATTCTCAATATAATAGGGGTTTTATCGGTTAGAATTTGATGGTGCATCGAAAGGAAACCCTGGCAAAGCAGGAGCTGGAGCTGTGCTGCGAAATCAATATGGCTCAGTAGTATGATAATAAAACTTACTATAGTTATGCTATTGGTATAATTGTTTTTGAGAGTTTTTACATGCATTTGATAAGGATGTTCACTTACTGGTTTGTTTCCATGACAGTGTAGAAGTTTTTGATCTAAAATGGATTCTTTATAAACAGATTTGTGAACTAAAAGAAAATTTGGGAATAGCAACACATAATATGGCTGTATATCGTGCAATAATTCTGGGATTAGAAGGTGCTCTTAGTAGAGGAGTTCAAAGAATTCATGTGCAAGGTGACTCGAAACTTGTTTACATGCAGGTCAGTCTCTTGTCAGTCTCTGTTACTACCACACAAAAAGCTTTGCAGGATTTGTCTCTATACTTGTAAATTAGTGTTTATCTTGTTGTACCTGGATTTGGAATTATGTACTTATTTTTCTCTGTATCATGCATGAAAAAATGAGAAACGTTCAATGTGGACAAAATTTGATTTATGGACAAGACCACATGTATCTATGATGATTGTTACATTGCATGTTGAAAGGAAAGATAATGCTGTTTTTATGGTTTCCATTTGGATTCGTTCCTGTATTACAGAGCCACATTTGTACAATACAAGCTGTCTGCTGATGCATCATGAAGTTATAATTTTGTTGGGGATTTTGTGAAATATATTCGTAATAATCGTGTCTATTAACTAGAAATGAAATGAAATGTTCCATTCATACTACCTGTGAAAACTTGTGGAATTGATTTGTATTCTTTATTAACAGTTTTTTGTTTTTACCATTGTTGAAGCTCCTATCTTAAAGCATTTTCTAAAAAGCCCATTAGATTGTGCAATCAGTAAAAGCACATTTCAAGATATGTTTTGTGGTTCGTGATAAAAATATCAACTCTTTGGAATCAACCTTATGTACTATTCAACTCTGGCCTGTGAAATTTGTAGCATAAATGTGTGTCTAATAATAAGTCTAGCATTCTGTCAGGCACAGTTTTGAATACTCACTTTGTTACTGCAGCTTGACAATAAACATATTGCCAGACAGGCAAGAAATATCTCAGAAATGACAGAATATGGACTACCAAAACTTTTGCCAAGGTTCATATTATGCTAAAATAAAAAGGATGTTCCATAATTACGGTTGCAATCTGATCCATTTTATGTGTATAGCTGATGATAAAAAAAGACTTAAATGAGTGATCCTAGTTGAAATATCCCAGAACTAAAAGCAACAGATAGAGAAATGCTAGATTAGTAATTTCAAATTTTAACAATACACACATAAACCTGATTATTATCTCAGAATGAAATGGAGTACAATGTTAGGAATTCTGAGATATTGTGCCCCTTATATTGCTAACGACGATTCCACTTTTGGATTTGTGGAATGAATTATTTGATCTAGGTTGAAATGAAGGGGCTCCAATCTGAGAATGCGAGGCCTCAGGCAGCTTACCTCTGAGAATAACCTGCAAATTCACAATCCAATGTTGGCTGGGTTACGTGTAAATGTCTGGTGCAACAGAGCTAGGAAATTAAGGTCTCTTTCTCCTTGTTACCAGAAGCAGCAACTATATCATTCAACTTCCAAACTCTGTTGTATCTCTTCTAAATGGAGTGATGCGAATACAAAGGTTATGATGGTTAGAAAGCTCATGTTCTAGAATAACCACACTGCCACCAAAAGTCTTCCCTACACAAATCCATGGCATTAACTAATGGCAGATGAAAATTGACGTTAACTAATGGCAGATGAAACTCGATATTTTGGTTCAAGTGCTGCAACCATGTGACAATAGTGAGGAATATCCATTTGGCGATAATCATATAAAGTGATCGAATGAATATATTAAGAAGATTAGCAACAACAGGAGTTTAATAAAGAATACAGTACGAAGATGTAAGGGTTTATTATTCTATAGTTCAAGGGCCTATGCACATTATTAGATAGATGGAGGACTGATGAAAGCAGCTATTTGTTTTGATAAACCAATCACGACAACCCTCGTTAAGTGATGAAAATTTTCTATTCTACTTATTTTGTAAGAATACCTTGGATGGCATATTCATGAATATATTATAGTGACTATATGGATGTCATTAGACAAATTGTGGCGTGATCAAGACAAGTTATACATGCAATCAATACATTATATGACTATATCTAATACTGTGTTAGAAAAAGTGGTAAACAAAGTGTTAGCTTGCAGAGGCAACTGCTGCCTTGGAGAATCATCAATCAAACTAAGGGATTAAGTGAACAGGTTAAGAGTGCTTGATAATTATCCTGCATCGAGCACATACATTTACCTTTGCATTAACATGCTACAACAAAATGCTTGATAATAACTAGATAGTTGTGCTATCTAGGAAACACATGTTATAATAAGCAATATGGAGCATCGATAACTATAATTGATGAAAGTATCTAACTAATGTATTATGAAGTGTTGCAATTAGTAAGGGAGATGACACCTCACCAATCTATATGTGTAAGAGTACTTTCATGAGGAGGTGATTGTTGAAGTATAGCATCAGTCAAAGTAATATTGAACATTTCAATCTGGTTTTATGAATTATATTGCAGGTAAGAATAACAGATATATACCTATACACACACACACACACACATATGAGCTTATATATATATATATATATATATATATATATATATATATATATATGTTACTGCCGCCGATTCATATTGGGCTCCATTTGTTATTGGTTATATTACTATCACTGATTCATATTGGGTTTCATGCATTGGTTATAATTTGTATCAGGCATGTTAGTGCTGTCGATTATTAACTTGCAATTGTATTATTGTTAAAAGGTAATCGAGTAGTTATGCCCACATAAGGTCATGACCAAGGTCACCAGGAGACAAGGAGACTTGGAGGTCTCAGGTCTCTAGTACTGGTACCGGTACGACAATTTTTCAAAAATAGGAGATGGGGTTACTTGGACACAACAATTTTTTTTTTTTGAGTTTAAAGAGGCTAATACTAAATACAAAATTTTTGATGAATAGTCCTTTTCAATTAATAAAATTTACTAAGATTATAATTCACAAAAAAGGGCCGGGGGATATAGGATCACCCCGCGAATGAGTTCAATCGGCCGAAGCCGGAGCAAACAACATGGCCGCAGCCAGCAACTATAAACTATTCATCAAAAAAATAATAATAAGAACAACTTCATGCTGCCAAGGCAGTACCAGCAGAGGGAGGAGGATCATCTTTATCAGAAAATCCCCACACATCAGTGGGATTGTGAGGCTTACGAGGAACAGTCCAGCCGTCAGTAGCATCCGCAGGATCTGGGGTAGTTGCAGTCTCCGCATCCTTCTTGTCTGGCCGCAGAGGAGAAATTGCCAAGGCCAGCCGGGGAAACTTGCCAGAGTGCGCCCGTCTAGGGGGAGGAGCCGGAGACCAGCCAGAAGCCCGCCTAGGGGGGGGAGCCGGGGACCAGCCAGAACCACCACGTGGTGGGGAAGCGGAGCGGCGTCTCCAACCGCCATGACCATCGCTGGGAGAGCGATGGCGGGGACCCTAGGAGCGCGGCGTGTGTGAATGGCGACCAGAGGACTGGCGTCTGGAACGGCGACCGCAGGATGAGGAAGCATCAGCTGAGGCATCCGGAGGCACTTTGGCAATGGTACAAGGAGCATTGCCCTAGTGGTTTAACAATTCTTGTAAGTGGGCAACCTCCAGTGCAACTTTATTAGCTTGCACCTGTATCTGCATAATGACATTGTTACAAATGCATGCTTTAGTGTACATTGCAATGTTAACATCCAAAAAACTATGAGTGAATAAAACTACATTCCTATCTTTCCATAGAGAAAACAAAATTTCCATCCTGAAGGTATGCCAAATCTGGGAAAACTTCCGAGGAAATCTGGGGGAATCACCCAGAAGGATCATGTGCCATGAAAAAGGTTCGGGCCTGAAAGGCTTGAAAAAATCATGGATCCAGTGCCAATAATTCTGAGCACGTTTGCAAAACCAAAAAATATGCAAAAAGGACTCAGGTTGGCCACAGAAGGGGCATCTGGGGTCAGGAACCCCAATGTGCTTGAGTCGAGGCCCTAGGGGAAGACCTTGGAAAGCAAGGCACCAAGCAAAGTGAGCAATCTTGGGTTCTGTAATGGCACTCCAAATGGTGTCGAACCGTTTTCTCCATTGAGAAAGCGAAGAATGCAAATGCCACTGTTGATTAAGCATGTCCACCATCGGAAGGTGGGCCGAAAGCCATCTGTATCCCATATTGGGCTTATAATTGGTAAATGGAGTGGCAGGAAACCACTTCCAATCATACCACCAAGGTCGAACAGACTGAATCCCCACTTTATGAAGTAAGTGCACAGGGATGGAAGACAACAAAAGCTCATAAGTCTGACAATTAGCACGAACAAGGTGGTATTGAACTTGCATATCCTCCCAAGACCTGAAATTCATGGTGACTCTTGAAAAAATATCCTTAGTAGTGTGAATGCCACGTTTATAGAAACGCAGAGCACTGGCACCTTGAGTCTTGGCAAGAGGAATACCCTGGAAGGCAAACAGGGGAGACCACCAAATGTTCTGCTGATTTAAGGACAGCCCATTGCGGAACTCATTACCAGCCCAACGAAGCCAAGGTTTAACAGCTTCCTAGGCTTTCCAGATGCTCTTTATAACGAAGGAGCCCTGTATGACCACTGGTTCTCGCATAGTGAGAAGGGTCTGAAAACCAATTCCCTTCCAGGCCGGTCTGTTAGCAGGGAAGCCTGAAGAGATGCAATGTCTGACAAGAATTTTCCAGGCTTTATCTCCAGAAATAGCTCTGATAATCCATTTAGCACAGAGGGCAAGGCCCTGCTACCGAGTGGAAAGCAGGCCGAGACCCCCAGATTCCCTTGGGAGACAACAGAAATCCCAAGGAACTCTGTGAAAACCATGATGGTCAGAACCAGAGTACCAAAGAAAATCTCTGAGCAAACGTTCTAATTTGAGGTATGAAGCTTTGGAGGGAGCCCAACAAGAAGAATAAAACACATGGGTGGCAGCCAAAATCTTAGAACAAATCTGGAATTACCAGCCAGAGAAAGCGGCTTAGTGATCCAATAATCAAGCTTTTTGGTAATCTTTGTAAGCACAGCATTCCAAAGTTCCACAGGGGAAGCCTGGAAAGCAAAGGGAATGCCAAGAAAGCGGAAAATTTCTCCATGAGTAACCCATTTCCATTAGAATTGGCTGAGCCAAGGTGGAGCTGGCAAAAAAGACTGTCGGTAACAGAGCGTTTTATGCCATTGAATGGCAGAGCCAGAGGCTTGACAAAAGGTGTCAAGACAATCTAACGCATTTTTGATTTTCTTCATCTTCAAGAAGAGTGAGAAAAGAATCATCAGCAAAATGACCATTGACTAACTGGGAGGAAGAATCAGGCAAGGAAATGCCACGGACTAGCCCAGAAGACACAGAGTGAGCAAGTAAGTAACCAAAGCCTTCGGCAACAAGGACATAAAGCGCAGGAGCCAACGGACAACCTTGTCTGATGGAACGAAAAAGTCCAAAAGCTTCAGATTGCGAATTATTGATGGTGATGCAAGCATTAGCGTCACCAAAGAGCATCTCCACGGACTGAAGGAAATTGGGACCAAAACCCAGAGCCTAAAGCATAGCCAAAATGAAAGGCCATTCAATGCGATCATAGGCTTTAGCAAAATCTATCTTTAAAAAGATAGCCTGCTGCTTGGACTTACGGGCCCATTCCATACGTTCCGAGACAGCAATGATGTTGTCAAGAATATACCTAGATTTGATAAAGCTAGTTTGTTCAGGCCGCACAATTAGAGGAAGCATATGGCGGATTTTGAGAGAGAGCACCTTAGCAATGATCTTATAAGACACATTGAGGAGGGTGATGGGCCTCCAGTTGCAGATGTCCTCAGGATCACTAGCTTTAGGTATGAATTTAATATTGCCTTTATTTATGATCGCTCCTAAGCTTTTAGAATGGTATGCTTCAAGATAGACTTTGTGCAGATCAGGACCAATTTGCTCCCAAAGATGTTTGTAAAATTCACAGGGAAATCCATCACACCCAGGGGATTTGTCATCCGCCATGGAGTAAGCTGCCTCTTTGAGGTCTCGAAGGGAAAGAAGTTGCTCACAGAAAGCGCGTTGCTCAACCGCGAGGCGGTTTGGAGTAATAGAAATACACTTTCTGAGAGCCTCCTCATGAGCAACCGAATGGCCTTGTGAAACAAAAACGTTCTCATAGTGAAGAACAAAAGCTTGCAGGATGTCTGGCAGATTGGAAAGAACATCAGTTCCCTGTTTTATCTTTTTAATCCCAATATTGGTATGACGGGCTCGGAGAGCGTGGAAGAACTCCTTCTGGGCTTTGTCGCCAACCTCCAACCAGTGGAGACGGGCTTTGATTTGAGCTCCTCGGGCAGCATAGTTATCAGCAATTTGCTTTTCATGGCGAAGCTTGGCAAGCTGAAGTTGCAGATCCACATCAAAAGGGTTGAAGGTGAGTGCTTCAGAGGTTTTTTTGAGGGCAAGGGTGTTGGCTTCATAAGATCGTTTTCTGAAAATTGCCAGTTGACGCCCGTAGATGCGCAAAAAATGAGCCATTCTGGTAATGGCATCATTCCACCATTGAATCCAATCTCGATGGGAATGTGGACGTGGTTCCAAATTCCAGACACGTTGTATGTGGGAGATAGTGGAGGCATGCAATAGCACAGATTAAATACAAATTTTGAAAATAGTAATACTATAAAACTAAAAGACTAAAGTAAATAATAATAGTAATGTCCCATTAATATAGAGTCAAATATTTCAAAACTCACATAATCACAATATTGTATCTTATTGGTCTTTATTTTTGCATTAAAACCATTAAAATGAGGGCTAAAATATATAAAATTATTTAATATTTTGTTTTATTAGGAAACTTTGGTGAGACTTCAGTTTTAGGATTAGGAGACTAGGAGACTTCAGGAGACTTTGTGATGAAGTCTTCAACCTTTTTTAAGGTCTTTAGAGACAAAAAAAAATCTTCAAGACACGTCTCGGTCTCCGAGACATGACTTTTAGGGGAGAGACTGGTCTCTCTGTAACCATGGTCATGACCCTACGTGACCTTTGGCCATGTAGAGTCATACCCCTATGGGGACATGACTCTTTATTATCATTGCATCGGTGGGGACTAATCATATATAAATCCCAAGTCATATATGCAGTCCCAGCGATCTCAATCTCTTGCAGATCATTGAAGTCTAGTTGATCAGTCGTTTATTCAATTAGAAGATTCTCCAAGCATAGAATACTATTCTGAAGTTGAAGATATGCAATACACAATCTAAGATGAAGTAAGTAATCTGATTCATCACAGTCTGAAATTATAGTTTATTTCTATCATCCTATGCATTAACATGGTATCGGAGCCATCCTGATAAGAATTTCTATTATTAAAAATTGAAACAAAAATCTCAGATTTCAATATTAGAATTTTTATTCTCTAAATCAAAATGGTTAATCATGTAAGATTAGAGGATAGACTTGAGGGAGCATCAAATTTTTCATCATGGATAATTCAAGTCATGATAATACTTAGAGAAATGGAAGTAACAGAGTACATAGAATCAAACAAAACTATTCCTGAAAATGATCTGGTTAAAACGACATGGAAAAGACAACTGTTTATCGCATAGATTAATTGATTGGTGCACACAGACAATAGATGGAAATAACAAAACTTCTTCCTTTATTTGCATATTGCAAAACATTACATTATGCTTGATGATATCTCATGATTACAATGCTTCCCGAAGGGGGTATACATACTCACCGAAGGGCCTTTCGGAAGGTTCCTGAAGGAACCCATCGGGCACAAGTTGGCTACATAACATACTATCCTACCCGTCGGCTCATTTACAATTATTTATTGACTACACCATCCCCCCCAAAAAGAACAGTCATCTCCGGACAAGAATACAACAAAATTGTGCAACTCATGACCAAGAAACTATGCAGGGGGACGTGTCCGTGCTTTCAAATCACTTAGCTCAGCCCGAAGCTTGTAGACCTTTTCCTTTCGAATCTTAAACTCGGCTTCTGCTTCCATCTGAAGCTCCAGCATGGACTGCATCATTGCTCCAGCTTCCCCCATCTCCTTCTCCTTGTCCACTGCTGCCTGCATCTTCTCTACTGCCAACTGCTCCTTCTCTGCTAACAGGGCTTCTCTGTCGGATTGCCAGGCTGCCCTCTTGGATTCCCAGGTTGCTCTCTTTGAAGCCAACTTGGCAGCTGACTCCTCCCTAGCTCTCCCAGTTGCTACCTGATTCGCCTGCGCCTTCCGAAGAGTGTAGTATGCCTGCTTGTGCAACCTCACTATCTCTTGGAAGAAAACCTCAACCCGGCTGTCTACACCAAAATTTTTCGTGGTGGCCTAGTCCTGAAGCATCTCATTAGTCTCTACATCCGGCCAACCTTGCTCCTCAAAATAGACCGTGAAGGCGGCTGGGCATCCAAGTCGCATGAACGAGATGACTCCCTCTAGCTCCTTCACAATCAAATCCAATGCTTGAGTCTCCATGGAATCCAACACCTAATGAGCCCATGAGACTAGGGTTGCGAATTCGGCAATTAATGCGTCCTTCATTCCTGCCTCTCGAGCTGATGAATGTCCCTGCATAACCATCTCCACGGCATTGGCCATACGCTCAACAGTACAATGTGACAGTCCAATATCCGGAACGGGTTGTGCTACCTGTGGCTGACTGTCTACTTTGGAAATATCATCTCGCGTAGGAGTCGGTACATAAGCCATCCGAGGAGTCGGAGCACGGTGGAACCACGTGCTCAAAAAAGTACTAACCTCCCGAATGCGACTCTTTATCACGCTTTGGTGATGCCAAAAGTGCTACATCCATCGTTACCACTGCATCAGATCCTACAACATCCAAGTGTACACCCGAAATACTCTGTCCCTCTGCTAACTCCGGTGCTGGAAGATCAGCTACCTCCATGGCCGTCTCCTCCCCTCCATCTGGTATGTTCTCTACTGAAGGTTCCTAAACTCCTGCTGGCTATGCTACGGTGACTTCCATTGCTGGCTGTGCTTCAGAAACTCTTGTTTGTTGCGCTACGGGAACTTCTGTTGGTTGTGCTATGGCAACATCTGTTGCTGGCTGAGATACAACAGGTGCCACGGGTGTTGCTACCAGAAGTGCTTCAGCAGGGGCTGAAAAAGTCCCTCGGCTGACGGGTGCTGTTGTCTGAGCAAACCCTACGACAAACCCAACTCCCGACCAGACAGGAGAAGGCCTTACCCCATGTTGCCATGGTGCTGCTACTGTGACTGCCTACTGGGGTGCACTTGTCATCAGTACCGGCCGCCTTGTGTGTCCAAACCTTGGAATGTGAGCCATTCGTAGACCTGTTGGCACCAAACAGGGAGTAACAGGAACTCTATTGTGTGGAAACAGCAAGGGGGTAGCTGTGACAACTTGAACCTCCTCATCATCATCTTCTTCCCCTTCTTTGTCCCTTACACTGTTCTCCTCCGAAGATGTCTCCTGACGGCCGCTGTCTATATCACCCCTTGTGTCCACCTAAGGTCTCTTCTGTCCTGCAGCGCCTTTCTGTCCCGTGGCTGTATCTAAGTGCTTCCACCGCATGATCGGGGGTTCTCCTAGAGCAAGTGGTCTCGGTTTTGCCTCCAACTCGTCTTCTGGAATCATCCATGCTGCCGTATCAAGGAAGAGGCCAATGGCATAGTGAGGCATATAGAATGTCTTATGCTGGAGGGTCATGAACTCATGCATACGCTCAACCAGCACGGACGCCCAATCGTACACCTTTCCGTTCATAATTCCATTTATCATAGACACTTGTGGAAATGAGATATCGGATGCCCTAGATGATCCCGCAAGCTTGCTTTTGACCAAGTCCATCAGGCATCGCCATGGTCCTTCTTGAATGTTTGTTTTCTTTAAACCCCTCCCCTTCGATGTTGCAGCCAATGCTACTTGCTCTGCTTCCGTCATATCTCCACATACCAGTCTAATCAAAAATAGCTTTAGCTCTTTTGAAATTTTCTTTGGTTGAACCTTTTTGCCTTGCGGCCTTGGAATACCAAAGACTCATATGAAATCAGCTGCCTTGAATGAGACCACCAAGTCCCTGTCCAAATACTCAAATGTGCTCCTTCGAGAAGCTTTGCCATAGGTCTCAATCATGTCGTACAGGAACCCTTCATAGTCTTGAATGCAAAAAACAGGCATCCGAATAGCCCATTCTACCTGTGCTCTTCTGATGCTAGCTTTTACTGGATGCGTATTAGGGGTTTCTTGCCACCATCTTCTGCAGTCTATTCCACTCAACCCCTTGAATTGTATAGTTTGTTGTGTGATTTTGGCTGCTGCAGGTGCTGTAGGCTTACGGTTATGCTTGCTGCTAATGCCTTCATTCTGATTTCCTGCACTAGACATGTTCATGCCCTCCCCAACTTCAGACTGTTCCATTTGTTTTTTCCATTTTCGTTTGCCTGCAGACTCCATATATGGTTAGGTCAATTTTTATACTTCCCTCTTTGCAAGTGTATGGATCTGTACGGTAACGTTCAATAATAAGTCTGTACAGTGCTGGAGTAGAATTGCCTTGAGTAATCAACCGTACAGGGAGCATACAATTTTACTCCCCCTGGAAGTCCTAAGCCATGCTTTTCCTAGGAAAGCCGTACGAAAATTTGCAAGTTACAAGCCTTCCTCAATCCGTATGTTGGTGATACTGTGCTAAAATCTGTATGATAGAGATATTCTAAATTCCGTACAAGGAAAAAAAAATGGCTTTAAAATTCGTACGCTGGTGTTAGAATTTGTACCCCAATGTGCCTGGATGGTATTTGATACCAGTGGCCAAATTTGTACATTGCACCCAAGTTTGTAATTTCCATACGCTGGGAATGATGAAAAATGAATGATATTAAAAAATCGTACAATGCCCTTCAGAGTTCCGTATGGTGAACTTGACCCTTCATACAATTATAAAATCTGTACAACCTTACCATCTGAAGACATCAAAATCTGTACACCGAATGAGCCAGGGAAATCCGTATAGTAATCTCAAAATGAATGACTTAGAAAATCCATACGCTACCCAATCATAAGAAATCCGTATGCTAGTGGCCTCTTTTGCAATTAATTTTTTAAATCTGTACATGGAAAGGTTTTTAATAAATCGTACGATGGGAGCCTTTTAGAAGCCGTACGGTAATATCCTTAGAAATCCGTACGGTACCATCCATTAAAAAAGCCGTACAGTAGGTCTAAAACTGTACGGTGCTTTGTAATTTTTTTTTTTTTCAAATATTATTATTATTTTTTTTCAAATATATATATATATATCTTTTTTTTAAAGCAGAAAATTCATCTTTTCCTTTATGTGGGTGGCGATGGCTTACTGGGCGCGCGATAAATCTTTAACTTGCACCCATTCATGATGTCCAGAACTTCCTGTCCATCCAGCATCCACAACTTGATTGCTCCATTATCACCTACCTCGCGGATTTGATACAGCCTGACCCACTTAACTTTGAACTTGCCCGGCTTGATCTCGTTGCAGCCGTCGTACTTCAATACCCACTATCCGAGTTGAAACTTGTTTAGTTTTAGGTATTTATCGTGCCATGCCTTTTGCCTGTTTTGCGTTACCTCAGTCGTCCACTGTGCTAATAATCGCTTCTCTTCTAGCCTATTCAATTTTTACAACCGCTCCCTTAAGCTTTCCATATCGCCCAACTTGTTTTCCAGTGCTGTCCGCAGGCTTGGTATTATGAATTCCGCTGGTACTACGGCCTCCTGTCCGAACATCAGTTGAAATGACGTGTGCCCCGTTGTAACTTTATACACTGTGCGGTAAGCCCAAAGGGCAGAGGGTAATCTTTCCTCCCAGTCCTCGCCCTCGATCGCGCAGGATTTGTAGATAATTGATACCAGGATTTTATTGGTAGCCTCGGCCTGTCCATTTGCTCTTGGGTAGTACGGGCTTGATAACGAATGATAAATTTTAAACTTCATGGTGAGCCGGTAGATACCGCCTCCACCCATTTGGTGAAGTACTCCGTCGCTACGATGATGTATCGGCACCTTCTGGTTCTACTCACCTTCAGAGGTCCAATTAAGTCCAATCCCCATCATTCAAAGAGTTCCTGAGCATGAGAGGGATTCAGAGGCATGAAGTCTGTCTTCAAAGGTTTCCTGGCTCGCTGACATGTATTGCAGGAACTGACCCACTCCCTGGCATCGTTGTATACCGTCGGCCACCATAGTCCTACTAGGAGTATCTTCTGAGCAGTTGTGTTTGGCCCCATGTGTCCTCCTGCTGGTCCTTCATGTGCTTCCTTCAGTACCTGTGGAATCTCTTCCTCTAGGACGCATCGCCTTAGGATCTGATTGGGTCCCATTTTATACAACAGCCCATTAATTAGCTGAAACGTTTGGCTCTGTATCACCATCTTCCGTCTTTCATTCGGTGGCATGCTCCTTGGAAACTGTCTCGTTGACAGGTACTCGCCAATGCTCATGTACCACTTTGGTAGTACAACAATCTGAAACCACTGTGCATCGGGGAAGTCATCATTCACACCGTCTGCCGGTTCTTCTGTTCTGATATGTGACAAATGATCTGCGCTTACGTGTTTCTTCCCTGACCGTACGATGATCTTGAAGGTAAACTCCTGCAACAAGAGTAACCAGCGACTGATCCTTCCTTGAATGATAGGTTTGTTGATCATATACAATAGAGCCTGATAGTCGACATAGAAGATGAACGGTGTCGCAAGTAAGTAATGACGAAATTTCTGTACTGCGTAGACCATCCCCAAAGCTTCCCATTCGGTCGTACTATAATTCTGTTTGGCTTTTGATAGTAGTCGGCTGACCAATAGGTACCTGTTTGTGCCAAGGTTGCTCCAATTGCATAGTTGGACGTGTCGACATGTACATGAAATTCTTTGCTCCAATCTGGATACACCAAGATGGGTGCCATAGCCAACCGTACTTTGAGCCCTTCAAATGCTTCATCTTGATCCATTTCTTGTCGGAATGATTCTCCCTTGCACGTTAACCTGTCCAGCGTATATGCTACCTTGGCAGAATTTTTGATGAAGTGTCTGTAATAGCTTATATGTCTGAGGGAAGATTTTACCTCCGTTACATTGGTAGACGGTTGCATCTCCAATATCACTCTCACCTTATCCGGATCTGTCTTCAAACCCTCCTTATAGACTATGTGTCTGAGCAACCTTCCCTGGGGAACCATAAACCTGCACTTCTTCAGGTTCAGCGCCAGGCGCGCACGTCGGCATCTCTCCATACATTTGCCCAATGCTGCCAGATGTTTGTCCTCCGCACTGAACACTGACCAATCATCCAGAAATGCCTCGAAGTTTTCGACGAACATCTGATCAAAGATGTGCAGTATGATCCACTGGAATGTCGCAGGCGCATTGCATAGACCGAACGACATCCAATTATAGGTGTACACCCCATCTTCTACGACAAAGGTAGTCTTCAGCTTATCCTCCTCTGCGATTGAAATTTGATTGTATCTAGAAAAACCATCAATAAATGAGTAGAGCTCGTGTCCCGCTACCTCCTCTAGGATGCTGTTCGTGAATGGGATTGGGAACGGATCGTTGATGGTGATTGCATTTAGGCATCTGAAATCGACGCATATTCGGATTGGAGTGGTATCCTTCTTTAGTGAGATTACTATTGGGGAAACCCATTCGCTGGTCTGCACCTTTAAGATAATGTCGATCTCCAACATCCGGTTGATTTCCTCCATAACCCATGCCACATAGTTCTTGTTCATCCTGTAGGGCCTCTTCTATACAGGTACTACGCCTTCGATCAACAGGATGCGGTGTACACACAGTTTTGGGGGTACTCCTTTCAGGTCCTTGTATGTCCATGCAAACACATCGTTATACTCCAAAAATATCCTGAATGCTGCTGCCTTAAGTACTGGGTCCTAGTTATCTCCCATCAATATGTTCCGTGGTCCGGCTTCATCTCCTAAATTCATGGTCTGCAGTGTGGCTTCATTATATTTGATGGGTTCCCCTTCAGTGAACTTATGTGCGGGTGTCACATCCAGTGGTGCATCTCCTTCCTTCATCTTGGTGAATTCCTTTGGAAATTCATCAACACTGTGTCCTATCATCAGTATGTTGCAACTCTGAAATAGTTCATAGTCCTTTATCTGCCAATGGTAAAGACCATTTACTGAATCCAAATTGTCATCTCCTTCCAATCCTAGGACTCCCTCCTGATCTGGTTCCATACTCTGCCTCCTTTCATCCTTTTCTCCTTCGGAATCTGATGATAGAGCTTCTTCCTAGACCATTTGAGTGTGTAGATCGATGACGTACTTTCGACCTTTGCTTTCAAGTGATAAAGTATTTTTCTTCCAATTGTGCTTTGCCTTGGCTTGTATCAGCCACCCCCGACCCAAAATAGCATCGTATCCTTTCCACTTCAATGGGATCACACAAAGTCCAACAAGAACGGTTGTGTTCCAATCGTCATTGGTTGCGCTGTCAGTACTCCCAATGGCTTGATTCCATGTTGATCGACTGTTAGCAACTGGAAGGTAGGTGGCCACAATGTCGGTTGTCCCAACTTTTTCCAGGTATCTTCTGGTAGCACATTGACACCGGACCCTCCGTCCACGATCGTGTCTATTAGTACAATCCTCAGAATGTCCATTTCGACAACCATCGGATAGCATCTGGATGAAAGAGCTAACAGCATCGGGTCTTCCGCACTTGCGCGTCCCTGTTTCTCCTTTTCTTGTTTTATTGGTTGCTTAGCAATCAAGACTATATTCATGAGTGCTGTACGGAGTTGAGGCATAGTGAGTAATAGATCATTTATCTTGACGGGTACTTCGGCTTGCAATATTTGCTGTACGATGTTTTGTTCTGCGTAGTTCTGTACGGAGGTACCAAGCGTGTCCTTCAAGTGTGCTGTTTCTACTTGCGTTGCTCTCTGGATCTCTACTTGTGCTTCCTCCAGTCTCTTCTTTTCCTCCGTTGGATCAGGGTAGAGCTTGACTTGCTTCCGAGTGATTGCCAAAACTTCTTCCTCGTCCGTCTCGACAGTAATCAAGTTTACTCCGGACTTCGGGCACTTAGCATCGTCATGATTGCTAGGTCCACACCATCGGCATAGCAACTTCGGTGTGTTCGCCGTTGTGCACTCTCAGGCGAAGTGACCCCACAAATTGCATGCATGGCATTTGACTATCGGCCGACCATTCGCATCATACTGGATTCGACTCTTGCCGCCATTGTTGTTGTTGCCGCTATTGTTGCTGTTGTTGTTTTGACTGTGCCGGTTGTTTCTGTATCCGCCCGATGTGGCACCTTTTGTACTGGTGTTCCCGCTCCCTCTTGACACGGACGCTTCCTGCGTGAGGAACACTTGCTGTGGTGCTCTTGATTTCAAGTTGAAAGGGCATTCCTTTATCGAATGTCCCATGATCTTACAAATCTCACAAAATTGATCTTTCGAGCAGGATCCCTTCGTATGACCTTCTTTCTTGCACTCTGTGCACCATAGCTCATTGCCTTTCGTCTCCTTGTGCATGTTCTTGAACTCCATCATTTGAATCATGTCCTTTTGAAGAGCGCAAACCTTCTTGCTGTTGCCTTCATCATCGCTGCTATCTTCTCCTAAAGGTTTGTCATTATTTGAATCAGACAAGGTACTCTTCTTCTTCTTTGTCTTATGCTCACTTTCGAGGTTCATTGCCCGATTGTACGCTTTAGTGTATGTCGATGGTGGCATGATCTTCATCTTCTTTCGCAGCTTGGGGTGAAGGCCTTCAATGAACCATCTCTTTTGTAGCCCATCAGCCGGCTTATTCTCCATCTTATTGATCAGGTCCTTCAACTTCCTAGCGAAGACTCGGATTGTTTCATTCTTCCCTTGCTTAGTATTGAATATCTCCCCTACAATCTCATTATCGTCGTACAATATTTGAAATTCTGCGATAAACTCCTTAATATTATCCCAACTATTCAACTTTTGTGGATCTGTATCAGTAAACCAATCAATCGCAACACCCCATAGGGTAGCCGAAAACTGTCAAACCCATTCGTGTGTATCTGTTATGCCATTTGCCCTCCAGATCGTTTCACATGTTTTATAATGTCGAATCGGATTGGCTGTTCCTTCACCATCAAATTTAGGCAACTTTTCTTTTGGACCTGCCATTATTATTGGATGTTGTGGGTTTTGTTGTGTACCTGTGCTATTTTGTACTCTCGTGTTGTTTTGTACTCTTGCGCTGTTTTGCACTCTCGCGCTGTTCTGAATACTTGCATTGTTTTATATACCTGTACTGTTCTGCACACCCACGCTGTTTTTGACACCCATACTGTTTTCGACACATGCGCTGTTTTGTGAAGAAGGGTTTTCGTCAACTGAAGCTGTCTGTTCTAGAAGTATATCTCGGACGAAGAGTTCACTACACGTTCGTGCTCCCTCAGCACTCCAAGCCATGCAAGTCAATCCCCTTCCGTCTGGATTCTCTTCCCTCAGCGTATACAGGTTCCAAAGGGGGTATAAATACTCACCGAAGGGCCTTTCAGAAGGTTCTTGAAGGAACCCATCGGGCACAAGTTGGCTACATAACATACTATCCTTCTCGTTGGCTCATTTACAATTATTTACCGACTACAACAACAACAAGGCCATGAAAATTATTATAGACTACGTGAAGGATCACATTCTCCCTTCTATATCTAGTCTTCAAATTGGATTTGGGATGTTCTATACTATTAAAAACACGTTTGAAATCAATAATACTAGTAGATTGCTAACTTTAAAGCAAGATCTTCTATACATGAAAATGAATAATGGGGAGTCAATCACATCCTATTTTCTAAGAATCTCCAAGTTAAAAGATCAACTTGCAACAATTGGAAGCCAAGTTGATGACAAAGAACTTAGTACAATAGCTTTAAGAGGACTTCCACTATCATGGGGAACCTTCATTCAGGGTCTAAGCTCTTGACCCAAACTTCCTAAGTTTGAATTACCAAAAAATGAATGCACTCAAGAAGAATCAAGAGTAGTTTCAAGAGGATTAAGCATAAATCAAGAGAGGCATTCAAGCCCTTCATGCAAATTCGAACAAGAAAAGAAAATTCAAACATAATAAGAGGGAATTTGACAAACCTTATAAGAAACAAGATTGGTCAAAAGTAAAATGCTTCAAATGTGACAAAATTGGTCACTCTCACAACTTCTGCCTAGAATGAAAAAGGATTCAAGTAACAGTAGCAGAAGTCGAAGAAGAGAGAGGAAAAAGAAGAAATCCTTGCATTTTATCTTGCCCTCTCAAGTGAATTAAACTCAAATAAAAACACTTGTATTATAGATAGTGGAGCATCTCGATATATTATAGGCTTTATGTTAATTCTTTAACTTTATAATATACTGATTTGATTAACAGATCATCCTGATTTGTTCTTGGTTTACAAAGTCTCTATTTATATGATCTTAGCCTCCTAATAGGGATCGGCGCCAATCCTGAAGTAATTATTAGGTAACTAACTAATCTCCTTTGATTAGTTTGAAACTAAACTATTCCTCTTGGAAAGTCGCCGATCATTAGGAGAAGGTTTTATTTTTGACTTTGGAAAGGACATGTTCTTTGTAAGGACATGCCCCTTGGTTTTATATTTATGTAGGGTGTGGTTGAAGGTTAAGGACAAGCAAACAATTAGAAGTCTACTCCTTGATCAACTCTACCCTCAAGACAATTCGTAGATACATAAATTATCTCCAGAATTATAAGTATTGATTCACACAAGTTTGAATATTGAAGACTATACTATGAAGTATAAGAATAAGGCATAAACTAACTTTGATATAGATTACAAAATTTGCAGAAACTTTACATGGTATTAGAGCTCTGGTAGTCGAACCTAGGCTCTGCGAATTAAATATCAAACTTGATATATATCTAGCATCATTCGCCTGTCTTCAATGGCATACAGAATTAGACCCGAGGACATGCTTGGTGGGAAAGAACACTTTGATGCTAGAAAATTCAGAATCATGATGATTCTTGAAGAAAATGATGTAAAATAATTTGTTGATTCAGCATCTAGAAACCTACTATTGAACCTTATAAAACTATCTAGAGCAAAGGAAAAAGGAAAGCCATTCAGATCATATTAAATAGAGTGAAAAATGATATAGTACCCATGCTAACAAAACATCAAACAACATTTGATATGATGAATGCATTACTAAATGCATATGAGGTTAACAATGCAACTAGAGTTCTCGCTCTAAAAAGGCAACTAAATCACATACAAATAAAGAAGGGAGAATCGATGAATTCTTACTTCCTAAGGGTTGCCAGCCTAAGAGATGAACTTGCAAGTATAGGAACCATCATTAATGACACAGATTTAACACTGATGGCTATAGAAGAATTATCAGATTCATGGGAAACATTCACACAAGGAGTAAGTGCTAGTGATAATCTTCCTGACTTCAATATACTTAAGGGAGACTGTCTTAAGGAAGAATCCATAAAACTCAAGGAAGGAGGGAAATTGAAAATGGAAGATGAAGAACTTCATGTTCTTAATACAAATTCGTATAAAGGCAAGAAGAAGAACTTCAAGAAGAAAATGGGTAATCAAAAGAATGACAAACCTAAGAAAGATCTATCCAAAATACAATGCTTCAGATGCAAAAAGTTTGGACACTATAGGTCTAATTGCCTCAAGAATTCTAAACAGCAAGTGAACTGTACAAACATTACTAGGCAAGAAGATAACTATGATCTTGAGAATCGTGTATTCTATTCGGCACTATCAAATGAAGTTTGATGTAAAGCAAGGGTGATTGATAGTGGATCTTCTCGACATATTATAGGATGCAAAGAAGCACTAGACTCTATATCAGAAAAGGTTAATGGTCAAGTCACCATCGATGATAATTCAACACATTTCGACAAAGGAATTGGAAATTGCAACTTGAAAATAAAGTCGGTAGTTCTCTTCTTCTCAAAGGAGTACTCTATGTACTAGGAATACAAAGGAATCTAATTTTGGTTACATCACTTGAAGATGATGGACATAATGTTGCATTCGTGGATGGTAAAGTTATAACTTGGGTTAAGAACTCCTCAATTAAGAAAGCAAAATTGATTGGTTAAAGAAAAAGGTATTTGTATGAATTAAGTTCAGAACCTAGTTGACCTATTGAAGGCTTAATTCATGAAGCTGCTGATATAAATGAAATATGGCATAGAAGGTTAGGACATCTAAATTTCAAAACCTTGTCAACTATGGAGAAGATGGTCACTGGTTTACCTAAGCTGAATAAAGATCACTGAAGCATATGCAAAGGATGCGCTTTAGGTAAGGACACCAAAAGTCCATTTCATGATAGCACTAGAAAAACTCACAACGTTTTGGAATTAATCCACTTAGATTTATGTGGACCTATGTTTGTTCTTTCTCTTGGAGGATTCTGGTACTATATACTATTCATAGATGACTTCTCTAGGAAAACTCAGATTTACTTCTTAAAATGCAAATAATCAGAAGAAATCCTGAAGAGATTTAAAGAATATAAAACCTTAATTGAAAACTTATTAGGACATAAAATTAAAACTCTTAGGGTTGATAATGGGGGGGAATACAACTTAGATTTGTTTAAAAGGTTTTGTAAAGAAATAGGAATTAAGAGGGATTATACCATTCTTTATAACTCGCAACAAAACGGGGTAGCAAAAAGGAAGAATAAAACAATTATAGAAGCTGCAAGAGCTATGATATTTGATCAAAATTTAGAATATTATCTTTGGGTAGAAGCCTCTTGTACTACTGTTTATATTCAAAATAGAAGTCCTCACTCTTACCTTAGAGATAAAACTCCTGAAGAAGTCTTTATCAAGGTTAAACGCAATATAAGCCATCTTAGGGTTTTCTGGTGCCCAGGATATATACATGTTCCAAAAGAAAAAAGAACTAAGTTAGAACCCTTTGGGAGGAAAGGTATTTTTGTAGGGTATAGTGAAACATCTAAAGCATATATGATGTTTATACCTGGTCAGAAAAATATTGAACTTAGTAGGGATATAATTTTTGAAGAAGATTTAGCATTCAAAAGAGCCCTAAGTTTTGAAGAACCCTCTCCATCAGCTAATTCTGAAAGAAATACTGAATATGAGTCTTAGAGGGAGAACATTGAAGAAATTGAAGATGAAATTCAAAATCTTAATGTTGAAGAAACTCAAAATTCTAAGAAAAGACAACTTTGGGCCATTAAGACAGTAGAGGAAGCACACGACATCCTTGCACCATCCGGAACAATCAGAGAAAGCAAAAGAATCAAAAGATTTTCTAGTTATACATCAAACATGAATGATTTGTCTAAATTAGAACCAACCAATATTTTAGATGCTATTAAACATGTAGCTTGGAAGGGTGCTATGATGGAAGAATACCAATCCATTATGAAGAATGATGTTTGGGATATTGTTCTTAGACTTGAAGGAAAATTTGTTGTCTCTTTCAAGTGGATATTTAAAATAAAGCATGCTACTGATAGTAGCATTGAAAAATATAAAGCTAGATTTTTGGAATTAAGCTGGTCTATACGTGTCAATCCGAGAGCGTTAGCTTGCAAAAGGTGTCCGAGCAGTATGCCATCAAGAAATGATAGTTGTGAGATGAGGGGTTATGAATGCAGCTACGACATGCGAAATTGAGTCTATGAGAAATGAAATAAATCCAGCGACAGGAATAGTCACTTCCTGGCGACAGGAACATCAAAAATAAAGCAAACTCAAAAACATCAATCTACAATAAGATAATATCAATAATAATTTAAAGTATTAACTAATCTAGAATATAAATCAACTAATCTATAAATCAATACAATTATGAAAACTTGAACATTTAATTTATTAAAAAAATTAATACGTAATAAAACTATTAACATTATATAATAAATAAACTACACTAAATAAAATAATCATCATGCTTTACCAAAGTGCGGGCCCAAACTTGTCAGTTTGCACGATCAGTAGAGAAGATAAACTCTACGCTACTGTAACCATGCCAAAATGGATGTTGTTATTCATTGCAAAGTAGTACAGTTCAGACCTATGTACAGTAATCTTTTCCTGCATAATGTTGTATATTACCGCTCTCCTCTGCTATATGCTTACACTGCTTTTATATGTAGATCTTATAAAAGGTTTTGAGCCATTTTGGGAATACATACAATAAGTAATACATGGCAATAGAACATAAAATTGTTGCATGTCAATAATAGGCAGCTTATTGTTATCAAAACAACATTATCTTCATCGTAAATCTTGCTTGCAGAAACGGAACCGTGAAAAGTGGATTAATATTAATTGTAGCAGCTACAACGGTTGATATAATTTGAAGCCTCATTTCCATCCACCGTTTCGAGCTATGGTTTTGAAAATGTTTAGATGTAACACAATACATATGTAGAGCAGATGATGTGTATTCTTTCCACACGATTCATTAAAATGAATCTCAATTACAATGTATTTTCCTAAAACCTTTATGTCCTTTCCACACGTACAGGCATCCGCATTCAGAATAATTGGAGTGAATATCATTCGGTGGGTCATAGTTAAATGTGTCTAATCTTGAAATAATCTGCGCATTGACTTGGTGACCTCCCATCACTTCTATAGCCTGTGACTACCAAATTTCTGGCTCCTCCATTCATTGGATAGGATACTGATCTGCTAATCCATTCATTGGCTCATCATTCCCTCTTGACATGTCTCAGTCCCAACAGCAATCCTTGTCAGTCATTGGTGGTTCTTCCTTATGTATGAGATATTCACAAGTGGATAGAGCTTTGTATTATAGTAACAAGAAGATACATAGCAGGTTACATAAAGACTTGCAACTCATAATCAATGTGTTGGATAAATACGATCACATCTTATTTATTCACATATTCTATCTAATAGCTAGATTAAATATTACTCATATATATTAAATCATATGCAATTTTTAAGGAGAAAATTGAATATAAGTGGAGATTGAAATGAGTGTGAAGGCTTCTACGAAGGCTAAAATATGGTATGATTTGGAACATTAAATGCTCGCATCAGAAACCTTTGCTCCTGTTGCCAAATACACTTCTATAAGAGCAGTCCTAGCTATTGTAGCATCAAAGGGATGGAAAGTACATTTGATGGATGTAAAAACAACATTCCTTAATGGAAGGATTATATAAGAGGTATATTTGGAGCAACCTGATGGATTTGAAACTCATGATCCTAAAGTTTTTGTTTGTAGCCTCAAGAAAGCTCTCGATGGGCTTAAACAAGCACCAAAGGCTTGGTAGGAAAGAATTGATAGGTATCTCATCGGCTTAGGATTCTCCAAGAACGAAACTGATCCAAATCTATATTATAAAAGAAATAAAAATGATATGATAATTTTGATATTGTATATTGATGATTTACTAATAATAGGTGATGATCATCTCATAGATGAATGCAAGAAAGATCTAATCAGAGAATTTGAGATGAAAGATTTAGGACTCCTTCATTACTTCCTAGGATATCTTGAAGAGATTTGGAATGTGGAACTGCAAGCCTATATCTTTTCCAATGGAGACGAATCTACATAAACTTAAAGAAGCAGCAGCAGAATCACCTTCCATAGATTCTAGTCTCTACAGACAGATGATTGGGTCTCTTATGTACTTGGTAAATACAAGACTTGATATTTGTTATGTTGTTAATGCCTTAAGTCAGTTTATGTGTGAACCAAAGGAGATTCACCTAGTTGCAAGTCAAACACATTATGAGATACAAGGCACTCTTAACCTTGGACTCAAATATGAGAAAGTTGATTTGGATATGCATGGATTCATAGAATCAGATTGGGGTGGAAGTGTTATGGATAGAAAAAGTACTTCCGGATGCTGTTTTAGTTTAGGATCAGCAATGATGTCATGGATATCTAGAAAACAGTCTTCAGTAGCACAAAGTTCCATAGAAGCCGAATATATTGCAGCAGCAATGACCTCTCAAGAAGTAGTTTGGCTTAGAAAGTTACTTGTGGGTTTATTTGGTCAAGCCATGAAGCCTATGATTATTCATTGTGATAATCAAAGTTCCATCAAGCTTTCTATGAATCCAATTTTCCATGACAGGTCCAAGCATATTGAAATTCCTTACTATTATGTTAGTGATATGGTAGATAGGAATACTGTAAAATTACAATACATTTGTATTGCAGATCAGCCAACATATATTCTTACCAAACCTCTCTCTTGAGTAAAGGTAGATCACTTCAGGAAAAGAATTGATATAGTTGAATTATTAAATTTTGTATTCGTTAAATTATTAATAAAATAATTTTATTGTTAGGCTGTTGACTATTATGGGCTCCACCAGTTGTATTCATTATTTAAGAGGTGACGATCTTTGAGATAATGAATACTTGTATAAAAGACATTATGAGAGATGATGATCTCTTAGATAATGTGTTAAATAGTAGAGAACTACTGTTAGATCTAGATGAGTTCAAGATCACATTGTGATATAGACATTATTATGTGTATAAGTCACAATTTGGATGAAGGAAGAATTTCATTATCCTGTGTTCTGGTGTAATGACCCTTACTATAAAGGCCACTGGAACCCTCAAACTGGACTTAGGAATTTTGTCAAACAGTTGGCATGTAACCGAATAAGGCTGCAATATTACTAATTGTTGTACAACGAAACCTCAATATATGATGCCAATAATGTATGAACAACAATTCCAGATTATAACACTACCAATCTAAGAGATAGATGACCATATGAAACTCAAATATGAAGTCCAATGCAATTCTGATTTTTATGACAGCAAATAGAACTGATTACAATGAGAGACTGTCACAACTATGCACTTCTAATACATCAAGCTCTTGACAATGCAATGTTATGACATGAACAATAACCCAATTCAGATTTGGAATGCAAATGACGAAACTTTTACAACAGTTATTAATGACTGGAAATAACTATTTATGCAATGACAGTGCTGACTGTTTTAATCCATAACATGCAATATTTTGGCAATCAAAACTTCAGTTTGTGCACTTGGAATAGCTCCAATTTTGCCGGATATGAATGCTGAATTAATGCCACACGAAGACCTCACAATCTGCCCCAAACCGACTCACAAAATTGCTGCTGCTGCCCAACTGACAGGGCCGTACAGGTACGGCCTGGTACGGCTGCTAGATAAAAATATTGCAGCGTTTTTTTGTCACTCCAAAAGCAATAAATCTGGGCGCCTAGGGTTGCTGAATAACCCCCTAAAATATGAAATTCATCCGTCAAGCCAATTAGGAGTTATGAGCAAAAACGTGGGTCCAAACCCTGGACTGGCAGTCTGAAAATAATGCACAACTGTGTCTTCAAACCCTGTTAATCAATCCACAAATGCTAGGGCACAACTGAAACCCTTATTCCAACCAAAGTAAACCCTTATAACTGAATCTCAATGAAGTCCAAATGAGATGGCTGAATTACCAACTCCTCAAATGCAACAATTTAAGTGATATTTCACACCCTCAAAGTCGCCAATCCAAGGGAGTGATTCGTTCCCAAAGATCAAATAATAATTTGCAGACCCAAGAGACTACAAATTTGCTCCACAATGGAAGAAGTAGAAGAAATCTCAAATCCAAGCATGTCCAAATGAGAGGCCCAACCCTCTATTTATTCACTTTTCTAAGAAGTTGCTAGAACTTCTAGAAACATCCTTTATAAAATCTCATTATAATGCACTTTTTATAATAAAGTAATTTTATAAAATAAAAAGTGCAACTCAACTTAAAATTATAACATGTAGGCCCCAATAACACATAATAATAAAATATAACCTCTTAACACTTCTTCAAGAGCAAGATATGACCATCTGATCCGCAAAATTGACTCTCTCTCCACACCATTTGCCTACGAGAGTCTGGAATAGGCAAATCCATGATCAATGCAAGGTCGAACTAAAGAGGGGACATTACATCTGGTAGATCTTAACTTAGGATCATGTTATGATATAGGAATACTAGTACCTATGAGTTGTAACTTGGATAAATGAAGAATTTGATTATTCTCCAGATTTATCCTGTATATTGTATTCTTAGCAATATTGTTATCACTAGAAACAGTGATATGTCATATCACAGGTTTAGTAATACAACATTGTATCATGTGTTCAATAATACCACATGCTAAGAAGATTCAGATATATATAGAGTTATCAATTCTTGCTTGTTCATCTTAATTTGATGTTGCTAGATATGATATCTCTCAGTATGATTATCGATTTAAGAGGGAGTGTTAATTCCATAACTTTATAATATATTTATTTGATTAATAGATCATTCTAAACTGTTCTTGGTTACTGAAGTCTCTATTTATATGATCTTAGCCTCCTAATAGGGATTGGTGCGAATGCTGAAGTAATTATTAGATAAATACCTAATCTCCTTTGATTGGTTTGGAACTAAACTATTCCTCTTGGAAAGTCACTGATCATTAGGAGAAGGTTTTATTTTTGACTTTGGAAGGGACATGTCCTTTGTAAGGACATGCCCCTTGTTTCTATATTTATATAGGGTGTGATTGCCAGTTAAGGACACACAAACAATTAGAAGTTTGCTCCTTGATCAACTTTGCCCTCAAGACAATTCGCAGATATAGAAATTATCTCTAGAATTATATGTATTGATTCACACAAGTCTGAATATTGAAGACTATACTCTGAAGTATAAGAATAAGGCATAAATTAACTCTGGTATATATCACAGAATTTGCAGAAACTTAAAAGTTTAGAGACAAATTTGAAAGCTTCTCAGAAGACTTAGAAGAAGTAACAATTTGAGATAATTCTACTCATTCGATTAAAGGTTTTGGGTCTTGTTAGATTAATCTAAATTTAAGAGTTACTCTCCAACTTAAAAATGTTTTATATGTACCTGACATAAAAAGGAATTTGGTCTCTATCTCTGGCCTTGCTAATCAAGGACTCAAAATCATCTTTCAACAGGACAGAGTTCTATCTTGGCCAAAGAATTCTAACATCAAGAAAGCTATATCTATTGGATTCAGGGACGAAAGTTTATATAAACTTTGTAATCAACAAAATTTAGCCGAAAGTCATCAAACTTAAAATTCTTTTGAACTTTGGCATATGAGATTAGCACATATTCATTTCCGTGCATTATCATCAATAGGGAAAATTGTAAAAGGATTACCTAGTCTTAAAACTAATCACTTAGGCATTTGCAAAGGATGTGCCCTAGGACAAAACACCAAGCAATCCTTTCCTAAAAGTATTCATAAATCAAAATCTGTACTTGAACTTATTCACACTGACCTATGTGGTCCCATGTCTGTACCATCTTTAAATGGGCGTCTCTATTATGTAATCTTTATTGATGACTATTCTAGAAGAACCTGGATTTAATTCCTCAAACAAAAGGAATCAATGGAAGTGTTATCAAAATTCAAAGAATTCAAAGCTCTAGTTGAAAACCTGTCAGGAAAGAAAATAAAAATACGAAGATCAGACAATGGAAGTGAATACATTTACAAAGACTTATGCATTACTATTGGGATTAAGAGGGAGTTTTCTGTACCGTATAATCATTGAATCAGCCAGAGCTATGATACATGATCGAAATCTCCATACTTCTTTTTGGGTTGAAGCATCTAGCACTGTAGTTTACATTCAAAATAGATGTCCTCACTTAGTATTAGAAAATACCACTCCTGAAAAAGTATTTATGGGCATCAAATCAGATCCAAGTCACCAAAGTATATTTGGGTGTCCTGCTTATATTCATATTCCTAAAGAGAAAAGAACAAAACTAGAACCATTTGGAAAGAAGGGAATACTCATTGGATATAGTGAAACAACCAAAGTCTACAGGATCTATGTTTCGGTTCAAAGAACAATTGAGATTAGTAGAGATGTTAAATCTGAAGAAGATATTGCCTTCAATCTTTCTAAGAACAGTGTTGAATTAAAAACAAAATCTGTCACTGAAATAGATGAAGATCACCTAGTAGAAAATGAGAGGGATACTGAACCTCCTTCACCTACTATTACAAATGCTGAGAATATTGATGTAAGATTTTTCCAAATTTTGATCAACCAATACTGATATAATGACTTTACTCTTGTTGCAAATCGATCTACTTCAATTCTGGGCTGAATGTTATAGTTCAAGAAGTCTACAATGAATTTTGGAAATTATATTTTATCTCTGCACTAAGCCGTCAAGGGTCAGGTTGCTAGAAGAACAAACTTTTGATAATATTGTGTGTCCTCTATCCACAATCTTGCTCCTACTTTGTACACTAACCAAGGGTCTTGTCTTTTCATAAGACACAACCCCTTCTAGGTCAGCCCTCCATGAAACAATCCTATTCTACTACAAATCGACGACCTTTTCATTTAACTAATAGTTAATTACAAGGCATATAAATATGCCTAGCAAATCACGGATCAGTATAGGGAGATGTATTCATCATAAGGGCATATGTAAAGGAACTTACATGCATATTAGATCTGTCTAATTTGGAATATTAGAACATTAATATGATCAAGTTATCAAGATTTAACACTCCCTCTTAACTTGATAATATAAATGAGAGAAACATGTTTAACAACATTGTTAAGCATAGAATTATCCTCTATATCTATCTGATTCTTGCATGCATGTAGTATCATGGTACACATTATACTCTGTTATATTACTTAACCTGTAATATGGATTATCATTAACACTTGTGATAATAGTATTACATGTAATGCAATACATAGGATAAAATCAGGAGAATGATAAAATTCTTCCTTTGTCCAAATTGTGATTCATAGGCACTGACAAGCCTACTGTGATAGAACATTATCTCAGAGATCGTCATCTGATATAATGTCTGTTTATTATCACAAAGATCGTCACCTTTTTAGATAATAAACACAAATTGTGAAGCCCATAACAGTCAATAGCCTGACAATAATAATTTTTAAAATTATTTCATTAATGGTTAAGTATTACAAATGTATTATAATTCAACTATACCAAGTCTTTTTTTGAAGTGATCTATCTTCACTTGGGAGAGAGGTTTGGTAAGAATGTCTGCTGTCTGATTTGCAGTGCAAATGTATTCTAGCTTGACAGTTTTCCTGTCTACCATAACTCTTACATAATGGTAAAGGAATTTCAATATGCTTGAACCTGTCATGAAAAATTGGATTCATAGAAAGCTTGATGGAACTTTGATTGTCACAATGAATAATAGTGGGATTCATGGGTTGACCAAGTAATCCCACAAGTAACTTTCTAAGCCAAACTGCTTCCTGAGAAGCCATTGTAGTAGTAGTGTATTCAGGTTCTATGGAACTTTGTGCTACTGATGCTTGCTTTTTGCATATCCATGGTATCATTTCTGAGCCTAAACTAAAACAGCATCCTGATTTGCTTTTCCTATTGGTAACACTTCCAGCTCAATCTGAGTCTATGAACCCATGTAAGTCCAAGTCAACTTTCTCATACTTGAGCCCAAGGTTAATAGTGCCTTGTAAGTATCTCATAATGTGTTTGACTACAACTAGGTGAATCTCATTTGGCGGACACGTAAACTAACTTAAGGCATTAATAGTGATGGAGCTTGATAATTTTGTGCCTCCATTTATGAGATTATGTTGTGGCTTCAGGTCTTTTGCTAGTAAAAATATAGTGGCAGAAGCCATGAAATGAATTACAAATAGCAACCATGAAAAGCCAACATATCATTTGGCTAACTGAGGAAATAGATTAATACAAAGCATAAGAGCAAGTGTGCACAAGCGGAAATATATTATCATGAAGGTAGCAAGTTTTCATAACCATGTGCTTAATTATTTTTGAATCTGTAGATTACAGTCACACTAGGTAGATTCACTCATCATGTATATGACCTCTGTGTTATTTCTGGATTATATCAGAGTATCAAAATTATAATATTATCTTTATTCCTTTTACAATAGATATTTGGATCAGCTTCATTCTTAGAGAATCCTAAATTGGTGAGATATGTATCGATTCTTTCATACCATGCCTTGGGAACCTGTTTAAGACCATAGAGAGCTTTCTTGAGTCTGCAAACAAAGATTCTAGGATTATGAGTTTCAAAGCCTTTAGGTTGTTTCAAATATACGTCCTCTGTAGTCTTTCCATTCAGAAATGTTGTTTTCACATTCATGTGATGTACTTTCCATGCTTTTGATGCTGCAATAGCTAGGAATGCTCTTACAGAGGTGTATTTGGCAATTGGAGCAAAGTTTTCTTCATAATCAATTCCCTCGTTCTGAGAGAATCCTCCAACTAGGAATTTGGCTTTTTATTTTTCAATGCTACCGTCAATAGCATGCTTGATTTTAATTATCCATTTAGAAGAAATAACAGATTTTCCCTGAGGCCTTAGAACAATTTCCAAAACATTATTCTTAATAATGGATTGGTATACTTCCATTATAGCATTCTTCCAAGCTGTATATTTAATAGCATCTGAAACATTGGTTGGTTCTGATTTAGATAAATCACTCACGTTTGTTGCATAGCTAGAAAAGGTTTATTTATAATCAATTCCCTCCTTGTGTGAGAATCCTCTGGGTACGAATTTGGCTTTATATTTTTAATGCTACCACTTGATTTTAATATCCATTTACAAGAAACAACAAATTTTCCCTAAGGCCTTGGAGCAATTTCCCAAACATCATTCTTAATAATGGATTGGTATTCTTCCGTCGTAGCATCCTTCCAAGTTGTATGTTAAAGAGCATTTGAAACATTGGTTGGTTCCGATTTAGATAAATTGCTCATGTTTGCTACATAGCTAGAAAATCTTTTGGGTCTTTTGATTTCTCTGAAGGTTCCAGATGGTGCAGCAAAGTCTTGTGCTTCCTCTACAATCTTAATAGCCCACAGTGATCTTTTCTTAGGATTTTGAGTTTCCTCAAGATTAAGATTTTGAACTTCATCTTTAGTTTCTTCAATGTTCTCCCTTTGAAACTCAGAATCATGATTTTCTTTAGAACTAGTTATATGTGTAGGATCTTCAGAACTTAGGGCTCTTTTGAATGGTAAATCTTCTTCAAATATTACATCCCTACTAAGTTCAATGTTTTTCTGACCAGGTATGAAAACTCTATATGCTTTAGATGTTTCCCTATACTCGAAAAAAATACCTTTCCTCCTACAAGGTTCTAACTTAGTTCTCTTTTCTTTTGGAACATCTTTGTATATTGGGCACCCAAATATCCTAAGATGGCTTATGTTTGGTTTAACCTTAGAAATTACTTGTTTAGGAGTTTTATCTCTAAGGTGGGAGTGAGGACTTCTGTTTTGAATATATACAGCAGTACATGAGGCTTTTGGCCTAAGATAATATTCTAAATTGTTATCAAATATCATAGCTCTTGCTGCTTCTATAATTATTTTATTCTTTCTTTCTGCTACCCTGTTTTGTTGTGGGTTATAAGGAACAATATACTCCTTTTTAATTCCTACTTCTTTACAAAAATATTTAAACAAATCTGAAGTATATTTGCTTACATTATCAGTCCTACGAGTTCTAATTTTGTGTCCTGATAGGTTTTCAGTTAAGGATTTAAATTCTTTAAATATCTTAAAGATTTTTTCTGATTTTTTGGATTTTAAGAAGTAAATCCATGTTTTTTCTAGAGTAATCATCTATAAAAAGTATATAGTACTAGAATCCTCCAAGAGAAGGAACAGACATAGGTCCACGTAAATCTGAGTGGACTAAGTCTAAAACATTGTTAGTTTTTCTAGTGCTATCTTGAAATGACTTTTTCCGTTTTGACTTAGAGTGCATTGTTTGCATACTCGAATGGTCTTTATTCAATTTAGGTAAACCGGTGACCATCTTTTCCATAGTTGATAAGGCTTTGAAATTTAGATGTCCTAACCTTCTATGCCGCATTTCGTTTATATGAGCAGCTTCATGAATTAAGGCTTGAATAGGTTCTATATTTAATTCATACAAGTATTCCTTTCTTTGACCAATCAACTTTGATTTCTTAAGTGAAGAGTTGTTAGACCAAGTGTTTACTTTACTGTCCATGAATGAAACCTGATGTCCATCATCTTCAAGTGCTGTAATGGAAATTAGATTCCTCTTGATCCCTGGTACATAGAGTACTCTTTTGAGATGAAGAGAACTACTCGACTTCAGTTTCAAGTTGCAGTTCCCAATTCTATGACAGAATGAGTTGAATTATCACCTATGTTAACTTCGTCATTAACTTGTTTTGATATTGAGTCTAGTACTTCTTTGTATCCTGTAATGTGTCGAGATGATCCACTATCAATTACCCATGCTTTGATTGATAGTTCATTTGATAGCACTGAATACAATACATGTTTTTCAAGATCATAGTTTTCCCCTTTCCTAGTAACGTTTGTACAGTTTACCTGCTGCTTTGTATTCTTAGGGCAATTAGATTTATAGTGTCCAAATTTTTCACATTTGAAGCATTTTATTTTGGATAAATCTCTCTTAAGTTTGTCATTTCTTTGATTACCATTCTTGTTTGTGAAGTGCTTCTTCTTAGCATTATGGGAATTTGTGTTGAGGAAATGAAGTTCATCTTTAGTTTTTAATTTCCCTCGTTTCTTGAGTTGCCTAGTTTCTTCTTTAAGGCAATCTCCTTTAAGTCTATTGAAGTTTGGATGTTTGTTTCTAGCACATACTCCATTTGAGAATGTTTCCCATGAATTCGGTAACCCATCTATAGCCATAAGTGATAGCTCTTTGTCTTCAATTATGTTCCCTATACGTGCAAGTTCATGTCTTAGACTAGCCACCCTTAGGAAATATGAATTCATAGATTCTCCCTTCCTTATCTTTATATGATTTAGGTGCCTTTTTAGTGCAAGAGTTCTAGTTGCATTGTTAACAACATATGTATTTAATAATGCACTCATCATATTAAATGCTGTCTGATGTTCATTAGCATAAGTACTATTTCATTTTTAACTCCATCTAATATGATTTGCATGGCTTTTCTGTTTCCTTTAATCCAAATAGTTTTATGAGAATTAGCATTAGGTTGCTTGGATTCCTTATCAACAATCTGTATTACATCATTGTCTTTAAGAATCATCATAATTGTGAATTTCCAATCAAAAAAGGGTTCTTTTTTGTCAAACCTGTCTTCCGGTCTGATTGCACAAGCCATTGAAGGTAGAAGGATGTTGTTAGATGTTTTAAGTCTGATTGTCAATTTGTAGAGCCTAGGTTCAACTACTAGAGCTCTGATACCATGTAAGACTTTTGCAAATTCTGATCAAACAATGCTAATATAATGACTTTACTCTTTTTGCAAATCAATCTACTTCAATTTTAGGCTGAATGTTATAGTTCAGGAAGTCTAGAATAGATTCTGGAAATTATATTTTATCTCTGGATTAAGTTGTGAAGGATCAAATTGGTAGAGCAGACTTTTGATAATATTGTGTGTCGTCTATCCACAATCTTGCTCCTTTATATATTAACCAAGGGTCTTGTCTTTTCATAAGACATAACCTCTTCTAGGTCGGCCCTCTATGAAACAATCCTATTCCACTACAAATTGACGGCCTTTTCAATTAATAGTTAATTAATAATCAACTACAATAGTTAATTACAAGGCATATAAATATGCCTAGCAAATCACCGATCAGTATAGGGAGATGTATGCATGTAAGGGAACTTACATGCATATTAGCTCTATCTAATCTAGAATATCAGAACATTAATATGATCAAGTTATCAGGATTTAACAATTGAAAATGATAATAATAGAAGGAGACAAATTTGGGCTAGGAAAATGATAGAGGAGAATCATGTTGAACTTGATGAAGTAATTAGAGAAAGCAAGAGAACAAGAAATCAGTCATGTTATGTAGCTCTATTAATTGAACTTGTCAAAACAGAACTTTCAAATGTTGAAGAAGCCTTATCAAGCATACCTTGGAAAAAAACAATGATTGAAGAATATAATTCAATACTAAAAAATGATGTATGGGATGTTGTACTCAGACCTAAAAAAAATCAGTTGTTTCTTATAAGTGACTTTTCAAAATCAAGCATGCACCTTACGACAGCATTGAAAAATACAAAGCCAGATTTGTAGGACATGGTTTCTCACAGAAAGAAGGTATCAATTATGAAAAAATATTTGCCCCAATTGCTAGATATGTATCTGTTAGGACTATCTTGGCAATTGCAACATCCAAAGGATGGAAAGTTCATCAAATGGATGTTAAAACAATATTCTTAAATGATGAAATTGAAGAAGTTTATATTGAGCAACCAGAAGGTTTCTACACTCATGATAGAAAATCTCATGTGTGTAAGTTAAAGAAAGCACTGTATGGTCTTAAAAAGGCTTCTAGAGCATGGTATGGAAGAATAGACAACTATCTAACAAAGTTAGGGTACTCTAAGAGTAAAGCTGATGTTAACTTTTACTTCAAGAAAGATGGTGATGGCATGATTATTCTTGTATTATATGTTGATGATTTGTTGATAATAGGTGAAGAACATCGCATAAAGAAGTGCAAACAAGAACTAACAACAGAGTTTGATATGAACGATCTAGGTCTTCTGCACTACTTACTAGGACTAGAAGTCTGGCAAAAAGGGAACTACATTTTTCTAAATCAGGGAAAATATGCTATTTGATATTTTGAGAAAATTTGGAAAGATGGATTGTAAACCAGCTACTACTCCTATGCAAGTTAACCTGCACAAGCTGAAGGATGATATGATTAACTCTGTATCTACGGATCCTACTCACTATAGGCAGATTATTGGATCCTTAATGTATTTGTTGATTACTTGTCTAGACATATGTTATGCTACTAACACTATAAGCTAGTTGATGTGTGCACCAAGGAAGATGCATCTAATGGCACCTAAATATATCTTAAGATATCTAAAAGGCACTATTGGCATGGGAGTCAAATATGATCAAGAAAAGATCAATCTTCATGGGTATTCAAATTCTGATTGGGCAAGCAGCTTTGCTGAACATAAAAGTTCTTCCGGATGTTGCTTCAGTCTTGGATTTGGGATGATTTCTTTATTCAGCAAAAAAAATCCTCAGTTGCATTAAGCTCTATTGAAGCAAAATATATAGCCTCTTCCTTGGGAGCCAAAGAAGTTGTATGGTTACGAAAGTTACTAGTTGATTTGTTTAAAGGGCCTTTGAAGCCCTCTGTGACTCATTGCGACAATTAGAGTTGTATCAACCTTTCTGCTAATCTAGTTTTTCGCAATTAGTCTAAGAATATTGAAATTCCTTATCATTACATTAGAGATATGGTGGATCGGGTTGTTATCAAACTGGAGTACATCAGTACTAATGAGCAAACAATACATGTTTTTACCAAGCCTCTTGCTAAAGTGTTGGAATACTTTAGAAAAAAACTTGGTATGATTAAATTGTAATATTGAATATCTAATTTAATTTTCAATTTATGTGTTTATGCTTCTATGGTTGTTTAGTTGCATTAGATATGTAATGAAAGGTGATGATCTTTCATGGACATATATATTCAGAAGCTAATCTTTGTAAAGTCACGATTTTGCAAATGATAGGCCTGTTATCATGGAAGTTTGTTTTGGATACACCGCAAGTCATTGATAATGAATGCATTATGATTAGTCTAGATATTTTTTCGGACAATTAGAGATCATAATATATGTTATGATAGTGTTCATAGTATGGTGATTTTAATTACTTGACAAGTCACTATTTCAGAGTGTTAAAGTCAGATAATGTGTTATATTCAGACATTTTGTATTCTGCTATCTATTAAGGAATCTATTTCTTCTCCCTTGCTAAGAGGGAGTGTTGAAGTATAGTATCAATCAAAGTAATATTGAACATTTGAATTTGGTTTAATGAATTATATTGCAGGTAAGAATAACGAATATATATATATATATATATATGTGTGTGTGTGTGTGTGTGTGTGTGTGTGTGTGTGTGTGTGTGTGTGCTTATATGCATAGATGTTTGTGTGTGTGTGTGTGTGTGTGTGCTTATATGCATAGATGTTTGTGTGTGTGTGTGTGTGTAATTAATATTACTGCCACTGATTCATATCAGGGTCCATTTGTTATTGAGTATATTACTATCACTGATTTATATTGGGTTTTATGCATTGGTTATAATTTGTATCGGGCATGTGAGTGCCATTAATCATTAACTTGCAATTCCATTATTGTAAAAAAGGTAATCGAGTAGTTATGCCCACGTAAGGTCATGATCCAGAGTCATGCCCCTACGGGGACATGACTCTTCGTTGTATATATCTTATCATTGCATCGGTGGCGACTAATCATATATCAATCACAAGTCATAAATGCAGTCCCAGCGATCTCTATCTGTTGTAGGTTATTGAAGTCCAGTTTATCAATCCTTTATTCAAGTAGAAGATTCTCCAAGCACAAAATATTATTTTGAAGTTGAAGATCTGCAATACGCAATCTGAGATGAAGTAAGTAATCTGACTTATCACAGTCTGAAATTATAGTTTATTTCTATCAGAGATCCTATGCATTAACAATGATTAATTAATAGCAGTGATTAGAGATTATTAAAGTGAAGAAGGCCATTATAATTGAATGTGTTTGTTGGGAGAAAACCCATCATCCCAATTAATAGTATATAAGAGGGCACTCATTGCCATTTTTCAAAGAGGAGGAAGAATAAGGAGATATAGCAATGGAATATAATTTAGGATACTCTTCAAACCGAAGAATAATAGTATAAACATATGGATAACTTAAGACAAGAAAGAGAGATCATTCTTTTAAATAACATTTTCTGAATTCTATTGAGGATAAGTGTTATATACACACACACATACATACTAATACAAAGGATGCTTATATATATTATAGCCAATTTCTTAATCACTCGCTATAGCCCTCAAGAGGATTTGTTGGTGTTATGTAGAGAGAGGTAGAGTAAATCCACAGAAGGTGAGTCAATCCCACAATGGGATAGCAATGGGGTCTGAAGCCTTGAGGGGTTAACTTGCTTCTGGATCAGTGTCAATTGTCCGACCACAAGTAAATTCACAATCTCCTGATGGCTGAATTTAGGAGAGATGTAAGGAATTGAGGCTTAAATGGGTTAATTACTGTTAACCATTTTAACCCCCCCTCCCCCATTTTTTCCAACATTGCCAATCTCATGAAAACCTAGGGGGGTAGCCATGCAGGCGTAGGTCAACATAAGTGATAGAATGCTGGGTGATCTGGTGGGATGTTTAAAGGTTATAAGGCCACATGGCAGGATTGACTATTGAATTTTGTTGAATGATGACATGGCTGATTTGGCATGGTTGTGAACACGGAACAACAATTCTTTGATAGCGAACAAGTCCTTTGAATGCTTGCAACCATCTTTTGGTGTTCTCCACACGTGGTAAATGCAAAAGACACTCCATCGCCGCCATAGTGATCTACCTACCTAGCTAGAGCAGTTATGACCACCATTTCTGTCTCTTCGAAGCTAGAATTTGCATGGAAAATGGGATTTTTTGCATGTGGATGCGTATTGGTTTGCTGGTGTCAAGAAAGGACTCCAGCTTGTGCTGAGGAAATAGTGCTGCTCTTAGCATTTCAAGCCTTCAAGAAGTTCACATTCAAGCACTTGGTGACTCCATCTCTGTATCTTGGTTTCCAGACGAAAATTGTTGTAATTCATGCCCAATGCTCAAACAAGACCATCTTGTAGAGGTACTTCTCAGTATATTGAACTTCCATTATCAAATCCTAGAAGAAAAAGTAGACTCTCTCTATTACTAGTTAGGAGTTCAGAAGTAGCGCATACATCTTTTAGATCTGTTTCTACTCCTCCTGTTGGTAGATCACAAGCTAGGATACCATCTTTTCATCTGAATAGATCATTGTTCCATATGGCCCTCCCGAGGAATCAAGTGTTTGCTACCTTTAATAGTGGCAGTTCTCTCATTTTAGCCCAAAGACATGATATCCCAGTGTCTGCTCTTAAGAGGCTAGTTGATTTTACTGGTGAAACTTTCATTTCTACTATAGAGCATATTCAAGAAATTTGAAACATTTGCAATATACATGGTATTATAGAGGATGATGTTGCTGTTAGACTTTTAGCCTCGTAATTAAAGGGAAAAACCTTACAGTGGTATAGGGGATTACCACATAACTCTATCACTAATTGGGATGAGTTAGGGGAAAGATTATGCAAACATTTTGAAAATAAAAGTGATCACCTATCACATTTAGAACAGCTAACTACCATTAAGAGAGCACCCGATGAGTATATGACATACTTTAATTATAGACTCCAAAAGACATGGGATATAATACCTACTACAGTAAAACCTTCCCCGGTAATGCTCTCTTACATTACCTTAGAGCTTTCAATAGTGATATTGCTACTACCTTACAAGGCATGTGAGGGGATACCTTACCAGCTGCATATGAAATTGCCATAAGGGTAGAAAATATCTTGATTCAAGGAGGGAAGTTAGCTCCAAGGCCTCTGATGCCTTTCTTTCCTGACATGATTACTCATTAACCTATAGTAGCCTCTATTCCTACCATATCTACATGTCAACCTCTTGTTGTCATCCCCTCAACTTCCACATCATCGAGTGGGATAGATAAGATCGAGGCCATGATGCAGATGATGATGCAAAATATAGACAAAAGGTTTCAGGATCATAGCTCTGATATGGAAAGGAAACTGCAAGACTAAAGTTCCAACCTAGAAAAGAAGCTGGGAGACAACTTCTTAGTGGTGCAAAAGATGAGCAACAAGATGGTGGCCTTAGAAAGACAACAACCTCAAAACAGTAGGCCCTTCCAGCCTCATTATCAAAACTCCACGTATGCTAGGCCTCTGAATCAAGGTCAGGGTTATGTTCCACACAACCAAAATAGACCTATGGGTAATACCTCTTCTACAAATACAAGCACAAATACAAGGGCATTAGTTCCTCAAAACAACCTTGCTCAAGAGCAAGATTTTTGTTCTTCTTGCAATTACTCGTATGAATATTGTATGTGCTATAAAGTAGAACCGTCCCAAGCATTAGTTAAACAAGAGCAATAGGACAACATTATAGTGCTAGCCAACCTATTGATGGTCCTCATTAGCAACAGGATGATTGTTCTTTTATGAACCATCAACCAGAGGAACATTACCATCCCAACCATGATAATATGATGTTATAGCTCATAATACCAGAATCAAAAGAAGAGCTATTAAGAATGCTACACCTCCTCCACCAAATTTGGCTTCAACTTCAGGAGTTTCTCCTGAGGTTCTAGTTAAAAATGCACAATCAAATGTTGCTCCCCAACAGAAGCAAGATATAAACAACAAGAAGACTATTGAACCTCATGTGGCTCAAATTCAGTCATTAGTTCCCAGGGCTTCAGTCAAAGTAGTTGGCACCTCTCTCAACATTGTAGATTAGATGAAGAGGACTAGTGTTAATATTCCTCTGTGGGATGTCATCACTATGCCATCATAGTTGGAGCTGCTACAACAAGAGTTAAAGAGTGTAGAGGTGTCAAATCAGTTAGCCAGAGAGGATGGCGTAACAAGTCAAGTGCAACCAACAAAGGAAGGAGATACAAGTAAGAAAAGCATGCCTCCTCCCTTTTATGTCTCTTTGATTATAGGGGACAAACTAGTTCATAATGCATGATTGATTCTAGAGCTAGTAGCTCTGTGATGGCTAAATGTATTGCCGACCTCTTGGGTATTGAGTATAAGCCAATGGTCAGAGTTGTCCTCCAGTTAGATGGTAGCTCTGTTAAAACATTGGGAATCCTAAAAGATGTGGAAATGCCATTGCATGCATGCCCTGGTTGTACTATCACCCAAGACATCAGTAGTTGAAGTTGAGCCACATTTTACCATCTGTCTTTCTAGAGACTTCACCGCTAAGATAGGTGGTTATATTGCATCAGACTTGTCCTATATGTTCTTTAGGACAAGATATGGGACAAAAGCTTCCATAAGGGCAGAACCTCTGGCCCTTAATCACATAGAGACCTATACACCTAGTCATGTAAACATGAATTTTACAATTCATGAGATAGATGATGAGGGCATGACCCATGAACCTGCCACTTCCTTAGCAGAGGTGCTTGATTATCTTTTAGATGAGCAAACCACTACTTTTCAGTCTGATCCAACACAAGAGGCTCTGGAAACAGGTCTTGGTACATATTGTATATTGGAGAAAGGAACTCCTATTCCTAATCTCATGAAAACGAAAGAAGACATTGATGGAGTATGGAGCATGTTCTTTGATGCCTCAAGAAACAAGAATGGCTTAGGTGCTGGTGTGATGCTGGTCTCCCCTAGTTTCGAGAAGTTTTACTTCTTTAGACTTCAATTGAGCTGCACCAACAATATAGCAGAATATGAAGCATTGATTCAAGGCCTCCAAATTGCACAAAAGACGGGAATCAAAACTTTAAAAGCCTTTGGAGATAGTGAACTGGTTGTTAACCAAGTAAGGAGCCAGAAGATCACAAAGAATAATCTGCTCAAATCATATAAACATAGAGTTTGGGATTTGCTTCTAGGCTTCCAAGCATTCAATATCCAAAGTGTCCCCAGAAGAAATAACAAACATGCTGATAGACTTGCAGCAATAGGTGCTCATTGTGATGTGCCAGAGCATGTTGAAGACAAAAGACAGCAACACATCAGACTGGTTGTAATACCTGCAATTTTAGATAACCATACAAATTGGTAGGTGTTTGACTCTAACGTGCAAATTGTCAATTTTCTGCAAAATGAGGCAGAAATCTCTGATAGGAAGCAGTCCAAGTTACAAAGCCAATATGGTGATCAGATCATGAACCTCAGCTCTAACAAATTGCCTCAGGGTCTAATCACCTTAGAAAGTGTCTTCAATTTTGATGATCAAGCTAGGAGTAGGGGTCTGAACCTAGCTGCAAATAAAGATGATCATATACCAGTTGCATTGTTGATGGAAAGGTTCTCAGTTTGGGAAAGGTATGCTCTGAAGCTGAACAAGAAAAATTTGTTCATTTATGTCAAGAATTCAATGATGTATTTTTCATGGACATATGATGATTTAAAAGGTTTTGACCCAAGTTTGTTTCAACATACCATAGATTTAAATAATGATGCAAAGCCTGTTAGACAAAAACAAAGACTAGTTAATCCTAAGATTGAGCCTATGATGAGAAATGAGCTATCCAAGCTGATGGAGTTTAATATTATTTTTCCTATTAGGCATTCCTCTTGGGTAGCAAACCTTGTTTCTGTAAGAAAGAAGAATGCAGAAATCAGGTTATGTGTAGACTTTAGAGATCTAAATAGGGCCTCTCTCAAAGATCACCACCCTCTCCCTTCCATGGAACAAATCTTATCCAAGGTCAATAGCTCTGAAAGATTTTCTTTTTAGATGGGTTTTTAGGTTACAACCAAGTGTTAGTCTAGGAGTTTGATAGATACAAGACAACCTTTACCACTAAATGGGGCACTTATGCCTATAAGAAAATGCCTTTTGGATTAACCAATGTAGGTGCTACCTTCCAAAAGGCGATGCAAATGGGTTTCAAGAGCATGATTGAAAAATTTGTGTTGGTCTAACTTGATGACATAACTGTCTACTCAAAGAATGTGGCAGACCACTTTGGTCATCTGAGGCAAGTGTTCATCAAATGCAAGGAATATGGTGTGTCCTTGAATCCAAGCAAGTGTGTGTTTGCCACCAATCAAGCAAAGTTGCTGGGACATATTGTGTCTAAGGATGGGTCGATCATTCATCCAAAAAGAACAAAAGCAATCCTTGCTCTCCCACTTCCTAGTCATAAAAAAGGGTTGCAAAGCTTCATTGGTAGAATCAATTTTGTAAAAAGGTTCATTCCTAATCTTGTTGCCATGGTCAAGCCCCTTACAGCCATGCTAAAGAAGATTATGGTTTTCACTTGGACAAGGGAAGGGAGAGCCAGATTTGAAGAAATCAAAGCAGCCATAGCATCAACTCCTACCCTTATCAACCCTAACTTGAGTCAAGCATATCAACTGTTTTGACACAGTTGAATGATGCAGATGAAGAACAACCTATAGCCTTTTTCAGCGAAGGGCTAAAGGATTATGAGGACATTCAGTTATGGGGAAAAACAAGTTCTTGTTGTCATAAGAGCTTTAAAGAAATTCAAACATCTGTTATCACATAACAAGGTCACCAAGGTCATGGAATACGACGTTGATATCTAGATAACAAAGCTTGTGAGAGGAAAAGGACTATGTGAGCAGATTATTTTATCCCAGGAGATAATAGAAGAGGTTGCTTTGGTATTAGAAGATGCAAAACCAACAGGGGATGAAAATCTGAACAGTTGGATACATGACATGTCAACCTTCTTGTTGGGAGGAGGATATCCACAAGGATTAGATAGAGCTAAAAGAAGGCAATTCAGATTGCAGTCTATTCCTTTTGCCCTAGTGGATGGGATTTTTTCAGAAGAGATCTCAATGGAGTCCTATTAAGGTGCATTAACCTTGATCAAACAGATAGAATGATTAAAGAGTTTCATGATGGTCTTGATGGTGGTCACTTCTCAGCTAGAACAACAACCAGGAAGGTAATTAGAGATGCTTATTAGTGGCCAACTCTATTTAATGACTGTCATAAACAGTGGGGATCATTGGAAACATACATTTCAGAGTTTCAGAAACTTGCAGTGTTAGTAACAGATGTATCTGAACAGAGGATACTAGTTCTATTTATGGATGGGTTAGCTGATCCGTTGAGAGGGTGGATTAAAGCTCTCAACCCTCCCACTTTGCACGAAGCCATTAAGAAAGCTCGTGACATGGATTCCTCTTCATCTTCAAAAAATAAATTCCAGGCAAAGAGTTTCCCTTCAAGGAAAGATAAGGACAGGAAACTTTTTCATAAAGAGGTTCAGCCAGCTAAGGAGGAAAGTAAGAGGTTGGACAATGAGACACTTAATGATCTCAAGAAGAAGAAGCTTTGTTTTCATTGCAGGGAGCCTTGGGATTTGTCACATAAGTGTCCATTGAAAGCAAAAGCTAAGCAGATGGAGTACTTTTCAGCCGAAGAGTCAGTAGATGGAGATTCAGAGCAGTCATCCGAATCAGATGGAGATGATGATAGTTCTTCACAGGAGGAAGCACGCGGTGATAGCACGATAGCTCAGTTGTCAAGTATACAGGAGGCCGTCACTTTCAGAGTTAGGGGAACCTTGGATGGACAGAGAGTTGTGGCACTCATTGATACAGGGGCGACACATAACTTCATTGATGAGAAGTTTGTGACACGCAGAGGGCTACATACAGAGGAGCATAGGGGATTTAAGGTGATGGTTGCCGATGGCTTCAAAATTGAATGTACCAAGAAAATCTCCAACTTGCAGCTTCGTTTGGGAGATTATGACATGACAGGAGATTTCTTTGTGGTCAACATTGGTGATCAGGATATGGTGCTTGGGATGAACTGGATGAAGTCTCTGGTAGAGTTTACATTTAACCTTGAGAAAATGGAAATGAGGTTTGAGGCAAATGGTAAGAAGATAGTGCTCAGAGGTTTGTCAGATGGGAGACTTCGAGTGGTGTCACTCAAGCGGATGCAGAGTTTCTTTAGACATGATCAGGTGCAGTGGGCAGCAGAGTTTAGAGTAATGCCTGAGATGACAGAGCAACATAAACAAGAGTATCCACTTGATGTACAAAAAATAATAACCAAACATACTAAGGTGTTTGGTGAGATACCTCCAGGGAGACCCCCGGATAGGGGAATCGAGCATGTTATTGAATTAGAGGAAGGGGCTAAGCCAGTTATCATCACACCTTACCGCCATTCGAAGAGATGTAAGGATGAAATAGAAAAGGTAATTAAGGAGTTGATTGGCATGGGGCACATACGGCCAAGCAAAAGTCCTTTCGCTTCTTCAGTAGTATTGGTGAAGAAGAAGGATGGTACAATGAGGATGTGCATTGATTATAGGGAGCTAAACAAGAAGACAATCAAGAACCGATACCCTATCCCGCGCATCGATGAGCTTATTGATGAATTGCATGGTGCATGCTACTTCTCCAAGATTGATTTGAGATCCGGCTACCATCAGATATGGGTTAGAGAGGTGGATGTGGAGAAGACAGCTTTTAGATGCCACTATGGACATTTTGAGTTCTTAGTCATGCCCTTTGGGTTGACAAATGCCCCTGCCACTTTCCAGTCCTGTATGAATAGAGTGTTCAGAGATCAGTTGAGGAATTTTGTGTTGATATTTTTTGATGATATACTGATATATAGCCGTACTTGGGAGGAACATTTGAAGCATATTGATACAGTGCTCAGTATTCTATAGAGGGAGTCATTATATGCCAAGATGAGTAAATGTGAGTTTGGGATGACAAAGTTGCTCTATCTAGGGCATATTATTAGTGCAGGAAGTGTTCGGGTTGACCCAGACAAGATCAGGGCCATTCTGGATTGGCCACCGCCGAGGAACACTTCACAACTCAAGGGATTTCTCGGGCTTTGTGGGTTCTACCGCAGATTTTTGAAGTGATTTTCACAGATAGCAACACCACTTACAGATTTGACACGGAAAGATAGTTTCAAGTGGTCAGAGAGGGCTCAGGATTGTTTTGACAGATTTAAGGAGCTGATGAGCACATGTCCTATTTTAGCCATTCCAGATTTCACCAGGCCCTTTGAGCTGCAGTGTGATGCCTCGGGAGAGGGCATAGGAGCTGTTCTCATGCAAGACAAACATCCCATCGCATATGAGAGTAGAAAATTACGAGGTGTGGAGAGAACCTACAGCATCTACGACAAAGAGATGCTAGCAATCATGCACGCGCTAGCTAAGTTCAGGCAGTACTTAGTGGGAAGCCGGTTCACAGTAAAAACATATCATAATAGCTTGAAACATTTCCTTGGATAGAAGGACCTTAATGACAATCAACAGAAATGGGTGAGTAAATTACAGGCCTATGATTTCGACATAGCCTATGTCAAAGGGAAGAAAAATATTGTTGCAGATGCTTTATCTAGAAGGCCTCATTTGCTTGCTGTTGGGATAGTCATGGATGATTGGAGAGAGATGATCTTGGCAGAATATGCTAAGGATAGTTGGGCATCTAGCATTATTGAGGGAGCTATTCAAGATAGTCGATACACTGTCGTAAATGATCTGATCATCTACAAGGAAAGGATTTATTTAGTACCCGGGTCTGCTATGAAGCAGAAGATTTTGAGGGCGTTTCATGATTCACCAATGGCAGGACATCCCGGATTCTTTAAGACATATCGGCAGGTGAGAGAGCACTTCACTTGGAAAGGACTCAAATCAGAGGTGCTTCAATTTGTGAGGGAATGCCCTGTGTGTCAACAGAACAAACAGGAACATTCTTTTCCGGGTGGTTTACTACAGCCCCTACCCATACCAGAGAAGAAGTGAGATAACATTTCCATGGATTTTATCACAGGCCTCCCCAAGGGACAGGGTCGGGATTGTATCTTTGTTGTGGTAGACAGATTGACGAAATTTGCACATTTCTTTGCAATTTCGTCTACATATTCAGTAGCACAAACAGCAGAACTATTTTTTCGAGAGGTATTCAGACTACATGGAATACCACGGAGCATAGTCAGTGACAGAGACAGCAAATTTATGAGCCACTTTTGGCAGGAGTTGTTCAGGTTATGTGGAACAGAGCTCACTCCGAGTACTAGCTACCACCCCCAAACTGATGGGCAGACAGAGATAGTGAACAAATGGGTTGAGGGGTACCTTCGAAACTACATTGCAGGAGAGCAGAAGGCTTGGGTGAAGTGGCTACATCTAAGGGAGTACTGCTATAATACCTCTTTCCATATGTCTATTCAAATGTCCCCTTTTATGGCACTGTACGGGTATGATGCTCCTAATTTTTTGGATTTGTTATTTGGGGACAGCAGGGTGCCTTAGGCCAAGGATACTTTGCAAGAGTGTTAGGACATTATGCGATCCTTGAAAGAAAATTTGCAAAAAGCACAAAATCAGCAGAAGCAATATGCTGATCAGCACAGGGTTGAGAGGTCTTTCGAGGTGGGAGATATGGTGTACCTCATGTTACAGCCGTATAGACAGTCCTCTCTCAAGAAGAGTGGAGCAGAGAAATTGAAACCACGCTACTATGGACCGTTCAAAGTAATCAGGAGAGTGGGCGAAGTAGCTTATGAGTTGGAGTTGCCTGCAGACAGTAAAGTGCATAATGTGTTCCATGTGTCACGCCTTAAGAAGGCATTGGGTCACAATGTGGTGCCTTCAGTAGTATTGCCACCTCTTGATGATGAGGGAAAGCTTATCTTGGTTCCCGAGGCCATACTTGACTCCAGGGAGAGGGTGCTTCGCAGGAGGACTATCAGGGAGTATCTAGTGAAGTGGAGGAACCTACCTGTTGAGGATGCTACTTGGGAAAATGAGCAGATATTGCAGCATCCAGAGCTGAAATTGCTTGAGGATAAGCAATTTTGGGAAGGACGGACTGTAATGTCCCCTTTCTAGCATTCATAGCATGATGTTGTCGTTAGCCTATTTCCCCATAGTCCCGTAGGCTAACTAGGACATTAAAGGGGCTTAGAGGCCATTTGTCCTAGACAGTTTCAGTTGCAGGTCTTTCTGAGGGGTTCTGAGGCAACTTTGGGCATACTTACTATTTATAGTAAGTCATCTTGGACATGGTCGGACATTCAGTCACAGTGGTATGTCGATGGTAATTGTTTAAAATCGACAGGAAAACTTATTTATCATTGATAAGATTTGTTATGCATTGATAAAGCTATTTTATAAAGTTAAATTTAAATATTTAACTTTATTAATGCATAGACTATAGTTTGTGGGAAATATTTAAATTAAAAGAGTTCCCTTTATTTTTATAACACATTGGAGACATAAGGTACATAAAGGGAGTTATGTTTTATCCCTCATTGAGAAAACGAAGGATTGAGCTCTTGTGAGAACACTATAAAAGAAATGGAAGAGCTTTTTTTTTGTATGCTTGGATGAAGATTAATGTTATGTTGCTGGATATCTGATTATCGGGCTTGGAGGACGGAATCCCTCTTTGCTAGCATTCTCTTCGCTGTTGGAAGACACAGTCAGGAGGATCAAGGGTGTTTTCACTTCAGGAAACACACTGGGTTTCATTTGGGGCGTTCGCATAAAGAAATTTACAAGGGTTTGAAGTGCAGATCTGAAGTTAGTTATTGCTATAGTGCCGCATGAACAGTATTTTGCTACAGTCGGCATGAACAGTATTTTGCTACAGTACGGCGTGAACAGTGTTGGTATCAAGTTTACTTGTTTTTCCGGCTGATTAGAAGTTTGGAAGGTTGCCGACTACATCTGCAAAATACTACGGCAACTAATTCCAGGTTTCTTCTGTCAAATTTTGATACTTTGCATAATAATTGTTGATTACAAGTCTGAATAGTTGTTGCAGCCTTTAAGGCAGCTGTAAGTGCACATCTACATTTAAAAATCACCCTTTATCAGCAGATCGAAAGAGTTTCCAGATTTTTCATATACTGTTGAATGTGTGCCAAGTGTTTGTGAAAATGTTATGATGTGTATTATGCATTTTAATGTCACTTCATAGTTGTTCGTAAATCTACTCATTGGAAAGCAATTTATTGAGGAAATCAGCTTTATGAGTTTGCATACAAAGTGTTTGACAATATTCCTTAAGTTAAATTTCTACAAGTCAAAGTTCAAATCAGGGGAGGATATTACACCAAATGGCTCGAAATTTGCCATTCGTACCTTTCAATGCTGGGAGTCCTTTACAAATTACCACCCATCATGATATTCCACCAGCAACGCTGAAAAGTTTACCATATTTCACTGGTGAAAATCATGTATCGGCGGTAGAACATATCAGAGATGTAGCCACGCTTTGCGGCTTGCATCAAGTAGCCCATGAGGATATGGCGTTAAAATTACTAGTAGCCTCATTCAAGGGTAAGGCATTAATATGGTTTCATAGCTTACCAATCAATTCAATTACCACATGGGATGAGCTGGGAACAATTTTTATCAGTAAATTTGAAGACAAATCTGATCATTTATCATTAATTGAGCAATTGACTACCATCAAAAGGTGTCCTAATGAGCACATTTCAGACTTCAAATTTTGTTTTCAGAGGACATGGGACAAAATTCCAGCATCTGTCAAACCTTCTGAGGATTATGCATTTTTGTATTATTTGAGAGCTTTTAATAGCGATATTTTAGTCATGATCTAGTCTATGGGTGGTCGTACTTTGCCAGGTGCATTTGACATTGCCGTTAGAGCTGAGAACAGCTTGATTCAAGCTGAAAAATTACCTTCAAGGCCACGAATGCCATATTTTGCAGAGGTACAACCAATAGTACCAGCTGTAGTACAACTGTTAGCTGTTGTACCACCAACACCAGCATTACCAGCATTTAACGCGCAGGTTGCAATAGAAGAATATGCAGTTACAGCTCCTATTAGGGAGCTAAAAGAGTAGAACGTTGAGCTGAAAGAAAAAAATGACAGCATAATGAAGACATTACACAGTTATGGGAATGAGATAACAAACTTGAAGAGGCAACAAGGTCAATAGAATAGACCTCCTCAAGTTAGTTATCAGAATAATAGGCAGTCAAATCAGTTTTCAAATTCAAATCAGTCATCTTAGAATCAAGGACAGCAAAGGAATTATGGTCAAAGGGCTGGTCAATCCTATAACTATGCCACTCCTAGTACTTCCCAGGAGCTGGTAGTAGTGCCTCAAAATAATTATGCACATGAAGAAGAATGGTGCAATACGTGTAATTCTGGCCACTTTTGGTGGGATTGTCCACATGCGCTGGAGGCAAGAAGGCAAGATGTCCTCAAGGGACAATTGATTGTAAGCCAAGGAGAGGTCAACCAACAAGGTAATTTGCCACTGCAAGGTAATCAAGACACTGCTTTAATGAATTTTGATGAAGACGAGGTTGTTATAGCAGCAAATTTTGAACAAAATAAAACTTGGAGACCTGTATCAATGGGAACAAGGTCAAAAACCCAAGCTGCAAATGTACAACAGCAAACTGATAAGTCAAAACAGCAGTAGGTGAATACTGATAATATGCAACCAGAACCATCAGATGCAGAAAAAATGCAATATGTACCAAAATGACAGTAAGTTAAAGCGCAAAAGGCAAGTTCACAGCCATTACAACAGCAAAAAGATCCTACTGTACCAAAGAATCAATCAAAGTTTAGTACGCAAAATTTCAATATTGTTGAGCATCTGAAGAAAACTCATGTTCCTGTCTTTATGTGGAATGTTTTAGCACTCCCAGGTCAAAAGGGTTACAGGAAGCATTACAGTCACTTACCTTATCTGATAATGCTTTGGCCCAACAAACACCTACAGTTCTAATGGCTGCAAATGCTAATAATTCACAACAGGCATCGAAAATAGTGAAGCCACCACCCTTTTACATTACGGTTATAATAGGCAATTACCTTGTTCATAATTGCATGATGGATTTGGGTGCCACTAGCTCAGTTATGCCAAAGAAGATTGTTGACCAGTTAGGCCTTAAATATGAACCAATTGGAAAGGGGGTAGTTCAGCTAGATGGGACAGCCATTGAAACGATTGGAGTAATAAGGAACATGGATTTAACCTTGCATGTTTGTCCTAGTTTTTCAGTCCCCATGGATATATACATCATTGACTTACCTCCATATTTTTCCATATGTTTGTCATGTGATTTCATTGCCAAAATAGGATGTTGTGTGTCTTCTGATTGGTCTCACATACTTTTTCACACAAGGTATGGTACTATAGTGACGATTCCATCTAAACCTATTGCTAAGGATTGCCTTGAACATAATGTTGTTGCTACTGAAAATAATACAGCAGCAGTTTTATTTGATCAAGAGGAAATTAACACTATTCATGAGTCCAAAACACAAATAGACAATGTTCCTGATATATTGTTAGATGAATGGGCTGCGGAAAATGTTGAAATTATGGAAGAACAAGTTGAAGAACCAAGCTTGGGCAGTTATGTTATCCATGAGACCATTGATTTCTTACCAAACATCATGAATAATACAGATTTAAGCCTGGAACTGCAAAGTAATGCTGTTTGGAAATTATATTTTGATGGCTCACGTAATAAGATAGGTGCAGGAGGAGGTTGCATGTTGATCTCACCTACAGATGAAAGGTATTATGCCTCTTTCAGATTTACTTTTGGCTGTATTAACAATGTTGTTGAATATGAGGCACTCATACATGGGCTGAAATGGGCTAGCAAGAGATGTGTCAACTGTTTGCAAGTGTTTGGGGACTCTGAGCTGATTGTAAACCAAGTTAGAGGTGTCCACACAACAAAGAATGACCTGTTGAAAAGTTACAAACACGTTGTTTGGGACCTAATTGAAGGGCTAGAAGCATTCAATCTGCAATCTATACCCAGAAATCAGAATAAGTATGTTGATCGGCTTGCTGTAATAGGTGCACAGTATGACATCCCAACTGAAATCAGCAAAATTACAGCAAAGAATCATGTAAAGGTAATTATTAGACCTGCTGTACCTAACAACGCTGAAAGCTGGCAGGTATTTGATTCTAATCAGCATCTAATAAATTTTATAAGAGAAGAGGTTGAGTTTGCTCAGTCAAACCAGCAGAAGCTGCAGGACCAATATGAGGACCAGGTTATTCAACTAAGGACAAATAAGCTGCCAAAAGGATTGGTTACCTTAGAGTCCATTTTCAATACTGATGATCGGCTGAGAAAAGACAAATCTAGTTTGCAAATTAAGGAGGAACACTATGAAGAAATTGAAGTTATTGAAGATAAAAAATTGAAGCTAGGGAAGGTATGCACCCCTGAAGAAAAACAGTTTTTTGTCAATCTAACCAATGAATTTCAGGATGTCATTGCTTGGAGTTATGCAGATTTGAAAGGGTTGAATCCTGACATATGCCAGCATACCATTGATTTAGCCCCGGGGGCAAAACCAATCAGGTAGAAACAAAGGCCTATTAATCTCAAGCTGGAACCTCTTATGATCAAGGAGCTGAATAAGTTAATAGAAAGCAGGATTATTTTTCCTATCAAGCATACTTCTTGGGTTTCAAACTTGGTTCCAGTAAGAAAGAAAAATGGTGAAATCAGGCTATGTGTTGATTTTCGTGACTTGAACCGAGCTTCATTGAAGGATAGACATCCTTTACCTTCAATGGAGCAAATCTTGCAAGTTGTTTCAGGTTCAGAGAGATTCTCATTGTTGGATGGTTTTTCAAGATATAATCAGATTCGTGTCAAGGAAGAAGATAGGTATAAGACATCGTTTACCACCAAATGAGGAACGATGGCATATCAGAAGACGCCATTTGGTTTGTCAAACGCTGGTGCAATGTTTCAGAAAGCCATGGATAAAGCTTTTTTGAATCTGATGTACAGGTTTGTTCTTGTCTACCTTGATGACATTACTGTTTTCTCTAAAAATGCAGCGGATCAGTTTTAGCATTTAAGGATAATATTTGAGAGATGTAGGGAATACGGTATTTCATTGAATCCCAAAAAGAGCGTTTGTTCAATTCATGAAGGCAAGCTCTTAGGATTTATTGTTTCCAAGAAAGCTGTCACCATCGAACCAGAAAGGTTAAGTGCTATCTTAGACTTACCGTTGCCAGCTCATAAGAAGGGTCTCCAAAGCTTCCTTGGTAGGATAAACTTTATAAGGAGATTCATCTCAAATATTGCAGAATTGTTGTTACCATGAACAGCTATGCTTAGAAAAGGTATGGTTTTCAGTTGGACTAAAGAAGGTAAGCGAAGTTTTGAACAGATAAAGGAAGCATTGGCTTCAGCTCCCACATTGTTAAATCCTAATTTTTTAAAGGATTTCATTTTATATGCTTACGGGAATAATGATAGCATTGCTGCCATGTTAGTACAATAGAACGATGAAGGCTTTGAACAACCATTAGCGTTTTTCAGCCAAGGACTGAAAGATTATGAATTGCATTATTCATTTGTAGAGAAACACGTCCTCGCTGTCATAAGAAGTCTGAAAAAATTCAGACACATGCTCTCAAATAATAAAATACAGCTAATGGTTGCACATGCTTCAGTCAAAGATTTCTTGTTGAATAAGGACCTAAATACCAAGAGGGCTGGCTGGATTACCAAAGCTACGGAATATGATATTAAAATCAAGGTTACCAAGCTCGTAAGAGGTAAGGGCCTATGTGAACAGCTCGCTGAAACGAGAAAGAATGAGTTTAACAAAGATTCAGATGCTGTTCTAGTTCAGAAGTATGAAGAACAGCCTGCTGTTCTAAATGATCAGAATGATTGGATAGATGACATGGTCAATTTCTTACAGACAGGACGCTGTCCTGAAGGTTTAGACAAAGCAAAACGAAGGTATTACAGGCTGCAAGCCATTCCTTATTGTTTGTTGAATGATATTTTGTTCAAGAAGGATTTACAAGGTGTTTTGCTAAGATTTGTTAGACCAGATCAGGTTGACCACATCCTTCATCAGTTTCATGAAGGGCCAGTTGGAGGCCATTTCTCACCAAGAGCTACGGCTCTTAAGGTAATGAAAGCTGGCTATTATTGGCCCAATGTATTTAAGGATGCTCATTTCTGGGTAAGAAAGTGTCAAAAGTGTGCAATTTTTGCTGGAAAAGAAAGGTTGGCTGCACTTCCTTTGCAGCCTATTCAGGTGGACCAGCCATTTATGAAATGGGGTCTAGACTTTATTGGTGTCATTAATCCACCTTCAAGTGCAGGGCATAGGTGGGTATTAACAGACACAGATTATTTTACCAAATGGACAGAAGCTGTAGCCCTCAAAGATGCAAACGAAAGTGTTGTATTGAATTTTTATGAAGATTTGGTTTGCAGGTTTGGAGTTCCAGATTCTATTATTTCAAATAATGCCCTTGCATTTGCAGGAAATAAGATTGCAGAATGGGCTGTTTAGAAAGGTATTTATTTGAATACATCATCTAACTATTACCCACAGGGTAATGGACAGGCAGAGTCCACCAATAAGAACTTGATTCGTATTATCAAGAAAACATTAGAGGGCAATTAGTGTTCTTGCCATGAGAAATTAAAATCAGCATTGTGGGCTGATAGTATACTCCTAAAAGGTCAACAAGTATGTCTCCATACATGCTGATTTACGGTAAAGAAGCCAGTTTACCAGTCTCAGTTGAGCTACCAGCATTGGATTTCGTGTACCAGCTTGATATGCTGGATGAAGAACCCATGATAGCAAGGCTGAATCAGCTAAATGAATTAGAAGAAAAGCGGAGAGATGCATTGCAGAAGATTGAGAGTCATCAGAGTCAGATGAAAAGGACATTTGATAAGAAGGCATCTCCAAGGGTTTTTCAACTGGGAGACATAGTCTTGAAATGGGATGAGTTGAAAAGTAGGCGTAGAAAGCATACAAAGTTTGATGCCATGTGGGCTGGTCCATACATCATAACCGGAACCACGCAACACAATACTTTCCATCTGTCCACACTTGAAGGAGAGGAGTTGAAAATCCCGATCAATGGGATTCATCTCAAGCAGCGCTTTGGCACAGTGGAGTAGAGGTGTGATTTAATTTCAGATTTCAATAAGTGCTGTTCCAGCACATTTAGATTCAAATTTTAGCATGTTAGTTGTTAGTAATAAAGCTGGAAACTACACCACATCATTATCAATCTGCCATCAACACATGAGATACATATCATGCAGAGAATGGAACGAATCCGAATACCTTGAATCATACATACCTCACGGGTTCATAACAGGTTCATGATGACATGATGTAATTCTTAGCCATTCAACTGTAAAGAAATCAGAGAGCATTCAAGCATATTGCTGGTACAGGTCTTTTTGGAATTTTTTTCAGAACAACAGCAAGTATACATTCTGATTTTGAATAATAGTTGACTTGAATGAATATCTTACCCCACAGGAGCAATATGATGTGTTATCCACCATAATACTAGACTGATATACCGTTGTGTTTAACATAAAATACTGAAAAAGGGAGGAATGGTCACTCCAAGACAGCCGACATACCACCCTAGTACAATCATGAATAACACACCACGTTGCTGTTATGACACAAGGTACACATTCAAGCTAATAGTTCAAGTTTTGTAGTAGTTTTTTCAATAAATTTTCAGTCAAAATTGAGAGGTGTCATTACAGCCAGCAACTATCGATCTTGACAACCACGATACAATTGTTTTATCAGAGAAAAGAGATCACAAAAGAAACCAATTTTTCTCTTTACTGTGATACAATTCCATCATGGTTATCAAAACAAATAGCTACAAGATCCTATGGCAATTGACAGATTTGTTTGAAAAAGTTCAGTTTTTAGTTTGGTGTGGTGAGGCATGTTTATTTCAGCAAGGTTTTCAGTTTGAGTTTTTTCCAAATTTTAAGAAGGTTTAGTTTTCTAAGTGCTAAAGATAACTCTATACCCAATGGATTGACAAGACAACTGGTCTATTACTGTTTAGCACGCAAACAACCCTAAGAGGTCGCCAAAAATGTTACCAATTTAACATGCCTCTTAAATTGTTATGTTTTACGCTAAACTAAATATGTTCTATCTGCTGATTAAGTGTGTTTAGCTGCTGAGAATATACAGTACAGAACGAAAAGAGTGCAGTAAGCAAAGTACAGGAATCATAAAGAAGAGAATTGATCTTTTTTTCAGGATACAAGTACCAAAAATAATACTTTTTATTCAAGTATTCAAAAAATATTTTACAAAGTGTTCATGTTTACACAGTACTTGAATACAATGCATTCAGATATTACTAGTGCTCTCAGCACCTAACATAAATATCTGAATTAAACACATTGTACAAACAGAAAAGTATGAAAAGGAGATAAATGGAAAGGCATTCATTGCTTGAATGGAAGGTTTCTTGTCGAAGGGCTGATCCCGCATCTCCATCTGGGAGTAAACCTGCAAAAAATGAACAAAGAAATGGGTCAGTTCATATGAACTGAGCAATGGAAAACTTTCCTATCATCTATACTCTACTGTTTCTACAACATGGTGATTCAGATAACTATGCTAAAAGGCAAGAAGGCAAGAAAAATCCGAAGAAGATAAAATATGTTTTTACTAATGAGTTTGCTCCATGCGCAGATACAGGTATGAAGACTTGAGGCTATAGAAGGATCATGCATAAGTTACATGCATGAAGCCTTTTTTGGCTGAGTTTGTTTGGGCGAAGACCAAAGATTTGAGGAGGTCATGGAAGGGACACGCATACACTACAAGCGTGGAACCTTTTGGTTAAATCATGTAGCGGCAAAGGCAAAGAACGAGAGGAGACTGTCGAGGGGGCATACATAAGTTTCAAGTATGGGACCTTCCGGTCAAATCATGGAGGACATGTAAAGTTTCAAGTCTGAAGCTAAAGGAATTTCAAGTATTTTTGCAAGTATGTTTCAGCATATATCAAGAAAGTACAGATGCAATCAGTCACAAGGTAAATCAGAATTAATTATCAATGCCAAATAATTAGGGAAAGAAGGGAAATCTACTACAGGAAAATATAATGCAGATAAACAAGAGTATCAGCATCAGAAAATCATTAATGCGTACTGATGAGCAAACTGGTACAGAGATTACAACAACAGAAAGCAGAATTTGGATGGAAAGAACTCTATTTTTTTCATTCTGCAAGTCTTTCTTAATATATGACATGTCAAGTAAGTATAAGATTTTTACAGAAAGATTCCAACAGATGCAAGGATCCATAATGTTCTTCTTTTTCATGTACTTCATGTTCATCAAATAATAATCAGATCTATAAGAAGAATGGAACAGTAAATAGCTAATATCCAGTTATCGTAGTAAATGGAACTAGGAGTATGAGTAGGTTGAATTTCACATAAGAATCTGATCACAAAGGATAACTTGTATATAATGGCATATTCAAGCAAAAGGACAAAGAAAAGGAGAGAATCTCGTCATACAAAGTTAAAGAGTGCATAAGAAGGGCAGCTTTGGAGAAAGGTAAAGAAGTTAGCTAAAGAGATGGACAGTATACGAGTTAAATTACGAATTAGCAATGATAAATACATTGTTTAATGTCTGTTCCAAAATATGTGACATGTAGTGTGCCATTCAAATGCTCAAGAAAATGGCTAAGGACTAAGAGAATAAAACCTAGTATTTGTCATCAGATTCAGCAGTGGATTATGGTTATACATTAGATGGAAGGGCCATGAATGATGGACGAAATTGCATTCCACATGAAAATTAAGAGAAGCAACAAATAAGAGAATTCTTTCTATATATGAAGCAATCTGTGAAAGGAAATGGATAACCATTATTTAATGGTTTATATATCAAAGGTAACAAGAATTTAAACCTACATCTAGAAGCTCACAATAGGGTTTGAATCTTCAAAAGGGAGCCATTAAATGAAGTGTTCACAACATTTTTAAGCTTGCAACTATAGAAGAGAAGACCCAGAAAAAGGGGCTCATACCAGTAAAAATGGCACCCAGCAGTAAATGAGGCTTAGATTTTAAAAGAAAACCCATGAAATCTCCACAAATATGCCAAGATCTGCAAGATAATTGCTGTCCAAGACAAACTGCATGTGCCCAAATGCACGGATTAAAGCCTGTGGTGAAGAAGAGCAAGAGAATTGGCGTCTAAACACATAAAAGAAATGGCAATGCGACCAGTTTGAATCAACAGTCGGCCATATTAATAAGCCATCCAGTATCACAAAAGAAACCAACAAAGACTTCATTCATAGATGACTCAAGAATATCTTACCTCACAGCAGAGAAATAATGGTCGTTCAAGCATGAATGATGCCTAAGAATTCAGATCTAAGCTACCAATGGCACATTATATGCTAAGATTGTGTTCTATGCAACAGAGACCCGTAAGTGTCCAAAAAACTCAGAAAAAATTGTGCTCAACAGCAAGAATGAAGTCACGTAGGAGAGGAAAGCTCATGTTCTTCATCAAAAGGACGCCTTAAATCATGGAGGAACAACAAAAAACAACCCAGGTGCACAAAAAATCGTAGGCCTTCATCCATAGCTGTGGCTAGGGTTTGTAAAGAAACCCTTTGTCTCTTCCTTACTTGCGTATTTGAGCAAACAGGTCACAAAAAAGAAACAAATGGCTTTTACAAATGCCTTCAACAAATTTCACATCTTTGCCCTTTGTTACATTGAAATTGCGTTTCGGGTCCATGCCATAAACTATAGGCAAGCGTTTTAATAATAATCTATTTTTAGATTTATGTGTATGAAATTGATAAATTATATCAGTTATAATTTTATACATATAAAACTAATAGAGTTTTTATAATCTATTATATTCTTCTATTCTTATTATTATTAATATGTTTTAAATTGACAAAAAGCATAAACATATTAATATTAATAAAAATAGAAGAAATAATTCCCTTTATTATACTTAATATTAATGTGTTTATAAATAAAAAATTGATAAATAAAAGACAAACACATCAATATTAAATATAATAAAAGATTTGTTTGTAAAAATGATAAATCAAGTGATTATAATTATAAAATCATTGATTTTATTATTTAAAGGGAATTATATGAGTTTAATGCCTAAAAGCAAGGGGAGAAAATTGGAAAGCTATTTTTGGAACAAAAAAGATGTTCAGTTAATAGGGGATATTTGTGAGACCAAGTATAGTGTCAGTTTCACATGCAGATTTATGGATTATTTTATGATATTTTTAGCATCCTATGCGGCAGTTGAGATCAGTTATGCATGCAGTTCAGATTGAGGGCTTATTTTATACATATATTGCATAATTAAGAGAAGTTTTACATGCTATTTTTGTGTTTTACTTAATGCATCTGAGTTTGAGCTTTTGTGCATTATTTTGAGGAGCTAGATGCAGTTTCCGAGTTATCCATCAGTTGGGCAGGTGGTTGAGTGCAGTTTTCAGAGGCTTTTTCATAGTTTTCATCATTTTTTGGTGATTTTTGTTAGGCATGATTTTGGAATCCGAGTTAGGGTTATTTTTCTATATATTGTACTTTCACCTCATTATGGGGGACCTTTTGGATTCAGAATTTTGCACATTGCAGATTTTGAGTTGATTGTAAGGGTATTTGTAGAAGAGATTATTTTTCCAGCATTGATTATAGAAATTCAGCGGTTCCTTCTCATAGATTCTTGTGCAATTTTGTGAATTTCTTACTTTAATGTTGTGTTCGCCTTCATTTTAGTTACGTTCCTAGTTGCAGATTTGAATCGTGATACATGTGATTGCAGGTCTAGGTTTGTAATTTTGTTTTCTTGCAAAAAATTGGTGAAACTTAGGTATCCCTTTTAAAGCAAGAAGTTCCAATCCTTACATAGAAACACTTTTGTGATTACATGATTGTCTGAGTATTGTGAATCAATTGTCTTTTCATAGTTCATGCTGAAGTGGTCAAGGTTATATTCAGAACCATTGGTGTATCACCTCATTTAGATTAGTTTTTTCATTATTCATTCGTTCATTTCTTACCCTTATCTCGAGTATAATTTAGGATTAGGTGATCACAATTTAGGAACCGACATAGCTTCCAGAGATTCTTTTCTCGTTTTAGGACAAACTACCACCCAAGAGAGTTTCCATTGTTTCAACAGGATAGCTATATTTTACATCTTGCTATAGGCGCAATCGTGATTGACAACAATTAGATTAGGTAGTTTGATTTTCGTGCATTTCCTTCTCCCTTTTCCTCTCAAGAAGTACTTAGGTGCACCTTGATAGTAAGGAAGCTGGCCTTTGCCGAAGACTCAATCTCATTGTTCAAGTCCCACAACTTTGAGATTGTTTCCATGTTTCACAAGGTTGCCTTTAGGTCAAACTTCAGTGAGTCTCCGTCTCGACCTCCACTAAAAAGTAGAACCTAGGTTGCATTATAATAATTAATAAAAGCATTAATTATTAGATGCCTAAAGTTTAGCTTTCAAAACCCGAAAAAGTAAAACTTAGGTTGCATTATAATAATTTATAAAAGAATTAATTATTAGATGCCTAAAGTTTAGCTTAAGTAGAATAGAGTTAATTAGAAAATATCTAATTACTCTAACAACCCCTTAAGATAAACTTAGGAAGTAGCTAAAAACATAGAAACTACTACTGAAAGTAGATTTGGGTCTTGGCAACAAAGCCTGATGAGGTACTCAAACACAATCAAATCTCTAAAAAGAGGAGAAATAGAGAAAACTACATGGGAAAAACACTACTGTAAAAAGAGGTGGAAAGTATGTTGAAAGAAGTAGTTAAGGATTGAAGAAACCTTCAAACTAGGGAATGCCCCAAACTATAAGAAAAAAGGATGATCATGAAGAACACCTCTGAAGCATGTAGAAGCTGCAAAACTTTGTCAAAAGTAACTACTGATCTGAAGAACCTCCACTAAAATAGAACTTGACCAGATAGAGAAGACTATATTCTTCATGAGTGCTCTTAGAAGACACTACTCGAATTCGAAGACATACAAGGCAAACAACTGAACTTGAAGATATAGATGGCATGAAACACCAAAGCCTGAAGAGCTGATCAATCGAACATGGAAGGCTGCAACCATAGTAGAAATGAAAAGAAAAGTGTCTATATGGTAAATGATCCATCTCACCAAAATGCATAGGTACATAGCCACTGCATCCACCTAGTACATAGGAAACTGAGTACATAGCTCACTCCATTGAACCAAGGAAGCATGAGAAACAACAAAAGAAGCCCCCTTAATGCAGACAAGGGTGAGGTGACAGGCAATTGGAAAGGTGGGATAAAAGAATTGCATGTCAAGGAACCACGATCAAGATGCACAAAAGAATCCATATGTGTGTACAAAGGTGATCAATTTCAAACACGTCATGAGGCTAATGACATGGATGGAATACTCATTGACAAAGGAAGATGCCAAACAAAGCCAAAACATCAACCCCCCATGACACTTTATTCAGAGTAGTGCATGTACAATAAGACGCAAGATATAACGAATCCCAAAAAAATAGTAATCCGTATGACTGTCTTTAGATGACATTGCTTGAATCAGAAGGCAAAACAAAGCAAAACAATTGAAACGAAAATACAGATGGAATATGACACTTTATCTTCGTGAGTTTGCAAGAATACATACAAATGATGTCTAAATAAATTAGAAGAGACATAAGGCTGAGACAATAGATAGTACAACCCATGACGAATCATTTGAAGCAACGAAATCGATCCCCAGACTGAAACAACCAAGATGTCCTCTAGAATGCAAAAATGCAATAAACCAAATAGAATGTGCCTGGAGTAGAATCTAGAAAAACAATCAACATCACTGGAAAGAGCTCTGAAAGAGCTTTCCAACAATATAAAGAATTCCCAAATTGGAGATCAGATGCTCAAGATGTCTCTTGGAGTGCAAAATAGAACCCCTAGCTTTGACAGCTAAAAAAGTCATCAAAATTGAAAGTTACTTGTACCACTGTGACGGGCTTGGAACTAGCTTTCTGACGATATCACGTTTGTGTAAAATAGAGTCTGTATGCCCTAGGTATGAGCAAAAAATGCGAAGGTAGGTCCAAACAAAGCATTAAAGGTGACGAGAGTGTTGATGCAGTGATGACATCAACAAGTATTGAGCATAAATTTGACATTCAAATGGTTGTCGAGGCAAAAAATTGCATGAAAAATGACCAAGAATTTGTTGTTGAAAAAAGTAGCTAGAGCTAGAAAATTTTTTTTGGTGGCCATAAGTGTATACATGTGATATAAAGCACAAGTCAGTAGCAAACAATGTGAATCCCCAAATAATTACAGTCAATCTGCCAAAAAATGCTTGTTGAAATTGCTTGAAAGATTGTGGAAACCTCCAATGCAAAAGAGCCAAACAAACTGTTGGCTCGTAAAAGGACACGTGGCGATCATGGAGGAACATGGTGGACGGATGTGGAAAAACAAATCTCCATCAAACTAGTAAATAAACGAGAAATTGCCCAATAATTACGCCCAGTAACCAAAAACGGACCGCAGGTAGCGTAGAGGTGGACCTTGGAATTAATGGGTGGATCGTGGAGTACGACGTCTTGGAAGTTGCATAGTGTTTTGAAAAAATGCGTAGGGGTCAAATCGCCATATAAAAGAGCAGCCAAAATGTCCTCAAAAAGGCGTGTTCTTCCTTTGACGAAAAAATTCAATTAATGTCACAGGGCATCCACAAATAGTCATGTAGTGTTGACATGGGCTGATGTGGTAGATAAGAAGACAATCGATTGGAGCAAGCACGGGAGGTAAATTTTCCAAACTTCTTGTCAAACACCTTGAAACTGTCAAATAAAAAGAAGGGCCTGTTGACAGCTTAAATGCATGAACTAGAGGCAAAATGTGTGCCTCAAAAAAGGCATGGAGTCATGTGAAGAGCCCAGACAAATAGAGTGTGGGTGGCAAAGAAAAATTTCAAGATAATGATTTGTGCGTAGAGAAACCATCGATCATGGCAGAACCACCAATCAAAAGGAAAAATTGCCTGTCTTGAACATGCGTAGCCCAAGGCCTAAAAATTCCCAATGTGCATAGATATCAAGGACCTCCACGCTCCGAAAGCTAAAAACGCAGGGCCCCAGACTTAGGAACATGCAACACAATATACCCAAGGCTCTGTCATGCGGAGGCCGATGTTTGACCAAGAGTGGTGTTGACTAGCCCAAGGTGGGTGAGCGCACGCAGCAAAAGGATGGGCAGAGCCGTGTACGAAGAGAAGCACGGGCATCGAAAAAAAGTGGCAGTTTCCAATAAAAATCCGCTCCAATCAAACAAAATCCATGCCTTCACATGCGTTCTTGTGAAAAAAATTACATGGTATTTTTTTGTTAAAAAATCTCTGCTTCCAAAAATTTATTTTTTGAAAATTAAAACACAAAATAGATGTCTCAATTTGCGTGCCTAGGTCAATATGATGTGGGTGCAAATTTTTTTGCGTCTAATTTTAATGTCTAAATTGGACGTATTTTATATGGAAATAGGGGTTTTTGAGCGCTTTGAGCTCAACGTTGATGTCCGTTTAGGCTCTAAGTGTTCCAAAGAATAGGGCCCCCAGATCCAATACAAAACATTTCTAAAAACTGAAACCCTTTGGAAGAGAAAACGAAGATCTAAAAACCAAGCCAAACCTCTTAGAAATAGAACAAGGTCCTGAAGATCTGGTGCTCTGATATCATGTTGAAGTTGATGAAAGACCGACCCCACAACTCCCAAGAATCACCTGCATGCAAAGACACATCATAGAAAGAGAGGAGCAAAAGCTGTGGAGGCTGGAATTCCCAGATCCATAGATGAGACATTCTTGATGAGCAAAAAGAGAAATTGGTATTAATCAAAAGTAATGAATAATTATAAAGAGATCAATCGTTATAAAGGAGATCAGAACCCTAAAAGGTAAAACCTAGGGTGCATTATAATAATTAATAAAAGAATTAATTATTATATGCCTAAAGTTTAGCTTAAATAGGATAGAGTTAATTAGAAAATATCTAATTACTCTAACATTAACGATAACAAATAAATAGAATTTCCAAATAATACTCGACAGAAGAGATGCCAAATCACCGTTAATAATGCACACATCAAGTCTTAGTTAGCTTCCACATACAGAGGGGCCAAAATGGTGGAAGGGGAGGATGTTGCTTGAAGAAGATAGGTGCTACGATGGTGAAGAGTATGCAGAGAATAAGTACGAATCAATAGCTAAATCATACAACAAAGAAGACAAAACAATATTGAAGTTACAGTAAACACAAATACTCAAAAATTCACAAAGAGCCTTATGATATTGGAATATGCCAGAAAATAAAAAATACGTCACTACCATCCTCAGGATGGTGAAACACACAACTGTTTCATTGCAGAAGGGATTGAAGTTTGAAGCCGGGGCGAGCCGATAGAGAAATCCTACCACCATACTAACCCATGAAGAAACAAAATTGACGAAGTAAAACAGGGGAACATGAAAATAAATTTTCTAGCGCAACACATTGCGTTATGCAAAATAACTCTGCTCGATATAGAAAATTTCTAAAATTTCATCTCTTGAACAATTTTTTTTAATCCAGTCTTTGCACCAAAACATAAAGATGGAGCAATATTGCAAAAGAAATCCTTGACACTTAAATTGAACATAGACATTTGAATTCTCCTCAAGACCAGATAGAACAAAAGAATGCAGATAAAACAAATGACACACTCTGACTGAAAACAAATGGCAAAGGATAGGATCTTTGCATAAGTTCTGAGCAATATACGCATGAATAGAAATTAGAGAAATTTCTTTATTGCTGTTATCTGGTGTGGCTCTGATACCATGTTAAGTTTTGAGCCCAGAAAATAAAAATAAACAACAATAAGGAAGAACTCAAACAAATAAAATAAACACTAGAATATACCCTAGAAAAACCCTTCCCAAATGAAGGGAAAATCCCAACCACATAAGAAGATATCACTTTATTGATAATAAAATGTTCAAGTGTACAATGCCTTTCGCTTGATGCAATATATAACAAATAGAGACTCTTCACATTACAACCAAAGGTCTCTAGAATTTCCCAAAACATGACTTCATTTTTCCAATATACAACTCTTCGTATTTTCATGCCTCAACGCATGTCGTATGCCACATTTCATATGTTTAATATTACAATTATTATCATAATGTCCTCTTTAGCTGAAGGCTATGTCACAAGGTTTGAATTTGAATTCAAGTTCGTCATCTATAAAATTTGGAAATAAAATCGACAGTAAGTTTGCCTTATATATTTATTTTCTATATTTAAACAATGTATCCAATAAATTACCAAAGTAATTTAAAATTGCTAAATAGCTTTGAAATAATTGTAAAAAGATTAACTCGTTTATTAAATGTAAACTATATCAAAATATATGCTTACTTTCAATAATATAGATAAATATTATTGACATAAATTTATGATAGTTTAAATATTTTGAAAATCAATAAATAAACCAGAAACAAAATAATGCATATATGAAAATGATAAAGGGAAAAAACCTTAAAAAATCAAACAACAAAAAAAAACTATATATTTAATATTTTAATAATAACTATTTAATATTAAACACAAAGTAGACCAAAAACATAATACGCATATGAAATGAGAATGATACGAAAGAAAACCTAAAATGGAAGCTAATAATGCAAATGAAGAAATAAACCTAAATATGTGGTGTACCTGAGCAAAGTAACATAAGAAAGTGTTAGTCGCACACAAAAAAGATGAAGTTGTGCTTTTGACAATTGCAAAAAGCTGAAAGAAATGGATTTGTGTGTAAATAATAAAGTCATGCAGTGCAAAGGAAAGGATGAGTTGTATGAGATGGCTCAACTTCTTGTTTGCCTCCCTGAGTGATCAACTCCCATATCTTTTAAGCAACGAGACACATTTGACAATGTTTTTGTGGTGAAGTGGAGCAGTGTTTTATACAACAAAATAGCAGTGTTACCCTGATGCGGAGGTGTGGCGGTGCGGGGGGACGTTGGGACGAGTTTTGGGTGCTGGAGAAAAGGGCCTCAATTTGGGGAAGGCGGGGGTGTGACGGTGGGGGATGTAATGTTTCCGTTATTAAATAAATCATTTATCAAACTATTGTAATGGGCATATTGATTTTATGTATCTCGAAGCCATTCTTATTTTTGTTTCAGTAGTTTGTGGTGCCGTCGGCTGTTTTTGTACACCCTCAAAAAGTTTTCCCAGACGGGTATTTAAGCACGGTGTGTAGGTTGTGTTTAGGGATGCAATTTGGATTATTTTCTCTATACTGCGAATTCCTGTTGGGATTCTCTATTGTTCGCCATTTCGGAAGTGAAAGACCTTCCTTACTTGGCTATTTTTCGATTTCAGTGGGATTCAACCCTCACCCTATTCCGTTGCCTGTAATACTTCACTCGGATTTGACAAATCGGAGCACCATGTTTTTGACAAATATTATTGAAAGGTTATGTATTCTAATCTCCATTGTTGATTCTATCTTATGAAATTGGGTCTCTGCATTATTATATGTCTGAGTACCTCCTCTTTACCCGTACATCATCCACTTCTTTTGACACGAAGTCATCTTACATGTGACTACATTGCCCATTGTATGGCTCATGCCCAACTCCATTTCACCACCGTACGGTCATTTGTCTTTCATCTCCTTCATCTTCTGCCAACTGTACGACCTCCTCTTCACCCATCCATCCAACCATATCACTTCGTACTTCCTCTGTACGGCTTCATTGACACTTATCCCCTCATCGTACAGCTTCATCTCCATCCATAGCATGACCAACAAATCCTGTCGTACGAATATCTTCACCACTGTACGGACCAACTTCACATCACTGTACGACCACAAGGAACAGATTGTACGGCCTAGTTCATTCTCCCATAGAACAGCCTACATCCATCGTACTGCACTATCGTACGACCACTAGTATAACTGTACAACTTGCTTCTGAGCACCACTTGGCACCCCTACACACCGTACGACATCCGTACATTAGCAATTTGGCATCCGTATGCCTCTTCACTCCACTGTGCCAGTTTCTAGCTCATCATGCGTAATTCATTAGGTTGCCTAAATTATCTAGAGAAGGATTGTTTGTGTTGTATACAGAATCAGAACATCGCAGTTCATTGCAGAATTTTAGAAGCTCTCTGTTTTGGTCACGAACATTTTCAAAAGAAGACGAGTAGTGCTCTTCATGGATGGACTGACAGAACCTCTGAAAGGTTGGGTAAAGGGGTCTAATCCTGCTACCCTGTCGAAGGCAATCAATAAGGCACAGAGTATGGCATCGTCATTGGCATTATCCTCTCGAAGTTACTCACATTCCAAACTGTCGACATTTCTGAGGGACAAACCTCTGCTCAGGAAGCTATCGTTGGACCAAACTACTAGACATGAACTCCGGAGGAAGAAATTGTGTTTCAATTGCAAGGGACCTTGGGAGCTTGGCCACAGATGCCTCGAAAAAGGGAAGGTCCATTACATTGAGGTCGTGTCCGATGATGAGGACGAACAGGAAGAAATGCCGGCCGAAGATAGCCAACTGCACAATGTCACCAACATGGTCAATTTGAATTGTATGAAGAGAATTGCAGCTTTGGTACGATGCGGAGAAACTATTGCCTTGGTAGCCTGAGGTGCATAGTGTTTTGTGTACGGGGAACCCTTCAAGGACAAAGGGTTATGGTGATGCTGGACAACGGAGCCACTCTAAACTTCATTAACTCATCTTTGGTGAAGCGAAGGGGTCTATCTATAGATATGCACGCAGGCTTTCAGGTCAAGGTCGCCAGAAGGACTCTTCTACCTTGCACGCACCTTGTTCTTCAGCTTAGTATCACAATGGCGAATCACACGGTGACTAAGGATTTCTTCATAGTGGACCTTGATGACATGGAGGTTATTCTAGGCATACAGTGGCTGGAGACACTTGATGAATACACTCAGAGTTTCAAATGGATGGACTTCACATTTGTTGTCGATGGAAAGAAGGTTGTCCTCCGCGGAATGGAAATGAAGGTCCAAAGGAAATTTCTACGCATCGGATGGAGGCAATTTTTCGGCGTGATGACATTGTGTGGGCGGCACACTATTTTATCTCAGCGAAACCTATAAAAGGACAACAGACACCTCCACAAGATGATGAAATCTAGGATATTTTAAGTAAACACGATAAAGTTTTTATGGACATTCCTTTTGGCATACCGCCTCATCAAGGGTTTGAACATACTATTGAGTTGGAAGTAGGAGCCAAGCTAGTCATAACCACACTGTACTGCCATCCCAAGAAATTTAAAAATGAGATCAAAAAGAAAATTCAGGAATTGCCAGAGAAAGGATGGATCCGTCCCAGTTCTAGCCCTTTCGCGTCATCTGTGGTATTGGTCAAAAAGGATGGGATGATGCGCATGTGTGTGGACTACCGCGTGTTGAACAAAAAAAATAAAGAATAGATATACCATTCCAAGGATAGATGAGTTGCTGGATGAATTGCACAATGCAGTCTATTTTTCAAAAATAGATCTCCATTCCGGATACCAGCAAATCCACATGAGAGAGGAAGATGTAGAGGAGACAGGCTTCTGTTGTCACTACGGACATTATGAGTTTCCGGTCATGTCATTCGGATTGAGCAATGCACCTGCTACATTCCAATCATGCATGAATCGTATCTTCAACAAACAATTGCATAAGTACTTATTGGTATTTTTTGATTATCTTATTTATAGCAGGACGTGGCAGGAGCACTTGAAGCATTTGAATGAAGTCCCGAGTATCATGAAGGAATTGTCTTTGTTTGGCAAGCAATCCAAGTGTGAATTTCGGTATGACAGAAATATTGTACCTGGGGCATGTTGTCAATAAGTACAGAGTTCAAGTGCATCAGGAGAAGATTTAGGCTATCCTTGATTGGCCTCCCCCAAAATCACTTACGGATTTGCAAGGATTTTTTGGACTATGCAGTTATTACCGAAGGTTTGTTAAAGCATTCTCTCAGCTCAGCGCACCCTTCACGGATCTGACAAGGAAGGGGTCTTTCCAGTGCAATGAAAAGACACAACTCACTTTTGATAAGCTGAAAGAAGCAATGAGCACTTGTCTCATACTTGCATTACCTGATTTCACTCGATCGTTCATTTTGGATCGTGATGCATTCGGAGAAGGCATTGGCGCAGTACTGATGCAAGATAGACACCCCATAGCTTATGAGAGCAGGAAGCTTACGTAGATAGAATGCCCATATTCCATCTACAACGAAGAGATGTTGGCCATTGTACATGCACTAACCAAGTTTCAGCAGTATCTGGTAGGTGCCAAGTTTGTCTTTCTTACGGATCACAACAGTTTGAAATATTTTTTGGAGCAATGGGACTTGAACGAGAGGCAACAAAAATGGGTAAGCAAGGTTCACGCTTTTGATTTTGACATTGAATATGTGAAAGGGTAGAACAATGTGGTTGCAGATGCCTTGTCCCGGAAACCCACCATCTGCTCACTAAACCAGATTTTAGCTAACTGGAAGGCACATCTGTTAGTTGAATACTCCAAAAACACATTTTCCTATGAGCTAATGGATGGCCACACCAAGGATGATCGGTATAGAGTGGTGGATGACATCATCTACTATAAAAATTGGATATATTTGGTGCCAGATTCCAAATTGAAGCAGAAAATCTCGAAGGAAGTACATGATTCACCCCTAGCAAGACACTCGGGTTTCCTGAAAACTTACAGAAATCTTCTGGGTAGGTTTTCATGGAAAGGACTTAAAGGGGACATGTTGTAGTATGTAAGAGAGTGTATGGTCTGCCAGCAGAACAAGTCTGAACACACTCTACTTGTCAGGTTGCTACAACCTCTGTCAATTCCAGAACATATGTGAGAAGGTATATGATGGATTTCATAATAGGGCTTCCCAAGGTGAACGGAAAGGGTTGTATTTTTGTGGTGGTTGACAGATTGACAAAGTATGCACATTTCTTCGCCATCCCCTCTGATCTTCAGGCCGCACAAGTTGCCGATCTATTTTTTAGAGAAGTCTTCATCTCCACGGGTTACCTTGAAACATCGTCAGTGATCGGAATTGGCGATTCATTAGTATTTTCTGGACAAAACTGTTTTTAATGGTAGGGACATAATTATTGCCAAGTACTAGCTACCACCCGCAGACAGACGAAAAAACAAAGATTGTGAACAAATGGCTTGAAGGTTATCTTCGGAACTATGTCTCGGTGCAACAAGTATGTGTCAAATGGTTACATCTAGGGGAATATTGCTACAATACGACATACCACATGTCCATCGGAATGACACTATTCAAAGCTCTGTACAGGTACAAATCTCTCTCCTTCATCGACAAAATTTTGGGTGACAGTTGTGCACCAAGGGCGAGGGACTGGGATGCTTGAAGGAATACCTATAGTGGGCGCAAAATCAATAGAAGATGTATGTCGACAGGCACAAAATGGAGAGGAGTTTCGAAGTAGGGGATTTGGTCTATCTCTAGCTCCAACTATACCGACAATCTTCATTTAAGGAAAAGGGAAAGGAAAAATTGAAGCCACAATTTTATAGCCCCTATCGTGTAGTTCATCGCGTATGAACTGGAACTTCCGGAGGGAAGCCGTATTCATAACTTTTTCCATGTCTCATGCCTGAAGAAGGCTGTAGGGCAGAACGTCACGGTAGCCACAGACCTTCCACCGTTCAATGAAGAAAGAAAGCTCATATTGGAACCAGTCGAGATCATCGAAGTACTTGAGAAGACTCTGCGGAACTGCACGGTGAAGGAATATCTAGTGTGTTGGAAACACTTGCCATTTTGCGACGTAGGAAGGCGAGCACATTTTCCAGCACTCGACATTACATTTGCTTGAGGACAAGCAAAATTTGAGATGGGATGACTGTAATGTTCTCGTTATTAAATAAATCATTTATGAAACTATTGTAACGGGCCCATTGATTTTATGTATCTCAGACCCATTCTTATTTTTGTTTCCGTAGTTTGTGTTGCTGTTGGCTATCTTTGTACACCCTTGGAAAGTTTTCCTTGATGGGTATTTAAGCACGCCGTGCAGGTTGTCTTTAGGGATGCAATTTGGATTATTTTCTTTGTACTTTGAATTTTTTTTGGGATTCTCTATTGTTCACCATTTCGAAAGTGAAAGACCTTCCCTACTTGGCTATTTTCCGTTTTTTTTGGGATTCAACTCTCACCCTATTCCGTTGCCTATAATACTTTGCTTAGATCTGGCAAATTAGAGCACCATCTTTTTGGTAGATATTATTGAAAGGTTATATATTCTAATCTCCATTGTTGATTCTATCTTATGAAATTGGGTCTCTGTGTTATTATATGTCTGAGTACTTCCTCTCTACTCATACGTCATCCACTTCTTCCGACACAAAATCATCTTCCGTGACTACATTGCCCACTGTATGGCCCATGCCCAACTCCTCCATTTCATCGTTGTACGGTCATTTGGCTTTCATCTCCTTTATCTTCTTCCAACTGTACGACCTCCTCTTCACCCATCCATCCAACCATATCACTCTGTACTTCCTCTTTACGGGTTTATTGACATCTTATCCCCTCACCGTACAGCTTCATCTGCATCCATAGCATGACGAACAAATCCCATTGTACGGATAGCTTAAGCACCGTACGGACCAACTTTGCATCATCGTACAGCCCCGTACGACCTAGTTCATTCTTCCGTATGGCAGCCAACATCCATCGTACTGCACTATTGTACGGCCACTAGTATAACCTTATGACCTACTTTAGAGAACCACTTGGCACCCCTACACACTGTACGACATCCGTACATTAGCAATTTGGCATCCATACGCCTCTTCACTCCACTATGCCAGTTTCCAGTTCATCATGTGTAATTCAGTAGGTTGCTTAAATTATCTGGAGAAGGATTGTCTGTGCGTCGTGTATGAAATCGGAAGATCACAGGGGAGCGGAGGGGGGGAGGTGGAGGAGTGGGGGGAGGGGGTTGCATAGTATATATATAATATATATGACTAAAAATGCTAATTATGAAATGATACTTGAATATATTATATAATAAATATTAACATACCAAATATAGTTGAATACAATGAATAGAGAAAATTGAAATGCAATTCACAAACCATAAGTTCAAACTTGAAACTTGAAACTTCATTACCATTACCAATGACCATTTAACAAATTAACTTAGTTCAAGATGCAAGATTCAAAATTCATTGTTTGAATATGATTCTATGAATATCATATATCATAAAGATGCTTATGATGACAATGAGCCGAATAGCATGAAATAGTTAAATAATAATAATGTATCATAGCCATATCAAAGTGAGTGCAATCAACAAAATGACAAAAAGTCAATAATGAGAATGGAATCATCTCTAGTGCTCTCTAATCATCCCCTATACTGAAGTCCTCATCACTAGAACTACTAGATTCCTTGTGGGTAAGATCCTGATCATCTAAAGGAACACCAACTAGCCCTACATTGGCTTCTGCTACATTGTCATCCTCATATATTTGAGCTGGATCCTCTGGGTCCACATCCCATCATGCTGCAGGGCTCTCCTTGTACTCATGTGTCTTACGATCTTCGAGCCACAAGTAACCATGTACAACAACCAACTTCTCCGCTTTCTTAGAGTTAAGTCTGTTCCTCTTAACAGAGTGAATGAAGCTATAGGTGGATCAATTCGGCTCTGCAGCTGAGGAACTAGACACTTGAGATAACAAAGTTGAAATTTACAACTTACAAGTTACAAACAAATGTTCATACAATTTGTAGCAAGTGATAAATTGTAAATCAATAATTATTGAATCAATGAATCATAAATTGAAATCAGTAAAATAAAACTCTTAAAGTTAAGACTATAAAGGGCTGGAATTAGTAATTAGTATTACAAACCTGAGAAAGTAGTTGGATGGCTAGTAAGGTGATCTTTGACTTCTGTGACCCATGACATTTCCACCACGAAATGGGATTCTTTTGTGCCATGGTTTTGAGATCCACCTTTGCAATATCCGAGTATCCTATAAAGAGTTTAGAGCATTGAATCAAGATTTAAGGATTATCTGAAAGACTAGCAAATTCAGACTACTCGGTGCGAATCTCACTAGTAGTCTCAATATCATACATCCTGGGAATGCATCGAAAGAACCCATTCTTCACTTCATCATCCCGAAGTGGTGTTACTCTACTAGGCCTAGGCATGTACCACTTCGGGTTCAATGCATAGGCAACCATGTGCAAAGAAGTGTTCATCTTCTCCCACTTGCGGTGAACGAGAGGCTCAATGTGCTTCGTATGGAATGCTAGAGATAGTCTCTCTCACGCAGAGCAACCCTCATCTGCCCAAGCATGGAATCAATGCATTCATAAACCTCTCCAAGGCTAGGTGAATCTACATCTCCATATTTGATCACTTGAAACACTGGAGTAAAGATGGAGACTATGTATTTTGCATCACTCCAAATTGATCACTCTTCACTATCTCCTTTACCCTCTTCCCCTGCTCTATTCTGGACTCGGGCCATCGATTCCATTCTTGTGTCATAACCATCAGTTGCAATGGCTCTTGCAACTCAACCATTCTCTCCAAGAGAATATAATATGATGCGTACTTGGTCTCAATTGATTTCAAGAATTGCTTCTTTGTGAAGCTCATAAAAAGTGCACGTGATGTATAGTAATTGTCGATAAACATCTGTACCTCTCACCCATCATTAACCACCTTTCTAATCCACTCTATTTTCCCCATGTCTTTGAGTGCATAGTTCATGGCATGCACACAACATGAAGTCTACCAAATATGCCTATAGGTTGCCTCAACAAGCTTCCCTGCAGCTTTGCACACGTGTTGCATCTGTCTCAACTTGGACCACATTTTGTGGCCCAACCTCCCCAGTGACTTCCCTAAGCACATGAAATTGAAAATCAACATCTTTATGATGCCCTGAACAATCAACTGCCTTCAAAAAGTATGGGCCCTCAGTGCATATAACCATAATGTTGATGAGTGGACGATGACTAATGTCCGTCCACCCATTCATGATAATGTTGCAGCCTTTAATGTCCCTGCTATTAAATAAATGTATTTAATTAAACCTTGTTAATGGGCTGATTGATTTGATATATCTCAAACCCATTTTTATTTTGTTTCCGTAGTTTGTGCCGTTGTCGGCTATCTTTGTACACCCTTGGAAAGTTTCTTAACGGGTATTTAGGCATGGCTTGTACATAGTCTTTAGGGTATGCAATTTGGATTATTTTCTATGTACTGCGAATTCCTGTTGGAGTTTTCTGTTGTTTGCCATTTCGAAAGTGAGAGACCTTTCCTATTTGGTTTGTTTCGGTTTCGGTGGGATTCAATCCTCACCCTATTCTGTCGCTTGTAATACTTCACTCGGATTTGGCAAGTCGGAGCACCATCATATTGCGAATATCCATTATGTTAGTTTGATCTACTCTTTTTTTCTATGAATTTCCAATTGTTATTCATCTGCATTAAATCTTGCTATTTGTTTACACAATTTGTTAGTTTGCAAAGTTCTCTGTGCATCACCTACTAATTTCGACCGTCTATCTCCAGTGCCCACGGTTCACTGTACAGCCTTCCTTTCAAGCAACACCCTTCACTCTTCCACACATCTTCCTCCTCACTTTGTACCTTCGTGTTTCCTCACTCCACTCTTTGTATGGCTCTTCTGCCAGTCAATCCCCCGTATGGCCATTCTCAACACCTTCCGTTTTCCTCACATTCCATGGACTAGGCCCCCTCACTGTACACCTTCCTCACCCTCTGTACGGACATAGTCCCAGCGTACAATCAATTAGGCTTACAGTATGACCCTCTCTTCCTGTCGTATGACCTCCTCCATACAGCCATTGTGCCATCCACCATGTACGACCTATCGTCCATACGAACTTCACCTACATTAGGCCGTACAGACTTGTCTGTGCTTGGTATACGATCACCTCCAGATTATCACTCCATCTAGTCATCTAACCACCATATGGCCTTCAATTGGCACTCGTACATCCATACTCCACACCGTCTCCACGCTGTACTGCCTTCTGGAATCACAGAAAGAGATTGTTATAGTCGTTGCGTAGGTTGGAACATTATAGTGGTATCAAAGCTTTTGATCCTTCCTGCCTGTGGAAGTGAATGCAAGTTTACACTCAAAGGAGAAGGCGAAGTAACCCTATTGATAGAATTGCAAATCTTCAGGATTCCATGACAGAACTCATGAATCTTTAAGAGCATTGAACAGAAACGAAATTTAAATCAACGAAACCCAAAGGCTTATGTAGGAAACTCTGCAAAAATTGGCCAAGGGAACGACAGGAGAACAAAATGGGCATAGTGACAATTCTGTTTCGGGAAGGACAAATTTTCAACCTTCTTGCTCTCGACCCTCGATACCCATCTTCCTTCCAAGGACGGAAGAATCACGCAAAGAAAGAGAGCCCACTTTTGAGGAAATCGTTGTTATTCTAAGATGATCTTAAGAGAAAGATTGGAAAGGTAAACTTATTGTCATTTGATGGATCTGGAGTCATTACTGCACAGTCATGGGTCCTAAAGGCAGGTACTTATTTCCAACTCAACCCAATGCCTGAAGAGGAAGCAATCAAGTTCGCAGCACTTCATTTGGAAGGAGTGGTGCATGAGTGGTGGCATCATGGATTGGTCACTCTCGGTCACGACCAAGTGACCTCTTAAGTCAAGTTGACTGAGAGACTCGTTGACCATTTCGATGGGAAAGATCCTGAGCTAAACTTCAAAGATCTAGCTTAGCTAAAGCAAACAGGCACGGTAGACAACTACATCACTGATTTCGAAAGGCTGTCAGTCCTAGTCACAGACATCTCTGAAAGACGGCGAATTGTGTTATTCATGGATGGGTTGAGGGAGCCTTTGAGAGGTTGGATCAAAGGGTTCAATCCGTGTGCACTTAATGAAGCTATTAAGAAGGTGCGTGACATGGCCGCATCTTCCTCCAAATCTCACGCAGCTACACCAACACCATCCTCGCAAGAAGACAAGGACAAGGAGACTGTCATGTCCCCTTTCTAGCGACATAACTTCTACTGGGGATTTGCCTATCATTGACTCTCGTAGGCAAATGATTTTGGAGAGAGAGTCATTCTGTTGCCAGATGATTACATTCTTGCTCTCAGAAAGTTATAATCCAGTAAGTGCGGCCTACTTGTTCTAATGACGAATTGAGATTGTACTTTTAACTTTATAATGTTATTTATTTAATTTTATAAAGTTAATTAATAATAAAATACATTATAATAAGTTATTATAACAAGTTGTTCTAGAAGCTTCCAACGACTTCTCAATAGAGGGCAGGGGGCACCCATTTGAAGCAAGCTGTTTTGTTGATTCGACTTCTATTTCGATTGGAACAATTTGTAGTCATCGGTCTGCAAATTCTCAAATTATCTTTGGGAATGACAACTCCCATTGATAAGCAATTTTGAGGGTGTGGAATATCACCCGAATTATTGCAAAATTGGAAGTAATATTTCAGTTACTTCACCAGGGCATAATTCTGTTGCTTAAGGCCAAGCTGGAGATTCTTACATTATTGATTTACGGAGAAGTATCGATTGCCATCCATCAAATTGTTGCAGAATTAGAGAAATTCTAAAGGAAACCAGGGAGGAAAACAAAAAAAAGATTTAATTGGTATCAGACAAGCATTCGATTCAGATCACAGGACAGAGAGTTTTAATTTTTTTTTAAGGGGTTTATAAGTTGCAATTTATCTCCAGGCAAGTCAGATCTGAGTCACCCAGATTCAGGCGACCCTCCCACTGGTGTTTTTGTCACTGTTCAAAGCCCAAATTTCGTGGTTTGTCTTGCGTGAACCCAGACGACCCAGTCCGCACCAAGGGTGGTATTCCGATGGCAAATTTGGATTAATCGCAGTATGAGATTGTGCACCGCTGAAGGTTATATAAAATCACATGAGATCACAGTGTTGGCAGACGGCCAAGGGAACATTTTTAAATTCATTAGCGACCAGTTTGGAGTGCAAGAAAATCGCGATCTTAAACAAAGCCGCGGGTGAAAAGAGATGAACGCGACCCTTGTCCAGACTTGGTAGAGAGCAAATGGAGGCTCGATCTGGCAATAAATGATTTACTTGATTGACTGAAACGATTTACAGAGCTTCTCCCGACTCAAATTGGATAGCAAAAGAATCAGAACATTTGTGCATGGTCTTGAACAGTGGGCGGGCGGCATCCTATCAATGGAGACAACGAACTCAGGTTCTTAATTTTTTGTAATATGTTTGGGCTTTGTTATCCGATTAGTGAATTGTTATTAAATATTGAAAAGAGTTGATTGCAATAAAATTCTTTCTTGAACATTGCTGGTATTATTACCCTTTGTTACATCTATATAACTTGATGAATATTTGCTGGAGCTAATATAAATTGATGGTCACATGTCAAGTATTTGACGAATTATCCTAGTCCAGTATTGGTATATTTTTGACCAATATAAGAAGGTCATTTCAGTGGTATCAGAGCAGTACTCCTGCCATCCTGTTGGGTAGAATATTTTATGCAACCATATTCCAGATATTATATTCGCAGGAGAACAATATTTAAGGGTAGAGATATGGGTGAGAGACAGTCACAGAGTCCCCCTAGATTTTCTAGAATTGATAACGATGAAACCAGAGAATTTTACAGAATCATGACTACCGGACAGCAAGAAATAGCTCAGTCACTACAAGCTTTGACTACCATAATGGAGAGAGTTGTTCAGCCCAGGATTCAAGAACATCGTAGAGGTACACCTGATCATGATAATAGAAGTGTGGTAGGCTCACAGGGTGCTCCTAGGCGCAGATCATTGACAACAAATAGGCCTACTCGTCCCACTTTCCTAAGAGAGGAGGCTCAGTAGATAGGAGAAGACAAATTGCCAGATGATTTTCAGGATGATCTCAGAGCTGCTATTGCTGAATGGCAAGCATTACCCTTACATGTGCGTGAACTATTGAACTTTGACCGCTATCTGAACCAAAGGAGAGAGCATATGAGGAGCAGCCGTCAGATTAGGAGGTCTAGAGGAGGTCATGATAGTGAGTTGCAGCGAGCTGTTAGCAAACTTACTTTACCATCTTTCGATGGTAGTGATCAGATGACAGTGCAAGCTTGGGTTCATAAGTTAGATACTTTCCTAGCTTTAAGGCCTATGTCTGAGGTAGATGCCATCAGGTACGCCACCTTGCATTTGGAAGGCGCAGCTCATGACTGGTGGTCACATGGGATGGTTACTTTGCAGCAGAATCAGGTGACATCCTATCAAGACTTTGTGGATAGATTAGTTGAGTGTTTTGATAAGAAGGATCCAAAGATTTATTTCCGCGACCTCGCACAGTTGAGACAGTCAGGCAATTTGGAGGATTATATTAGTGAATTCCAGAGGTTGTCAGTTATGGTACAAGATGTCTCTGAGAGACGATTGGTTATATTATTTACAGAAGGATTGTCTGAACCCCTTAAAGGGTGGATTAAGGCATTTGACCCACCAACACTACAGGAAGCTATGAGGAAAGCACGAAGTATGGAGCTTACAACACCGTTTAGCAAGTTCACTACCAGGAGTACTACTTTCAGAGACAAAAGGAAGTTTGATAAAAATAAAGGGAAGAGTATTGATACCAAAGAATATCTACTACACCCCTGGATGCAGAAGCATTAAACGACTTGCACAGGAAGAAACTATGCTTTTATTGCAAAGGCCCATATGACAAGGACCATGATTGTCCTTTGAGACCTAAGGGAAAGGCCAATAGAGTTATGTGGGCATATTATGAAGGATCAAATTTTGATAGTAGGGCACATGAGGATGATCACAGTAGTTCAGAACCTGAAGGAGAAATAGGAAATTCAGAACAAAAAGAAGAAATTGAGCTACATTTACAGCAGGGGCGTTTGTCTAGTATTCAACAGGAGGGATCTTTTAGGTTACGTGGTGTTCTAGCAGGACAGAAGGTGATCACATTGGTTGATACAGGTGCCACACACAACTTCATTGATGCACGATTGTTTGAGCGCCGTGGAATCAAGACAGAGGAGTTTGAGGGTCTTCGAGTATAGGTTGCCGATGGATACACTCTTAAGTGTAATAGAATGGTTAGAGACATGCCTTTACATCTAAACAATTATGAGTTTAAAGCAGATTACCATGTGGTCAACATGGGCGACTTGGATATCGTTTTAGGTATGACATGGTTACGTTTATTGGGTGAAGTCACTTTCCGTCTCAAGGACATGGAGATCAAGTTTGAGGTAGATGGGAAGCAACATGTGTTGAGAGCTATCGGGAATAGTGATATCCGAACTATTTCTCTCAGAAGATTGGAAAGATTGGTGAGGCATAACGATATGGAATGGGCAGCCGTGTGTACTCTCATGCCTACAGAGGAGGAACAACAAAAGACAGAATATCATCTAGACATCCAGATATTAAGGGAAAAGTATAGTAAGGTATTCAGCGATATTCCACCTGGTACACCACCTGATAGAGGGATTGAGCACATCATCGAATTAGAAGAAGGTGCTAAACCAGTTATGATCACTCCATACAGGCATCCAAAGAGGCTCAAAGACGAAATAGAAAAAACCATCAAGGAGCTTCTCGCAATGGGACACATTAGACCTAGTAAGTCTCCTTATGCTTCTTCAGTAGTCTTGGTAAAAAATAAAGATGGTTCTCTTCGGATGTGCATTGATTACAGAATGCTGAATAAGAAGACTATTAAGAATAGATATCCCATTCCACAAATTGATGAGTTGATAGATGAACTACATGGGGCATGCTATTTCAGTAAGATAGACTTGAGATCGGGTTACCACCAGATTAGAGTCAGAGAATAAGACATAGAGAAGACTGCCTTCTGATGTCATTGTGGACACTTTGAGTTTGTAGTGATGCCATTCTGGTTGACCAATGCACCAGCTACTTTCCATTCCACCATGAATAAGGTCTTCCATCATCAGCTAAGGAAATTTGTGTTGGTTTTCTTTGATGATATCTTGGTGTACAGTTGGACATGGCGTGAGCATATGGAGCATTTAGAGACAGTATTGAATACCTTGCAGGCAGAGTCCTTATATGCCAAAGAGTCCAAATGTGATTTGGGTATGACCGAGTTATTATACTTAGGTCATATTATTAGTAGAGAAGGAGTACGGATGGATCCCGATAAGATACGTGCTATTGTGGAGTGGCCTATTCTTGAGAACCTGACCCAGCTAAGAGGATTCCTGGGTTTATGTGGCTTCTATCGCAGATTTGTTTGCGGATATTCGTGACATGCGGCTCCTATGACAGATTTGCTTAAGAAGGGAGCTTTTGTTTGGATAACTAAGGCACAAGCTTGTTTTGACAGATTTAAGGAGATTATGACTTCATGCCCGGTACTAGCATTGCCCGATTTCTCGAAGCCATTTGAACTTCAGTGTGATGCCTCAGGAGATGGTATTGGGGTTGTTTTGATGTAGGACAAACACCCAATTGCATATGAGAGCAGGAAACTCCGTGGGCCAGAGAAAACATTTAGCATTTACGACAAGGAGATGTTAGCTATCATGCATGCATTAGCTAAGTTCAAGCAATATTTAGTAGGTGGTAAGTTTTGTATAAAAACTGACCACAACAGTTTGAGACATTTCCTTGGGCAGAGAGATCTCAATGATAGACAGCAGAAATGGGTGAGTAAGCTACAGGCATATGACTTTGATATATCTTATGTTAAGGGCACGCAGAATGTGGTAGCAGACGCCTTGTCACGCATGTCGCACCTTAGTTCGATGATTGAGATCTCTGAGGACTGGAAGCATCTGATTATTGCAGAATATGTTAGAGACCCTTGGGCATCTGGGATAGTTGATGGGACAATTGTCGATACTAGGTATTCACTTGTGGATGACTTGATCATTTACAAGAACAGGATCGAAGGTGAAACGGTCTATTATGCGGGCTCTTCATGATTCACCCATAGCTGGTCATCCCGGGTACTTTAAAACATATAGACAGGTGCGGGAACAGTTTACATGGAAAGGACTCAAGAAGGATGTTTTGCAGTATGTTCGTGAGTGTTCTGTTTGTCAACAGAATAAACAAGAGCACACCTTCCCAGCAGGACTCCTATAGCCACTTCCCATCCCGAGACAGAAGTGGGAATGCATATCCATGGATTTCATTACAGGGTTGCCCAAGGCTCAGGGACGTGATTGCATTTATGTGGTGGTAGATAGACTAACGAAATATGCTCATTTCTTTCCCATCACCACGACTTATACAGCAGCACAGGTAGCTGAGGTATTCTTCAGAGAAGTTCTCAGGTTACATGGGATACCCCGTAGTATTGTCAGTGACAGGGATAGCAGATTCTTGAGTCATTTCTGGAAGGAGGTGTTTCGATTATGTGGCACTGAGCTCACACCCAGTACTAGTTATCACCCGCAGACTGATGGACAGACGGAGATAGTAAACAAGTGGGTGGAAGGCTACTTAAGGAACTACGTGGCTGATTAGCAGAAGGCATGGGTAAGATGGATTTATTTGTGTGAATATTGTTACAATACCACTTTTCACATGTCAATTCAGATGACACCCTTCCGAGCATTATATGGGTATGATGCATCGAGCTTTATTGATTTGTTGATGGGGGACATCCAGGTTCCACGTGCTAGGGATTTGATTCAAGAAAGTAAAGACATTATTAGCACTCTTCGGGATAACATTGCTCGGGCACAGAATCAATATAAGCAGTATGCAGATCAGAAGACAACAAAGAGAAGTTTTGAGGTTGGTGACATGGTTTACCTCATGCTTCAGCCATTTCGGCAATCTACTCTTAAAAGAAGTGGGTCAGAAAAGCTTAAGCCTAGATATTATGGGCCTTTCAGGATCACCAAACGAATAGGGGAATTGGCTTATGAGCTTGAGCTTCCAACAGATAGCAAAGTGTATAATGTGTTCCATGTGTTGCGCCTCAAAAAGGCGTTGGGACAGAATGTGGTACCTTCTGCAGTATTACCTCCCTTGGATGATGAAGGGAAACTGATCTTAGTGCCAGAATTCGTTTTGGAAAGCAGGGAAAAACAGCTCCGCAGAAGGGTAATCAGAGAATATTTGGTTAAATGGAAAGATCTACCAGTTGAAGATGCCACTTGGGAAAATGAAACAATTTTGCAGCATTCAGCTTTGAGATTGCTTGAGGACAAGCAATTTCAGGAAGGGCAGACTGTCATGTCCCCTTTCTAGCAACATAACTTCTACCGGGGATTTGCCTATCATTGACTCTCGTAGGCAAATGATTTTGGGGAGAGAGTCGTTCTGTTGCCAGATGATTACATTCTTGCTCTCGGAAAGTTATAATCCAGTAAGTGGGGCCTACTTGTTCTAATGATGAATTGAGATTGTACTTTTAACTTTATAAAGTTATTTATTTAATTTTATAAAGTTAGTTAATAATAAAATACATTATAATAAGTTATTATAACAAGTTGTTCTAGAAGCTTCCAACGACTTCTCAAAAAGTAAATAAATAGAGGGCAGGGGGCACCCATTTGAAGCAAGCTGTTTTGTTGATTCGACTTCTATTCCGATTGGAACAATTTGTAGTCATCGGTCTGCAAATTCTCAAATTATCTTTGGGAACGACAACTCCCATTGATAAGCAATTTTGAGGGTGTGGAATATCACCCGAATTATTGCAAAATTGGAAGTAATATTTCAGTTACTTCACCAGGGCATAATTCTGTGGCTTAAGGCCAAGCGGAAGATTCTTACGTTATTGATTTACGGAGAAGTATCGATTGCCATCCATCAAATTGTTGCAGAATTAGAGAAATTCTAAAGGAAACCAGGGAGGAAAACAAAAAAAAGATTTAATTGGTATCAGACAAGCATTCGACTCAGATCACAGGACAGAGAGTTTTAATTTTTTTTTAAGGGGGTTATAAGTTGCAATTTATCTCCAGGCAAGTCAGATCTGAGTCACCTGGATTTATGTGACCCTCGCACTGGTGTTTTCATCACTGTTGAAAGCCCAGATTTCGTGGTTTGTCTTGCCTGAACCCAGACGGCCCAGTCCGCACCAAGGGTGGTATTCCAATGGCAAATTTGGATTAATCGCAGCATGAGATTGTGCACCGCTGAAGGTTATATAAAATCACATGAGATCACAGTGTTGGCCTACGGCCAAGGGAACATTTTTAAATTCATTAGCGACCAGTTTGGAGTGCAGGAAAATCGCGATCTTAAACAAAGCCGCGGGTGAAAAGAGATGAACGCGACCCTTGTCCAGACCTGGTAGAGAGCAAATGGAGGCTCGATCTGGCAATAAATGATTTACCTGATTGACTGAAACGATTTACAGAGCTTCTCCCGACTCAAATCGGACAACGGTCTTGAACAGTGGGCGGGCGGCATCCTATCAACGGAGACAGCGAACTCAGGTTCTTAATTTTTTGTAATATGTTTGGGCTTTGTTATCCGATTAGTGAACTGTTATTAAATATTGAAAAGAGTTGATTGCAATAAAATTCTTTCTTGAACATTGCTAGTATTATTACCCTTTGTTACATCTATATAACTTGATGAATATTTGCTGGAGCTAATATAAATTGATGGTCACATGTCAAGTATTTGACGAATTATCCTAGTCCATTATTGGTATGTTTTTGACCAATATAAGAAGGTCATTTCAAAGACAGTTCAAAAGAAACCTCAGATTGATGAAGATTCTTGGCAAGAACTTCGGATGAAAAAGCTCTGTTTCACGTGTAAAGAACCATGGGGACTTGGTCATTGCTGCCTTGGGAAGGGAAAAATTCATTGCAATGAGGTGATGCTTGATGACGATGAAGGACAAATACCTGCAGCAACTGATGAAGACATTATCTAACGGGAGAGAATAAATGCCCTAATACAAAAAGGGGGTTCCATTGCTACCCTCACTACATCGATTGGAGGTGGTATCTTCAGGGTTCACAACACACTTCATGGAAAATGAGTCCCAATCATGATTGATAGTGGCACCACACTCAATTTTATCAATTCATCTTTGGTCACTAGTAAAGGCTTGCACGCAGTTGAGCATGGAGAGTTTGAGGTTAAGGTTGTGGGAGGAACGTTGTTACCTTGCACTCATGTGATCCCACAGCTACAAATTTCCATGGGAAACTATACCATGGAAGATGATTTCTTTGTCATAGATTTGATTAATACTAATATTATTTTGGGCATTCAATGGTTGGAAACTCTTGACTAGTATACCCAAAGTTTCAAAAGGACGGACTTTTCATTCGAGATGATGGCAAGAAGGTGCTGCTTAGAGGAATGTCAAATAAAGGGTCAAGTGAAGTCACAATCAAGAAGATAGAGGCAATCTTTAAATAAGATTTGGTTCTAGATGTTGCAAGTAAAAACAAGATAGTCAACACCTTGCCATATTCCTTGGATAATTGGCGGGCCCATTTATTGGTCGAGTATTCCAAGAACACTTTTGCATGTGAGTTGATGGATGACTATGTACGCGATGAAAGATACAAAGTTATTGATGACATCATTGACTTCGGTGGAAAGATCTACTTAGTGTTTGACTCAGAACTAAAGGAGCGAGAACCAAATATGCATTTGCTTGAGGACAAGCAAATTTTGGGACTGGAGGATTGTAATGTCCCTGTTATAAAATAAATGTATTTAATTAATTCTTGATAATGGGCCAATTGATTTGATATATTTCGGACCCAATTTTATTTTGTTTTCGTAGTTTGTGTTGCCATCGGCTATCTTTGTACACCCTTAGAAAGTTTCCTGATAGGTATTTAAGTACGGCTTGTAGGTAGTCTTTAGGGTATGCAATTTGGATCATTTTCTATGTATTGCGAATCTCTATTGGAGTTCTCTATTGTTTTCCATTTCGGAACTGAGAGACCTGCCCTATTTGGTTTGTTCCGGTTTCGGTAGAATTCAACCCTGAGCCTATTCTGTTGCCTGTAACACTTCGCTTGGATTTGGCAAGTCAGAGCACCATCATATTGTGAATATCCATTATGTTGGTTTGATCTACTCTTTTGTCTTGTTATTTCCAATTGTTATTCATTTGCATTAAATCTTTCTATTTGTTTACACAATCTATTAGTCTACAAAGTTCTCTGTCCATGACCTACAAATTCTGACTGTCTATCTCTAGTCCCCACGGTTCACTGTACGGCCTCCCTTTCAGGCATCGCCCTTCACTCTTCCACACATCTTCCTCCTCACTCTGTACCTTCTTGTTTCCTCACTCCAGTCTATGTCGTTTGCTAGTCAACCCCCCGTACAACCATTCTTGGCACCTTCCATTTTCCTCACATCGCACGGACTTGGCCCCCTCACTATACACCTTCCTTGCCCTCCGTACAGACACATAGTCCCACCGTATGGTTAGTTAGACTTTATCGTACGACCCTCTCTTCTTGTCGTATGACCTCCGTACATCCATTGTGCCATCCACCACGTACGGCCTATCTTCTGTACAAACTTCACCTATATCAGGTTGTACGGACTTGTCCGTTCTTGGTGTACGGTCACCTCCAGATTATCACTCTATCTAGTCTTCTAGGCATTGTACGGCCTTCAATTGGCACCCGTACATCCATACTCCACATTGTATTGCCTTCCGGAATCATAGAAAGAGATTGTTAGAGACATTGCGTGGGTCAGAACATTACACAGCCTGAATCCATCCAACATGCTTTCATTTGCTCCATCAAGATCCCAACCTTGTCATAGGCTCTATGCAACACTGTGGTCCTCAACTTGTGGTCACTTGGTGGCACATATGATGGCTCTCCCTCGTTCATTGCCATGGACATCATCCTCACAAAATAGGGAGATTGAGCCACGTGTAGAGATGCCATTTGCGAGGAAGAAATCACCAACAACATCATCTAATCGGTCCCTTATGTGCAAGTTAAATAAATGAGCAATGGGGTTATTACCACTACAACTTGTAGTTACTTTCCGTTTCCCCCTACCGCTATCCCTTGTTGAACTGTGTGTAGGTGAGGAAAATGATGGTGTAGGTGACATAGTCCATGCTATCTAATGCAAGATACAAGTAGATGTATCTCGCTGCCCCTATAACTGTTGTATATTCTGTACCTGTTGCCTAGCAGAGAAAGATCTATGCATTGGAACATCACTATCATCAGGAATGCTCCATAGTTTGCTCACTTCAATTCTGTATTTCACATTCTCAGGATTTGACAAGAATATGCATGTGTTCACGCCATAGCCACTCCAAAAAGGGAGGTGTGAATTAACTCTTGTAATGCTACCAAACCATTTTGCGCCACATATATTACACTTCCATTTACGTGTGCCACCACCTAAAGGTATAGGGTGTGTAATTTTCATAGCAAACTGTTTTAGAGGGGACTTTGGATCATAAGGATCCCTAGCATACTTTGTCAAAATCTCTGAAGGGCAATCAATAGAAGGCACGCCTGGTGCAACATAAGGAGACTCTTCCTCAGATTGACCACCTACATCAGCCCCATGATCACTTCCTTCGGGCTTAGGCTCATAATCAGATGCACTTGCCTCATTAATTTCTATGTCTTTTGCACTTTGGCTGGATCTAGATGCCATTTATTAAACTTCATTTCACAAAATGAAAATCAAATTATAAAAATGATCATGATACATTTCAGCCTAAGTAAAAATAAGTTATACAAACTAGTTTTAGCGTACTTAAAAGTTTAAAACTTAAAACTTTACAATTTAATTTTAGCATTTACTATTTAAAAATATTAAAAAAGGAAGCTAAGTACTAAATACTAAATAAGTTTCAGCATATGCCATATTGCCATATTTTTATTTTAAGAACAATGAAAAAATTAATATAGATAATAAAAATCATAGAACTATCAACTATTAACAAGATTCAAGAATGAAACATTCAAAAATTTAAGTTGAAACTTGAAAGTAAAACTAAATACTAAATTTAAAAATTATAAATTGATTTCTAAAACCAAAAAAAGTTGTAAAATAAAAAAAAACCTACCTTGAACTTGAGGAGACACTTGCCAAATCAAATCTTCTTCCTCCTCTTGCTCCTCTTGATCTTGCAATCCATTGCAAAATCACCCACTAAGCTCTCACAAACTCCTCCTAACTCTTTTGCTCACTTAGCTCCTTGTTGCTCCAAAACAATGAAATGAAATGGTGAAATGAAAATGAGGTCTATTGGTCTTATTAAACCTTCAAATAGACCACATGGGACCCACACCCAATTAGGGTTAGAATGCCTAAAAAACAAAACAGAAGAAAAAGCAAAAAAACTTTATATTTCTGACTTTTTCGGCCATCTACCAAGGAGCACCCCATGAGCATTTGGGAAGCACCCTTCGAGTACCCTAGGAGCACCCTTGCATCCAAGCACTCGCCATGCACCCGAGCATTGTGTCCCACTCGGGTGCTCGACCTGTGCGGCGGCGAAAATTCTCCTAGTGGGGGTACTTGGGTGCGTGACGCACCTGCACCGGGTGTTTACGTGCACCAGGCGTGCTGGGGTTTTGACTCGGGTGCGCGCACTTGGGTTACACTGCAAAATAATCAATTTTTTTGAAAATTGGTGTTTCAAAACTTTGAACAAATGTTTGTAATTTAAAAAAAACTAGTCTGCATGTCCATGTGAATATAAAGTCAAATTTCAACGAATTTTATAGAAATGTTTGAAGTTTGTCCAAATTCGAATTTCATACGTAAAATTCAGCGAATTGTGTAGCATAGGTTGAAGGTGACCATAACGATAATAACACCCTTATTTTTAGAGATTAAGATCTCTATCACAGCTACAATGTTCAACAGTTAGCTAATAAAAATTTACTGAGTTAAATACATTATAAAAATATCTTACATAATAGTCATACCTAGGGGAATGGGCATCATGATTATCACCATCATTAACTTCAAGACTATGTAATTCCTAAGCTTCTGTATCTTTGATGTGCTCAGCAATATGATACTGTGGAATAAAAACAAAGTATGGGGACTACAGACAAGTTGGTCATCCTCACCTTGAAGCACAACTATTTCTTTCCAAAATTGCTCTTTCCTGAAGAGGAAAACTAGGAAATTTTGAGAACCTAGTGAGGATTGTGTGGTTTTTAAATCTCACACCTTACAAATTGAACTTTAGCAGTAATTTTTTTGTTAATCGGTTTGACAAACTACTGTTTCAACTTATATGGAAGTATTTTTTATTTGTGCAAAATGATTCAACATTTTCAGGACATACCAAGCAATGAAATCATCCTTAATCATTTTGTCATCATCTCCAAGGTCAAAAGAGAGTAAGTGTTTGGCCCCTGAAAAACAATGTGTAAAATGAACATTAGAAGCTACATCAACCTATAAATGAACAAAAAGCAACATAATACCATCCTAGAGAATATGGCATAACATTACAACAATGCATACCCTGATTGGCGAGTTACTCATCAACTACCAAGCCCACCTACAAATCACAAAAATTTAAGTGGAAAAAATAAATGAGGGTTGTAAACATAAAATTATTATGAGCCTACTAGAGTAGATTGTATAGGCATTTGTAGTACTCAGACAAAGTCTGGTGTAGAGGACCTATTGATAAAAGGAGGCCAATTAAATATTTTGTTTCAAAAGAGATAGACAAGCATGTAATAAGGTTCCTTGGACCATCGTGACGTTGATTGTAATCTTCTTGAATCATTTTGTAAGGCTTAGAAGCCAAATTGTCACCGTAAGGGCAATCAGGACCATTGGGTCGTCAAACTGGTCAATGGAGCAAGATTACAGTAGAATAGGAGTCTTTGAGTCTTTTTGGTCATATGTGACATAAATTTGATGTAATAATGCTCATTATGTGGTTATGGTACTAAGTTGTCAAAAAGTTGCTTAACAACTTTAGCAACATTTGCAAAATGATGCTAATTGATTGATCATTGATCAACCAATCAACCAACTTGGAGATTGGTTAGACTCAGTTGAAACTGATTGTATATGCTTATAAACTTATAAACCATCTTTGGGTTGAGGGTAGGCTATGATGTAGATTTTGGAGAAGGAAAATTAATGAAATGATGTTTGAAACGGCATTTTTTCTGTCATTTTTGCTGAATGATCATTCACACCTCTTCAATGTGGATTAAGGTTGCCATAAAAACTATTGGAGATCAGTGTATGGTGTATTACCTTCAATATGTATTTGGTTTGAGGTCCTGCAGTGATCATTGAAGGAAGATTGATGCATTTCTTCCAAAAGTGTCTAGAAACCCTCAAGGTAAAGGTTTTGATAAGACTTATTCACTTCTCCCAATTCAACCAGTAGAAGATTTTCTATTATATCGAGTGATCTTTCAATTGCTTTTTGTCTCAGATTTAATGGATATGTATTGGAGAGATATATGATGCCCGAGGTCAATTTCTTGTGTGTTTAATTGATTTCCAGTTACCAGTTTTGGGAAAAGGGGCATATCTTTTGATTCCACAGTTGGATTGGGCTAAAAATGAAGGAAAACCTCTGTAACCAAGTTATCTAAAACCTGATGGGAGCGATTGGAGTAATATATAATTTTGCAAAAGTTATTAATGACTGTTATGCTGCTCTTTGTAATGAAAATCTGTTATAAATACTGTTCATTGATCTAATAGTTGATTGAAATGCTAATTGCTAAGACAATTGGAGATTTCCATGTGGCAAGGAGTTGAAGAATGATATAACAGATCTAAATGTACCTTTCCAGTTATATGACAAAGTTTCCAAGTTGTTTTAAATCTTTAATTCTGTAGTAACTGTCTAAACTGTCCTAAAACAGTGAGTCATTATTAAGCATGTTTTCCTATATTAGGAACCATCATATATCATTATGTATTCACTGTCAAGGCTGTATAATTACTATATAAATGTACCTTTTCATACTTTTATAATGGTGTTTTGGATCTTTGAAGGCAATAATTTAACACAGTAGCATAGGACTCTCTTTCAGTGGTTTAAATTCTGATTTCTTTCATCTTGAAGTTCTTTATAAAGGTTACCCTTGTGATCAGCCTAAGGCATGAGTGTAAGGATAGTTTATATGATGCAAGTTGAAAACAAGTTGTGGAAGTGGGATATATGATCAGTCCTTTAGCCCATTTTTTCTGATTCTATTTGAGGCAGTTGACATAAGTTAGTCGGTGTTTGTCCAATGTCACATTGATAAGACCTATGGGAGTGTTTGAGAGCCTTAGAGGCCTGATTGCACAAATAGCTCCTCTTGAGAACTCTTTTTAATGAATGCTCTTACAAAACTAAGGTGTAATATAACCTTGTATCAAGGTGAAGTTGGTGAATCCTTGTGATCCCTGCATCAAAGTCCTTTGAGTTTACCTTGTTGAAATTCTCATATTGTCAATTTCTATGACTAAAGACTTCATGGGTAAGTTCTTAAAGCCCAATTCCATTTCCCATTTGTTGTGATCTGGAGCCTTATCAGACTCGGAGGTTAATTTCTCCCTACTTCATTTGGCATGGTTTCCCAAATTATTATTGTAAAAGGTGTCGGCTGCTATTTTTTTATAGGACCACTTATTTTAGCCCTAATTTGTAAGCGGCAAAAAACTTGTATAAAATGGCTTAGGGTTAAGGATTTCATAATGTATGATGAGATTGTAACTTCTTGTAGTGGTATTGAGCTGTAAGGGATTAAAGATTGTAATCACTGGATTATAAGAATATTGTACTTGCTGTTTGGTGGACGTAGCCTAGGGATTGGGTGAACCACGTTAAATCTTTGTGTCTTGTTTTCTCTTCTATGCGATTTTTTATTTATTTGATAATGATTATATTTGCATGTAATTGTTTTCTATCTCTTTAATCCTAACACCACTTCCTTGTATGGAATGTCAGTCCAGTTATTAACTCTGAAGAAACAATTTGTAGCATCTAAGATTTTCAAATGAGTGTTAATCATTGAACCAAACACAATTATTTATCTTTGTGAGCCAGTTGTAAAACTTTGTGATATTAACATTCACCATCTCCATATCTGGAATTAAGAAAATGCAATGAAGTCAGCATCATTCTAAAACTTCAAAATGTATTAATTTGGTCAAGGAGAGGCCTATTATATGTGTTAATCAATAAACTTTCCTCTACCCCTATTGGTCAATTGTGTTAGCACTAAAGGTTGTCCACACTTAATTGGCCACTCAAAATCTCATGAGTACTTGCAAAGAAGAATGCATACGCGGTAGTTCCTTGTATGAACAAAATGTTATTGGAACTAATAGAATTTCCCTGTTAATTTCCAGAAATCTCAAAGAAATCACTAACAATTTCTGTTTTGTGTATATTGGAGCTAATATTTTATTAGAACAATTAAATTATTTTGACAACAGTAACCAGAAAACTATAACAGTATTCCATCTAATAACATTTGTATTATTTTCTGTACTTTTGCCTGGCAAAACTACTTGCGGTGAGTTGAACTCATTAATCTTTGGAATAAAATCCTAAGCTGTGATATCTCAACACAATGCAATGAATGTTCTCAGCTGAGTAAAATATAAAACTACAGCTTCATTATGATTTGTCACCATTCATCAAATATAACAATAATGTTACCTTACAATCCAGTACTATAGTTAGGTAGTTCTAGTGGAGTGTTCTTTATATAGAAAGTTATTCTTTATATAGAAAGTCATTAATCCAAGGTGTCTTCACTATGCTACACTTCTTGTGGAAGGCTTCTTCAAAATTAATTGTATGAGAAACTCATGTGGTTCTTGTTAACTATTTTTACTACTAAAATTTGCCTAGAAAATAAAGATAAACAACATAGAGAGAGCAAAGCAGTCACAAGAAACACACAAGATTATCCTAGGAAAACCCTTCCATTTGAAGGAAAAAGCCCAGCCACAGCAAAAAAATATTACTTTCATTGATCAAGAAAATATTCAAGTTTACAATACTTTTCGCTTGATGCGATATATTAAAAAAATAGAGTCTCTTCACATTACAACCGAAGTTCTCTTCAAATTCCAAATACATAACTCTTTTTATTTCCACATGCATGCCTCAACGCATGTTGTATGACACATTTTTCCTTGTTAAATATTATTTCAATCATTATCACAATTATAATCACAAATGTCCTCTTCAATTGAAGGTGACCATAACAGTTATAACGACTATATTCCTAAAAAATAGAGAGAAAGATCTCTATTGCAGCTACAATCTTCAACACTCGCTCTTAGCAAGAGAGATCTTTAGTATAGTAGTCACACATAGTTGCAACCCAAAGAAACTTCAATGACAAATTCTAATCACATCAATTCTCAAGAAGTTATCTTAGCATAACATAATTCATGGAATCACTCAGCATGAAAATTTGCAAGAATCACAACCAGATTTCATCACAGACTTTCTCAATGTGATGTTATGGAATCTCTCAACATTTCAAGCTTGCTAGGCTCTTTCATCACCAACTCTTTCAACATGATGCTGTCATGGAATCTCTCAACATGACAAGTCTGCAAGGCTCATAGCCAACTTACCTCACATACTCTCTCAACGTGATGCTGTAATGAAATCTCTCAACATGACATTGATCTCCCATCATAGAATCTCTCAATATGATGACTTTATGGACTCTCTCTACGTGATGCTCACTATAATTTACCTCATAAGTGAAAGAGTTTTCATAGCTATCCTTACAACTTTATTAATTTCACATGAATAGGAACTCATAATCAACAATTGATAATCAATAAGAAGGAAAATCACAATTGAGACTCATTTCCAAAAGAATCTCAAGTTCGACAATATCATTAAGTTTTTAAAAACATGAATATGAATGACAGGGATTCTATAAAGACTCCCTCTCAACAGGAACAACTTTGATCACCATAGTAAGATAGTTGATGTAAGCTCCCTTTGAGGCTGAAGCTCTCCCTCTGAATGCAAAGCAACATTCATCTTATTGCTTCGTCCTATAACAAAAAAAATCATAAAATCAATCCATCATAGAGATTAATGTTAAAGGCATAAACTTTTCTTAGTGATATAATTCATTATCAATGACATTAATACTTATCTCTAATCTTAGTTTATAACATCTAAGATCTGCAAAATATCTTCAAGTTGAGTGCCAAATAGAGGGGCTTTCTCTATAATTGATGTTCCTTATCTCTTCTTCTTTTCAGACCATAGAGTTCAATACAAGCCTCGCTGTAGTGCAAACCAGGGCATACCAAGAAAGAAGTGTTTGATGCCTAAATAACATCTCTACTAGACCAATTCCTCCATTATCAAAATCTTTTTGAAAGTTTCCCGAAATGGGTCATTGTTGTAAATCCTAAAACTGTGATTAGCACTGCAAGTAAGGCAACCAAAGTCTTGATTAAAAGATATAGAGAATAAGTTGGTTTCTTTATTTTTTTCCAGAATTGGAGGTAGACTCAAGAGACAATACATGTGCTGAAGATGGCTTGAAATTTGACTGAGCTTGATGCCTATTGATAGGAGATTGAGATACACCTAAAGACAAGGATGGCATGGATGACATGGCCATCAACTTGTTCTTTAGAAAACTGCAACATCAAGTCTAGGGAGTGTCAACAAATTTAAGGAAACTCTTTTCCATGTTTGTCAACTAATCTGCAAAACACCAAATTATCTGAGAAATGCATGAAATTGGTCGAAATTCAACCGGTTAGTTTCAATTAGGATGAACGTAGCATCCGCTCTCTCACAAACAATTACTTTGAGCTTTCTGATTCACAAATAGTCCTCATTAACAAAGAAAATATTTCGCACAAGACTTTCTCATTCAAAGCAGAACACATTTGTTCTGTTATCTCTTTGTATAATGACACATTAGCATCATAAGCCCGTTTTTCTTAGTGATATATCAAAATGAGAGACTCGAGTCTTTATCAACAATCATAAGAGTGCATAGCCAACATGACCATCATAGCCTAGAAATGATTGACTATGAGATGTTGTGGGAATTGAAAAAGACACAACAAAGGGAACTGTAGGGTTAGACTTGAGGGTTTCTTGCTCCCAACGTGATGTAAATGAGAATAATGGAAAATGGGAGTTTCTAGTATATCAGACATCATTTATATATGATTTTCTAAGCAAGGAAAGACTCGTTTCAATGTGTCTTCAATGTTGTGTAGGCTGAACTTCCCGTAAAACTCGTGTACAGAGTTTCTTAATTACCTCTGATGGAGTCTTTGAATAAACACAGTGAATTCATTGACAAATAACAAGAAGCGAAATTGGAAGGTAAGATCTCGCGTATGATGTGGAGGTCATTGTGATTGCAGTTATAGTGAATATTCTTGGATCATCACAAGTTATGAATGGGTCTTCTTGGTTCGATTATGATCTAAGTTACCAGTTTGAGTTTGATTCAAAGTTCAAGTTCAAAGAACCAATTTGCCAGTATGGCAAAATTTTCCAAAGGGGTGTGGGTTCGTTCATCCAAAACACGTAAACATTTTATACACACACACACACACACACACACACACACACACATTTATAAAGCCAAGAAGCATAAGTTAAAATTAGAATGTCACATGGTATCATAAAATATCTTATGATTTTCATTTAAACAACAAAAACACCATAAACTATAAAATTTTTAGTCATAGCATCATGAATCGTGATCATACCATCATATATTTTAAGTTAAACATTAAAGATTTGAAACATTAAAATTAAAACAACAAGATCAAGTATCATTGTTTCAAGTTCAACTAATGGATTAAAAATCTATGAATACTCGTCATCTTCATCATCATCATCATCATCATCATCTTCTTCTTCGTCTCCTTCTAGTTCTTCGGCATTAGTTGGCTCAGCAATAGAGCTAAGGCCAATGGGATCAGCAGCAGCAATAATAGTATTGACATCAAAATCTTCAAAAACTTCAATTGAAAGTGAGAAGGAGAAGCATCCAAGTCTACAAGCTCTGCATTTACATACCACCTCTTTGTCTCTCCTTTGCATTCTTTACTCTTGTGTGAGAGGAGACACAAGTTGTAATGCACGAATACCAAGTTCTCCACTCTTTTTGATCACAACCTATTGCATTTCACTAAGTGGATGAAAGAATATGCACTCTAATTTCTTTCCGATGTAGACGACATAGGAACCTATGAAGACATGACAAAAGAAAAAATTAAAATAAAATCAAAATTATTAATCTTGATTCGTATATTTTCTAACAATTTATGAAGACAAATTAAGCTAATAGTAATTTATAAAAAAATTAAACTTGTGATATAACTTCATTTGTAAGGGGTTGCAACATTTGGAATCTTTGGCCATAGGTACCACTAACTATGAGCATCCTTTCAAAATTGATGACTGTATGAACTCATCTATAATCAAACCTTGAATATAATCATCTAGAAAGAGTCTTTTGAATGCTACCTTCTATCCACGAGACACTTCTAAATCTCTATAGGGTAGCAACCTTCGTAGTATCAATATATTGGGTGCTATAGTATTTGGGCGTCAATGCTTAGCCAAGCAGATGCAAAGGATTGGTCATTTTGTTCCGTCATTCTACAACAATTACTTGCAATTATTTGAAGGTCTCTTGAGGATTTTTCTCATTTTCATTTACAATTTGCTTGATCTTCTCAAGCTTTGACTCTATGCCATCATAGATCTAGGTAGCATACTCTAAATATTTGACATGTTATTATGTGAAGTGACATGTGATGTGCGAAGAGTCATGTATTTGGAAATACGAAGAAACCAAGTTTTGGAAATTGAAGAGATCTTCGATTGTGATATGAAGAGTCTCTCAATTGTGTGTGTGTGAGAGAGAGAGAGATTGCTTTGTGTGTGATAATATGGCATCAAGTTGAAAGCATTGTACTTGAATTTTTATTATTAATAAAAGAGATATTTTTCTTATGTGGCTAGGTTTTTCCCTCAAGTTGGAGGGTTTTCCCACAGTAAATATGTTGTCTTTATGTGCCTATTTTTTGTTCTTTTTTCCCTTATTATTGTCTATCATTATCTCTGGATTGTGAAGTTTCTACAAATTCTGAACAACCAACTCTAATAGACACCAAAGTGTATATTGCCCAGATCAGTGTCTCAAGAATAAAAAACTTATTTAGTAAATATACTAACAATGATTATGCCAATTAGAACATTATTAAATGCTCCAAGAAGGATGTTGATTAGGTTAATATATATAAGGTATTTAATAGGTTAAATATTTTCTAAGGATGTCAATGCTTTGCTAGATCTGTATGATCTGCAGTCTAGATCAGTTATGTTATCATAGTTATATAGGATTAACACTCCCTCTTAACTTGATAATCATATTGAGAGATAATCATAGCTAGCAACATCAATTACGATGAATAAGCATAGATTGATACTCTATATCTATCTGAATCTTCTGAGCATGTGGTATCATTGAACACATGATACTATGTCATTACTATACCTGTGATATGACTTATCACTTATACTTGTGATAATAGTATTGCATGGAATGCAATATGCAGGATAAGATCCAAAGAATGATTAAATTCTTCCTTTATCCAAGTTGTGACTCATAGGTACTGGCAGTCCTATATCACAATGTGATCTTGAGTTAAGATCTACCAGTTCACAGGATAAAATCCGGAGAATGATTAAATTCTTTCTTTATCCAAGTTGTGACTCATAGGTATTGGCAGTCTATATCACAATATAATCCTGAGTTATGATCTACCAGTTCACAGGATAAAATCCAGAGAATAATTAAATTCTTCCTTTATCCAAGTTGACTCATAGGTACTAGCAGTCCTATATCACAATATGATCTTGAGTTAAGAGCTACCAGTTCAGAGGATCAAATCCTGAGAATGATTAAATTCTTCCTTTATCCAAGTTGTGACTCATAGGCATAGAAATGTCTACATACAACGTGATCTTGAACTCATCCAAATCTGACAGTAGTTTTCTACTATTTAGTACATTATCTAAGAAATCGTCATTTCTCATAATGTCTTTTATACAAGTGTTCATTATCTCATAGATCGTCACCTCTTAAATAATGAATACAAATGGTGGAGCACATAACAATCAATAGCCTACCAATAATAATTTGAATTCAAATTAATAATAATTAAAGAAAACAAATGTATTACAATTCAACCATATGAAATCTTTTACTAAAGTGATCTATCTTCACTTGAGAGAGAGGTTTGGTAAGAATATCTATTGTCTGATCTGCAGTGCAAATGTATTCTAATTTTACAGTATTCCTATCTATCATATCTCTTACATAATGATAAGGAATTTCAATATGCTTGGACTTGTCATGAAAAACTGGATTCAAAGAAAGCTTGATGGAACTCTGATTATCACAATGAATAATGGTAGGATTCATGGGTTGAGCAAATAATCCCACATGTAATTATGACCTGCCATGAAAAACTGGATTCAAAGAAAGCTTGATGGAACTCTGATTATCACAATGAATAATGGTAGGATTCATGGGTTGACCAAATAATCCCACATGTAATTATGACCTGTCATGAAAAACTGGATTCAAAGAAAGCTTGATGGAACTCTGATTATCGCAATGAATAATGGTAGGATTCATGGGTTGACCAAATAATCCCATATGTAATTATTTGAGCCAAATTGCTTCGTGAGAGGCCATTGCTGTAGCAATGTATTCGGCTTCTGTGGAACTTTGTGCTATTGATGCTTGCTTTCCATGTATCCAAGATATCATGGCTGAGCCTAAGCTGAAACAACATCCTGAAGTGCTTTTCCTATCAATAACACTTCTAGCCCAATTTGAGTTTGTGTACCCATGTAAGTCCAAATCAACTTTCTCATACTTGAGCCCAAGATTAAGAGTGCCTTGTATCTCATGATATGTTTGACTGCAACTAGGTGAATCTCCTTTGGCTCACACATAAATTGACTTAAAGCATTAACATCATAACAAATATTAGGTCTTCTATTTACCAAGCACATAAGGGACCCAATCATTTGTCTGTAGAGAGTAGAATCTATGGAGGGGGTTTCTACTGCTGCTTCCTTAAGTTTGTGTAGATTAGTCTCCATAGGAGAAGACATAGGTCTACAGTTCCACATTCCAAATCTCTTCAAGATGTCTACTGTGTACTTTTCTTGATTAAGTATGATGCTGTTAGAGTTTGCCACACTTCCAGTCCTAGGAAGTAATGAAGGAGTACCAAATCTTTCATTTCAAATTCTCTGATTAGATCTTTCTTGCATTGATCTATAAGATTTTCATCACCTATTATTAGTAAATCATCAACATATAGTATCAAAATTATCATATCGTCTTTGATCTTTTCATAATAGAGATTTGGATCAACTTCATTCTTTGAGAATCCTAAACTGGCGAGATACTTATCAATTCTTTCATACCATGCCCTTGGAGCTTGTTTAAGTCCATAGAGAGCTTTCTTGAGCCTGCAAACAAAAACTTTAGGGTTATGAGTTTCAAATCCTTTAGGTTGTTCCAGATATACCTCTTCTGTAATCTTTCCATTCAGAAATGTTATTTTTACATCCATCTAATGTACTTTCCATCTCTATGATGCTGTATTAGCTAGGACTGCTCTTATAGAGGTGTATCTGGCAACAGGAGTAGAGGTTTCTTTATAATCAATTCCCTTTTTGAGAGAATCCCTTGGCTTCGAATTTTGCTTTATATTTTTCAATGCTACTGCCAGCAGCATGCTTGATTTTAAATATCCACTTAGAAGAAACAACAGATTTTCCTTCATGTCTTGGAACAATTTCCCAAACATCATTCTTAATAACAGATTGGTAATCTTCCGTCATAGTATCCTGCCAAGTTGTATGTTTAATAGCATCTAAAACATTGGTTGGTTCTAATTTAGATAAATTACTCATGTTAGCTGCATAACTAGAAAATCTTTTGGGTCTTTTGCTTTCTCTGAAGGTTCTAGATGGTGCAGCTAAGTCTTGTGCTTCCTCTACTTTCTTAATGACCCAAAGTGGTCTTTTTTTTTAGATTTTGAGTTTTCTCAAGATAAAGAATTAAAATTTCATCTTCAATTTCTTCAATATTCTCCCTCTGAAACTCAAATTCAATATTTTCTTTAGAACTAGGTAAGGGAGAGGGATCTCCAGAACTTAGGGCTCTTTTGAATGCTAAATCTTCTTCAAATATTACATCCCTACTAAGTTCAATGTTTTTCTGACCAGGTATGAAAATCCTTTATACTTCAGATGTTTTCACTGTACCTGACGAAAATACCTTTCCTCCTAGAGGTTTCTAACTTAGTTCTCTTTTCTTTTGGAACATGTATATATACTGGGCTCCCAAAAACCCTAAGATGACTTATATTATGTTTAACCATAGTAAAGAGTTCTCCAGGAGGTTTATCTCCAAGGTAAGAGTGAGGACTTCTATTTTGAATATAGACTGCAGTATAAGAGGCTTTTGCCCAAAGATAATATTCTAAATTTTGATCAAATATCATAGCTCTTGTTGCTTCTATAATTGATCTAATCTTGCTTTGTGCTACCTTATTGTGCTATGGGTTATAACGAACAATATACTTCCTCTTAATTCCTTCGTCTTTACAAAACTCTTTAAACAAATCTGAAGTATATTCCCCTCCATTATCAGTCCTAAGAGTTTTAATTTTGTGTTCTGATAAGTTTTCAGTTAAGGTTTTGAATTCTTTAAATCTCTCAAGGGTTTCTTTTGATTCTTTACATTTTAAGAAGTAAATCCAAGTTTTCCTAGAGAAGTCATCTATAAAAAGTATATAGTACTAGAATTCTCCAAGAGAAGGAACATACATAAGTCCATATAAATCTGAGTGGATTAATTCCAAAACATTGTTAGTTTTTCTAATGCTATCATGAAATGGACTTTTGGTGTTCTTAACCAGAGTGCATCCTTTGTATATGCTTGAATGATCTCTATTAAACTTAGGTAAACCAGTTACCATCTTCTCCATAGTCGATAAGGTTTTGAAATTTAGATGTCCTAACTTTCAATGCCATATTTTGTTTATATCAATAGCTTCATGATTTAAGGCTTTAATAAATTGACTAGGTTTTGTATTTAATTTATACAAGAATCCCTTTCTTTGACCAATCAACTTTGGTTTCTTGAATGAAGAGTTCTTAGAGCAGGTCATTACTTTACGTCCATGAATGCAACATTATGTCCATCATCTTCAAGTGCTGTAATAGAAATTAAATTCCTCTTTATTCCTAGTACATAGAGTACTTGTTTGAGATGTAGAGAAATACCCGACTTCAGTTTCAAGGTGCGATTCTCAATTCCTTTGATTGAATGAGAGGAATTTTCACCGATGGTAACTTTTTCGTCAACTTCTTCTGATATAGAAATCTTGTAATGTGTCGAGATGATTTGCTATCAATTACCCATGCTTTGCTTGATACTTCCTTTGATGGTGCAGAATACAATACTTAATTCTCATGATCATAATTTTCTTCTTTCTTGGTAATGTTTGTACAATTTACTTGCTGCTTTGTATTCCCAGGGCTATTAGATCTATATTGTCCAAATTTTTCACAGTTGAAGCATTTTATTTTGGATAAATCTTTCTTAAGTTTGTCAATTTGATTACCCATCTTCTTGAAGTGCTTCTTCTTAACTTTATAGGAATTTGTATTGAGAACATTAAGTTCATCTTCAATTTTCAATCTTCCTCCTTTCTTAAGTTTCTTAGATTCTTCTTGCAACCAATCTCCTTTAAATTCTTTTAAAGTCTGGAAGATTGTCTCTAGCACTTACTCCTTGTGAGAATGTTTCCTATGAATATCGTAACCTATCCATAGTCATAAGTGTTAGATCCTTGTCTTCAATTATGGTCCCTATACTTGCAAGTTCGTCTCTTAGACTAGCCACCCTTAGGAAGTAAGAGTTCATAGATTTTCTTTTCTTTATCTATATATGATTTAGTTGCCTTTTTAGTGCAAGGGTTCTAGTCACATTGTTAACTTCTTATGCATTTAATAATGCATTCGTGGTATGAAATACTGTTTGATGTGTCATTAGCATAGGTACTATTTCATTTTTCACTCCATCTACTATGATTTGCATGGCTTTCTTGTTTCCTTTACTCCAGATAGTTCTATTAGGTTCGACATCGGGTTGCTTGGATGCTTTATTAACAAACTGTTTCACATCATTGTCTTCAAGAATCATCATAATTTTGAATTTCCAAGCAACGAAGTGTTTTGTCCCATCAAATTTGTCCTTGAGTCTGACTGTGCTCGCCATTGAAGACAGAAGTATGTTGCTAGATATTTAAAGTCTGATCATTTAATTTGCAGAGCCTAGGTTCGACTACCAGAGCTCTAATACCATGTAAAGTTTCTGCAAATTCTTAACAGGCGACTCTAATATAAAGCTTTTGTACTTTGCTGAAGATTGTTTTTATCCACACCAACCAGTATATACAATATGCTTTAATCAATGTTAAAATCTGCAACTATATATTTAATTCTACCAGTAAGTTGAATGAGGCAGAAAATGCTAAAGAAACAGACTTGTTATTCTTGTGTGTTCTTTATCCATATTCCTATCTCTTATTTATAAGGTACCCAAGAGGCATGTCCTTAGAAAGGACATGACTCTTTGTAGGTCGGCCCTACACACACACACCAAAGTGTATATTACCTAGATCGATGTCTCAAGAATAAACAACTTAGTTAGTAAACATACTAAGAATGATTACGCCAATTAGAAAATTATTAAATGCTCCAAGAAGGACACTGATTAGGTTAATATATATAAAGTATTTAATAGGTTAAATCCTTTCTAAGGATATCAATGCTTTGCTAGATTCGTACGATCTGTAGTCCAGATTAGTTATGTTATCATAGTTATGTAGGATTAACATGGATATAACATTAATAGTTCAACACACTATTCTTTACGACTTCGTGGTTTGGGGGCCTTCCCTTTTGAAGTCTAACTAAGCTTTCATTAAATGAGAACAAATTATCCTTCTTTGGCGATTTATCACATGTAGACAATCTTTTCCTCCTAGTATTGTTCTCGTGAAGTTCAAGGTCCTCTCCTTCTGGCTCAAGGCTATTTTGATCCCATTTAGTTCTTAAATTGTCTTCATGGTTTTTTTGATTCTTGCTATGTTCCCTAGAGGTATCCCTACTGATAGGCCAATACTAGGACAATTAATGAGAAAAATTTAATATAAATTAGATTGTTTTCAACTTGGTCTATTTGTCTCAATCCGGGGGCGTAAGCTTGTGAAAGGTGTTTGGGTAATATACCATCAATGTGTGCAGGTTATGAGCTGAGTGATATGCATGCAGCTAGAACACATAAAAAATAAACCTACAACAAACCAAAATAGAACTACTGTTACAGTAACTGTCACTTCCTGGTGATGACAAGAGCTTAATTGAAACCTACTAAAACAATTCCAGCGATAGAAACATCAGAAATAAAAATATCTTTCTAGCAACAATAACAATACCAACTATAATAATTCTAGAAAATTTTCTTGTATATCCAAAGAAAACTAATCTATAAGAAACAAACAAGCGTCAAGCATGAACGACTGATCTAATGCACAAATTCTCTAAATGCAAATTGTTGATGTATAGCATTAGTTGAAGTAATATTGGATACTTGAAATTATGATTTAATGAATTATGTTCATTATATACACACACACAGACACACATACATATACATAAATATATATTTATATACATATATACATATATATATGTATATATATGTCTTCAAATATTCACAAAGTATATTACATGTGTATCGGCTTTATATCTTGAAGGTTATCGGGGCTTTGTATTTGCCATCAATTAACAAGTAACTTCCATACATGCCGGTGATTACAAAGTGCATGTTATATGGTGGTCATTATGTTTTCTTAGTATTAGTCATGCCTACGTAGAGGCATGACCCTATGTGACCTTTGGTCACGTAGAGTCGTGTCTCTACGGAGACGTGACTGTTTGTGTTAATATATATATGACAAAGAGGTTGCTGGGTTAAATATTAATACAAGGCATACAAGTCCCAGCGATCTACTTCTCCTCTCTGCAGTATATTCAACTAACATTGCAGATATGCCATTGGTGATCAATTCTGAAGATTACTGGACAGCAACTAAATCCGAAGATTGCAATATCTGATATACAAAGTCACAGGTTTGCTTCATCCCTTCTAAAGTATAAGATATCAAGTAAAGTTGCAATTCTTTTATTCTGATATAATCGGTTACATTCTATCAGAGATCCTAAAATTAACACAAATTTGATTTTATTTTTAATTTTATTTCTTTAATGAAAATGTGATAGGAACTCGGAATATGATAGGAACCATTAATAATCTATATAATAATAATGATAGTTTCCTGTGTGAATTCCAAATGACAAATTATCACTATGAATCAATTCTGTTACATGAATGAAAATATGATGAGCATTGATAACCATATCACTCAAATAATAATGCTAATCAGATTGAAAAATTAAGGAAACAATAACCAGGTCAATTATTAATTCAAATGAAACATTATGCTATGAAACACAAGCACACCATACTGAAATAAAAATCATAGAAAACACACCAGACTTTCTAAGAAGTGGGCCCCCTCCCCAGTCCGTCAAGTGGTGAGATAAAATATGGTGTACACTGGACTGATCAGCACAGTCGATATTTTATTTCTCAGATAGAATAAAGAGTTGTTCATTCAATTTGCCTTATGGTGCTTATATATATGCAGCTGATAACAAATATGTACGAAAATAGATATTGTTTTAAACAAACAGAATAATAGCTTCTGTATGGCCTTGTTTAAAGGCTGTAGGTAGTTATGACAAGAAAATAAAATATAGGAAATGATGGTTATTCATGCCCAGACAAATTTATTTGCTCTTTTCTATATTTGCAGATTATTGAGTGTGCAGAGAGAAAATATAGGAGATTGATGCTCCAAACCACTGTCCTCCAATTTGCTCATAATAAGAATTGTTTCAATCCAAAACCGAAACAAACCTCTTACCCCAAGAAAAGTAATATTGAAGTAGAATTATGTGGATCAGAATTGGCAAAGCTATGTCTTCATGTAAAGTGCTGCAACTTCCTTTATCTCATCTCTTAGCCCTCATTTAAGAGCTGAATAATTGAAACTGTTGGGTCCTCCATTTTCTAATTATGGAGTGATTTCATTTTAGATAGAATATAATACAGATTAGATAGCAAAGAGCATGCATAATCCATCGGCTAAAAGGCTGTAATTGCAAGGCTGAGATCAATGGTTCTAAACCGTTGGTCTCCCATTTTATTTGAAATGAGCATTGTTATTTGAGTAAATGGAATGTGACATTTTGAATATCATGCATGTTGGAGTGGTAATATAATTAAATAGGATTTGGTAGGTTGCATGGTCAAATCTCACTCCATATTTTTAGTAAACAATATTCCTCTTGGTTCTGGCCATAATTTGCTTCTTGATTTTAGCCACAATATTCTCCTTGATTTTAACCACAATCTTCTAGATTTTAGCCACAAGCTTCTCCTTGATTTTAGTCGTCAATAATTATTATTGAATTTTCTTATAGGCTCTCACATATTTGGGATTTCTCCTCCATATGAAATACGAATTTCCTATGGCATAATAAATGCTGGTAAAATACAATCAAATATTAATTATTCAAATGTTTTATCTAAAAAAGTATATTACTTATATATATTGAAATATACGCAACATAAAATGGGAAAATGGAATAGAACATGGAATGTGAAAATAAGGATGAAGGCTTATGTAAAGGGTAAAATATAAGATAATTTATGACAAATTGCTCTTATCACCTACCTTTGCTACTACTTCTTTGAGTCCCTCTCTCTCTCTTTTTCTCCCTCTAGTTGGTCTCATTGTTGGTTTACTAGGGCCACAACCCTCCTAGGTACTATTAGGATTGAGATTGATTGTCTTCTCCTATTCCAGTATCCTTTCAATGACCCTCCACCTCCTCCCTCCTAGGTAGCCACTGAACATGTCCATCAGGAATGATATTTATAGGTAGTACATTCCATAGTAACGAGACTCGTTGCGAGTCGAGTGAGTCGTCTGAGTCAGTGAGTCAAGTTACTTTTGTTGGGTCAAAATGACCCGTGACCTTGGCTCGGCGGATCAACTGAGCTGACTTGCTTGACTCAGCTGATTCGATTGACTTGCCTAGGTGACTCGGCTGATTTTTTATTTTTTTGCCTTTGTAGTTACGTAATCGATGTATGTTATGTATGTGATCAAATTACCTTCTATTTTATGATGTTATTGTGTCTTTAATCTTTATTCAATAATGGGTGCATGGAATTAATTTAAATAAAAAAAAATCTCGAAATTTCAAGGGTTTTATCACTTTGTCGAGTCACTGCCGAGTCACAGGTGAGTTCGAGCCGGGTCACGAGTCGAGTTACCCTTGCCAAGTCCGAGCCGGGTCCGAGTCTCGTTACTTTGGTACATTCACATCACTTGGGTCAGCCCCTCACCAAGGTCTTTGCCCAAAGATGTCTTTTTATGTTGAGTACTTTCTGGAGCTTCAAGATGACATCATTGTCTATCCTTTTTATACCTCTTTTCATTGGCTGTAGTCCTTCAAGATTTTCCTTGGGTTGTTCAGAGCCAGTTCCCACCATCTTTGAGATGGTATTGACCACTAGTTGGATAGTATTTCTTATCTTTGTACTCTTAGTTAGGTGGAGTTTGAGGAGCACATTATACTTAGACAAGTTCTATTGTCTTTTCACAGAGGCCTGATCTCTCTCATCCTTTAGATACATAGATCATATTGACCATCAGTTGGATAGGATTTGCTAGCTTTGTACTCTTAGTGAGGTGGAGTTTGAGGAGCACATTATCTTCCACTGCATAGGCAAGTTCTATTGTCTTTTCACATAGGCCTGATCTCTTTCCTCCTTTGGGTACATAGATCATACTAACCACCAGTTGGATAGGATTTGCTAGCTTTGTACTCTTAGTGAGGTGGAGTTTTTATCTTCCATTGCATAGGCACGTTCTATTGCCTTTTTAGGGAGGCCTGATCTCTCTCCTCCTTTAGGTATATAGATCAAAGATGTGTTTCTCTTTATATGCAGGAGGCCATCTGTCCACTGGATCATTCTTTTTAGCGCCCCTTTTGCCCTTTGTCTGATCAGCTCATTACCTCATTCTTTCTTAGCATGGTGTGTGGCACCAAAAGGCATTTACCTTTGCCTTCTCATTCCAAGTCTGTGAGACCCACAAATCTTACTCGCAGAGATCCACTCCTCCCTGGCAGTTGAGTCATCTTCAGAGGCAGCATTGTCAGCACCACCCAGGTTGGCCTTGGATTTTTTTTTATTGCCTCCTTGATTCCCTGGTTTGTTTAGTGGTCTGGGGTTGTTTTCTTGCCCTTCTACCCTCTTTGTGTTTCTCAAGGTCCAGGTTTCTCTTTCCTTCTTTCCGTTGCTCTTTGTTTTCTGGTCGCCATTTGGTGTTCCTTCTGTTGGTTGTTCTCTTGTTTGGCTCTTCAGTCCCATTGACTCGTTGTGGTCATTCGTTGGACATTAGTAAAACAATAAATTTATCATTATCTTTTTTCTGTCTTATTGTCCACCATTAAATTCCCCTATTTCTCCAACTGATAAATGAGGTTTCAGCATCTTTGGGTTCTCTAACAGTGTGCTTCGATTCTCTTGATATGTTTTGAACTCATGCAAATATTTTATCTGGAGTTCTTGATTTTTCATTAATTTTATATAGCCATTGAAAACTAAACAACAAATTGCTACAGCTGCTAAGAAGGCACAAAAGTCCATCAGAAAAACTAGTGAATCCAATCTTGAGCACATGTGCAAACAGCTGGTCTTAGAATCCTAATTGCTGAAATTTTTATACATTGTTGTGCAACTTAAAAAAATCTGCAACATGCTTGATGTGCTAGCAGGAAGTAGGCTTTGATAGTTCTCTAATATTCCTTTCTAGCATATTTCAATAACTTGAGAGTTATTCACCCATCCAACTAATGAAAATTTTCTTAAACAATTGATATATATGGTGCCAATTAAGATTCAATGCTTTAATAATTTAGAAACAACTGTACTATGCTCAATACTAATTGACATTTTCACAACCACTTTCCTTTCATGGAATGATAGACCAACCTGTTTGCCTTTGAATATTGTTTTTCAAGAAGGAATGGATGCAATTGCTGTTCTTGAAGGGGAGCACAAGAGGGTCCAACTACCATTGCATTTTTCGACAGAGCTTTGAAATAAGGGGACCTAGCCAAATGAAATGAATAGGGCATAAAAAGATGTGGCAACTGAATCATTGGCTTGTTCACATTTTTGCATATTAATCAACCGTATTATTGTATTTTTTCCACTTGCAGCAAAGTGGCCTTCCGTTTCCCTCTACCCCAGCTCTCCCCAACTAATTCATTGGACTAGTCATTATGATCAGTAGATTTTTGTTTCTTATTATGAGTAGTAGATTTTTGTTTCTTATTATGAGTAGTACCATTGATTTTGGCCTCACTCCAACTTTTCCATTTTAACATTTTGTTCCAATGACATATGTTTACTAACTCTAATCCCTTGTCCACACTCACCCAATAGATATTTTCTGATCCTAGTATGGCTTACATGGTAATCAGTTTTACAAATATGATAACCAGTGCCTGCTGCACTTGTATTTTTACCCTTATTGTTGGAAAAATTGCTGCCAAATTGAAGCAATGAATTTTTGTGTTGAACGACCCTTTTGCAAATTTTTGAAGAGAGGGCGAATGACATGCAAAACATTCTTGTGGAGTTCCAATAGAAACTATGCTTGGATTTTCAGAATTAGAAGAAAAGTATGTTTGGATTTCTTCATTGTCCTCATTCACATTGTCATCATTGGAACTTCGGAAACTGCTCAATTTGTGGTATAGCAAATGGAAACCATTATTTAAAACAAAGTAAAATTAATGGTAGTTAGAATTTTCAAACCCTGTCCAACAAGCTACAAAAACTAAAACCATTATAAAAAACAGAAGTAAACTTAATAGTAGTTAGAATTTTCAAACCCTATCTAACAAGCTACAAAAACTAAAACACAAAATAACGTACCTTGACACTGTTATATCAATATGCTATTTGAAATTTCCTCACTCTTTTCAGGATGCCAAGATTCAAGTTTTCAATTGCAGTTCCTTGAAGCTTAAAGTTTTGAGTTCTTACTTTAGTTTGTATGGTAGGTATCCACATCTTTCAAATTCCCTTTCCGGCACTGGTGAAAATTTTAAAACTAAAAGTTTGTAAAATTGAACTTGTGTGTTTGCAACAATGGAGGTAGTCTGTAGCTCTTTTGAGTTTTTTTTTCTTCTCTTGCATGGAAAAAAAAATGTCTGGGTGTATAAGGGGCATGGGATTGTTGGCGGGATCCCCATCCACTATAACTTAAAAAAAATATTAAAAAAAATTAAAAATCCTCTCTTTTTGTATAAAACTAACGTAAAGCTTTCATTTTCAGAGGGGACACCTAGCCGTCACTGAGACTGTCAGGGCCCAGGGGACATCTGAGACATACATTGCCTTTTCAGGACAGCCAACTGTCCCTTTTGCATTCTTCAATGTCCCCAATATTGGGAATATCTTTTGGGATGATTCTTTTGAATGGCAGATTGGGGGGATGACAAGACGACATTCGCTAACATCCTGTCGTCCTGCAAACATGCTAGGCGATGGGGATGCCTGAAAACTGTCAGGGGACATCTGAGACATTCGTTGCCTTTTCAGGACAGCTAACTGTCCCCTTTGCGTTCTTCAGTGTCCCCAATATTGGGAATATCTTTTGGGATGATTCTTTTGAATGGCAGATTGGGAGGATAGCAAGTCGACATTTGCTAACATTCCATCGTCCTGAAAACATGCTAGGGGATGGGGATGGGGGTTTGAGGGGTGGAGACACATCCCTATCTAGCATGGATAAATTAGAATCCATTCACTAATAGCTTCCCATCTTCTGTATGCGTATAAATAGTGTGCGTGTTGACTTTGATTCTGCTTTATGGTTGTTTTTTATTAGCTATGTCTATCTTTTATCTTGATTGGAGTGGACTTGATAATTAGATCATGTTTTTTTAATCTGAATGAATTGTCAAATTTTTGTCTTGATTTATATTTATTATTTTTCTGGAGTTTATTTTTGATGGCTTAAATTTGCATTTCATCTTGTTGGTTCTTTTCACATTGTACTTTCTTCCAGGGAGCCTTTGTCAGCATATATTTATGAGCTCCTGCATACAATCCATCTATTTTGAATAATTTTGCAGTTTGTTTCAGCTGAAATTTTGTTCTGTAATAGTCTAAGACTGTAATGCATGGTCACAGTTTAAAATATAATTACTTTTAATTTCAACAGGAATTGTTCTTCTGTATTCATTTAAGACATAGTTTCATACCTGGGACTACTTTTCCACTAAGATGTGATCTAATTGCAGGTCCAGGGATTGTGCGCAGTCAAAAGTAAGAACATCGTTGGGTTACATAGGGAGATGAACCAGCTGAAAAGTAAATTTAAGGAATTCTGCATGAATCACGTAGACAGGGTAAAGTGCACACTCTTTGCAATTATATTTGTTTGACATCATAAAAAATACTTCTGCGGCTTTAGGGAAACTTATATTGATGAGTACAATCAACATGATTATTTTTAATGATATTGTTCACCAAGTTATTAATCTTTTGAATGTCTTCTTGCACAAGCTTAATGCAATGAGCTTACTGAGAGTTGAAATATATTAAACACTTATGAATGTGCTCGTGTGTATTTATTGGGTAATTTTTCGATGCTCAGAAAGTTGAATTGATAAACAAATAAGTTGTGTCTAGTTCTATTTTGAAGTTTCAAAATTGCAAGAATGATATGGATATGGGAACTTGGATAAATTTATAGGAATGAATGTTTTTTGTGACATTCATCAAATTTTTAGTTTTCCTTTATAAAATTCATGTCTAATTACAGACACCAGTTGTTCTAGTGTATGATGATGATATGCTTCTTTTCATATGCAAATTACAGGAGCTTAATGTTGAAGCCAACAATCTAGCAAATGCTGCTATAGAACTTCAAAGTATGTGACAAAGGTTTTATTTGTAACTGTCTTATCTTTTGATACAGCCAACTTGCTAGCCACCATAATACCTTTTAGAATGGATCTGGTTTTAAATGTAGCAATGTCTTATCCACTGTGCAGGTAGCGAATAGACTTCAAGCAAGTTGTTTTCAAGCAATCAAAACTGGCAATTGTATGGAAGGACATCAAAAGATGATCTGATTTTTGATTTGGCTAGAATTTGAATGGTTACAGTTCTGGGCTTGAACAGGAGCCAGTATAGATGGGAGGATGGGTTTTATCAACGTTGGATGATCACTATAATAAGGAAAAGGGCAACGAGGTTTACGTTCAAATTTTTATTTTCTAAAAGTGTGGCTATAGTGTCATGAAATTTCAGATTGTAACTGAGTAATGTCACAGAATATTTCTGCACCATGGCAATTATGCTTTTACAATTGGTAATGTTAGGGAATATTTCTTTGCAAGCTTGCTGACTGATAACTTTTTTAGATACATTCTATAGGGACCTACGTCCACACTATTTTCTTTAATGCAATTGCTCACTGATATTCTAGTTGAATTCTACCAACACTTTTCTTTGGTGTCTTGAACATATAATGGAACAGAAATTCAGTGAGAATAGACTTCATCATCAGCTAATGTATGCTTTAGGTATCCATCTGCAAGGAAAAGATAATTATTTTAAAAACTTTTTATTCTAGTAGTGAGGATGCAGTGTAGTTATATGCTTTTTTTATTACAGTTGAGGGATTCTTTCTTTTTTTTGGAAAACAATTGGCACATTCTTTCTCACTGATATGATTATTAGAGTGTCAGTAACTCACCAGCTCTTCTCTTCTGGTGACTGCTATGTAGTGAAAAACTTCATCATCAACCAAGATACTTCAAGCATCCATCATGAAACGAAAGGGGTCTTGCTTTCTATAAATAAATTGAAGTAACATCGATATGAATAACCCTTTGATGTTAACTTATTTAAACTTGTACTAACATTATCTCTGTTATATTTTCAGGATCATTACAAATGTACTAAGCACTGCCATTTTGTGGTATGTGTTTTTCAAATGCGGGTCCAAGGTATATAAATAGGAGTATGAGAGACATCTCGTGAAGAGACATTTCTCCACGTTAATTAATATTGGTTATTGTAAGTTAATTGTCGTTAGACACTAGAATATATATATATATTGATGATTAATCAAATGCAATAATGATTAAATAATAACCATAGGGGATCGAGTCTAGATCAAAGCAATCTGATTGAAGGTACAACATCAAAATTCCTCTCAGCTAGGGAGGAAAAACACATGACCATATATTACCTCACTTGTAATATAATAATATCTTTGATCAAAAGATATTCGACATTTAGATATCACATTTGATATCATGAGTATTGGCCTAAAAGATGTCAATAAGGTACGTGTACACACATTTTCATAATGCTTACCATAAGAACATCCATGGTTTGTTTAAGAAACTTCATAGTCTATTTTAAAAACCTAATCCACCATGTATGTAATCTTCTTAGACATCATAAGATATTGATTAGAATAGAAGGCCATGGTTTGTTAAGGAACTTAATCCACCATGCAAGATATCATCTATCATGATTTGCTTAGACATCATAAGATGCCCATCATAATAGATGTCCACGGTTTGTTTAAAGAACTTAATCCACCATGCAAGTTTACAATCTATTATGATTTGTCTCAGATATAATAAAATATCTATCACAATAGAAGGTTAAGTTATTGAAAGATCATCACTTTCCAACAATTTTTATAGATAGAAGTGATAATCATTTGGAAGTTGTCACTTCCTCATGATGTACACAGGGGTAGGCCCAAATAGTCATGATTTGTATTCATGACTTGGTGTCCTCTTGACTGCCATAATTTATTGATCAGTGGATATTGGATAGTCCATCTCAACATGGTCTACTCCCTTTGAATCAATACGACCAAGATCATCGAAGGTTGACTAAACCATATCCTCTATTTGCTCCCTCTCTTTCAAGGTTGCCTTTAATGATGTTAGGCCCCTTCTGAATATCAATCTCCCTCTTCCTATAATAACATACTCATAGGAAAAGGTCAATGCAAAAAGCTCTTATAGGATGCATAAAAATACAAGTAAGAATGTTAATTAGGTTGATAGAAATTTAACTCTGTCCTACTAATAACAATAACACATAATACTTAATCGTTTACCTTTCATACTCTTGTATTGCATCTCAGAATCATTATATCAAATTTTAAATGCCATTAGATGTGTGTGTGTGTGTGTGCGCGCGCGCGCGTGCGTGTCTAGATAGATAGATAATTGTCACATATATCCATGTATAGTACATCTCTAATTGTTTATCTAGCAAGAGTTACCTTAACCTCTTGCACTGCCATTTATATATATAGAGATGAGTGATAGCTCTATATATGCACTATGGGCACTTAATCATCTTGTAAGAAAATATAAGGATGTCCTTGTATCCATTAATTCACTTAAATCTCTAAGTATCATTCTTAATTTAATACAAGATTCCTTAATAATAAATTTCTATATTATGATAGATTTAGTAATAACATACATACATTTAAGTATGTTTTAATTTCATAACATAATATCAACTTAAACCATGTCTTACCTTTTCCTACCTATTTAGGCATGGGTTCCAACATCCAACACCCAACACCCTCTATTCCAACTTTGATATGCATTGCTTGGATCTCTTGTGAGTGGTTGATGTGTCATTGGCCGATCTCTACAAGTCGTTCCAATTGCTATCGATAGATGACATGCTTATTCCTTGTCATATATTATGGTTAATTATTATTTTTCCTAAGTAGATATTCATTAACGCTAGAAGTAAATATTTTATTCAATGTTTGCATCGGTTTGAATCCCTTTGAGGCTTCAATATCTAAGATGACCCTCCTGTGAGACTATGTCATCTATCAAACTAACTCTTTGTCCACTGATTCTTACGTCTCTACTTATTTAGAGGATGTTTGCCATTTCATCGACGTCTTTGGCGTGCAATATTGTATTCGTGTCGATCCTCCTTGACTTTTGACATAGTTGCTCTATATTCTTGTCCCATGGGAAATTACGCCTGGCTATCTGCGTTTGTAGATGATATTTGTATGCCAATTGTTTTCTCTCATAATATAGGTTGACCTTGTGCTTAATGTCATCCCAAATAGAGGTCAAACTCAGACTCACCTTATGGTTTGAATTGTAAGTCGTGGGTGAGAAAATAAGGGTTGTTGTCTTCCAACCCTCATCACCCTATAACACGATGTTTAATGTCCAATCATGTGGTAGCATATTTGACTCGAGAGAAACATGTAAAATAGAGTGATGTCGGAAGAAAGAACTCTCCATGAACTATTTTCTATTGGTGTGATGTCTGCATGTTTCGTTGCACTAATCTGATAGATACTTTCATTGTAATACTGGTTGCTTATTTATTTCATCACTAACATATGTTCTAATTCTTACATTTCCAGCCTACTTCGATACCATGTTATATTTTCATGATAAAAGGAAGTCCCTAAGGACAACTGATGAGATTATAAAAGCATCAAGCATAAAGAGAAAAGGTAAGAAACATGTGACTTGACACATCACGAGGGTAGATGAAATCATATAACACTTCAAAGAGTGGAGAGGGATCTATCACATCATGCTCCAATGAGCAAATAGGCTGGATAGTTTAAATTTGAATCCTTCCCATTGAGTAGACATGAGTCATAAGAAACCCATGACCTTTTATGTCAGGAAAGAACACTTGACACACACAACTTGAAAGAACAATGCATGACAGAGATTGGAGTGCACACAAGACAAAGGGAGGACAACTCAAATTTTGAATTCTTGGATTAGAGTTTGAAAGAGATTTAATAAGTATTGTATATATTCATTTTTTAATCAACAAGTAGGTTGCACATTCTAAGAAGTTGGAATGCAAAAATGCTAGGCTGATTGCAATTGACGAGCCTATAAATTATCATATTTATATTCATTTATTATAACACTTTACCCCATGATTGCAATATATTTCCAAGTCATATACATACATTAACTTGATTTATGAAGCATTAACTATGATTAATGAGTTATTGATTAACATTTGTATGTTTAGCTAATTCATGTTAAATTGTGATGGTTTATCCCAATAAACGATTATTATTAAATAATAATTATCTTAAGATGATTAACAATTTTTTTTTCCTAGGTATTTGAGTCATTCATACAACTGGAAAGGAGAAGCAAGTTGACACTTATCAATATTTAATAGTTGTTGGAAATACAAAAAAAAGTTGAAAAATTATTTTTCAATAAAATGTGCATATCTTACTCAATTCTCAATGAAATTAGATTCTTCTTACATATTTGGAAAGCTAAAAAAGAAGCGCACAAACCATTTTGATCGTTTGAATTAATTCATAATAGTTCATGATCAACACTAGCAAGAACTTGATTGAGTAAAAGGTGGTGAGTTTGAAGACAACATAAACCTAATTTTAGTAAAATGACCATATCTTTCACGTTTCTTAATGAAATCTAGATTTTCAAAGTGATCTGGAAAGCCAAAATGGAGGAGTGTAATTTGGTAATAGCTTTTGATCTAATTCACAATAATAAAAGAGTATTATGCATTTGAAGTGGACTACTGAAAAAGTGGAATAGAAAATTAGCACACTTAGTTAATTTTCTTCTATTTATTGTAATTCAAGTTACAATTCAAAGAAGGTTGGATAAGATTTGTATTGTATTATGAACACCAACAAATCTTCAAAATTCAGCTTTGTCATAAAAGAGTCAAAACGAATTCTTTTTCCAATCAGTCAAGAAGACAATTTGTATTTGAACTCTTCTTTATAGTCATTGTTTTAGAATAAGTTTGTTCATTGTTTAAAAGAATGATGAGACACATGTTATATGCTTGTTAAAGAGTCAATAAACTAATATATTTGAAATTTTAATAAAGGAAGATATATAGAAGTTGTAGATGTTAATTAGTTGGTAATACAGAGTTCCATTATTGTGCACTTTGATGCATTTCTAGGATTGCTACATTTCCTATTTTGCAATGATATAATAGCTTAGAGAATCTTATAGTGCATATACTTTGCAGACCTGTTTCAAGTATGTGTCCTCGTTTTGACAATTTAAATGATCTTTCTCTAGTTAGATTTAAAGATAACTAGTTAGTTTGTATGTGCAATCCATGAGTTGTGGCTTTAGAACCAAGTTATTAATCTAATTGGAAAGCCAACATCAATCACATGAAGAAAAAAAAGTGAGAAGAAAAGTTGAAGGTATTGAGAGTTCAAGAAAAGCGTGTTGTATGAAGCTAGAGAGCCAAACACATAGTGGATAAGAGTGTTGAAGTTGAGGAGGGTGGAGCACAAAAGTTGTCAAGTTTGAGTTGCAAAACCCAAGAGAGTTGAGCAAGTTGCGGACCGCTTTAAGAGTATAAAGGTGATCTGAATTAAGCTAAGTAGCTACTTCTTATAGGTCAATCATTTTGTCGTACTCTTATCATTAGAATAGAAAATCCCATTGCGGGTGGACTCTAGCAAGTCCTTTGTATAAAATCCCTTTACAGGGTAAACAAGCTCACTTTTGTTCCAAGTCCTTTAACCAAACCACCTTTAACTGGGTAAAGACTCTAACATGTTTCTCTCAAATCTTTTAATCAAGTGGCACTTTAGAGTGTCATTGTAATCTTCTAACACAGATAAGCTCTTGACTGGGCACACTCTATAACAATGCAAGCTTCTTGAGTATCATCTCACAACCGTGGTTTTCACCCTAATCGGGCTTCCACAAGATAAATTGGTGTCATGCATGTATAGTTTTTGTCTTGTATATCATGTAGTTTATCTATTGAATGGTTAGAATACATGAGGTTATATCAATAGAAAACTAAATGATAAAAGTTTGAATCTATTGGTATACTATTGATTCACTCCCCTCTCAGTATTTCTTGCATAGTGTGGACCAACAAGTGGTATCAAAGCCACAATCCTTTGAAGATAAGTCTAACAACTCGAGGAAAAGATCAAAATGATGAAGAGAGAAGCACTAAAGATTTTGAAGGAAAAATATGTCCTGCAATGTTGAAAAATAAAGTTGCATTTTATATTTTTGGGAGATGCATACTGGAAGAATGTTGAGACCAAATACGTCCATCCCGCAATATCACTTGATGTAGACCAAACTAAGGAGAAAGAAATAAATGTTTCTACCATGGATGCCTTGGTAAGTACTCTCTCATATGTTGAGTATGATGATGTAGAAGACCTTGATACTGCATATGAAATCTAGGAAAAGCTTGAAATTGTTTATGATGGAGACAAGCATGTCCAAAAGGAAAATGCTAATGGCTCGAGAGGAAAAGATGATGACATGAGGATGCAAGAAAGATAAAAAATTTAGCAATATACTAAAAGAATAAAAGATCTAGTGGTCGACATAAGAGGAGGGAGGTAACTTGGAGGAAGATAATGTGGTGAGAAAGATACTGAGGACGTTGTAACCTCAATATGCTATAAGAATCTTAGTCATTCAAGGACTTAAATTTTTGGAGAAAGGTGAAGTCTCTCTTGATGCCTTGATAGGAAAGCTTACAACATTTGGACTAAGTAATTATGATAACAACCTTCTTAAGGGAGATACAACATTCAAAGCATCTATTGCACCTAATGCACCTAGAAAAGCTAAAGAAGTGGAAAGATCTTCTAGAACCAATAGAGACCTTGAGAGTCTCTTTGTTGAAGAAGATGAACATGATGAGCTAGATACATTGTTAGCAAGAAGATTGCTAGAGGTAAAGGGAAGTACAAAGGTAAGCTTCTTTTGAAGTGTTTTGGTCACAACAAGATAAGACATATAGTTGCAAGATGTCCTGACAATAACTAGAAAGATAGGAACAAGAGTTGTAAGAGCTTCAAACACGAAGGAAAGCATTGTTATCTTGCAGAAGGTGTGACTAATGAAGAGTCAACCATTTCAGATGATGTGGAGGAGGTAGATTTATTTGTAGTAAAAGAAGATCTGGTGGAAAGTGCTCTTGTGTCCAACACAAGCCATAACAAAAATCAGATCATTGATAGTGGCTTCTCTCATCACTTGACCAGAGACTGGAGAAAATTCCTCGAAGTGGAGGAATGTGATGGAGGAATGATAGGATTTAGAAATGATGTTTCATGTGCTGTAATAGGTAAGGGTTCTTTATCCTTAAATGATTCCACAAATAGTGAAGATGTATATTTTGTCGAGGGACTAAAGTATAACATGTTGAGTGTAGCTCAACTAAGTAATAAAGGTTGTAGATTCGATTTTGACAAAGGGTCTTGCATGATATTAGACAAGACAAGTATATTGTGAGCAATTGGTCAACAAAGCAAATGTAATATGTTTTACCTTGACTCTACTATAAACAAGTTCTTAATAGCCACATTAGATAATAGTTGGTTGTGGCATAAAAGACTATGCCATGCAAATTTTGATAACATTGTAAAGGTAGGAAGAAAGAAATGTGTGAGAGGCTTGCCTCTAATTGCTAAGCCTAATAATCCTATGTGTAAAGATTGTCAACTAGGTAAGTTAGCTAGTTCACATTTTTATAGCAAATCATTTACTTTAGAACACATTCTAGAGACAATGCACTTTGACTTGTGTGGTCCTATGAGGAGTAGCAATGTATTTAGTGATATATATTTTATGTTTTTCATAGATGATTTTTATAAGATGACGTGGATTATTTACCTGAAGGAAAAATCTGAGCCACTCCTCATGTTCAAAGTGTTTAAAGTGAAAGTGAAAAGAGAAAGCTCTGAAGTGCCTAGGATCAGCCAAGGGAGGTGGGTTCACCTCACAAGAATTTGTAAGTTGTTGTGAGGAGCACGCTATCAAGAGGCATATGCCAGTCCCCAAAATTCCTTAGTAGAATGGTGTTGTTGAGAGAAGGAACAAGACAATAATAGACTGTGCCATACCTCTAATGATTCAGAAGAATATTGCACCATTCTATTGTAGAGAAGCATTGAGTGCTATGATGTATACCCTAAACAAGGTACAAGTGAAGAAAGGTACACATAATACTCCCTATGAGATATGGTTTGAATACTCACCATCATTGAGTTACTTCAATGTTTTTGAAAGAAAATGTTACTGTAAAATAGATGAGTACCAAAGGAAATTTGAACCTAAGAGTGATGAAATTATCTTCTTAGGATACTCCACAAAAAGCAAGCCTTACCCATGTCTAACCACTATGATGGATAAGATAGTGTAGTTTTCCAATGTAAGAGTGGATGAGTTCTCTAAATAAAAGGATGAATGAAGTGATAAAGAACTAGAAGACTACAAGCAATTTTTTTACACCCTACTTGTTGCACCTATAATAGAGGAACCTATAGAAGCTTCACAAGAACATGTACATACATACGAAATTCTACCTAAGAAACTAGTAGTTGAAGCAATAGGAGAAGAACTAGTGTTATCTAAGTAAGTAAGAAGACACCACTCAACTGATTAGATCATTAGATATAAGGATGGTGAGTGATGACAAGAAGAAAAAAAAGAGAGACTACATGTCTACTCTCGCAAGTTGAGCCCAAAGATACAAAAGAGCCTTGAGGGATAACGATTGGATGAAGGCCATGGAGGAAGAAATTGTGCAAATATAAAAGAATGAGACATGGACCCTAGTTACTCGACCAATGGATACAAATGTCATTGGCACAAAATGGGTATACATGAATAAAATTAATGAAGATAGGGATTTAATAAGGAATAAGGTTATACTTGTTTGCAAAGGATATTCATATGAAAAATGAATTGAATATGGGGGAGACCTTTGTACCAATGGCTAGATTGGAAGGAGTCAGGATACTCCTAGCATTTTTAGCTTAGAAAAGATTCAAGGTATATTAAATGGATGTAAAGTCTGCATTTTTGAATGGAGTCCTAGAGGAAGAACTATACATAGACCAACCTAAGGGGTTTGTGTCTATAAAGAACAAAGTGTGCAAGTTGAAGAATGCCCTGTGTGGATTGAAATGGGCACTTGGTGTATGGTATGAGAGACTTCACTCATATCTAATTTAGATTGGGTTTGTGAGGACCAATGACAATGTCAACATTTATTTGAAGAAAGAAATTGAAATTGGACTACTAATTGCATATATATTTGTAGATGATATCATCTTTGGAGGTGATGATAAAATGAGAAAGGAGTATGTAGAGGAATAAAATAAAGAATTTGAGATTCCATGATTTGAGAGATAAAGTTCTTCATTGGACTACACGTATCTAAATTAAAAGGTGGAAACTTAATAAGTTAGACAAAGTATGTGAGAGAGATTCTAAATACCTTTGGACTAGATGAGTCTTAACTAATAGGCACCCCAATGATGAAATGTTGCAAGTTGTCAAAGGAGGATGAGAGTTCTAAAGTAAATGAAACACTTTACCATTCCATGATAAGCTATGGTACATGGTATACAGAAGACCAAACATTGCACAAGCAATAGAGATAGTAGCTAGATTCTTGACCAATCCTAAAGGATCACACTTAGTTGTTGCAAAGAAGGATCTTCAATACCTGAAGGATATGGTTTATGGTTTTTGCAAATTAGGACATCCATTCTCTAAATAATTTTAGAGATTCATAATGGAAATATAATCATTGATGTCAAAAGTGGAAAGAAGAAAATTTCCATAAGAAGCTTGAAGAAGTGACTAGAGAGTGCTGGAAATCTAGTTGCAGTTTGGCATAAGAATTTTGGTATGTAACTATGTGGAGGAGTAGAAATAACTGACACCAAGAACAAGTTTATGTGGCAAAATACATCACTAGTTTATGTACAATAATGTTATTTATTAATAAGCCTTTTCCTGGCCTATACAATGTACAGTAATTAACATAGGCAAGGCAACGTATTGTTTTGACTGAGTCAGTAGGAGACGAAGGAGACTAATACAATGTAGTGATAAATACATTATTAATGTCTTGGAGTGATAGTGACTTGAATCCTACAAGCAGTAGTCACTTATCAACAACATCAATAGCAATTAACAACAAAGAAAAGTTTTGCTTCTGCAACAACCAGTAGGCATGATGAAGTCAAATATATCTATGATGCACTTTAGTAATTTAGAAGTAAGAATATTGAAGACTTGTAATCTAAAGCAAATGCAACGTACTATACAAAGAATGGTTACATTAAAGAATAAACATGAATCTATCTTCACGGAAGACAACCCTTCAAAATCAAAAATACATGGTGGAGATTGAAACTATAGATATGCACATATAGAACAAAGGGAGAAACTAGCTTACAAATTTTTCAAAGGTTGTTGTGGATATTTCTCAAGAAATCAATTAACTTTCAAACAATAACACAAAGCATAAAATTGACATAATAGTCCAAGGAATTGATAGTATTCTCAAGGCACTCCAACTAATATACAATACTAGCGATCTCCCCAAAGATAAATTAAATTATTAAGACATCATTTCTCAAATGTGTTTAAGGTTCGATTCCAAATTGATGAGATTAAAATAAAAGCCCGATAAAGTCAATGGTAAATGACGTAAATGTAAATGTTGTCGCACATGGTAGGGATATTGTGTATATATTCGATGCTTTATGTCGCCTAAGGAGAGTAGAGTGAAAATGTTGAAAATGTTCGTGATATATTTGTGAAAAAAAAGAGTATGTATTTATAAGGAATGACTTAAATATCACATACTAAGCATATTTTCTAGACCAAAAGTGTTAAATAGTCAAAGTTGATTTTTTTTTTCGAGCTTAATTATTCCCTTAGTGTATGACATCAATGATGAAGTCAGGTGTATATGACATTGAGAAAAAATTTGGTAGAAGAAACAATAGTATGCAACAACCATATATGATGTCTTTTTGGTTATTTGAGTCAGCCTGTTATGTGTCTCTCCATGTCACTCAGTTTGAGGTATGCATATTGAAACAAAGATATAGTGCACCTTCAGAAAGTATTAGGTCTATAAAATTATATTGTTGGAGATTTATGGTGGCATCTCCTTTGTGCATATGCAAGTTAATAAGGGTACATGGTGATGAAATCCATTTAACCCAATAAGTCAATTAAATTTGACAAACACAAGTGTGATTAGCAAGTGTTATATATATATATATATATATATATATAAGGAGTGAATCATTTGCAAAGAAAATTTAGCAGTTGAATAGTAGAAGAGAGAAGTTATATTAAATAAGAAGAAAAAGGGATAGAGAATGGAGAAAAATATAGAGATACATAGCTAAGAAAAAAAGAAGATGTTTTATGTAGTTTTTGGTATATTGGATACTGTAACTAAAGCACAAATTTATTGTACTCATTTTCAAAATTAATGCAAGAGCCATGTTTTTCTTGTTCATCTTGAAAATTGAAGTTCAAGTATTTTATTTTGATTAACCCCCTATGATTTTTTATTTCAAAATCAATTGCTACTAATGGAGAAGAAATTGATTTCAGTACATGTCTTTAATCATCAAAATTTGCATATGAAATGTCGTCTATGTGAATTTTGTTTGATTGGGTTTTCCAAAGAAATTAAATTCAATTAGACTAGGTTTTTTTTTGCCAATTAGACCTTCAATTCATTAACTAGTGGATGGTATAACACTATCTCTCAGGGTTGTATATTCTGGAGAAAGTTTGACTATATTTACCCAAGGTTGGATAAGGGACTCATCTACAATTTATTTTGTGTAAGTGGGTTGATGTTTAAGGCCTTAAGTTCAATATTTTATGCCATATCCATAATCCAAAAGTACTATTGGTTTCATTTAAATAATATTCATTTCACAAGTAAATATCTCAAAACATTCATATAACTTTTATTTTGATTGATTTAAGGGTATTTTCCAAATTAAGAACTCACAAATATTAAATTCTCCATAGACAAGCTTTGGACCAAGTGATCAAGGTTTTTAGGTGAAGGTTTACCCACCTAGCTTTAGTAAAGCGTAAGGTATGGGGGAATTGAATCAAGAGGTTATTCCCATTCACTATCGAAAATTGATTGATAATCCTATTAGAGAATTGGAGAAAGTCTTGGATTTCCAATATGCATTTTTGGGAACCAAAAGGTAGAAGACTGGTAACATGGGCCAATAAGAAACAACATTATATCTCTCAATTGACAATAAAAGTTGAGTATGTAGCTGTAGTAGTAAACTGCACATAGATAGCTTGGATCAAACAACCTATAAGGTATTCAAGAAAATGTGACAGAACTAGTGGTTGTAAGTTGTGACAATACAAGTGCCATTAACTTATCAAAGAACTTAGTTATGCACTCAAAGAAAAAGAACAGCTCTACTAAGTATCATTTTTTGAGAGAGCAAGTGCAAGAAAGAGGTCAAGTTGGAATATGTCCCAACTAAGGAGCAACTAGTAGATATTTTCACAAAATCTCTTTAGATGATACTTTTGAATATCGATGATTGTAGAGGAAAGTTAGGGGTTAACCCCCTATCATGCCTGAAGTAGAATTGAGAGGTCATACATCAATTCAGAATCTTCAAAGATTTTATTTACACTTGATTGGATGACCTAGTGAAACTACTCCATATAGGGATTAGTCACAAAAATAAAGGTGGTAGATATGAACCTTTGGCATTGTTATGAAAGGGGAAGAAGTCAATAGAGGAATAAAGCATAATGGGAAAAGTAAGGACATAAGTAGATATAGAATTGTGAGTAGTATGGAGAGAACTAAGAAGCACCATGAGAAGAGTAATTAAAGGGGAGCTACAATCAGAAAAAGTTAAAAGAATGAAAAAGAAGTAAACAAAAAGAAGAGATGAAGTGGGCAAAGGAAAGAGAAAATATGTGTGCGTGTGCGGGTGCATGCATGCACGCGTGCGTGCGTTCGTGTGTGTGTGTGTGTGTGTGTGTGTGTGTGTGTGAGAGAGAGAGAGAGAGAGAGAGAGAGAGAGAGAGAGAGAGAGAGAGAGAGAGAGAGAGAGAGAGAGAGAGAGAGAGAGAGAGAGAGCTAAAGGATTCAACTATCTTAGGAGGAGAGAAACATAGTGAAACATATTAACATATTATTTTCTAAGTATGCAGTAGTTAATGACCTTTATACAATGTGAAGATTGTGCTAAGGCATGCAATAGTGTATATTGTGTTGAAGTTGCCATCAATGCCAAAGGGAGAGATTTTTAGCATAAAAATCAAAAGAGTCATGAGACTAGTGGAGCTTACCAGTAAGATAGGTTATAGTAGTGTTGTCATTGATGTCAATAAAGACCTGAAGTGTCAACAAGGTATGATGCTAGTGTATCCTAATTCATAGTAAGGTGAAAGTAAGATAAGTAAACATAGATGATTTTCACTTTCATACTTAGACAATTTTGCAAAGTACAAGTTGATAGTCAGTAAGGAGTCAATCCAAACATACAGGAATTGAAGATTGGTTGCCAAACTAAAAGGAGGTCCTGAAGGATGATACATGAAATTATAACAACATTAAGGATAAATATCCAAGAAATGAAACATGTGACTAGGCACATCATGAGGGAAAGTGAAATCATTTCACACCTCAAAGAATGGAGAGGGAGTTGTCACATCACGCTCCATCGAGAAAAGAGGCAGGAGAATTTGAATTTGAATTCTTTCTAGCAAGAAAAAAGGAGTTAGAAGAAACATGTCACCTCTATGTTAGGAAAGTACACCTGACATGCATAACCTAAAATAATGATGCATGATAGAGATAAGAGTAAACACATGAAAAAGGTAAGATAATTCAAATTTTGAATTCTTAGATTAGGGTTTGTATATAGTCATTCATTTTTGAATGAACAAGTTGGATTTCACATTCTAAGAAGTTGGAATGCCAAAGTGCTAGGATGATTGCAATCAAAGAAGAAAATGTGAAGATATCGAGAGTTGCAGAAAAGTGTATTGGGTGATGCCTATTCTCCCCAAAGTTATATAAGAAACTTTTGGATGCACCATGTATCCATATCATCCATCTCACTCAACATTATAGGCCTTGACCTCTTCCACAGTAAGAAAAATTAGTACTTCAGTTACTATGAAATACTAAAGATACTATAATTGATGAATTAGATACATTGATCAAATCTATTTATGATCAAGATCTAGATTTGTAGACCACATCAATGAGTATTGTTGAATAAAATTATAGGTAAACTCATGGAGAGAGTTTCTAAAGTCATGGAAAAGCTAGCAGAACTACTGAAGGATGTTGAATAAATATTGATTGAAGGAGGACAAATTTTCACAAAGGTATCAAATTATTATTGTTTTGTGAAAAAATACAAAATAAAAGAAAGGTGAAGCACAAAAGGAGATAGAGAATTTTAGCAATTATCTTGTTCTAGTATCAAGTTCAAGTACTAAATTTAGTGGAGAATCGAAGAAGATTCTACATAAGATAAGACAACTATAATTGGAACTATTGAAAAAAAAGATTGTTGAAGTATGAAAATCTATCATGGGAACACTCATTATTTTGTCACTGATGTCAAACCTACTACTTGCTAGTAAGACAATTGCTTCTTTGGTCAAAATGCTATCATTTGATTGATTGATGAAGAGATTTTGAAAAGAAAAGATAACAAGAGTATCTAGAGAAAGGTTGAGTTATATGGTGTATAAAAGGAGCACTAAGACCAAGTAAGACCGTGATGATATAATGTATTGTTTATCTAATTAAGGCTACAATGAAAGGATACTAAAGAAAAAGACAAGAAGAATAGTTTACAATAAGTATGTTTTTGCTAAGCCTAACCAAACAAACAATGTAATTTAGGCTGAGAAAAATTCAGTATGTGCCAAGAAAAGTGAAAGATAGTATGTGCCAAGTGTCAAAAGATTGCAGTATTGATCGAGAAAGATCTAGTATGTGTCGAGAAACCTAGTGTTGGCTAAGCATCAATAGTCAATTATTGCCGAGTGATAATAAAAAGAGTTTGAATGAAGATTTGACAAATATGAGCCGACAAAGTTGATTTCTTGAATTATGTGAATTGTGTTGAAGATAAGCTTGATGAGTTGGTGGCACATAATTCAAGATAAATCATTTTTAGGAAAATCTAATGAGGATTGTAAGAGAACTTTCTAGAGGGAACATAATGGAAAGAAGGGAGGATTCAATGAATCTAACCTAACCCTAAGATGGACAATTGCGATTAAGCAACAAAAGATCAAAATTCTCTATATAAGGAGATATAAGGCTAGAAACAAACAGAGTGAGAATGTGAGTGAGAAATAATAAATCTGGAGGTGTTGCTTCATTTAGTGGCCAAAGGAATGAACCTGTTGTTGGCATACTAAGCATGAAGGCTTAAGGAGGTGAAGGCTTAAAGGATAAACAAGCAATCAAAAATAAAGGAGAATGAAGGCCAATCAGAATGGAGAGCCAAATCTGAGATATGAAATTTGCAAGTGAGTTGTTTTGTTATTAGACCAAGTCCTATTGTTACACTCTAACAGTTGTATTAGTCTAGATAAATCCTTTGGATTAAGGTTGACCTAACAGTCATGAGTAAATCCTTTAACCGAGTGACATTCTAATGGGATGTTCTAATTTTTTCTAACAAGGCTCACTTTTAATAGGGTGATTGAAATCCTTCAATCAAGTTCACATTTAATAATGTGCATTGTAACCTTTAATAGGGTTGGTTCCTGACAGAGCTCACTTTAGAAGAGTGAAAATTAGTAGCATGTTACTAGTGGTTTTTTCCAAATTACGTTTCCATGTTAAATCATTGTGTCAAGTTGTGTGATTGAATTTGTGATGTTTCATGTTAACATTTCTACAAAGTTCATTTGACCTAGGATAGTAATATACAAAGGTTTGAAGATATTGGATGATCTAATCAATGCATGCACATATATGTTTTCTAAGCACTAAAAAGTTTTTTTTGAATATTTGGACCTTGGGTAACAGATTCACACCCCCCACCCTCCTCCCACCTAGTTATTTTAAATTATTCCAACAATTTAAATTAGAGAAATTGGTGCTTGTGAGGAAATAGTTTGAAGGTACTTGAAGCTAATGATCAAGGTGTACAAAAAGGAGGTACCCAAGCTAAACAAGGAAAATTTTCCTGCATAGAAAAGTTTGATGAAGTTGCACTTGGGTGGACTTGGAGATTTTGCAATGTTAATTATGACCATTGAATATGTAGAAGTGATTGGAGCCCTTACTGCAAACAACTGAAAGAAAATAAAGAACACAATCAGGCAATGTTGGAGATTGCATCTTTCCTAAGCTATTCAGAGTTTGATGACATCAAAGAATGTACTTCTGCTAAACAAATGTGGGATTCCCTAAAGAAAATATATGGAGGAGACAAGAATGTGCTAAGAGCCAAGACAAAAAAGTCTAAGAGGAAAAATTGATGATATGAGAATGCAAGAAGGTGAAACTATAGTTCAGTATTGTGGAAGAGTCACAGATGTTGTAAATGGAATTAGAGGATCAGATGGAAAGATTGAAGATGAGACTGTGATAAAAAAAGTATTAAGAACCCTATTTCCTATCTATGCTATTAGAGTCTTTGCTAGACAAGAACTGAGATGTACTCATGGTAATTATTTGACCCTTGAAGAACTAGTAGGTAGATTCACTGCTTTTGAACTTTAAAATTTTGATAATTTCAAATATGAGAATGTTGACTTTGCTTTCAAAGCTAAACTGACCCTCAAAGAACCTAAAGATAAGAAAAATAAAAAGGTTAAGCATTTTGCTAGTGATAGTGAGACATATGATGAAGACCTAGATGAACTTGACACACCATTGGATAGGAGATTTCATAGAGGCAAAGGAAAATACAAAGGTAAGTTACCCATCATATGTTTTAATTATAATGAAGTTTGTCATATTGCAACAAGATGTCTTGATAAGACAAACAACAAAATGGAGAAAAATATAGAAGTAGAAGAGATGAAAGTGACAATGACTATAAAGATAAAGGAAAGAAAGCTTGCTACATTGTTGAAGAAGAATATAATGATGAATTAGATGATCATGATGAAGAAGTTATGTACGTTTCTATGAAAGATGACTTTGATGAAGATGAGGCAACTGTATTAGTATCTTATGTGAATAAAAGTGACAGATGGATAATTAATAAGGGATGTTCTCATCACATGATTGGTGACAAAAGTAAGTTCAAAACTCTTGAGCATTATAGTGGAAATAGTATTAGATCTGTCAATGATGCACCCTGTCTAATAAAAGGTAAATGATCAATAAGATTGACATACAAGATCATGTGTGACAACACTTATTATGTGGAAGGACATAAGTATAATTTTTTGAGTGCATCACAATTGAATAGTTTAGGATGCAAAGTTGAATTTGAACACAAGAAGGCCAAGATCTATGATGTTGATGGAGAACTCATTGGAAGTGGTGATCATACAAGAGGTAATCTATTTTATCTTGACATGACTAAAGCAACTTGTTTTGTTGTAAAATTTGATGATGTCTGGATATGGAAAAAATGATTATGTAATGTAAATCTTGACAACTTGATTAGTATCAGTTAGATGAAAAGAGTCAGAGGTTTTCCAAAATGGAAGAAACCTAATAATGTGATTTGCAAATAATGTAAATTAGGCAAGACGAAAAAGTCTAGTTTTAAGAGTAAGAATCATACCTCAAATTGAAATTTTGGAATTAGTTCATACTGATCTATGTGGAACAATTGATGTGCAAAGTTACAAAGGTGACAAGTATTTCATTCTATTTGTTGATGATTACTCTAGAATGATGATAGTGATGTTTTTGAGAGAAAAAAACAATGATTTTAAAATGTTTAAGTGGGATTTGGAAAGAGTTGAAAAGGAAACTGGTAAAAGCTTAAAATATCTGAGATCTGATAGAGGTGGAGATTTTACATCAAATGAATTCAACATTTTTTGCAACGACAGAGGAATCAAAAGACAAACTTTTGCACCAAGGACCCCTCAACAAAATGGGATAGCTCAAAGGAGAAACATGTTTGTGATGGACTATGCAAGGACATTGGTGATGGATAAGAATATTGCTTTGAAATATTGGAGAGAATCTATCAGTACAACTGTCTATACCTTGAACCGAGTACAAGCCAAGAAAGGTACAAATTTCACACTTTTTAAATTATGTTACAAATACTCACCCAATGTCAAATATTTTAAAGTATTTAGAAGCAAGTGTTACATTCTGAAGGACAACAAAAAAGATAAAATTGATGCTAAAAGTGATGAAGGCATATTCCTTAGATATTCCACAAGAAGTAAAACTTATAGGTGTTTAAATACTTACACTAACAAAGTTGTGGAAAGTGCAAATGTAAAAGTTGATGAATATACATAAATACATGAAGATGAACCAAAGAAGGAACCTAAAGATTACAAAACCTTTATGTACTACTATGAAGGCATATTTTCTAATACTGATGATTCTAAAAACCAAGCTACTAATCAACAAAAATTAGTAACTGTCGAGTCACATACAATGGATGTCAAGCTACAGTCACAAGCCAAGATACATTTTAACGCCTAGATTAGTTTACAAGAAAGGAATGTCGAGTTACCTGATAGAGAAATAAACACTGAACTTGAGATTGAACTTCATGAGCAACCTATTTTTAAAGAAAAAATAACATAGCCAAGATTATCAAAATATGTTAGAAGACATCATCCTGTTGAACAAATCATTGGAGGAAAAGAGGATGAGCTAATGAAAAGGAATAGATTAAGAAATGACACATGTTTTTTACATGAACCTAAAATAGTGAAGGATGCACTAGAGAATGAAGATTGGATTCAGACCATGAATGAAGAAATTGATCAGATTGAGAAGAACAAAACCAGGACAAGAATGTTATTGGAAAAAAGTGGGTATATAGAAAAAAATTAGATGAGAATGGTGAAGTAATAAGGCAAGATTAGTCTACAAAGGTTATGCACAAAAAGAGAGAATTGATTATGAAGAGACATTTTCCCCAAGTGCAAGATTGGAAGGAGTAAGAATGTTATTTTCTTATTCTTCTTATAAAGGATTCAAAGTTTATCAAAAGGATGTTAAGTATACTGGTATCCATTGAATGGTATATCAGAAGAGGAGGTTTACATTGAAAAAATTGAAGGATTTGTTGATCCAAAATATAGAAACATGATATGTAGATTGCACAAATATTTATATGGTTTAAAGGAAGCTCCTAGAGCATGGTATGAAAGACTACATAATTATCTTGTAAAGATTGGTTTTGAGAAGATTGATGACAACAACAATCTACATTTGAAGATACAAGGAGATAAACTAATTTTACTAGCTGAAATTTTTGTTGATGATATCATATTTGGAGGACAAAATTCACTCTGTAAGATATTTTCAAATGAAATGATGAAAAAATTTGAGATGTCTATGTTTGGAGAAATAAAGTTATTTTTTGGATTACAAGTATATCAAATGGGATATGGTATTTGTATTACTTAGTCCAAATATGTAAAGAAAATCTTAAAGACTTTTGGTATGGAATATTCAAGACTAGATACCACTCCCATGGTGATAGGACATCAATTATCCACAACTGATGATTTTGCTAAGGTAAATCAAACATTGTACAAGTCTATAATTGGAAAGTTGCAATATGTAGTTCATAGTAGACTTGATATTGCACTAGTTGTTGGGATTGTTGCAAGATTTTGTGCAAATCTTAAGGAGAATCACTTAATAACTATTAAAAGGATTATGAGATACTTAAAAGAGATATAAGACTATGGTCTATACTACAAGAAAAATGACAAGTTTGAATTGAAAGACTATACAAATGCTAATTTGGCTAGAAACATTGATGATAGGAAAAGTACAAGTGGTGGAGCATTTTTCTTAGGAAAAAGATTATTTTCTTGGACTAGCAAGAAAAAAAATTGTATTTCACAATCTACTACTAAAGCTGAATATGTGGCTGTTGTAGTAAATTGTACAAATATGGCACATATCAAACAGATACTCAAAGGAATGAAAGAGGAAATCACTGAACCTATGGTAATCTACTATGGCAATACAAGTGGTACAAACATATCTAAGAATCATGTGATGCATATAAAGAAAAAGCACATTGCAATCAAATATCATTATTTGAGAGAATTGGTTCAAGATAAAGAAGTGAGAGTGGAATATGTGAATACAAAGGAAAATATAGCTGATATATTCACAAACGCTTTACCTAAAGATGCACATGAATGTCTTAGAGGTAAGCTAGGGGTGATACCCCTATCTCAAGCTACTTAAAGGAGTAATAGTAGTGCCTTGCATCAATCAAGTTGAATGACATACTTTACAACTTGATGCAGTGGATCTTAAAGTAGGGAAGGAACTAATATAAAAGATTTACAATCACAAGCAAGGTGATAGAGGGAGAACCTTATCAAGGAAACCTCAATTGGTGATACCTACATGAATAGATGACGTGCCCTTGGCATTCTTTTCAAAGAGAGAGATTTAATCGAAAAATGAGAGAGAGAGAGAGAGAGAGAGAGAGAGAGAGAGAGAGAGAGAGAGAGAGAGAGAGAGAACATTGAATATCTTGAAGAGAAAGTTTATCCAAGGAAGAAGAGATATTGAAAAGAAAACAACAACCTATATAGAGGAAGTATAGATGTTGATAGAGGGAGAGATTTCAATAAAAGGTATTAAGTTTATTTTTGGTATTTTTGTTGGTATTGGTTTGCCATCAATGCCAAAGAGGGAGATTATTGAAAAAGAAGATTATTGAAGTATAGAAATCTATCATGAGAACAGTCATTATTTTGTCAATGATTTCAAACCTACTATTTGTTAGTAAGGCAATTGCTTCTTTGGTCAAAATGCTATCATTTGATTGATTAAGGATTTGAAAAGAAGGGACAACAAGAGTATCTAGAGAAATGTTGAGTTATATGGTGTATAAAAGGAGCACTATGACCAAGTAAGACCTTGATGATATAATGTATTAATTATCTACTTAAGGCTACAATGAAAGGATATTGAAGCAAAGACAAGAAGAAGAGTTTACAATAAGTATGTATTTTTCAAGCCTGACCGAACAAACAATGTAAGCCAAGCACTTAGTTTAGGCTGAGAAAATTTTAGTATGTGTCAAGAAAAGCGAAAGATAGTATGTGTCAAGTGCTAGAAAATTGTAGTATTGACTGAGCAACCTAGTGTTGGCCGAGCATCAACGGTTAGTAATTGTTGAGTGACAGTAAAAAGAGTTTGAATGAAGATTTGACAAATCTAAGAAAAGTTGATTTCTTCAATTACCTAAATCATGTTGAAGATAAGCTTGATGAGCTAGTGGCACAAAATTCAAGATAGACCATTAATGAGTTAGTGGTAAAGTTTATTTGACCTAGGATAATCATAAACAAAGGTTTGAAGGTATTGGATGATCTAATCAATGCATGCACATATATGTTTGTTGAGTACTCAAAAAATTTATTTGTACATTTGGACCTTGGATAACTAATTCACCCCCCTCTCAGTTATTCCAAATCATTCTAACAAGATCAAGATAGTAGAGTGATGCATATACTTAAGCTAAATTTCTATTTATCCCCTATTCTGGAAGTTATGTTGATGAACTTACAAAGAGTAGAGGAAAATTGGTAATGTGGGAGAATCTCGAGCGTAAGATAAATCTTGCATCACCCAAAAATATTTAATTTACATCTCTTGAATAAGGGTTGTCTTAGTGTAGAGTTATTATTTGTGGAAGCATGCTACTTTGTAAGTTAATCATACAAGCTCATAATGTTCTAATTTTATAGGTGGAGGTTCATCTTGGATAGTTTAGCCTCTAGTTAATGTGTAATACCATATGATGAGCATTCATAAAGTTATTATGAATTTTTTGTGTGAAATTTGGGTACAAAAACAATAGACTAAGTTTTGAAGGCCTTAGAGGCTCCATATGAGGCTTGAAACTCAATTGACTAGAGCCTACAATAGTCAATTATTGTAGAACAAGAGATGATGATTTTCAAATGGTGTCATAATGGCCACTTGACTTAATATTTCCGTAATTATGGTCTCCAAAAGTTAGGCTACCTAAAAATTCTAAAATAACATTTTTAATTATTTTGAGCCAACTTTATATGGAATTTTAAGGTTGGTCAGCCTCAAGGTTTAGGGTGAAATGTCTAGAGCCTTCCCCACTGGTAGAAAATTGTCTATATAAAGAAGGCCCATAGGTTGTCTAGGATAGTTCTAGGTGATGGTTCACAACTCTATTATGTATATTATTGTACTGAGGGTACCCATGTGGGTTTGCATATTGTATTTTAGAATTTTTTAATTCAACATTTGTGGAGATAATAAGAAGCCCATGTTTTATTCTCACAATTTGTTTTTGTTTCTATATTTTTTTTAATGTATTTGTAGTATTGAGGGGAGTGCCCTTCATCAAGTGATATCATAATAGGATTTCCTAAGTGCATAGATAAATCACCAACTTTAAGGCAGTTTGCACCAAAACTTTGGTTTGGGATAGCTATGTAGACAAATAATTAATTATGATGTAGTTCCACTAGGGTTTCAATGAATATGTGAAAATTTCTCCATGAAGTGAATGTAATGGAAGAGTTGGAGGTATTACACTTTAGAGTTTCAGATCCCTCCAGAGACAACTACAAGCATTATAAGAACAATTGCACATATGAGCAAATTTTGTTGTAAGAGTTGAAAGCTAAGATAAAGGAGAAGAAGAAGGAAATGTTGAAGAAGAGGTAGTTATGAACCCAAAAGAAGAAAGACCTTTTAAGGGCATCTTCATGATTGAATAAAGACCTAAGTTTGAGGTTCCCACATTCTCAAGAAATATTAACTTAGGAAAATTGATAAATTAGACCAATAAATTAGAAGAATATTTTGAGTATGAGGATATTTAGGATCTTGATGGGGTCAAGTTTGCAATTGCAAAACTGAAGGGTCATGCAAAGATTTGGTAGCAAGAGATTCAATTGGAGCAAAATAGAAGAGGGAAGAAAATAATTACCAGATAGGATCGTATGATAGCTAAATTAAAGTGACAATTCATTCTCATATATTATGAGATTGAGCTAAAGAAAATACAAGGGTTGAAGCAATAAAAAAGATCTATTTAGGAGTATACAAAAGAGTTTTACCAATATCTTATCAGAACAAACCATACAGATGGTGACAAATAAAAAATTAAACACTACCTTAATGGGTTGAGGCCAAACATTAAATTGGAATAGAGTTTGGTCTAAATGAACAATATTGAAGAGGCCTACCAATTTTCCCTAAAAGTAGAGGTAAATCCTAATAAGAACTTTGAGAACAAGAAAAGAAGAAGAAGTCATGGTGGATGATCTGATGGAGGCTGAAATAAAGATCAGAAGAAGGATGAAGCCAAAAATAGTAGTTATAATTAGAGGGAAAATATTTTTTATCATTTCCATGAATAAAATAATAGATATCATAGAGGAGGTGGAAGAGGACAAGGGTCAAGAAGAAGAGGCTTCTGTGGAACATGTTTTCACTATGGAGAAGGTCATATAAAATTTAAATGTCTTTAGATCCAAGGAAGGATAAATAGTAGAATTGAAGACTAGGCCGGAGTTGTACATTTAGATGAAGATGCAAAATCATCACATTCTAACAATGCTGAAAGAAGAGAAGTATTGGTTAACAAAAGAGTACTAGTGAGTGGTGGGAATGAAACTAATCAAAGTAAGAGCTTGTTTCACACTAGGTACAAGTGTGAATATAAGTGTTGTGATGTGATTATTGATGGTGGAGAACTAAAAATTTGGTGTCCAAAGAGATGGTCACAAAGTTAACACCAATAGCTAGAAACACCAACATCCATATTATATTTCCTAGGTGTAGGATGACCACAAGGTCATGGTCACTGAACAGTGCCCAGTGAAATTCAAGATTTGGGGCTACTAGCATGAGGTGCTTTGTGATATCATACCTATGGAAATATGTCATATGTTATTGGGTAGGCCATGGAAGTTTTATAGGTGTTTTATACATGATGCTTGTGCAAATACCTATACTCTAATAAAAAGATGGAGTGAAATATAAGGTGAAGCCATTATAAGATAACAAAGAAAAGGTATATAGTAATGTCATAGAATTTTTTGTGGATGGAAAGTGTTAGTGTAAATAATTAATTATTATTACACTTTACTTAAGTTTACTTTAGTTAAATGCATTTTCATATAGACACCTAGAATTGTACGTAGTTATATGAGTTGTCTTATTGACAACATAGGAGTTTTCATATTCATTTGAGTTGTCATGTAGAGAACATAGTTGTTCACATTCTAATTAGGCACATGGTGTCTACAAAATCTTTATATGAGATACACCTTGTCATACTTATCCTCTCATCATCGTACTTCTATGCTCAATGGAGGATAATCCACCTCTGGTGGACATGTGCTTAGTTGTGAGGCTTATCATTTTGCTAACTCCTAGTCATATATAGGCATTTCTAGTGTGTATTGTACAAAGAACATTCTCATTATTTTTATTCTAATAATCCATTATTGGTTCATATTGTGCTAGTGTTTAAGCCTCTTGATCTTGGTTTTATTTTTCCCTAAGGAAAATTCTTACATGGTATCAAAGCTATACCAAATTCTTACATGGTATCAGAGTCGAGAAAGATTCTCTTCACATAGCCATTAGAGACCATTTTTCCTTCACCTCTCGGAGGACCATGATTTAGATCCAGACTATCTGTAGTTATTGGGAGTGGTTAGAGCCAAAGTGGACCTCACCATTGCATCTAGAGCATTGATTTGATGAATTTTGACTATAAATTTGCCTACCCTAGGCTAAAGTCAAATTTGAGAATTTTTTTGTTTTTGCAAATTGGACTTGGAAGCTCAATTTTCCAATTTGGAGGATTATATTTGATCTTTGCCACGGTAGGTGTTTGAGTTTTTTTTAATTAAAAAAAAATATTTTCAAATTTTTTTCTTAGATCTGCATATATTCTATTATTTGAAGATTTGGGTATTTGGCATTATTGGTGTATATTTTTGAATATCAGTTATTTTAGTTTTATTTGGGCATATTATTGTTCTTGGAAATATCTGAGTGCAATAATCTTGAAACCACCTTCAATTCTATAGGGAAAAAGTTTGTATATTGGAGGTTAAGCTTTATGGAGACTTGTGTTTATTCATATTTGCAAGTGTGAACATAATCATAGTCCCAACCTGAGATCTTTGTAGATAGGAGTCGATGATTTGTGAAGTATCAAGCATATGGATTAAGGCAAAGCCCAAGATCCAATGAACTTTGCATTCACCCAGCTTGGGGTTCTCACAAGTGTGCACCTCATCTTTGTGCTAATTAGTGTCATGTGACATGTTTTTTTGCATCTCATACCACCATATTGCCCTCCAATCGATACCACATTGGCAATTACCACTCTTAGTGAAGCTCATTACGAGTTCAACCATGGGTCAACTCATGCATGGGAATTGCAAATTGTGAAACAAATAGCTTAGCTCCCATCTCAATCCCTGCGGCGCCATTACTATTCAAATCATCACCATAGCAGCTTGAGGTGTCACATTTAATTGGTGGATGATGGAAATTGTAAGCCGAGACATTTGGCAAGATCTACATAAATTTGAGCTCAGATACAATGTTGTCATCATTCCCACATTGGAGGATTGTATTAGTTTGGACAAGATCAAATCTATCACATTTGAGCACAAGTGAAGACATTAAGGCTCCAAGACCCCTCGATGATAAACATTGCGACACTTGATTGGTAAATTTTATTAAAATTTTTGGCATTTCCATCAATTCTTGTCAAGTAAAATTTGACTAGTGTTCAAGTGTCATGGGATCCTTGGTGGTCTTTCATTTTTCTACCAAGACCCAAACCATCAAAATTTATACTCATGCTTTGCTAACATCATTAGCTACTTGAGAATTGGAACCCCTCTTCATATGTGTTTTGATTTGATAATTTGATTTCAAAGAGCCATATCTTAGTCCTTGTAGTGTTTTCCCTCGTTCACATTTTTCTAGACACATTGTTGCTATTATTGTTAGACTATGTTAGACTAGTTTTATGTTAATGGATTAGTGGTATTGCTTTGAGACTATCAGACATTATGTTATGGATTCAGTTGATATATAATGAGATCATTTAGACTTTACATTTCATGTATGCATGATGATCATTACATTGCTTTTAGTTATTGATGATGATTAGTTAGATGGTTTATTATCTCATGTGTTTTATTATGGATACTTACCCCATACTTGTATGTGTATGGTGTGCATGTTTGCTCTTATTGTATGACATTTTTGATATGGTTAAGGAAGGGAGTCGTAGTCACCTGCTAGTCGGGATCTACACGATGCACCACTTCCTGCCATTGCCTATTTAGCTTAGTATTATATATATTGTATGTACATGCATGGTTTTTATGCAGGTTGCAGGTACTAGGTATCGACTTCCCTGAATTGCCAGGATGAGCATACCCCATTACACTATCTCAATGATAAGAGAGGGGAGATAAATTCTCAAGTCCAAATCCCAAACCCTTAAACCATTTGTCCTAGTGAGGTAGGACAAGTATCTGGATATTCTACCTTCTGAATGTGTCGGATGACATATTTTGTGATTTTTAACCTTTTAGACTGATTTTGTGCGCATTGTTCTATGATGCATTTTCATATTTTATCTTGGAGGTCTATGGTGAATTCTCTATTAATTAAGTCTTAATAAATAGATTTAATTAATAAATTAATTATTTGGAGAAAATTAATATAATATCATGATCTTTGATATTTTGACTATAATTAATTAAATGAGAATTAATTGAGAAAAAGAATTAAATAAAAGAAATTAGAAATTAAAATGAATAATAATTATAAAATAATAATAAAGTAATAAATAAATAATAATAATAAAAGTTACAAAAAATTAAAATGAAAATTATAAAAAATTAAAATAAAATTTATAAGCTTGCCTAGGAGTAAATGCACCTCTTGATTTCACTTATGTCAACAACACAAGAGTTAGTGCACCAATTAAAGCACATGGTGTCAACACCCTTATGACTTATTTAGAAGGTTGGAAAAGACACATGCTTAGTTGGTGACACCATCTAGTTGTTTCTAGAGACATTCTGAGGTGCTTCCTGAGAGTCCTTTATATTCGGGCACTCCTAGAGGCTTAGGGAGAGTGTTTTGGGAGAGCATTTTTGGAGCATTGGAGGACTCGAGAACGTGGGAGAAGGAAGGAGCTTGCTCTGCAATTTTTGAGGAGAAGCAAATTAGCATCAGAATTCGGGTAGAAACTTGTGATTTTGTTTATGTTATTTTTGCATCTTGCACTTGCTGTCTTCTTCGTGTCTTCCATATGCTTTCTTAGGGTTTTTCCTATTTTGGTTGTATGCATTCTTAATATGGGTAGTAAAATTTTATTTTTGAAAATCTTATATGCATAGATCTGAAGAGATTACGGGGCTAGGGTTTAAATTATAGCCAAATCCATTAGAAAATTTATTGGGTAAATTTGGAGAACAAATATTTTATGGAATTTCTTAAAATTGAAAGCCTTTAAAATTGTGTAGATATAGACATGTTTCAGATCTGCATATATATATATATATATATATATATATATATATATATATATATATATATATATATATATATATATATATATATACATTTTGATATATATATATACATACGTATATATATAATAATAATCCGCATGTTAAAATCCCTGCGGAAATTTACCCTTTTTAAAAATTCAAAATTCACAGTGATTACAAACATTTTTAAAAATGTTATTATAAAATTTATTTCATACTGCATAAGTCGGGGGGGACGGAACCCGCACCCCGTACTTGCTGACATCATGGGTACTTGCTATCATAGGTACTGTGACAACAAAGGGTACGCAGTACTTGCTATCGCTGCAGGCCCTGCGACCACAGGGTACCGCGTGCTGACAGCGGTGTTAGTATATATATGTGTATGCATTTCGGTGGTTACGAAATCGAATTTCTCCATTTCATTTTTCTTAAAACATTTTTAATATTTATCATTGCATATTAATAATTCTATATATATATATATATATATATATATATATATATATATATATATATATATATATATATATATATATATATATATATATATATATATATATATATATATATATATATATATATATATATATATATATATATATAAGTATGTATGTTGTTAGTAAATTTAAATTATTAGAATTGATAAATGATTTGTATTAAAGGTTCATATTTTATAATAGTGAATTACTTGGTAATATTACAGTTTAACTATATAGATTTAATTAATTGAATTGAATTATGAAAAGAAATGTTTATGGAATTTAATTGGAATTTTGATGGGGGACGTTTTAAATATAACATTATTTTAATAATTGGAAGATCGATTTTTAGAATTATAAAGGAAAACCTTTATTCACCAAACATATACATGGGTTAGAATAAACGTGCAAAACATTTCTTCCATTCAACATCTAAAATTGGAAACGGAACTGCAACCTCCACACTTAATTCAATTATGTAATTTTAGCAAAACCAAAACATGTGCTTGCATTATGTATTCTTATGCTTTAGTTTTGAGTTTTGGGTTGACTAGTGTTGACCAGTTATAGGACATATACCAAAGGCTTGGGGGTTATGATTGTGATGTCATGATGATGTTTTATTTCTGATCTTTATAAACCCAACCATGGTTATGTGATGGAATGCTCTATGAAATGTTTGTAATTACTAATTGTTATTGTTTTCTAGTCTTGTTGTGGGAAGCTAAAATTCTTATGTATGAGACACTTGACCTAACCATTTTTGAGTCATCGATCAGTTATCCTTGGTTTATTTTCTAGTTGCCATAATGGGACTGAAATGTTATTTTATGATGTCATGTTGTGACATGTTTGACTTGACCATTTTGGAGTCTTCGATCAATATGATTTTGAGATATATTTTGGTTATTGAGAACCAATGGATACTTTTGATTATCAGGGATACCTTCAATTGCCAATAGAGAACTGTTGTGGTCATGATTATCTATTATGCTTTTCAATTGACTCATGGAGATTTGATGTTTATATTGTGGATTATCTTTTTTGATTTTGAGATTTATGATTCCATGAGTTTAGGGTAGGTTATCTGCTTGTAGTGTTGGGAAGTGGCTTGTAATGGGGGTCGGGGCCCTAAGAGGCTGCCAGGGTAACTCATTATGAGTTGTTTTAATAAGTGAAAACATTCACACCTAATACTAACTAAATGAACCTAAAAAGATAATTATTTTGTTCTCGCCCATGCCTCGAGTGCTAGTACAGACTAGGATGGGAGTAGAGAGAATGCATGGTTGTGACCTTGCATTCCATAGTATGCCTTGTCAGTATGAGAGGATACTAGTGACCGCATGAGGATCAGTAGGGAACCATGAAGTTGTAAGCTAACTGCAAGGGTAACTTCTACATGATATATGCGATGACACTTTCTCGCTTGCATAGTAGGTTTCCTACATGTCATTGTGTGCCTCTAGGAATTAGATGTTCGTTTTGTGATTGGAATCTTGAGTTAGTATACTTTTAGGATTCCTATACTTAGAGAGTATTCATACTTTGTGATTGTTAACCTATTTGGGACTTGAGATTATCTCCTCAGCACGGTGGGAGTGGACCACTTAGGTTCCTCGCGGTCGAGTAGTAGTGTTTTTCCACTCTTATCATTTGAGATCCGTTTGAGACATCGTGGCTAATGCGTCCTTTATGATGGTGGATATGTATCCTTTCCATTGATGATTAGCATATGTTAGATGATGTTATCTTATGCTTACATTTGCATGCCAGATTACTTTTTGTATATGATGTAGTATGTTTAGGTGTGACATTCCTACTATGTTAATACCGATGATCTCTTCGATGATTTGGAATGTCATGCATGGAGGGATGGCTAGGATCCACGATGGTCTAATGATGCTATTTACAGTTGGGAGGAACCGTGCACTTAGTTTATTATGTTGATCTTTTATGATAATGTATCATGTGAGACATGTGATTATCTTTACTTTTTTTTATCATGGATTAGAATAGGATGATGTACCTTATTTCACATATGTATATTCTTTAAAGCTTTTCATACCCTGTGACATGTACAGTGAATGATTGAGCAATGGAAAATGTAATGTATAAACATTGGACATATCATTATTATTTTATGTAGGTGTTGTAATTGATGGATTCAATAATGTTAGTTGATTTAGATGTAATTCAACGTTAAGGGATCCTTAAAGAATGTAACCTGTTATGTTTACTTTTAGATGGTTATTGCTATTGCTTCCGTATTTATGCATTAGTTGTAATTGGATTAGTTGTAAATGATATTACTTTCATGTAAAAAAGAAAAAAAATGCTATCAAACTTAGTGAAATTCTAGGTTAATTCTTTGGATCCCTTGGCGGGGCATTACAATCCTCCAAACTCCAAATCAGGTGCAATTTTTTTTTTTGGCTATAATTCTTTGAACTTTTTAGTGGTGCTATTATTTGTTGGTTTTGGAGCACAGATTTGTCAAAAATTTCAATTTTTGGCAATTGTACTTGTCTAATCCTATGTTTTGCAACTTCAATTCCTTTGTATGGGCTCATCTGGACACATTTTCAAGTTTCATTTTTTTTGAAAGTGCATAATATTTTGTCTACTATCTAGATCTGCAATCATATTATAGGCTTGTGTAGACAGAAATACCACTTTCAAAAATAGATCCTTTTTAAAATTGTATTATTTTGATCAAACTTAAAAAAATGTATTATATCTGAGCTACATTGTAAAGTTCCAGATCTAAACTCTAAGAGGAGGTTGTAAACAACACAATAAAAAATCCACTTTTGTCCATTTTGACAAGTGGCCTATTGTAAATGCACTACATATAAAGTTCCAAAAGAATTCATTTGTGTAGGGGGGGTTCTTTGATTGAGTGAAAAGGGGGGGGTGTGTCTTGTGTTATTGTGTCTCCTTGATATTGTGCTCTTTCTTTTGCACTATGGGTTCTTTTTCTAAGTTAACTCTACATAATTATGTTACTTGGAAAGAAAAGATAAAGGAACCATTGGTTGAAAAAGGTTTACTGCATTATGTAATTGGTGCAACAAAGAAACCTAATGATGATGTTGATGAGTCTTGCAAAGAATACTAGGCATCAGAACAAGAAATGGCCCTAGGAACCTTGTTAAAAAATATCTCAAATCATGTCAAATATCACATCAGGAACCTTGACAATCCAATAGAAGTTTGGGCTAAACTTGAGGCATTGTATGGGATAGTAGATGAAGATATGGCCTACACCATTGAGGACAATCTTCTTGAATTGGATCCTAGGAATTTTGACACCATCAGAGACTATCTTACCCAAGTAGACATGTATAGGGCACAACTTAAGGATTGTGGTGAACCCATCAAGGATGGAAAGTTGATCAAACATGTGATAACTCATCTTCCACCTAAATATGCAACTTTTATTTCTAGTTATAATACTCACAAGTTAACAATGGGTAGTGCCTTCACTAAGCCATCATTTGAGTCATTTTTAGGAATGTTGGTCTTAGAACATGAAAAGTTAGTGAGTATGGGAATTCTCCAATCTTCCAAGACCAAAGCCTTGGTAGCTAATGAAGGTAATATAGGTGGTAAAAATTCCAACAATAAGCAAAAGTAGTGGAAGGCTAAGCCACAAGATGACACAAAACAATCTTCCTCTAAACATCAATCTTCCTCGCATCAATCTTCCTCCATAGAAAAATCTTCCTCACAACAAGGCAAGTCTTTTTCCAAAAATAATCAAAAGGGGAACAACTTGAACAAAAGGGACAAGAAAACTTGTGCCTATTATAGGAAGAATGGTCATGATGAACATGAGTGTGAGGATAAGCAGATGGATGAGTTGCTAAACATCATGAGGAAACATAAAATTGATGTACCAAATGCCTATAAGGATAAGGGATCTTCAACCACTTCAAAGTTTAAGGGACAAGCTTTAGTAGCAAGTACAAACAATTTTGAGGAATGGGTTCTTGATTTAGGAGCTACACATCATATGTGTGCTTCAAAGGAGCATTTTTCCTCTTTGAAACCATCAAATGTACCTTACATCTATGTGGGAAATGAAACACAAGTGGAAGTTGAAAGAAAAAGGAATGTTGAGTTAGATAATGGCATCTTCAAGGATGTTCTACATGTTCCCAACCTTAGCAGCAAACTTCTTTCAATCTACCAAATAACTCACTATGAATGTGGCAACAAAGTGGAGTTCCTTCTTGATTCAGTTGTGGTGAAAAATATCAAGGATGATTCTATGGGGACAATTGGAAAGGCTAATCATGAGACAAGACTTTATTATTTTTCTCATTTTGTGCCTAAGTCCACTACCCTTGCCTTGTACCTACTCAAATTCACAAAGTAAACTATGGCATGAGAGGTTTGGACATCTCAATTACTGCTATCTTCAACAACTTAGCAACAAGGAAATGGTCAAAGGTCTACCTCAAGTCAAGTATTTAGAGGGTGTATGTCTAGGTTGTGAAGTGAATGAGCATCCTAGAGAGAAGTTTGAGAAGGGGAAGTCTTGGAGAGCTACCTTGTTTTTGAATTGGTTCATAGTGATGTAGCTGGCCCATTTCTAGTACCATCATTTGGAAAGGCTCATTATGTTTTTACCTTCATTGATGACTTTTCACGCTACACTTGGGTCTTGTTTCTTGCTCATAAGAGTGAGGTATTTGATAAGTTTATCACCTTCAAATCTCTAGTTGAGAAACAATTAGGGAAAGCCATCAAGACTCTACGAATAGATAATGGAAGGGAATATGTGAACTCAAGGCTTATAGACTTTTTTACTCATGAGGGTATTGATGTTCAACATTTAGTTGCATACACTCCACAAAAAATGGTGTTTCTGAAAGGAAGAATAGAACCCTTAAGGATATGAGCACTTGTATGCTTCAACATAAGTCCCTAGATCAAGTTTTTTGGGCAGAAGCCATGTGTTGTGCCAATTACATCCAAAAAAAAAGTTCCCATAAGGCCTTAGTTGGAATTACACCTTTTGAGGCTTGGTGTGGAAGAAAACCAAGTGTAAAGCACTTTAAAGTTTTTGGTTGTTGAGCATGGGCAAGGATACCTCCACAAAAATGAAAGGCATTAGCACCTCAAAGAAAAATTTGTATATTTGTTGAATATCCTAACCACATTAAGGTATACAAACTCATGGATCTAGAGACACATTAAATCTTCTTTGAGAGGAGTATTCATTTTGAAGAGACTTGTCCAAGTTTGGCTTCTTCAACTCCTCTTTTTTCCTCCTTAATGGAAAGTGATGGTAGTGATGATAGTGACTTGGAAGATTAGATTTCTTCAACCTTGACTCGCAGGACACCACCTTCATAGGGTCCACAAATAGTTGAGGATATTCCTTCTTCTTCTTCCAATAGACCTCGTTGGGTACAACAAACACTTGATTCAGAAAGTTCATTGGTGGGGAATCCTTCAGATACTAGGAGGACAAGGTCACAACACAAATCATTTCCACATGCATATATTGCCATTACTTTTGATCCACGACCATTTAAGGAACAATCAGGGATTACTGAATGGGACAAGGCCATGGAGGAGGAATATAACTATTTGATGAAAAACAACACTTGGGACTTAGTTCCTCTTCCTAAGGGAAGAAAGTTGGTTCGGTATAAGTGGATCTATTGGACCAAGTTTGGAGAAAATGGAAGTGTGGATAAGCATAAGGCTAGACTTTTTGTAAAAGGTTTCTCACAGGTTCCTAGTATTGACTATACTGAGACCTTTGCACCGGTAGCCAAGATGAACTCCATTTTTTTAACACTACTTATTGCTACAACTCATGGTTGGGTTGTACATCAGATGGATGTGAAGAGTGCATTTTTTAATGGTGATCTTCATGAGGAGATTTATATGGAGCAACCACAGGGGTTCATATAGGATTCTACTTTGGTTTGCAGATTAAAGAAGTCTATCTATGGTCTTAAGCAAGCTCCTCGGACTTGATATGCCAAGATGGATTCCTTCCTGATCTCAATAGGATTCACTAGGTGTCATTCTATTTTGAAATGTCTACAGTCCTTAGAGGGATGAATCACACTTGATACTTATGCTTTATGTAGATGACTTGATCATTATAGGAAGTAATTCATCCACCATTTCTTGTGTCGAGACTTCTTTGCAGGACATATTTTCTATGATAGACTTGGGTTTAATTCATTATTTTCTTGATATTGAGATCACACAGTCTTTAGTTGGGATCACACTTTCTCAACCCAAGTATGATCTTGATTTTCTTTCTTGATTTCACATGAGTGATTGCAAGCCTGCAACTACTCCCTTTCTTTTAGGTGTCAAGTTAGAGGCTAAGTGTTCCACTTCACTTGTTGATGCTACATTGTATAGATAGTTGGTTGGGAGTCTCATCTACTTAACACATACATGCCCTGAAATAACTTTTGCAATTGGCATGGTTTCTCACTTCATGCAAGAGCCACATGAGCTTTATTGGAAGGATGCCAAATACATCTTGCATCATGTATAGGGTACACATACACATGGATACACTATGTAGTAGGTACTAGACTTTAGTTGGTTGGATATATAGACTAAGACTATGTTGGGGATCTTGATTCTCACAAGTCTACTTTAGGTTACATGTTTCATCTTGGTTCTAGACCCATTTGTTGGCAGAGTAAGAAGAAAAATACTTTTTCTCTTTCTTCAACTGAGACTGAGTATCGAGGAGTGGTCACTATAGCTACAAAAGCTATTTGGTAATAGTTTATTTTGAAGGAGTTTGGATTTTCCATACCTAAACCCATAGTCATCTATTGTGATAATAAGAGTGATATTGAGATCTCCAATCATCCAGTTAAACATCAATAGACCAAACATATTGATGTTTATATGCACTACGTCAGAGAGCTAATACATGAGCAGGTCATTGCATTGCAGTATTGTCCTATAGTAGAGTAGGTCAGAGATATCTTCACGAAACCCTTCACTGAGGTCAAGTATATCCATTTGCGAGATCTGTTGTGGGTGCGGGATGTTTCAAAAAGGGGAGTCCCTTAACTTCTCTCTTCTTTCTTATGACAGGGATCTTTTCCTTACATAAGGTTTTCTTCTCTCTCTCATCTATATGTAGAGCATTTTATTTGTACATGGGTACTTAACATGGCCTAGTAGCCGGGACCCATCATGCATTTTCATCCTAGCTTTTGTGAGCTTAAGTGCATTCCCCTAAGTTGCACTTAAGGGGGGGTGTTAGTGTAAATAATTAATTATTATTATACTTTACTTAAGTTTCCTTAGGTTAAATGCATTTTCATATAGACACCTAGGAGTGTGCATAGTTATATGAGTTGTCTTGTTGACAACATAGGAGTTTGCATATTCATCTGAGTTGCCATGTAGAGAACACAGTTTTTCGCACTCTAATTAAGCACATGGTGTCTATAACATCTCTATAAAAGAAACACCTTGTCATACTTATCCTCTCATCATCACACTAACTTCTATGCTCAACGGATAATACACCTCTGGTGGACATGTTCTTAATTGTGAGGCTTATCATTTTGCTAACTCCTAGTTATATACAAGCACTTCTAGTGTGTATTTTATAGAGAACATTCTCATTATTCTTATTTTGATCATCCATTATTGGTCCATATTGTGCTAGTATTTGAGCCTCTTGATCTTGGTGTTATTTTTCCCTAAGGAAAATTCTTACAGCAAGAAGTTTGTAGAGGGTATGAGATGCTAGAATATGTATTTTTCTATAATTCTAAAATATGATAAAAAAGAAGTAGAAGAGGTACTTATAGAAGTTGTAGACTCATTGGATGAGTGCCCAGATATTGCATCTGATAATGTGCTTGAAAGATTACCACTAGTGAGGAAGATCAGCCACCAGATGGACTTGATTCCAGGAGCTAATTTTCTAAACAAGGTAGTGCACAAAATGACATCAACAACAAGTGAAGAGTTAAAAAAACAAGTGCATGAGTTATTGCAGAAGGGGTTTATTCGAGATAGTCCAAGCCCATGTATTATACTTAAGTATTGGCACTAAAGAAGAATGGAGAAGGGAGGATATGTACATATTCTTGAGATATCAACAAGATAAAAAATAAATACATATTTTCATTGCCATGGATGGATGACATTATGGACTATTTGAGTGAAGTTGTGTATCTCATAAAGATAGATCTAAAGAGTGGGTACCATCAGATTTGGATCAGAGAAGGAAATGCATGGAAAACTTCCTTCAAGATAAGGGAAGGATTATATAAGTGGTTAGTCATACCTTTTAGGCTAACCAATGCACCAAGTAGTTTCAAGTGACTCATGAATGATGTACTGAAGGAATTTTTGGGTAAGTTTTTTATTGTTTACCTAGATGGTATTTTGATCTTTAGTAAGTCATTAGAGGAGCACATCATGCATACTCATTGGGTGTTTAGAAATTTGAGGGAAGAAATTTGTTGATTAATCTAAGGGAGTCTAGTTTTTCGAAGGAGTTAGTGTATTTGGGATTTGTAGTTTCAATAGGTCTTAAAATGGACCCTAAGAAAGTGAATGCCATCCTTGAATAGCCAACTCCAAGGAGTGATATGGAGGTAAGTGTTAGAAAGTAAATTATACCAAGATAACTAAGAGGGGGGAGTGGGGTGAATCAATTATGCAATTAAAAAAAATCACAATAGCTTTATTAATTTTGAAACATGTAAACAGTAGATGTAAAAATCATAGAAAGATAACCATGCACAATAACACTAGACATGTTAACTAGGGAAATCCTTGATCAGATGAAAAATCCTGATGGGGATGTTACCCACAAAATGATATACTAATATAAATGTCCCTTGTTAGAAGATAGACCCTGTTAGTAGTCAATGAAATACAATGAATGCATATGAGTCCCTATTAGGAGATTCCAACCCTATTAGGAGTTGTACCAACCATGTTAGGAGTTGAAAGGAAACCCACTGAACCCTCTATTCAAATAGCCTATATACTATTCCTTTTGAATAATACAATGTGAAATAACAACTATCCAATCAACAACTTGTCTTGCTAAATATAGTTCTTTTTAAGATCACTATGCCTCTACTACACCAAAATCTTCTATTATTTATACAAATTTTCATACAAATCTTGTATAATAGATATTATAAATATATGATTGGATATCATTACAAAAATGATCTCACCAATTATAAAATATTTGCAATAGATACCTATCCATAAAGAAATGACCTTTCCTTTATACCAAGTCCTAAAAGAAATTATTGAGTTGGCCTTAAGGCTTTATCAAATTGTAATTATAATATAGGACCACCTTAAGATATTAAAATACACGTTACACTATAATTTTACACTTTAATTGAGATTATATACAAACTATCAACACATGCTCATCATAAATTTTCACTTGATGATCTTCAAATTATGCCATGTGAGCCAAAGAATCTCTAACATGTCTTCAACCTTTATCTTATTTGTCTCTAACTTAGAAGATAGAAAAAAAATAACAGTACCCACTTTCTTGAAATACTGTTTGAAAGATGCCTTCATTAAAATCTTCATAACACAATACTCAAGAAAGGTGTCTAGAAATACTATTGAACATATTCTCAAGTGTGTATAAGCTAATCTTCAATCCTCAAATTGTGCCAAACACTTCTTTCTCTGTAAATCTACTAGCCTTTACAAAATAACTAGTATGTTGACATCAATGGAAAACACTATCATGAATGCTACACATAAGCTCCAAATCATGTCTCCAACAATGCTATTACACTCTCCATAGGAATATCATTATCATTCATTCTAACTATGTTTCCCTTTGGCATTGATGACAACATATATGAAAAACATCTAAGTTCCAAGATTACCAAATATACTTCTTCCTCATCTACCTTTTATCTCTGATTCATGTTGCTCATGAATGTCATCAAGTAAAGGAAGGTGCTAATATCTCCCATACACCAATATCTTTAATAAATACTCTCCATCAATCAAGTACACCTCTCTCCCAAACTCCTCTTTATCTCTCCCCAAGCATATCTCTCATGTTTTTCCTTTATATATCTCCCCCCTATAAACATCAATGAAAAAGGTATCATTATGTCAATTTTCTAAGTTCAACCATTTCCAAAATATTTTTTTCAAGCTCTAGTGTCAAAAGAAAATATAGAATACCAATATTAAGAGTCCTCAATGACTCAGCTCATACATAGATACTCCCTAACTTAAGAAGCATTAAGCATCTAGTCCATATAAAGAAATAGTGCTATGCTACTAGCCAAACCAATGCAATATTTGCATTAACTACTGTAAATTAGGTTGGGGCATAACCCTAAGCATATGTTTCAAATACTGAAAAGTGTCCTTAGCCAAAGGTTTTGTGAATATATCTGCTATCTTCTCCTTTGTGCTAACATATTCCAATCTGATCTCTTTTTTTGCAAATTTTTCTCTTACAAAGTGATATTTAATAGATATATACTTTATTTTAAAACATAATACTGGATTCTTTGATGTACTTAGAGTACTTGTGTTATCAAAATGTATGATAATAGGTTTAGTAAACTCTAACCCAATGTATTTCAACATTTGATTCATCCAAATAATCTGATTACAATTGTTTGTTGCTGGTACATACTCTACTTCTTCCATACTCTATGAAATATAATCCACTTTCTTTCTTATCCAAGAAACTAATCTTTCTCCCAAGAAGAATGCTCCACGATTACTTCTCTAATTGTCATCTATAGTTCCTACCTAACCGCCATAAATATATGCACATAAGGAAAAATCATTTGATCGGTCATACCATAATCCATAGTTAGGCATGCCTTTCAAATATCTGAAAAATATTTTTACTATTGCATAATGTATCTCTTTAGGATCTTCCTAAAATCTTTACATGATTCTAAATACATTAGCTATAGTAGGTCTAATGTGTGTGAAATTTTGCAATCCACCAATCATAGATTGTACTTTTTTTATTCAATAGTAGGGGATTCATCTTTGCTAGATGACTTACATCTAGTTACCACAGGTGTTCCAACATGTTTACAACTTTCCAATCCAAATATTTTTTTGAAAATATTTAGGATACTTTGTTTGTGTTATAAAAATGCTATCATTGTTTTGTAAAATCTGCAATCCCAAGAAATATTTCATTTCTCCAATCATACTCATCTCAAACTGTTTCTTCATTTCTTTTGAAAATGCCTCACTTGCCTCATCATTACTTACAAAAATAATGTCATCCACACATACTACAAAAATCAGTAATCCTTTATCATTCTTTCTGAGATGCAAGTTACTATCAACATTACCTTTCACAAATTCCAAATTTGTCAAGTACTTATCTAATCTTGCATACTAGGGTCTAGGTACTTGTTTGGATCCATATAATTCCTTTTTCAATCTACATACCATATCATATTAATCTATCAAAGGAAAAATATAAGGTTGTTCAATGTATACCTCTTCTTCTAGTCCTCCATTTGGAAAGGTTGATTTGACATTCATCTAATAAGCTTTAAAGTTCTTCTTAGTTGCATATGCAAAAAACATTCTTACTACCTCTAGTCTAGTAATAGGTGCAAAAGTTTCTTCAAAATCAATTCCTTCTTGTTATGAATTACCTTTACATACCAAGCTTGCTTTGTTTCTTACAACTTCACCTTGTTTATTCATCTTGTTTCTATATACCCATTTAGTTCCAATAACATTCATATCTTTAGGTCTAGGAACCAATTCCAAATTCTTGTTCTTTTTAATATCATATAATTCTTCTTTTTAATATCATATAATTCTTCTTTCATAGCTTTTATTTAATAATAATATTTACAAGCTTCATCAACATTCTTAGGTTCAAATTGAGAAATTAAACACAATTATTCATGTACCTTGTTCCTTGTCATAATTCCTTTGTCTTTTCTTCCAATGATATGTTCAACAAGATGATTCTTTGTCACATTCCTATTAGGTGTCACTTGTTGAATTCTAATTTCTACTATTGGTTCTAATCTAGGTTCTTCTCTCTATTCTTCTCTTAATTAAATCTACAAATTAGTGTCAATTCCATAAAATAATTCTTGCTCAACATTCTACTTGTTAAACCTTGGATTATTTTCTTCATCAGAGGTATAATCAAATATCCATTTTTGAATTCTAAAATTTTCATCAACTCACACATTAGCACTCTAAAAAATGGTTTTTTATCTCTGATTAAAACATTTGTATGATTTTCTTTTTAATGAATATTTAAGAAATATTCCTTCATCACTTCTAGAATCAAACTTTCCAATATCATCATCTCTCTTAATATAGCACTTACTTCCAAGGATTCTAAAATTCTTCATAGTAGGTGCATGTCCAAACCAAATTTGATAGGGGGTCTTATCAGTGCCTTGTTTGATCTGCACTCTATTTATACTGTATATTGTTGTATTTACTATTTCTCTCCAAAATATATGTGATACATTATTTTCCAACATCATTTCTCTTGTTGCTTCAACCACCAATCTATTTCTCCTTTTCTTTATCCCATCTACCAAGGTGTCTTAGGGGTTAAAAGTTGTCTCTTTATACCATTGTCTTCGCAAAAAATGTTAAACACATTTTAAATAAATTATCCTCCTTTATGAGATTTCAAAAATTTAATCTTCAAACCAGGTTCATTCTCAACTCTACTCTTAAATATATTGAATTTATCAAAAGCTTCATATTTTTCTCTAAGAAATATAACCCACATCATTCTAGTGAAATTATCAACAAGAATAAAAAAATACATTTCACTGTAGAATTCTCTAGTATTTGTGGAAAAACTCAAATCAGTGTGCACAATATCTAATTTAAAATTTTTGTTTAAAAAAGATTTTTTCTTCCATTTTTCCATCACACTTTTTTTACACATTATATTAATAGTTTTCACAATATTAGGCAAGTCTCTAATTGAAAATGTGGTGCTAACCTTCACAATGTTATCAAAGTTGATATTGAAAAATATCTGATGCCATAGCCAACTATCATCCACCTTAGCAACTAAACATGTCATTTTAGTAACTAAATTACATTACCTCTTTTTCTTATACCAGTACCAATCAATGTGTCATTCTTATCCTTGAGAATACAAGTTGACACAAGGGTAGCTCAAGTAATTAGGGTAAGATGCACACCTTGTTGGCATCTCTAACTATTGTTGTCTATTAGTGTTAAACACTTAGTCATTTACTAGGTAGAGTTAGATGGTCATCACTATGACCAAGCTACTCTATTTATGCCAAGTCATGTACACAAGTATGTATGTATCGAGCTCTCTAGGAGCCGAGTAATTGTATGCTTACTGAGTATTTTCTATGCAAGCCAAGCTCAACATGTACTGAGAAGTTCAAGCATATAAGTTTCAAGTTATATAGTTCATGCTAAGTACAGTATAAACCAACTGTCAACAATGATGAGTATTAGAAAACAATAAAGGCCAAGCAATGTAGAGTTTACATAAAAGTAAAAAATGAAAAAAGATTTTGAGGTAAATTATTTTCAAGCTGACATGAAAGGAACATATAATATTTGTAGTTATTTTTATAGAGAGTTTTATGCACATATGGCATGGATCACAGATCCCTATTTTTTGTGATCAAAGATTTAGATGAAGAGGAAAAATATGGAAGCATCTAGAAAGCTCTTTACAAAACTCTTTAAGTAGAGAAGATTTTAATCTAGATCATGTTGTTCATGAGAAGAGTGTGGGTGATGAAAAGTGATGTGAATAGTGTGACAAACAAGGAGCGATATGTGAATGAAAAAGTGAAGGATCGAGATCAAATCATAAGTCATTGGAAGTGTTGTGTTAAAATCTTAACATAGCAAGTGACCTATTCAAAGTAGTGAAGGTAAATACTTTTTTTATTAGATTAGAAGAGAGGATCAATTTATAAAGAGAAGACTCAAAATCAATTTATAGAGCATATTGAGAGTTAGGTACTGAATTAGTTTTAATCAACTTGAATCAGGGTAAATCTCTTAATAGAGTGGTCTTAATAGATCTTTGTAAATCTCCTAATAGAGTCCTTACTTTTTTGTAAGTGTTAAATCCTCTAACAACGTGAGTCCCAATAGTCTCAAACACTTCTAACAGGGTAGACCCCTCATAGAGTATATCATATATTATGATCAAACATTATAACCCTAATAGGTTAACTTGATTACTACAACAGTGAAGATTTGTGGGTGTCATCCCCACCCTAGTTTTACCTTCACCTTGGAGGGTTTCTGGGTAACAAATATTGTGTTATGTGTTAATTTTCATGCATGTGATAGATTAAATTTACATGTTACAACAAGTTTATTGTTATAAGCTTTACATGCACAAGATAACTTGTGAATGTGTAAATGAATTATTGGAAATTAAAAGTGCTTAAGATTCTAATTCAACGCCCCCCCCCCCCCCCCCCCAAGTTTTTTTTTTAATCTTTTTTGTACTTCCATCGATCAAAAATTGATATCAGAGCATTGGTTCTCTAAGATAAGCTTAATCATTTGGAGATGGAGGCTTTTGAACTGGATAAGGTTATTGACAATAAGGTGATTGACATCCAACTCATACTATAGAAACTTGAGAAAGAAAGACAAGATCTAAAGAAATCCCTAAAAAGAAGAAAGGAATTGGCTATCTAAGTTGAGACTGGAGGATTGTTTGAATCAATCAATCCAAATGATAAAGAATCTAAAGATCTACTTGAAAAGAACAAATTCTTGAATGAAGAAATAAGAGGACTGAAAAGATAACATGAAATCTAATTAGTAAGATTATGTGAAGTGATCGAACAAAAGAAGAAAGATGAAGAAGATGGGACTATGGCTAAGGAAGAAAAAAGAGTAATGGCTACCAAACTTGAAGAAATGATATTAGATGTGAAAAAGTTGACAAATATTCAACTAGGCATGATGAATCAACTGATGCTTGCAAATAAGGAATTGAATCACAAGGATGTGGAAATGGTAGATCTCAAATCACAGAAGGACAAACTGAAGAATGAACTGTAAATTGAGAAAGAATCTATGGAGAGATTCAACAAACCAAAAGAATAAATTAAATATTTTGAAGAACTTATGAAGTCATCTAGTGGTACTAATGACTCAGGACATTCATACACTGAGCAAGGAGAATCATCTAGGAATGGAGAATTGAGGATTGAAAAGTCAAAAGACAAACCAACATGCTATCACTATGCAAAAAATGGTCATATTGCAAAATTTTTTCAAAAATAACATGGTATGAAAAATCCTAAACCTAAATTTATTGGTTACTATTTTTGCTACAAGAAACAAGGACATCAAATATATTAGTGTAGGTCAACAATGATGAATACATTTGCTACACCTAGATTTGAAGGATATTGCTATAATTGTCAAAAGTATGGTCATAGAGCATGTGAATGTAGATGTCAGAAAAAGCCTTATTCAACAAATCAGAGATAGAATTATGCACCTAACAATGCATGTTCCAAATGTCACAAATTTGGATGTATAAACAAGAATTGCAAGACTCAAGTACATTAAACAAATCAAACAAAAGAAAAAGGTAAAGGTAAAGTAGACATTGAACAAATGAAGAAGGAAATGAATCAAAATTAGAAAAAGAAAGCAAAAGATGGAAATAGTGGAGAAAATGGAGTTGAGGTCACCCAATCCAATAGAGAAGGTGATCACTTCATCTCAAACTAATCAAGAAAGGGATGTATGTAACTATATATTTAATTGATATATCATATATCAGTTCCTTACGTAAAATATGCAAAAGTTCATATTTTCATATATGAAGGTGCATAAGAACATATTTGTGAAGGGTTGTCAAACATCAATAAAAATTGTCTATGTTGATCGAGAATTACAACATGGACCGAGCTCTTCAAAAGAAAACTAGTATAGAGATTGAACGAAATGGTAGAGAGTGAGTAATATGGAAGAGATCAAGCTAAATAGTAAAGATCTAGTTCAAAGAAAAAAAATTTGATCGAGATAACTAGCTTCCACATACTTGAGTACACAACATTAATGAAGACCCTAAATCGACCAAAAGAAGTTATCTATCAAATTTTGGAGACATTATCTCACACCTTGCATACATATTTCAAGAGCACAATGTAATTTGGAAATTTGAGTATCTCTCAAAAGATTTGAAGAGAAATTTGGATGAGAAGTGTAAACAAGTGAAGATTTGAACTATGTTGAATAATTCCAAGGAAAGAGGAGAGACTTCAAACCATAACAAAGAATATGGTAGCTTCATATATCGCAGGAATGAGCCAAGAGATTAGTAAAATCCAATTGGTGAAGAGTGATGCTTTTCCTCCACCAAAGTTTCATGCTATTCCATAAATAACAATGAAACAAGTTTCAATGGGTGTCCTCTCTTCAATATCACCCAAAGTTATCAAAATCCATGATGTAAGGATTTGTTAAATGTCTAAGATTGGAGAAGTTGAAGATTATGATATAAGAGAAGCATATGAGATGCAATGAAGGAATCTTAAAGGATGAATTCAAAGTATTGGAAAGGAAATAGTTAACTCGTGCCCTAAAATTTCCAACGAATTTCATGATTGAATTAATTAAAATTGTTCTAACTAGAATCCATGATATGAATTTTTGGTTACAGAATGGACCCATGGAGATCACAAATCTTTTCACAAAGTTATAGGCTATCTAACCCAAGATAAGAAGAAAACTATGTGATGGCCAAGTCAAGAGGAAATTAAGGCAAACATAGGTGCCAAGTAGAATGGATGAGGTCTATCCATTACAAATATTTTTGATCTACTAATAATTTTTTTGTGAGGGTTATAGCTCACAAATTCTATAAGTCAAGAAGATTGAACAGTGTGTCATGTATGACAATGGATAAATAATAGAAGATAGTGATGAAAGATCATGAATATGATCTTGCCAAACTTCAAAGACTGCAATTAGCAAAGAATTTTTCATCTATTAGAAAAGAAAAGAACTCAATGTGTAAGTTTGGATACCTCATTATATGTATTTTATTTTACATGTAGAAATATTTTTCTGGTGTTGGTTATATTGTTTGGAAACAAAGATAACCAGTGACAAGATAAGTAAGAGAATACATTACTCAATTAGGAGAAAATTTTGAGATAGATGGAACATAGTGATGAAAGATCATGAACAAAGCTTCAAAGATTGCAATTAGTAGAGAATCTGTCATCTATTAGAAAAGAAAATAACTAAATGTGCAAGTTTGGATCCCTTATTGTATGTATTTTCTTTTACATCTAGAAATATTTTTATGGTGTTGGTTATATTATTTGGGAACAAAGATAACAAGTGATAAGACAAGTGAGAGAATACGTTACACAATTAGGAGCAAATTTTGAGAATGTTATGATTTCTTATTTTTAGGAATTCAAGGAAAGAATGAAGATGGGCATGATAATACCTTAATAATTGGTTACAAGGTATTACAATGACATATGTTTTATTGTAGATATAGGTAATACATTTGTATAGGAAGTAAAGTTGACGAAGGTTTGGTTACAAGGTTTCAATTATGAAATTGATAGTGATTTAGTTAGTGCAAACATTGTTGCCCTATTTAAAGAAGAAATGGAAACTGAGACTGAATCCTTTGGAAGATATGAGGAAGATTAGTCTAGAATAAATATTAATATCAAGATAACTTCTAAAGAGTTGAAAAGGAAAAGAATGATTGAAGACCTAGAAGAAAAACTAGGCACCCTAGGCAAGGGAAAGGAACCATTGTAGATTACATAAGGTCTTGGAGATGATGAAATAAAAGACAATGGTGATGAGGAAGAGGAAGGAGAAGAAGGAGACAAGGGTAAATCCCTAGTTTTTGTCACTCTAATAAAGAAGAAAGATAAAATAAATAACAAGAAGCCAGTGGTGACAATCCTCTCTCCTCCACCACAAAATAAGACAAGAACCAAGGCAACTACTAATGTTGATCAAATTGCAAAAAAAAAGAGAGTAGTAGAGACTACTGAGCCCAATGCCTCTAAACCAAAGAAAATGAGATTGGTCAGAGGACCACCCAAAGGGAAAATAAAGTCTATTGATGAGATCTGTGTAGATCTTAGAGGATCTTCAAGATTATCCAGCTTTAGATTTGTAAAATATGATACATTGGATAATATTGATGGAACCAAAATTGAGGAGACTATGGTAGATGTGATTGTTACTAATATGCTAGCTCCAAGTGAAATTGAAAAGAAAGTACCCAAGGATTTGCATGACAGGTTGGAAAGAAGATGGCAATAGACAAAAGAAGAAGAGAAAAAGATAAGAACTAACACTTTAGTTAGAGTAATGCCTAATCAGTCCCAAGATTAGCATAAAACATTTTTGGTAAAGTACAAGAATGAATTCATTCCTAAGTATAAAATGTTTTTGATTTTGCAAAATAAAATGGAATTTGTAGCACAATAAGATCAATTGCTTTGGAAAAGCATTTTTGGGTTATCCACCATGGGAGAAAATATAGAGAAAGAAACTGAGATTGTGACCATTAAAGATGATCATAGTAGTGGAGAAATTTTAGGTGTGTCAAGTTCGAAAGGAAACATGTCACTAGTATATGTCAACACCCCTGACACTCTAGAGGTTGAGAAATCAAGGCTCATAGGTACAGAGGAAATTTTTTTGTTAAATGACATAAGGGTAGATAGTCAAACTATTAAGTACCTCACATTGAGGAAAATAAACAGATGAGTAGAGCTCAACTGAGTGCAACCATTTTTATCTTGAGCACTGATGCACCAACATGACTAGGTGGTGAAACTCCCTCACCAACTCCCAAAGTAGTGTCAAGCACCAAAATTCTTTCATTGAGTAAAGGAAAAGCAATAAAAGACACCTCACAAGATGTTGAAGTGAGTCAAGATGAAGTAATTGAGATGCCACATTTAGATTTTGCAAATCTTACCTTGGAATAAACAATTTTGGCAAAAAAAAGAGGAAAGAAGATATAAGAAGAGAGCCCAAACAAACCTAGGTACTTTATGATGTTAAAAACAATTTTGTACATGATTTTGATATTGAAATTTTTGATGATGAGGCCCCAATTATTACCCAACTTGTAAATATTATTGAACAAGTAAATTATGGTAATATGGAATCCAATGAGAAACTAAGAGATTGGTCGGCAAGAAGATTTGAAAATAAGGTTGTGGATAAAGTTTCCATAACAATTACCAAGTAGAAAGTTCAATTACAAGAGCACGTACAGATCATGTCATAACTTATACAGAAATTAAAACATTTGTACAACATTTTCTCAGATGTTTCAAGCTTCAAAAATGATATTCAAGCACAAATACACTAGATTAAGGCTAAGCAATGCAGAGTTTACATGAAAGTTATAAATGATATAGATTTTGAGGTAAATCATTTTCAAGATGGCATGAAAGGAATATTTAATATTTTTAGAGATTCTTATAGAGATTTTTACACATTTATGAAGTGGATCACATATCCCTATGTTTTGTGATCAATGAAGAGGAAAAATATGGAAGCATCTAGAAAACTCTTTATGGAAATCTTTAAATAGAGAATATTTTAACCAAGATCTTGTTGTTCATAAGAAGAGTGTGGGTGATAAAATGTAATGCGAACAGTGTGATAGATAAGGAGTAATATATGAATTGTGAAGTGAAGGATTGAGATCAGGTCATAATTCAGTGGAAGTGTTATGTTAATATATGAATAGTGAAGTGAAGGATCAATATTAGATCATAATTCAGTGGAAGTGTTTTGTTAAACTCTTAACATAGCAAGTGACCTATTCAGAATAGTGAAGGGAAAGAAAAGTTTTATCAGATTAGAAGAGAGGACTAGTTTACAAAGAGAAGATTCAAAATCAACTTACAAAGCATACCGAGAGTCAGGTACTGAATCAAGGTAAATCTCTTAATAGAGTGGTTTTAATAGATCTTTGTAAATATCCTAACATAGTCCTTACTTTATTGTAAGTGTTAAATCCTCTAACAATATGAGACCTAGTAGTCTCAAACACTTTTAACAGGACATACCCCTGACTAGGTGGATCATATATTATGATCAAACATTGTAACCCTAACATGTTAACTTTATTACTATAGTAGTGAAGATTTGTGTGTGTCATCCCCACCTAATTTTACCTTCACCTTAGAGGGTTTTTGGGTAACAAATATTGTGTTGTGTTAACTTTCATGCATGTGATAGATTAAATTTACATGTTATAGAAAGTTTATTATTACAATTTTTACATGCAGAAGATAACTAGTGAATGTGTGAATGGAATTGTTGAAAAGTAAAAGTTCTTAAGATTTCTGTTCACCCCCACCCCCCCCACACCAGTACCTTCGTATCCTATTTATACTTCCATCAATCAACACACTTAACTAAAAAAACCACCTTTTTGAGTAAATACAATGAAAGAAAATCATAGAGAACAACACTAAGGGGATAGAGAACCAACAATATCTCATTAACTCATAAAATGATCTAGAAACATGTCTGACTATGAGGCCTTCTAGGTTACAATCAATACAATGATCATATGTGGGTATGTGCAGGATCATGGTGTACCAAACTATGGCCTTAAGTGGCAGTGAAAAACCAACAAATTAGGGTTATGTCAACTTGAAACATAATTTTAAAGTGGTTCTGGACTTTATATCAAAAAGTTGTAAGAAAATAATCTGTAGGAAATTGAATCTAGTTTCTAAAATACAAGGCCTTATCTAGAGAAAAAAATATTTGATTGGTCAAAAGTTTGGATTTTAATGCAGTACTACAAAAATTTTAGGGCAAAAATAAAAAGTAGGTGTATGTCTGACTACCTTAATCATAATGAAATGATAATATTTTTAAATATAATTTTAGATATAAAAAGTAGACTCATGCCTAGATGTGACGCATATTTTTGGGAATTTTTATTCCAAATAAACAATTAATTATGAATTTTCTACTATACTATTTTCAGAATTAAAAAACTCCCAAGTTTGACCACCTTAACTATTTCAAAAAAAAAATCAAAATTAAGTTTTTTTTAATTTATTCTTATACTAGTTGAAGCATAGAATGTGACACATCTTTTGGATTTCACAAATCTTATACGGTTTGAAAGTTATAGCTATTTTTCAACCACTATGTCAATTAGCACTTTGTAGCTAACTCCATTAGAAAATAAGTAATAATTACTTACTGAACTCATAATTTGAAAAACCTTACATTTATGAAAAGCTAAGAACATTATTAAGAAACCATTTTCATTACATCAAATTTTGGTTTAAAAAAAGTTGTCAGCTACATGCTTGAAGTAAAAAACACATAAGAACATGCCAAAAACACATTTTCGAGATGTTTTAAAGATGACCATATAAGGTTGGTATCGAAAGATATAGTAGGAATTATAAAGGTATTAATTGTTTTCATTTAGTATCAGGATGGGTGGGAAAAAAGTTGGAATAGATTTTGAAATTCTTTGAGGCATTTCAGAACTACATATTTTTCAGATTGCCACTTTTTGGCACACCATGATCCTACACATACCCATGTGTGTGCGTGCGTGCGTGTGTGTGTGTATCAAAATGCATCCAACATGATATATTTGTGTTTAGATATCTAGAATCTAGTTCGCTAACTTCTATGATTATTCTACTTGATCAAATGCCCTTAAAACTAAATCTAGGCTCTCTACTTATACTTGCAAAAATGGCTTAAAGAAGATTCTAGATCACTACATAGAGAAATTTGACCCTATAGCAGTCTACAGACATCCCAATGCATGATCCTTATATTAAATACAAAACTTTAAATAAATGGACAAGTCATCTCACAAAAGATCCAACACAGAGAGCAACATAGTCAAAGAAGGAATTAGAGACAACTGAACATCAAGAAAAATGACCATTGAATAGGCTCGACCAACATAACATTCATTCAATACTGGCACTTGACACTCATACGAACTTAGCCAACACTAAACCTAAACTTGACCAATAATGGAACTCATCCAATATTGGGACTCAAAATAAGTTAAAGCTACAACTTGGCCAACACTGAAACTCAACAAAAAAAAAAAAGATGAGAAGGATAGCGAAGCAACCTAGGATGCTCCTACATCACAAGTCTTCTATGTGAGCTACAATTGATATCCCTTATAAACAAGATGTCCAACACTCAATTTTTTTTGTTCCAATCCATCTAGAAATTAAACATCTTCATTGTTAGTATTTCCATTAAGTGTAATAAATCCTTTCCCTTTTATGTGACATGTTGCATGATCTCCAAATCTAACTATTTCACCATTATAACTATTAAAATCCACAAATTTCTTCATGTCTCATGTCATAGGATGGGAACAACCACTATATATAATCCAATCAGACCTTTTCTTTTTAACTTGTGATACTAATGGTTTTTCTTCTCTAATTTTTTTTTTTAGGGTTTTCTTCTTTTGATAGTGTTGAAGTTGATGACAGATCAACCCCACAACTCCCAAGAATCATTGCATGCAAACACCTATTATAAAAAGATAGGAGAAAATCTATGGAGGCTTGAATTCAAAGATTCAGAAGATGAGACATTGTTGATGTGCAAAAAATAATTACCAATTGTATTGAATGAATGAATAATTAAAAAGAGATCAATCCTTATAAAGGAGATCAAAACCCTAAATGGTAAAACCTAGGTTGTATTATAGTAATTAATAAAAGAATTAATTATTAGATGCATACAGTTTAGCTTAAGTTAAATAGAGTTAATAAGTGACTTAATAATTAAATCAACAAGATTTAATTAACAAGGAAATACTTTATTATTCTAACATGATTGAAATTATAGAAGGCCAAAGTAATAGGATGTTAGAAATAAAATAAATTACCATCCAAGCCAACAAAATGTTCAAACCATTAAAAATTTATAGTAATAAGCTAGCATGGTAGATATTTATTGATTATAAGTAATTTTTATATTAAAGTATTATAAATAATAAAATATATATCTATTAATTTTAGTGAGATGAATGTGTATATTAAGTTAACTATGATATATAAAAAGTTTAAACCTAGAGGTTACATCAAATGTATATTAAAGTCCAAAACTCTAAGAGGATTATGCCTCAAACCAAGCTAGATGACTTTAGAGACTAACATTTTATCCATTTAATATCAACAAGTGTGGTTAGAATATAAAAAAACTAGATGTTGATAACAACCCAAAACTATGATCCGGCCAATCATGGATTACAATATATAGCATGATAAAAAAGAGAGTAACAAAATGCAACATTGATACACCTTTCAACTACTAGGAGACTGGTCTTTGGAAGTATTGACAATGGCCTCAATATTGGACCCACTTGTATTTACCCTAGCTTCAACAATCCTATCTTCAATCTTAAGATTATTCATAAACTGGTTCAAATTATCAAGTTCCCTCTAATTAAGCATGTCCTTCTGTACTGAGAAGTATTGGTAAGATATAACATCCATCTTGTGGATCAACAATTTTCCCTCCCTCATAAGCATCATAAACCTATCTTAGGAGATCTCAATGTTGTAGCAACCTGTGCCATAATATGAAAATGTGTGAATTTAAAACCAAACTTAGTAAGATTCCTCCTTTTCCTTTGGAAAATCTCTCCATTTCTATCTTTTCAAAGAATCCATAAGATCTTACATGTTAATAGAGACCAAAAAGTATTAGTTTTTAAATCAAAAGATTTTTCAGATCTATAAAGGATTTCACTCCAATATAGACCAAGATCACTATTCTAGGTAACAGGGGAGCCAAAACAAATAGCCCAAATACCACGGGCATAAATGCATTAAAAAAAAGATTCTCATAAGTTTCATGTATAGAAAAAATTTCACTATTCTTATCATGGGGTATACAAAAACCAACAGTAAGTTTAAAAGCAAAAGAAACCATTTGAAACATGTTTTTTTTGGCTCACAAGGTGAATGCCAAAATAAGTCAAGCATAAAATTCCATTTGGAAATATACCATCCCAACCCCTAGCCATAGTTCACTCTATCAAAAGTACAACGATCACTTTGAAACATACAATAAATTTGTTTGGTGGAAATCCTATCAAGATCTATGTAATCAAGCCATTTAGTCCTCTACAAAAAATGATGAGTATTTATGATATGTCTAGGAAAGTAATTTCCCATAGCTTTACAAACAATAGAGAAAGTTTTTTTTTGAGTACTAGGGATGTTGAACTTGGCAAAAATTCCCTCCCAAGTCCCTAACTCATTATCAATCAAAATATATTTCACCATGGAAATACCAAATTTATACCATTTTTTGTGGAGCAACTATGGGTAAGGGATAGGGTTTCCCATTAGCCTTTACACCTGACCATAAGGATATATCTATGAAAGAGTATGTAGGAGAGCCTCCAATAGCCCTCTTATTCTTAATAAAGTCCCTAATACTAGATCAAGCCTTCCATAGAGACTAGATAACTTTAGAGCCAAAAATAGATAGCTGCAAGTTACCAAAGATTTTATCACACAGAGAGACATTATTCCAATTTTTGCCTTTCTTAATGGAAGATTTAATAATATTATTCCTAATTATGATCTTCCATTGTTTCTCCCCTGAAAGAGATTGGATGATACACTTGGAGGCTAATGCAATACCACAAGCCTTCAGATCTTTACTACCAAGCCCCCCTATTTTTTAGGAATACAACACCAATCCCATTTATCAATGTGTCTCTTTTTGTTCCCCAAACCATCAGGCCATAGGAAATATCTCATGATTTTTTCCAAACTGTTGGATTGATAATTAGCAAATAACTAGGCAAAAGAGAAGTAAATATGATGAGTTGAAAGGACCTTTTGAACAACTTGAATCCTCCGTTCCATGGATAAAAGATTAGTCTTCTGCTTCATATACTTCTTTTCAATTTTGAAAAAGAGACAAAACCACATTTACTTAAGTGATGGGTCAATAGAGAAAGAAATTCCTAATTACTTAACAATAGGGTTAGGATCAAGCCATTGCCAACCATTAGTCACAATTCATTCAGGGGTTTTAGGAAGCAAATCAGTAATAGAGGACTTGTGAGTGGCAATTTTAGATTCAGATACCAAAAAAAATAACTAAAGCCTATTATGACTGTTATCAAAATTCTTATTATCTAATTCTATTAAAAGAGTAGTGTCATATGCAAATTGGGCATTAAGAAGAGTCTCCTTGTTAGGAAGAGTAACACCTCTTACTCAAGAACCAAGGTGAGGAGTCCTAAGAATGTAGCAAAGAGAATTTTCTACTATGATAAACAAGGTAGGAGCAATGGGGTAATCTTGTCTGATATATCTATGGATTTTTAATATTATCTAATAATTCACCATTAATGTCAATGATAGTGGAAAAATCTTTAAGGAGTAGAATCCAAAAGCTTGAAGCATACCCAAGAAAAATGGCCATTCAATTCTATCACATGCCGTCTCAAAATATATCAACACCCTAATTGTATTTTTGATCCTCACACTTAGCCAAATGCATAGCTTCCCAGCTAGTAATAAGATTCTCAAGTATGAATCTCCCATTGATGAAACTAGTTTAGGTAAGAGATAAAATCATTTAATAGGCACCTTATTCTCCTAGCAAGAATCTTGGTAATAATCTTATAAGATGGATTGAACAAATTCATTGGCCTCCAATTCCTCATTTATTTCTTATCACCTCATTTAGGAATAAGTTTTATAATCCCTTTGTTTATATCCATTCCCAAGGATTCTTTCTCAAAGACATCATCATACAACTCCAATAGTTTAGGGACAATAAATTCCTTGTTATGTTTATAAAATTCAATTGGAAAGCCATTAGGGTGTGGGAACTTGTCATTGGACAAGGAGTGAATAGAACATTCAATCTCTTCCAGGTTGATGGGGGTGTCCAACCACTAAGCTTGTTTAGTTGAAATTTTCTTAGGAATGAGTTTTAAACATTCATTTAGAGAATGCATGTTATTCTCATTATATTTTCATGTAAAGATATCTTTACAAAAATTGAAAAAAGCCTCCTTGATGCTGCTAGGATCATCTAAGATATCTCCATCAATTTGGATCCCTTTGATCCTCTCCAGTTTTTGTTTAGCTCTAACAATAAAAACAAAATATTTGGTATCGTTATCTCCTTATTTCAACTAATTCACCCAGGCCCAAATCCTTGTTCCTTTGATCTTTAACTGATGAAGCCTCCTTAAATTCCCCTTGATACAAACTAATTGATCCTCTAGTTGAGGATCAAAGCCTTTAATTTACAGTTCCTTTTCAATAAAATTTAATTTATTCTATAAATCATGCTCTTCCTTAACCCTATAAATTGTTTTTTCTTACCAACAATCCAATATATTTTCCTCCAAGCAACAACTATTGATGGTCATCTTTCTTTAGGATCCTTACCTTGATTAAAATATTTTCTTAATGTAGAAACCATACTAATGACATCATTACTATCTTCATCATTCAATAAGGAGAAATTAAGTTTAAAAGAGCCATTATTCCTTCCTCTACCCCTATTAATATTAGGATCCTCTATGAAAACACAATTTGAGATTGGATAGTGATTTGGCATAGAAATAGAGGAGACTCCAATGTGAGCATGATCAGGTTCAACAACACAGAAGAAGGTGGAACCTTCAATATATATCATGTCTAGTCAGCAATAAACTTTCTGGTGACTCCTTTGATTGTTGCACCAATAAACCATATATATTTGAAATATTTTTTCTTGCTAGCTAGAAGGTCATTGATACTAAAGTTCCTCTTTAAGTTTGACCAAAATAAAAGTTTATTCCATTCCTAGTTATGCAGGTTACCCCACTCTTATCCTCTTTTTCCCTAACCATACTAAATTCCCCCACAATAATCTAGTGATCTTTAGGAAGCTCTGAGATTAACTAGTCCCACAAACTAGCTATGTCCCTATAATCATTATGGGCATAAGTATTACAGATTCCAATGTTGCTACTATTATGTTTAAAGATAACCCATAAGGCTCTTTGGCATGGGGAAACACCATTAGCGTAAATTTTTTCTTCCCACTAAGGACCAACCATAATGGAAGTGCCCTTATTGCCTCTGGTATGATTAGAATAAAATCCAAACAGATTTATCCCAAAGAAATTTTAAAATGGAATAGGCATGAAACCTGACAACCTTAGGAGAAAAATAATATGATTTAGTTTAAAGTTGTTACACCATCCACTCACCAATTAATTTCTATTTGGCATCTTAAAGCCCCTTATATTCTAGCTATGGGTATGAATCATTTAAATTGAAGATATTTGGAATTATAGTATATTTTATTAAAGCAATCTTTGATACCTTTACCTGATTTCCTACTATCATTCAAGAGATATTGCCTCTCCACAATCTTCCTCTTTTTTTTAGGACTTATTAGTAACTTCAATGAAATGAGGCTCATTCATAGACTCTACAATTTCATTTTTTTGAAAACATATTTAAGAGTTCTAGTAAGTTCATCATGGGAAGGAGGCCCATTAAAGACTCTCCTAATATACTCTGCTCTCTCTTTAATAGAGTTGACAACATTTTTTTGAGAATTCAACCTAGGTGGGGGTAGGGGCTTAATAACTACCACAAAGTTTCTCATATAATTACTAGATTTTAATTGACACTTAGTTAGGGCCTTGGTGGTTCCCTCATTTGTGGCAAGAATCACTTCAAATTCATCTTTGAACAGAGGATTATTCAAACATAAAAATTTCTCATTATGAACTATTCCTTGATTAAATCCATCTACATCATTATTTCCAATATTATTTCCAAAAAAAATCTTTATCAATATTACTAACTTTTTCAGTATTAGGGTTAGCAAAATTCTTTTTTAATCTATCTTATCAATATCCTTTGAATGAGCATTGAAATCAAATTTAGGGTTCTAATAATTTTTGATAAGAATTTCTAGAGTTGGACAATCCTTTTTAGTATGACCACTCTTTTTATAGTGAAAACAAGACCCTAAGTTCCCTAAGAGAGAAATCTCCCATAAGAATTGCTCTTTATCTAAGACCATTGAGATAACCTTAGGAAATTCAATCTCTAAAGCTAGAGATATTAAAATCCACACACTAAGATGAGGGAGTGTATGTTTAGATTCTTTGATTTGAATAATTGAACCCAAGGGTTGAAAATTTATGCTATGAAAGGTCAAAATTCTAGCTATAAGTTTTTTTTTCAATCCAATGTGGATAGGAATGAGTAATCACTTACTCAACATTTTTTTTGCACACAATTGAAAAGCCCTAAAAGGATAAAGGCCCACATTGTAGTATGCCTTTTTTAAAACCCTATCTTGCATACTGTTGGATTTGAAGAAAACCACAAAGAGGCCCTTTTGAATCATTTTCCAAAAACTAATTTGAATCCCTAGTTTCCTTCCCTAAATATTAGCTATCCAGTGATCAAAAAACTTATGAGAGGGAAGAGAATCTTTATCAACACAAACAAAGAAAGTAGCAATATCTCTCAACCAAGATTATTCTTTTTGAATAGCTTTTATCATGTCTTTTTTAGGAGAAAGGGAGAGAGTTCTAGGTTCATAGGGAGGAGACTTACCAACTGCTCCACCTCTATCAAATTTTTCTTGATTCAATGAGTCTCCACCTAGTCTATTTCCATCAACTATAGGTCTTCCATTTTCTTTCTTCCTATAAGAAGATACATTGAAGGTGGTCAAGGGAGGGCACTTGAGCCAGGACTAGTCATCCACCATGGACTTATGTGAGGGTTTATAACTACTTCTTTCTAGTTTTCTATTTTCCCCAGTCTCAACACTCAAATTCTCACCCAATTTGGGGGTTTTATCAACATCTATCTCTTACTTGTCATGACCACCATTATTTTTCAAGGTCATACCTTGTATGAGTGAACCAAGTTGGGATCCAAGAGAGTTCGACTCTAAAGACATAAAACCCACGATAGACCCAACACACAATGTTAAAAAATGATGAGCCCAAAAATAAAGAAATAAGGAACCAAAATGATTTCCCAATAAGATACAAAATAAAGCTATAAGAAAGAAGAACACACAGGGTATATGCAAAGATCAAATGTAGACTCTTCTGGTACTATATAATTCAAGGAAACCACATCAGCCTAGGTACTTGTACGGTTGTAGAGCCCAACTTCAAAATCACATCAACTACATTAGTCTATATTAAGTTAAATATGTTATATTAAGTCTTTCAATGTATAATAAAGGCACTGAATAGTTAAATAATAATTGACATATATCTAGGAAATAATAAATATTTTTGTAATAATAATTAGATTTAAATGTATAAGAATTATAATTATAAAGGAATTAGAATGTAAAATTTTGATTCTCTTGCTATAGTCCTAGGACTTGATAGATGGTGTTGTGTAAGGAAAGAGAGAGTAAATCTAGAGAATATATTGGTGTCAAGTTCCCTATGACAAGTGAATCCGCACTCTCCTTAGCGTTGATATTAGGAGAGAAGTAATTAATTGATACATAAAAATGATAATTGTTAAATATATTATAGACTTGATCTAACATACATTTGTGACATCAAGATATTAATGTATACTAAGTCAATTCTCTAATCACTCATTAACATCACTAAGAAGATAGGGGATTTACATAAGGGAATAAGTAATTCAATCATTTTGGGGTGGAGTTCTAATATGAGTGAGAACTATGAAGGAGCCTCATGTTGTTTATTTTCATACTTAAGCAACAATAATTTACCATCAGCTTTAGGGTTAGTAATTATGAGAGAAATAAGGAATTAAGGATTAAGTATGTATTATAAGTCAATTATTTATGAATACGATAATTAGAATCCTCTTAGTATACAACATAGGTGGTCCAAAACCTAATTAGTAATTTTTAGAGAATATTTAAGAATGTTGTAATAGGGGACATTACATCAATACCCTCCTATCCTGAATAACCTTTACATATTAGTCTAGCTTTTTTTCTTACCACTTCTCCTTGCTCAATCATCTAGTTTCTAAATACCCACTTAGTTCCTATAACTTTCTTGCCTTTAGGCCTCATAACCAATTAACATGTATTTTTTATCTTTAATATACTCTATCTCTTCCTTCATAAAATTAATCTATGATTCATACTTTCATTCTTCATTAGTACTCTTAGGTTCAAATTGTGAAATGAGGCATAGTTAATTTCTCATTCTGCCTCTACTCATTATTCCACTACTTGCATTTCCAATTATCTATTCATTGAGATAATGTTGGAAATATATGTGATAGGCTAAGTTACTGAGAGGGGAGGGGTGAATCAATAACCTATAAAACTTAATCCTTTATTAGAAATTAATCCTTCTTGTATATCCTGATCTAATTACATGCATGAAAAATTGAAAGCATCAAAACATTCATAACACTTTTGACACACAATATGGTGACCCAGAAGCCTTCCAAAAATAAAGTAAAATTGGGGTGGGGATGATACCACAAGATTTAATATCACAGTATAAATTCATCTTGTTAAGGTTTACAATGATCACTTCTGATGATTTTCCCTGTTAAGAGCAATAAGGACTACTAGGTCCACCTTGCAAAAGGATTTACAAACATACAATGAAGTATGCACTCGGTAAAGAGATTTATAAAATATTGTTAAGTCTACCTTATGAAAGGATTTAATTGATCCACCTATTAAGATGAAACAATGGCTGATCTCTAATTTGCAAATTGGTTTGCTGAGTGAGATTCCTTTGAGTGTAATGATCACCTTGCTGTGATAGATAAATTTTTGTTGCTCCTTATACTACTATAGCCTTTGTACTTCACACTTTGTTCTTCTCTGCTTGCTAAATTACTTCCATACTATATATTGGATGTGATACAATATATTACATATATACCAATCTAAATTACAATTCAACAAAGTCAACTACAATAAAAGTTTACATAAAATACACAAAGTTAGCCCAACTGCAAGAACTTGAGTTCTAAAGACTAGCTTGTTGAGGTTCTGATACTCAACATCTCCAATCAATGCTCAACATCATCATGCATTTGATATACATAGAAGCTTGGTCCATACTGATCACTTCCAAGAAGTCTAAACTTGGTCTACACTAGTGACTCCATGAATACTGGAAACTTGACATATAAATTGAATTACTTGATTCACATTGCATAGCTCCGTCAATGTTATCACAATGAGCTCAGTATAAATTGAATCACTTGGTTCACACTGAGTGGATCAGTCAACATTGGATTCACATGACTATAACTATGAACTCAGTAAGCACTACACAACTTAGTTTACACTGAGGAACTCGACATACACTGAGATGCTCAGTTTACATTGCTGATCACCATCTTGATAGAAATTACTTGACACAAACTAAATATTATTCCTTGAACTCAGTAAAGCCTAAAATTATTGGTTAACATTGTTTACTATGCAATACACTTGATATATACTATCTATCTAAATAAATGTGTGTCACTAATAATAAACATGACTCTAATGTCAACAATCTCCCCCTTTGGCATTAGTGACAAAAACACTTATCAGTTAGAACTAAATTCAAAAAGTTCAAGAACACCTTTTATTCATCATCTTGTATCTCCAACTTAGTAGGGTACTTTGTTTTTGAGATTTTTCAAAATTGCTTTTATAAGAGATGCATCTCTAAGTATCTGTACATATATGATATTATAATTCTCCCCCATTATGATAATACTCTACATCTTTTCACATCTAATATATACATTTTCTCCCCCTTTATGTATACTACATCTTATATTATATCTTCTCCCCCTTTTTTACTTTAATGCCAAAGATGTATGTTGTATACTATATAGTAATGCCAAAATGTGATAAGAAATCTGAATGTACCTTTAGAATCAGTGCCATTATCTTGTCCCAATTTTCTTGCAACACCTTGCATGTGTGCAATGCAACTTGAACTTCTACTAAAAGTTCTATCATGTGATATGCCATTGAGAAGTTGTTATCATGGATGAGGGTTTTAGCATGTGCAATATGTTTCTGCAATGCATCTATGTTTCAGAGAATCATGCCCTATATGTTTGCCAATGTAGCTTTTATTCTGACTTCTTCTCTTAGCAATTCTACTTGCATATTAGTTAAAAATATAATCTTTCTATAGTGGGTAGAGCTATAACTCAGGTCAAGTTGCAACTATTGTGCACTTGCCTTTAGATCTTCAACAATCTTTGATTTCCTTGGTGAAAATTGAAGTATCATGGAGTTTACCAAATAATGAAGTCATATTGTTGCAAGAGGTCTCCAATGAGCTTAGAATAGTAGATAGATCTACTTGATGAATTACAATCTTTTGTGCAATTAACTCCAGAACTTTATTTTCAAATTTCTTCTTTGCTCTCTACAACAATTTCTCTTGTTCATTTAAATCTTCATTGAATTTTTGCACTACCTCTTCTAACTGAACCAAAATTGGTTGAGAAGTGTCAACCTCAATGCTGAGTGCCTCTTTTAGAATATTCTTTGCATCTTCAAGAACTTAAAAATCTTTATCTCTTTCTTCTCTAAGCCTCTGCTACTTAGCTTTCTTTTGAAGTAGCTCTCCAAATATATGCATTTGATCAAGATTAAGATTGGAGATGTCCCAATTCAGAATAGCAATCTCCTAATCAAGATCAATTTCTTGTTCTTTCACTTTGCCTTTACTGAAAATTTTTGTACTCGGTTGAGGCTTTGTCTCAATTGTCTTTGTACTTATTATTTGCATGTTAGGAATGGAAACAATGGTAGAAATAGTAGGACTAGCTAAAAAAGTAGATACTGCACTTATTAATGAAATACCTTGTGTAACCAAAATTGATGGAGGAGGAAGTGTTGTTTGCTCGATAGATGAAGTGGTTGTCACTTCTGTTAATGAAGTAATGATTAGAGCAGGTGCAAAAATTGATTTAATGCTTGTACTTTCAATTTTTGACACAATCAATCTTGTAGTAGCTTTCTCTAAGATTGTTTTTTTCAATGCTTCACTCAGAGAATGAGGATGTGAGGCTATAACCACTACCACAATTTTATCAGGGTCAGTCTCCTCTATGTTCTAAACTTTAGGTAAATCTTCCTCGGTAGCTTCTTGTCCTTGATCCTATTCCTCATCATCTATGTTATCATTATGTGTTACTTCTTCATAATCATCTTCCTTGTCATTGACATTAACAATCAAATCACTTTGTTTGTGAAGATTGTAAATGTTCTTCCATGTGTTGGTGGCATTCCTTCCCACATGTTCAATGTCATTGATCAAAATTAGACAAGTGTTAAACTTCAAGGTAAGATTTTCTTCATTCTTCTTTAAGGATTCTTTTACTTCCTTGTCACTTAAGTTTGACATGAGTTACCTTAGGGTCTGCTCATGTATGTCTTTAGCAATTTGTCTTTCATGCTCTCATCTTGGCTTAACTTTTTCCATTAATTCACTTGGAATCTGCTAAACAAGATCGTCTAGAGAATATTTCCATTTGCCCATCTTAGACATAACCATGTCTTCAATTTTCTTTTGCTCCTCTACAGTTCTGGTTTCATACCTTAATGCTTTGAAGTTTGTTATGTTGACTCCTAAATCTATTTCTTTCAATATTTCCTGAAAGGTGGGTGGAGACTTCTTGAAAATTATATCCTTTGCTTCTTCACCCATCTTTTGTTTCTTCCTAGATGTCCTTGTGAACACAAGAGTACATGGTTTGGAAAGTTTGGTTATAATAACCTTACCTTTCTTCTTTATAGGTTCTTCTTCTTCTAAATTTTCTTCATCTTCTACTTCATCATCATCAATGTCATCTCCTTTGCCTTCAGTCAATAGAGGAGTGAACTTGGTTTTCAATTCTGCAATTCTCTTCGTTCCTTTCCTTTGTTGACTGCTTGAGGGAGTTTTATTTCATTTCTATTCTTGCCTTTTCTTCATCATAGGTGCCAAAGTATGCAATTTTTTGGTCAATAGGCTCATTTAATAGTGCTTCAATAATGTCCTTGGTTTCATCAATGTTAACCTCATAACCTAGAGACTTGACCCATACATTTTTCAATCTAATTGCTTGAATATATACTTTATCATAGTCAACCATAAAAAAAATATCATCTTTGTAATCATCAAAATTTTCTTTGGTATCCTAAATCTATTATTCATCTTTTCCTTAAATGTATCAAAGTACTTATCCATAATACTAGTATAGTTTTCTCTCATTTCAACTATATATTCATTGATTTGATAAAGAGTAGGTACATCCTTCCTCCATACAACGGTACCTTTAGATGGGAAAAAAATTTTCTCATAGAAAAATAGACAAGTTAAGAGTGAACCAAACTTACAAGCATTGTTCTTTGAAGTTCTTATACTCTCCATATTTTTGTTGAATTGATTCAACATCAATTTGGCAAGGTCAAGTGACAAGTTTTTTTTGACCACTTTGTATGCTAGATCCACTACTTCACATGATACATTGTTGAGTCTTCTTGAGCTATGTATTTTGTGCACAATGATCTGTATCCTAAACTTCAGTTCCATATTTGTAACACAACTAATCTTCATTCTCCTTGCATGCCACTCGGTAAGGGTTTTCTTTTCTAGCTTGACCCAACTTAGGGTTTTTCTCATTTGAGCTTTTGCCAACATTAGAAGACCAATGATCCTATGGATCATATTTTTGGTTATCACAATAGGTTTCTCTAACTGCAATTGACCATTATGCACACGATCGAGGATAAATCTTTATCCATTTGATCTGAAAATCTCATGGCATATGTCGAATGTAACTCAAACCCTTCACTTCAAGGTGTTGATGCTCTAGTTTTAACACACCATTCACACACAATTCTCTCAAGGATTCATCCATTTCCAAAGTTCCAATATCTTGAATATCACACCAAAAATGTGAATGAATGTCATTTAACAATAATACCTTTGATGGAATTTGAGATTGTGCTTCGCTCAGATGTAGGGTTTCTATAATAGCCAGACTCAGCTTGAAATCTGTTGCCTTCCATTCCCTACCTCAAACTAACATTTCTAACCCTTTCTTAGGTTTTCTTCTAGTGGATGCCATTTTTCTCAGTAGGGTTTTAAAAGTTATGAAAATCTTCAATAGTAATATGCGCAAATCACTCGAATGCTCAGAAATTGCTTCGCACAAATAGGTTTGAAAAATTCACAGTGAAAAATGACTTCAATTTTTCCCTTTTTATCAAAATTTTCCTTTCAATTTTCATAAATGCTTGGTATGATTGTTCACTCAAATGACAGACTATATTCCACTTCGCTTGCATTAAGAGCTCGGTAGAGTCATCCATGACTTGGTGACCACATAACAATTTTAGTAGCTCCTGACCTTACTCGGTAGGCTTTGCAACTCAAATTCAATTGGTAATGACTAGCATCTCCTTGAATGCTCATTGATCCTTTTTCATCTTGAATGCTAATATGGATCTTTCATTCTACTAACTAGAACAAATGTGAGATGTCTTCTTTAGAATCCTAGTTCTAGTTTGTCTTGCGAGAGATCAAGTGGAAATGCTTGAGTCACCCAATTCTTGAGTGACATGTTCATCATTTCTCGGACTTGCATTCTCAAAAGATTTTGGAATCCATTGTTGTCTCATATGCTTTCTAATGTTATCAGCCTTGGCTTTCTTTTCATCTTCAATTCTTCTAGTATTCATATAGTTCTTGGCAAGATGACCAAGTTTTGTACAAATGAAACATCTTCTGGTAGTGTCTCTTGTCCTCATGTGATATTTTACACAATTCATTCCAATGTGTCCAAATTCTCCACAATAATGACATCTACACCAAGTGTTATAGTCCTAACGAAATATAGCTTTTATAATCTGACATGCTCGGTTCAATATCTTAGTTTTGCATTCTAAATATTTGTGCCCATGCTTCTTACATTTGTGAAATTTGCCTTCAAATTTAGGTTTCTCTTTGCATTCATTAGCTCTATGACTATTTTGATTACAATTGTAACATTTTCCATTGAATTTAGCTTTCCTATTGCTCCAACATTTATTTGATGTATGGCCTCTCTTACCAAAATGAATGCAAGTAGGTCTTTGATTCTTTTGAGCTCCTTGCTTGGATGATTCACCTTCTTCTATATATCCAATTATTGATTTTCCTTTTTGTCTATAATGGCTTTTCTCATTCATTTGATCCATGTTTTCTTGAGATTTCATCATCCTCTTATTGGTTTACTTTTTAGTGTTTAGGTCATTCAACAATCTTTCATTATTTGATCTTAGATTTATGATTTCTTCATTTGCATTGGTGAGCTGATTAATGAAGTCTTCCTACTAAAGGGATAGGTGCTAAATTTCATTGTTCTTTCCTTCTATCTCTTCTTTTTTCTTTTTTTTTCTCTTCCATGACTTCACACAATCTTACTAACTAAATTTCTTGCTCTCTTCTCAATTTTCTTACTTATTCTTGAAGATTTCTATTTTCCTCTAATAGTTCTTTGATTGCTTCATTGGTTTCATTTGAATCGCTTGAATGGATGTCTTCAATTCTTTCTTCAATGCAGAGTTTGTCATTCATCTAGATTGCAAGATTTTTTCTCCTTTTCAGGGATTGAGAGAGTTGTTCCATTGCTTTCTTGAGTTGTCCAATAGCTAATTCCAAATCTAGCTTCTCATTGTCAATAGCCTTATCAAGTCTAAATACCTCCATAGCCTTTGATCTTTGCTCCATATGTTAACTTATTTCTTGAGAACCACAGTGCTCTAATACCAATTGTTGGAAATATATGTGATAGGCTAAGTTACTGAGAAGGGAGGGATGAATCAATAACCTATAAAACTTAGTCCTTTATTAGAAATTAATCCTTCTTGTATATTCTAATCTAATTGCATGCATTAAAAACTAAAAGCATCAAAACATTCATAACACTTTTGACACACAATATGGTGACCCATAAACCTTACAAATAGAAAGTAAAACTGGGGTGGGGATGATACCCACAAGCTTTAGTATTGTAGTATAAAGTTGGCCTGTTAAGGCTTAGAATGATCACTTCTAATGATCTACCTCATTAGGAGCAATAAGGACTACTAAGTCCACCTTGCAAAAGGATTTACAAACATACAATGAAGTATGCACTTAGTAAAGAGATTTATAAAATACTGTCAAGTCTACCTTGTGAGATTTATAAAAGACTGTCAAGTCTACCTTGTGAAAGAATTTAACTAATTCACCTGTTAGGATAAAATAGTGGCTGATCTCTTATCTGCAACTTGGTTTGCTGAGTGAGATTCTTTTGAGTGTAATGATCACCTTGCTGTGATAGATGAATCTTTGTTGCTCCTTATACTATTGTAACCTTTTTACTTCATATTTTTGTTCTTCTCTGCTTGTTACATTACTTCCATAGTATATAGTGGATGTGATAGAATACATTACATATATACCAATCCAAATTACAATTCAACAAAGTCATCTACAATACAAGTTTACACAAAATACACAAAGTCAACCCAACTGCAAGAACTCAAGTTCTAAAGACTATCTTGCCGAGGTTCTGATACTCAACATCTACTATCAATGCTTGACATCATCATGCATTTGGTAGACATAGAAGCTCGGTCCATATTGATCACTTCTAAGTAGTCTAAACTTGGTTTGCACTGGTGACTCAGTGAATACTATGAAACTCAACATATAAACTGAATCACTTGATTCACACCACATAGCTTGGTCAATGCTATCACAATGAGCTCGGTATAAACTAAATCACTTGGTTCACACTAAGTGGCTCGGTCAACACTGGATTCAAATCACTGTAACTATGAACTTGGTAAGCACAACACAACTCACTTTGCTCTGAGGAACTCGAAATGCACTGAGATGCTCAGTTTACATTGATGATCACCAACTTGGTAGAAACTACTCAGCACAAACTGAATATTATTCCTTGAACTTGGTAAAGATTAAATGCTTGGTTAACATAGTTTATTGTGCAATATGCTTGGTAGATACTATCAATCTGAATAAGTGTGTATTTATAATAACAAACATAATGTAATGTCAACAGATGATTCAAAGCTCAGTACCTTTTTGATCTCCATTCTTCTCTTGGTTCTTCAATCTAAACATGAATCCCCTTATCTATCTCAAATAAGTTTCCATGTTTTGTAATCTAATTCTTAAATTTTCACTTTCAACAATCTTTTTAATCTTAGATCACAACATATGTAAGCTTTACTTTTAGTAAAATAAATAATAAATATACCTTCATCACTTCTAGGATCAAACTTTCCCATTTCACCATCTCTTTTGATATAGCATTTGCTTCCAAAGATTCCAAATTACTTTATTTGTAGATACATGACCAAACCAAAGTTCATAAGATTTTTTACCCACTCCTTGCCTTATTTTAAATATGTTTAAGGTGTATAATAACATAATTAATGCTTATATCTAATGTGCATGCGCTACATTACCTTCAAGAAATATCACTCTTTTTGTGTCACAAATATTTATGATTATTCTCTCTACTACCCTATTTTATTATAGTGTCTTAGGGGCTAAAGTTTGTCTATGAATACCACACCTCACAATATGAATTGGATTTATTAGATATAAACTCTCCTCCTCTATTATAGTTTAAACATTCCATCTTAATTCCAAATTTATTTTCAACTTTATCTTTAGAGAGCTTGAACGCATCAAATGCCTCAAATTTATCTCTTAAAAAATAAATGAACATCATTCTAGTGAAATCGTCAGAAAAAGGAATAAAATAATTCTCACCATAGAATGTTCTTGTCTTAGCAGGACCACATATATCTGTGTGTGCCAATTCCAACTTCCTTCTAGTAGTAAATTATTTTCTCCAAAATACATTCCTCAATTATTTTTCCATTAGACATCCCTTAAACATCATGTTAGTTGGATTCATAATCTTAAGTAGATCTCTGAATGCATTAGAATTACTGGTCTTCAATTTATTATCAAATTTTATATGACAAAACCTTCTATGTCATAACCAATTATCATCAACTTAAAAAAAAAAACAAATTCAAAAATATTTAACTAAATTATATTACCTTTGGTGTTAGCACCAGTTGCAATCTCATTCCTTGATTTATCTTCGACTGAACATTTTCCATTTTTCAATTGTAAATGGTAACCCTTCTCTACACACTATCCAAAACTTAGCAATTTTTGTTTGAAGCCATCAAAAAATAAGATATCATTTGTGTTAGTCTTACCATCAAGTGTGATAGAACATTTTCCTTTTATCAAGTAAGGTGTATTGTTACCAAATTTAACACCTTTTCCATACATTTTAGCTCAATAAACCTATCTTTTTCACCTATCATATGATGTGAACATCCATAGTCAATAATCCAATTTGATTTCTTCTCTATGTGTGAAACTAATGCTTTTTCTTCCTTAACATGATTCTCATCTCTAACTGCAACAAATCCTATTTCATATTCATTATCACTTTCCTCAAAGTTGATTCCCTTAATTTCAATCTTATCATCACTAACATTAAGACATTCCTTAGGAAATTATGACTTGTAGGGACTATGTTTAAGCTTATTTTCTCTAGTAAGACATCTTCATGCAAAATGAGCAAGGGTAAAAGTACAAATGCATGTCACAGTGAAGGACATCTAAAGTTTTTTTGGCCAAATTATTTTCTCCATCAAAAACTCAACTTTCGTCAAAAATAAAATAAAATAGCCATTTATAGATCTTGAAGTTAAGATCATCATCATATAATTTCATACTTTTTTGATTAGTTATGTTATAATTTCAAAGTATTGCAAGTAGAAATTTTTGCATTTGGGAAGATGCTACTTAAAAATATAGAAAAAAGTAAGTTATGTCAAAAGAATTAAAATCTATATTTAGCACATGAACAGAGAGTCATCTTCATGAATATGTTATTTTCACCAAAAAGGTGTAGATTTGATAGACAAATTTTGATGGGAAAAAGAACTATTGATTTATGATAAGTTTGACTTTGAGTACTTATAGTGGAAAAGTACACATCAAATTTTTTTTTTTCACTAACTATACATGTCATCTATAAAATATTTTAAATTATAGTAAAAATATATATTTTCATATACTTGTTTGGCAGGAAATACACCCCATATTTTCAACAATTAAAAAAAGAACTTCAAAAATAAAATAAAATGCAAAATTTATTGCTCATTTTTTTTCAAAATTTATAGGCATAAACTTCATTCAATTTTATGTATTTCATCAGTCTACATCATCTTAAAAATTTAAATAAAAATACTACTTTTATGTCATTTAAGTTGAACAATTTGCATGTTGTCGTCCTTTTCCTTTATAAAAGTGTGACACGAGTTTGTACTTTTACCCCCAATTTTATTGCATGAATTTCAGATTAAAATTAATATTTCTTTAATTATCCTCTTACCTCTTTGCTACTATCTTTAAATGAAGTTTCATCTTTAGGTAAAGAATATTTAAATTGAGTAATTTCAAAATCTTGTGACTTACCAATTAGCATCTCCATGTTGAATCCATTGGTTTAAGAAACTAATTAATAACATTGACTTTATTCTCATTAGATGGTGTCAAATATCTGAGAATTTTCTACACTACCTCATCCTTAAGTATTATTCCTCCTGTGCTCTTTACCCCTATTGCAATCTTTGTAATCATTTGTACATAAGATTTGACGATGTCATATTCTTGCATGTTGTATTAAAATTCCTTCTTTTCCTTATATGTGAATGAAGATAGCTCACTCTCATATTTGATATCAATCTCATACATAATGAGTGTTCAATAATGAACTCCATATGAATCAAATGTGTTACCATCTTATTATTCTAGTTGTCATAATCATCTCCATCAAATTTAAGACTCATTCTTGTAAGTCATTGCAGATCTCCTCATTCCAGTACCATTTCACATGCTACAATGATCTAGTCAATTTCCAGTAAAATAAATTGCATATTAAACATATGTATTCTTTCCAGAGTACAATATATGCACACAAACAAGTCTTTTATCACCTTCCATGCTCTTCAACATTGGTTCCTACTCACCATCAAGATATAACAAAAATATTCCATTCGCATCTAGCATATTTTACTTCTCACTAGTTTGCTACTAGTTTTCACAACACAAATTGTAACTCATCTATAATATTAAATAAAATACAATGAACATATTCATGATGTATATAATCCTTCTACACAAATGTAAGTTCATGTGTCCAAATCTATCGACTGTTGCTTACACTAAAATTATGTTGGCATCAACGATAAAACCAATTATTAATACAAAACTTCTACAAAAATCTAAGTGCCAATAATCTCTACTATTTCCAACAGTGTAATCATTTTACCTTGAAATCACAAGTCCTAGAACTAGATCTTCATCAAAGGACATAATGAAAGAAGGTAATTGAAGAATGTTCTACTGGAAATATAAGGTCATCAAGGTTACTGAGAAGGGAAGGGTGAATCAGGAACTAATAAAAATTTATCTTACTTCACTAATTCATCCTTCATATAATATTCTGATCTAATTGTATGCATGAAACAATGAAATGCAATAAAAATTTATAACACTTTGACATAAGATATGTTGACCCAGAAACCTTTCAATTAGAAAGTAAAATTGGGGTGGGGATGATACCCATAAGCTTTAGTACTGCAGTATAAAGTTAACTTGTTAAGGCTTACAATTGACCATTTCTAGTGATATGCTCTATTAGGAGCAATAAGGACTGTGAAGTCCACCTTGTCAAAGGATTTACAAACATACAATGATGTATGCACTCAATTAGGAGGACATTTAGTAAAGACTTTTAAGTCTACCCTATTAAAGGATTTGGTTGATGCACTTATTAGGATGAACCAGTGGTTGATCTTTGATTTGCAACTCTAATTTGTTGGTTGAGATTCCTTGTATTACAATAATCACCTGATTGTGATAGATAAATCTTTATTATCCCTTATACTTCTTGTAGCCTTCTTCAATTTGCACTTATTCTCATCATACACTCTTCAATTCTCTTCTTTGGATATGATACAATGTATTACATATATACCAATCTAATTTATAACTTATTGGAGTCGGCTAGAATACCAATTTCATCATAATTCACAAGGTCAGCCCAAATACTATAGCTTGGGTTCTTAAGACAAACTTAGTGAGGTTTTGATACATGGAAAACACTGTCAACACTCGACAATCTTTGACACTCAATTGAACTTTGAAGCTCAATCCATACTAATCACTTCCAAGTAGCTTGAACTCAGTCAACACTATATGACTCAGTGAACTCTAAGAAACTCGATAGCAACTAGATCACTTGATTGATACTACATGACTCGGTCAACACTAAATCCACTTTTTTAACCCTGTGAGCTTGGTAGACACTATTGGACTTGGTTAACACTAAAGAGCTCATGACACTATGATCTTCTTCACTTCCATTGATTGGCTTGGTAGCCTCTATTATTCTTGGTTTGCATTGAACCTTGTATCTGAAGCTTGGTAAACACTGTGTAGCTCGATAAAGACTAGAAACTAACTTAGGTGCTTGGTAGATACTGTATTTTGACTACTTAGCTCAGGAGCTACTGAATCACTTGGTTAACACTACAAACTAAATGATAAGCTCGGTAGCAACTATAGAGCTTAGTAGCAATATAATCATTTGTCTAAGTGTTGAGACACTAATAGACAAATTAACCTTTATGTCAACAATCTCCCCCTTTGGCATTAGTGACAAAAACACTTATCAAAACAAAAATATGATCATTCAAAATCGTAAGTCAAAACTTCCTTTTCCATCATTCCACATCTTCAACTTGGTTTTGACTTCTATTTTCTATGGCTTGGTAACATACTCTTATTTTATAATTTTTCAAAATTGCTTTTGTAAAGGTATTCCTTGCTTATTCATACTATACTATACTACTCCCCCATACATATATCTCCCTTATATATACATAGTATAGTATACTTCTCCTCCTTTACATATTATATACACTACTCCCCCTTTTTGACATAAATTCCAAATGTGTATAATAATTATATGTTAATACCAAAATGTGACAAGAATTCATAATGTACCTTCAGAATAAGTACCATCATCTTGTCCCAATTTTCCTATAGTGTCTTTCTTGCATGCAATACAATCTAAACTTCTATTGATAATTCCATCATGTGATCAGCTATGGAGAAGTTGTTATCATGTATAAGTGTCTTTGCATGTGTAATATGTTTCTGCAATGCATCCATGTTTGGAAGAATCATGCCTTGGATTTTTGCAAGCATGACCTTGATACTATCTTCTGCCTTCAATAGTTCTGCCTATAGATTGGTCAGATATCTAATCTTTGTATAATGTGTAGAGCTATGGCCTGGGTCAAGTGATAGATGATGTGCACTTGCCTTTGTGTCTTCATCTATCTTGGATAACTTCTCCTTGATATCCTTGTTGTCATCAATGTTAACCTCATATTCTAGAGGTTTAACCAATGCCACTCTAGGTTTGACTACTTGAATGTATACTTTATCACAATCCACCATGAAACATATATCATCCTAGTAATCTTCAACAAGTTTCTTGGGGATCCTATATGTATTATTCATCTTCTCCTTGAATGTTTCAAAGTAGTTATCCATGATAATTAAATTTTTTTCATCCATCGCTACTATATACTCATTAATTCAATACAAAATAGGAATATCTTTCCTCCTTACTACTTTACCTTTGGAATATTTTTGAGTAAAGAAGAATAAACATGTTATAAGAGATCCAAAATTACATGGATTATTCTTTGATCCTCTAATCCTCTCCATATTCTTGTTGAATTGATTCAACAACAACTCAGCAAGGTTGAAGGATACATTATTCTTTACAACCTTGTAAGTGAGATCGACAACTTCACATGATCCATTATTTAATCTTCTTGAACTGTAAATCTTATGTGTAATGGTATGGATGAAAAATTTCAGTTCCATGTCAGTTACACTGCTAATCTTTATTCCTCTTCCATCCCACATGGCAAGAGTTCTCTTTTTTGGTTCTACCTAACCTAGGGTTTTAGTTGTCTTTTCATTGTTAAGCATTGGGAGTCTAGTGATTTTATGAATCATTTTCCTAGTTATTTGAATATGTTGCTCCAACCATAACTGCCCATTATGTACATGGCTCAAAATATGAGAGCTATGAGTCAAGCCCTTGGTTTCCAAATGTTGATGTTTGGGTTTCAATGCATCATCAACACGTAATTCCTTGAATGCTTCATTCATTTACAAGGTTTCAAGTTGTTGGATTGACAATGATAACAAGAATAGATGTATGCATGAGTAATACCTTAGGCAAAATTTGTGATTGTACACCAACTGGGTCAAACACCTCTCCAATCGTTGGACTCAACTTGAAGTTTGGTGTGTTGCAATCAACTCCATGAACCAACATTTCAAACCCATTCTTTTCTTTTCTTCTCGAAGATGCCATGCTCAGTAGGGTTTCTAAAAACTTAAAAAATCCTTTAACAACAAATGCTCAAATCGCTTGGGGGATCTAAAATCAGTCTGCACTAATAGCTCTAGAAATTTTCAATGAAGAAAATGCATTTGATTCCTTGCTTTTAATAAATTTCCACCTTTCAATCACCATTAATGTTTTGTACTTCATACTCACTTGGTGATAGACTATTCTCCACTCAGTTTAGTGTTTAATACTCAGGAGATATCTACAACTTGGTAGAGTCACCATCACTCAGTATGGACTATTAACTAGAGTCTACAATAATATGTAACCCGACCTTACTTAGTAAGATCTTCTACTTTTCATCATGCTTGGTGATCCCTATGCATCTCGAATGCTGATTGGATCAGTCTTTCTGCTGGCTGGAACTGATGTTAGATTACTTCCTTTGAATCATAGTTCTAGTGACCTCTATAGGGAACTAAGTTGAAGTATTTGGACCACCCAAATAATTGAATTGGGTGTCATTCACTTCATGATCTTGGTTTGCATTCTCTAGAGATTTTAGTACCCATTGTTTCCTTATTTTCTTTCTTATATTGTTAGCTTTGGCTTTCTTTTCATCTTCAATTCTACCTATGTTCATACAGTTCTTAGAAAGATGTCCAAGTTCTATATAGATAAAACATCTCTTGGTAGTGTCTCTTTTTCTCATATGATGTTTGACACAATTTTCTCCAATGTGCCCAAATTCACCACAGTAGTGACATTTGCACCATGTATTGTAATCCCATTCAAATATTGCTTTCACAATTTTTTTTATTGGGTTCCACTGCTTGGTTTTACATTCTAAAGATTTGTGTCCTTGTTTCTTGCAATTATGACATTTACCTTCAAAATTAGGTTTTTCTTTACATTCACTTGCTCTATGACCATGCTTATTACCTATAACACTTTTCATTAAATTTTGCTTTACCATTATTCCAACATTTATTTGATGTATGACCTATCTTACCACAATGATTGGAAGTAGGTCTTTGATTCTTTTGAGCTCCTTTCTTAGATGATTCACCTTCTTCTATGTATCCTATTCCAACTTTTTCTTTGTGTCTATATTGACTTTATTCATTCAATTGATTCATGCTTTCTTGAGATTTCATTATTCTTTCATAGGTTTTGTTTTAAGTGTTGAGATCATTCTGTAATCTTTCATTTTCTGACCTTAGATTCATAAGTTCTTCATTTGCATTAGTGAGTTTATCAATGAAGTCTTCTTGCTAAAGGGATAGATGTTGAATTTCATTGTTCTTTCCTTCTATCTCTTCTTTATTTTTGTCATTTTCTTTCATGACTTCACATAATCACACTAATTGGATTTCTTGTTCTCTTTCTATCTTTCTAACTTCTTCTTGAAGATTGGAATTCTTTTCTAATAGATCTTTGATTTCTTCATTAGCTTCATATAAATTTATTTCTAGATATATATCTTCCATTCTTTCTTCAAAGTAGAGATTGTCATTCATTTGTACTACAAGATCTTTCCTTCTTTCAATGATTGAGAGAGTTGCTCCTTTTCTTTCTTTAGTTTCCTAATGGCTCCAAATTTTCATTGTTAATAGCCTTATCTAGCCTATATACCTCCATTGCCTCTAATCTTTTCTCAATTTGTTAAACTTTTTATGTGAGAATTTGACTAGCTTTGATACCAATTGTTAGAAATGTAAGGTACGCAAGGTTACTGAGAGGGGAGGGGTGAATCAGGAACCAATAAAAATTTATCTCACTTCACCAAATAATCCTTCATATAATATTTTGATCTAATTTTATGCATGAAAGAATGAAAGAAAATAAAAATTCATAACACTTTGACACGAGATATGGTGACCTAGAAACCTTTCAATCAAAAAGTAAAATTGGGGTGAGGATGATACCCACAAGCTTTAGTACTGCAGTATAAAGTTAACCTATTAAGGCTTACAATTGATTGCTTCTGGTGATCTACCCTATTAGGCGACTATGAGATCCACCTTGTCAAAGTATTTACAAACATACAATGAAGTATGGACTCAGTTAGGAGATTTAGCAAAGACTATTAAGTCTACCCTATTAAAGAATTTGGTTGATACACTTGTTAGGATGAACTAGTGACTGATCTCTAATCTATAACTCTAATTTGTTGGTTGAGATTACTTGTATTATAATAATCACCTAACTATGATAGATAAATATTTGTTGTCCCTTATACTTCTTGTAGCCTTCTTCAATTCGCACTTATGCTCATCATACACTCTTCAGTTCTCTTCTTTAGATATGATACAATGTATCACATATATACCAATCCAATTTATAACTTACCGGAGTTAGCTACAATACTAATTTCATCATAATTCACAAGGTTGGCCCAAGTATTAAAACTCGAGTTCTAAAGATAAACTCGGTGTTGTTTTGATACATGACAAACATTGTTCATGCTCGACAATCATTGGAACTCAGTTGAACTTTGAAGCTTGGTCCATACTAATCACTTCTAGGTAGCTTGAAATCTGTCAACCCTATGTGACTCGATGAACTCTAAGAAACTCAGTAGCAACTGGATCACTCGGTTGACACTACATGACTCGATCAACACTAGATCCACTTTGTTAACTGTATGATCTCATTAGACACTATTGGACTTGGTTAACACTATAGAGCTCAGTTAATGCTATGATCTTCTTCACTTCCATTAACTGGCTTAGTAGTCTCTACTACACTCAATTTTCCCTAAACTTTGTCTCTAAAGCTCAATAAATACTATGTAGCTTGACAAACATTGCAAACTAACTCATGTGCTTAGTAAACACTGTATTCCAACTACTTAGCTTAGGAGCAACTAAACCACTTGGTTAACATTGCAAATTTAATGATAAGCTTGGTAGCAATTGTAGAGCTCATAGCAATGCAACCAATTGACTAAGTGTTGAGTCACTGATAGACAAATTGACCTTTATGTCAATTTGTTCTAAGTGAGTAGTTACTATTTTGTCCTTTCTAATTTTTTTTTTTTTGGTAACAAGAATATGTATGTTAGATGAAAATGTGACATATTTCTCCTCTAGCCCTTAGCTTCTTTTACTATCCTTATTTTTATAAAAGGGTAATCGGGGTCAAGAGATAAGGGCCAACATCTTTTCAGTAGAACTTTATTTTTGAGTTTGTTAGTCCAACAAAATTTTATGGAGTTCTAAGAAATTTTGTAAACATTCAATGGAGCAAACAAAAGTATTTAGTGTTATTATGTTGAAAGTTTTGATTGAGTCTAATTATGTCTCTAATTATATATCAAGAGTAACATTAAACATAATGAAATTACATATTTCTAGCTTATTTATCTCAAGGGTGTGAATCTTATGCATTTTGTTCTAATTTGATCAAGGATCTTATTAAATCAATACATTATTATGATATATTTGTTTGTATTCATGATTTAATTCAAGGAACTAATTAAAGTGCTAAGATACTAAAGACAGATTCATTGGGTTTACTCAAGGACTTTGATAAGTAGTATTGGTTCTATATATACTTGTAAGGTACTGTTATCTTAGATCCAAAAGTTTATCTAGAAACTTCTTATTATAAGGTGCAGATATATGTCAAATTTATAATGAACCAAATAAATAGGCACTTTCATATTATTTCACACAAAAATTTGAAGAAATAATGAGGTTCATTTTAAATTTGTATATTGAATAAGTTTGTAATACCTTATGTCATGCTTCATTTTAAGTAGTACAGATCAATGAATAACTAGCCATTGTTTAGTATCTCCTTAATTATTTTCATTCTAGTACTAGATTTATATAATTACTTGATTTCATCTGTAAGTTTGGGGTAGAGATCATACAAGATTATCAAATGAATACATGACTAGGTGTTGTGGAGCCTAAAGTGTAGAAGGGGTTGAGTCTTCCTTGTTAGTTGGTCCAAGTCTAATTATCTAGTGATAATAAGAATTGGTGTCTCTTTAAGTAGATGAATGTTTCACTTAATTTAATTTATGATTAAATCCTATTCTAGGAACCAACAATTAAAAGATTGACATTAGTAGAATTAATATTCAAAGCAGATGTAGCCCTGAGAGGTGGTACATAGGTGGAAACACTAGATAATGAACTAGGAATCATATAAGTCTCAAAACTACTAGTAGGTTGGGTTAAACCAAGATAATGAGGATAATCCTTAATGTGTGTACCATTTTGATCAATGATATGTGAAATAGTATGCAAGAAATCAACACATTAAGGATAATCCTTAATGTGTGTACCATTTTGATTAATGATATGTGAAATAGTATGCAAGAAATCAACACATTAAGGATAATCCTTAATGTGTGTACCATTTCTACTAAAGTGATGACGTTTGAATTAGAATGTTCTTAACCTTCTTTGGAAATATTTTTCTCTTGGGTATGAGACACTCTTAAGGTTTCATCATCATCGCGAGAAGAGTGGGAAGATGGATTCTCAATAATAGTGGTAATGTCATTAGAATTCATGTGTGGTTCATTAAGATTCCTAAGAAATAAAGAGGGCTCAAGATCAATGGGGCCATAATTATACAAATTATCCTAACCAAAATTCTAAAGGTATGATTCAATTGTATAAAAATAATGTAGACGAAAATATGGAAAATGTAAATCTATTAAATGGAAGAATGAAATTTTAAGGGTAGACAAACACTCAACACTAATTAGATTTATCCACCATAAATGGATTCAAAATACATAATTACACATGAGATCTAATGAATAGAACATATAACCATGAAATGATAATGAATTTAAAGAAGATATATCAAAATAAGTAGGATTGACCAAAATGCATAGTAAAAAAGTGACACACATGAAGTAGAGGCCGTATTGTCTACCCTTTTCCTAATGTATAATCAAAAAAGAAAATGACCCAGTAGGCTAAATTGGGACTTAAGCACTTAGCGAGTGTAGTAATATTTTATGATTATGATTAAGATGAGTTGGATTTGAGAGAATATGGCTGAGTAATGTACTTGATAAAAGGATAATTAAGGACAATATGCAAGATTCAAAAATAAAAATAAAAATATAAGTTAGCTAGTAACTTGTGGTGCCTTGAATCACCAATTAGAATGTAGATTGAATGTGCGGTTTTAGTTTGAAGTAGATTTGGAGCATATAGAATTCCTTTGCCATTGTATGCTTAGGTACAAAATATACCCACCCACTGTATATCTTGCACTTTTGTTTATATTTCTTAGGTGCAATCCATTGGATCACATACTTTTCATTTTTTTAACAACTTCATTGCATGTTCCTATCCACATAAAAATAGGGATGGTTTAGTTGTAAAGGATTTGCCTTGCTCAAGCACATATTTAGGAATCGGCCTTGAAATTAAAATGAAATTGCATAAAGGAAAGCATGTAAATATAAAGGTTGTATGGTTCTTAATATTAGTTGTTGAATCATGGAATGGAATCCAAGATGCATTTTCACAAATGCATGGATCTATGAACACCATTCAATATCTTTAATGTTGTTATGCTTGATGCATTCTTGCCTTAAAGAATGAATGAATACATGCATGTAGATGACAAAAAGATCTTCTTTCCTGATTGAAAACTCTTGTTGGACATCATGAGAGATAATATTTCTATATTAGAGAAGACTTCCTATAAAATAGCTTAGGATTCTTATAGAATGATTGAGATATGAATGCTTGAAAACTCTAGAAAATTTGCCTATAGATAGCAACAAGAAACAAGGTTCAAACTAGGCATTTTATTTCCTTTTTTTTTGGTTCATTTAGGTAGTTTAACTTTAAATTGAAAATTTAAGACTATAATAATTTTTTCAGAACAATCAATTTATTTCTTTATGAGACTTTGAATAGCTAAGAGTATTCATCAATATAAATGAAATAAAATTAACAGGTAAAGATGTTAGTGAAAGGTTGAAAGATACTGATATTTGTATACTATTCAATAATGTGACAAATATTATAAAAATAATTTAAAATGCATGATCATTATAGGGGATCCTACCATATTCAACATAATTGTATCATTTAGGATTATTAGCGTGCCATTTGAGAGCTTTAAAACTTTGAGTAACTAACCTTGTTGAATATTCATATAAAATATCAACCTCAATGATGAAAGATATATATTTTACTTTAAAAAAAATATTTTAGATTATGTTTAGAAGTAGTAGGAAGGTGAAAGAGTTTTGGGGAATTCATAGGTTCATTTGAGGTAGATGGAGTGAGAAGAGAATGTGAAAGAATTAAAAGATGATGATTAGAATTTTAGTTGGCATGATTTTGAGGATTATATCCTTCAAGGATTTAGATTTGTCACTTCTTGTGCACAATGAACCATTATAGGTTCTAAAACAAGGGCATCTTATTCCTATTTTCTCTTTACTAAAGATGTTTACTATTTTGGAGATGCTACTTGTCCTAGTATTGTTTTGAGTGAGAAGCTCCTCTTGATTTTGGGTGCAAGTAATATAGTGGAAAAATATTTGTCCTCCTATACCTTCTAAGAACTTTTCATCTCCACTTTACCAATGTTAGAGTCGTTGCTAGGGCCTAGTGTTGAATAGTACAAGGAATCATCAAAAGTCCAAACCATACATTGTAGTCCTTATATTATTGTTGTAGAATGTAGTTATTAGGTGTAAAAGGTACTTGATTTCCTTGTGAAAAAAGTTTCATCCAATCTTAAAAACTAGTAGGGAAATTGTGTAGAGTCTAGACTCAATATTGATGTTTTTAGAGCTTGGTCTAAGAGAAAATATACATAGATTCATTGAGAACTTGGTACTTGTGAATGATTTATTTCTCTATGTTATCCCTCCAAGAATATTATATATGTACTCTATTATTTGGTATTGGTTTTTTCATAGATTTATTGAGACCTTAGTACTTGTGAATGATTTATTTTGCTATGTTATCCCTCTGAGAATATTATATATGTATTCTCTTATTTAGTATTGGTTTTTTTGTAATGCTAGCATTTTCCTTAAGAAGTATCATACAATCTTCGATTTAGAGAAATAATAGAGTCCTACACAAGTTAAGATTTCCTAGTTTATAGACCAAACACTGGGGAAAAAAGATTTGGATATGAATTTCTTATATTGTTGGCCAAATTGTTAATGATACATAATGTAGATAATAATGATTTTGTATGATTCTATATTGATGTGTATATGAAGCAGGTGCTTGTTTATCTAATTACATTATCCTCTAAGTTGGGGAATATGATGTAATAGATCAAACATATGAGCTCTTTGGGTTTTGAAATAAATGCACCATGGCTTGTTATGTTTCTGATGGGTAGAGGACATGAAATCAAGTTTATTCGAACAAAAAAGATCTGTCAATTCTTTTAAAGGTTGGATTCACATCCTTCTATGGGAGGGAGAGTTCTCTCTTCTAGACAAGACATTTTGAGCACATCATTCTTGGTATTGATGACCCTATGAAAAAATATTTAGAGGAGTTGGATAAAGGACCATTTTGTGAAAGGGTATGTCTCAACAAGGCCAACCCAACTTCTTGGGAAAAATGATTGAAGACCTCAAAATATGAAAATAGGAAGACCTACAACTAAAGTCAAGTTTATTAGAAAATTAATGACTTACAAAATTAAACAAAATATAAGATAGATGCAAATGATAAATCTATTAAAATAAACATAGTTCAATTGATTTTTTGAGCTATTTAAGTTTAAATCTATATAATAAAACATTTAAAAATACCTCTAAAATATTCGTACAAAAGAACTATAAAATCAATTTTGTTATATTCAAGATTACATTTGTTTCAAAAAATCTAGTTTTTATTTATTTACATCGTTAGAGTAGCTGTTCAAGAAAAAAACCAGCTGTGGATCCTCAATTTTGAGTTATAGGAGGTTCGACAATCCGAACAGCACTAAAACAAAGTCATTACATTTTAAGAATGTGTGTCTACAACACTTGCCAACTGCCTTCTTGCTGTAAGAAAAATAACTGCTGGAAGAAAAATTATAGTAGGGAAAAAAGAAACGTTACATTGCGTGAACAAATTGGAGCAGTTGGAGCAAACTGTTGAGGGAAAGATGAGTAGCCACAAATGTGTTAGCGAATTACCGTTACAAATCCAATGTAATCCTTGTAATGTTGGAAACAATATTAAAAAAAGTTTAAAAATCACTGAAAATTCAATCTAAAAACTTAAAATTTGCTATGTTAGAAAGTAAGTCTAAGTCTAATGAATTGAAGCTAATAGTCTTTTAACAATTCAAAACAATGTCCTAAGAAGAACACCCATCCCTTTGCAGAAAAGCATTTATCACATCCTTTCAAAAGCAAACTAATACAATTTTCACCATTTCTGAAGTCTCCTTGAAATTTGTAGTCACAACTGATCTTCTCAATGTACTCATGTTTCCTTTCTAAATATTAATCTACATCTTACCTTTTCATTTCAAATGTTGCATCATTAATTCTTCACACATCTAAATTATTTTATACCCATCAACGACTATTAATTACATTTGAGCTTCAGATCACTGTCATCTAGTCAACATTTATCTGACATCACAGAAGTGTAAAGATAATTTAAAGTTGTTACTTCTTGATCCTTGACTCTTTTCATTCATTCAATGCTATTAGTAGTTGAATTGTACTTACATTATGTTTTATCCAATCTGCAGTAGAAAATAGACATCAATCTTTTTTCTCCCTTTAGTGAGTCTTCTTCCATCCCGATGCTTGAGATAGCATACTGAACTTTCATTGTCAAACCAAGTCCAAAATAAGCATGGTTTACCCCAGGGAAGGAAGGACAAAAACTATGCTAAAACCCTTAATTCATTTGAAAAAGAAAAGGAACATGAAACTTACAATATCATGAATCCAAAAGCCTGTAATATCCCATTTTGAAACAGGAAAATATTTCGATGTTAACAACAACAAAAATTTGATTAAAGCTGTGATATCCATGGAATTCTCTTCAAACCACCTGCATGCTCTTTCCAATTGTATGAAAAGGTAATGGCCTACATTATTCAATCAACTGAATGGAATTTTTCACTTTGAAGGTTTGGAGGGTGTGTTGGATATCACTGTCTATTTAGATTCCCCAAAAATTGGCCTTCATACTGAATCACTTTTGTTTTGCACCTGCATAAGAAAAATATTGACAATTATCTATATATTTTCTGAGAAAAGCTCGCAAACATGTGGTTTTATTTTTAAAGTACTATATTTTTAGACTTTCAAATTAGCCAATGAATAAATGAATGAATGAATGAATGAAACAAAAGAAACTTATAAGACTCACAAGTTAACAGACATTACAGAAGGGAGGAAGAAAACTTTAGCTGGTTGTGACCTCTGTAACCTTTTGATTAATGTGTCTCTTCGCTGGTAGATCTTAATAATCAGAAATTATGAATCACAAACTATGCTACACCCTTAATGTTGGTGTATATAGGGATATGGATAGTCAATTTGTGGCTATCTTAACCCTTAATCAAGTCATGTTATCATTATTATACTATTATTTAGGTAGGTAGGTTGGCCTAGGTGTTATGTAGAGTTGTGTCTATTCAACCTAAGCATAATTAGGAATATATAGGAAGTTGTGAGTCTTATTTCAACAATCATATTTTGAAGTGTGTTCTCATTGGAGATATTTGGAGGTTGCCCCCTCGAAGTGGCCTATCGCTCTCAGTTATTATCAAGTATTTATATAATATTTCACATTATTTCTTCTATTGTGTAAGTTATTTCATTAAAAACTATCTATAAATTTTGATGTCTTTCAGATAAAATATCATGTCAACTAATATTCACATATTAAGTGGCCTCATCACCCAAATGAAAAGTAGAATCTAAAAACTCATTCAAACTATGATAAATAACTGAAACAATATGATTGAAAAATGTCTTACAGAATCTTTGAAAAACTTACATCAATGCAATGGAGAGTTGAACCTGCAGTTGCACTATTGCTTACATGGTGGTCATCATTAGAATTCTATTCATGGTGGTCATCATTAGACTTCTGTATAGTCAAGCCCACAAAGAGTTGCAAATGGTTAGAGAATCGTTGATGCTTGCATTGCCATCATCATTAGAACTCTATTATAGTCAAAATTCACAAAGGGTTAGAAAATGATGAAATTAAGTTATTCTTAAGAAAATTATAATCTTTGAAGAACTTACATCAATATTTCTACTAGTACTATTGTTGACACTGCCATCATCATGAGACTTTTGTTAAGTCAAGTCCACAAAGGGTTAGCAAATGTTAGATTAAGTTACTCTTAACAAAAATTAGAATATTTAAAAAACTTACATGAAGACCTCTATTAACATTGTGGTTGACATGGTCATCATCATCAAGCTCCTATTTTAATCAAATCCAAAAAGGATTAGAAAATGGTCAGATTAAGTTATTCCTAAGAAAATTAGAATCTTTGAAGAACTTACATCAAGACAATGGAAAGCTGAACTTCTAGTAGTATTGTTTCTTATATGGTCATCGTCATGAGGTTCCTATTAAAAGTCCTGAAAGGTTAGCAGATAATCAAAACGGAGAAAAACAAACATATTAGTTGTAACAATATCATAACCTTTAAATCTTACTTTCTATTTGAACAAGACATTACAGACCTTTCAAGATTCTTACTTTTCTAATTAATAATATTAGCGCAGTCCATTATCAACCCAACATATCTCTGATAAACTCATTCAAAAATGGAAATTAGCAAAGTCTAGATTAAGTTATTCTTAATAAAATTAGAATCTTTGAACTTACAACAAGACAATAGAGAGCTAAACTTCTAGTAGCATTTTTGCTTACATGGGCATCATCATCATGCTCCTATTATAGTCAAGTCTATAAAAGGTTATTAAATGCTTATAATAAAATATTCCTACAAAAATTAGAATCTTTGTAGAACTTACGTCAAGACAATGGAGAGCTAAGCCTCTACTAGCATAGTTGCTTACATGGTCTTCATCATCAGATTCTTGTTATACTCAAGTCCGCAAGGAATAGAAAATGGTTAGATTAAGTTATTCCTAAGAAACTAAAATGTTTGAAGAAGTTACATCAAGAAAATAGAGGGCTGAACCTCTAGTGGCATTATTGCTTACCTGGTCCTCATCATCAGATTCCTATTTGAAGTTCACAAAGGTTAGCAAAGAGACAGACAAAGTTAGTCTAAATTATAACAAAACATGTTAGTTGTAATATTAGCATAACTTATTTCAAAATTCTTACTCATCTAATAAAAAATATTAACATTGTCCAATATCAATTTGACATACCTCTGATAAACACATTCGAAAACCTTTATTTTTTGGAACCCAACATAAATATGATAAATCCAATCGAAATCCTTCCATCCCTTTTGGGACTATTGGAATACTTTCACATCATTAGTGACATCAAATGATGCTCCACCAGGCCCAAAGTAGATGTTGCAATGACTAATGGCCAAGGTAGGTGTTGCAAGATTTGATGGAGAAAGGTCATTTGAACTTGATATTGGCATTGTGTTTTTTATGCAATAAATGAGAAGCAATTATTAGAAAACAAATACAATACACTGTTCAATGCAAAAAGTTCTTGCTTGTTAAAGAGACCTTTAGTTGTAACATGGAGGTTCTTTTTAGATTTTGTTGACAATTGTATCAATCACATTAAGTATTACTGCCAACATGTTATTAGTGTATTTGTTATGACTACTATGATTTTGCTATCTTGTTTGCTTCATCAATCAACAACATTCTTCTCTTTTATATCATTTTGTTAGTATTTGATGCTGAAGCAATACAATTATCTATTTGATGCTGAAGCAATACAATTATCTACAAGGTCTTGAAAGATTGGAGAACAATAGAGTCCACCTTAACAATGTGTGAAGGTATATTTGGGCTATTATATTAATGTACTTGATTTTGAACTTTATTGGAATTGATATTTTGTTTGTAGATTCTGGGCTTTTGATTGGACTATTAAATAGTTTATAATAGAGTTTTGGATTTCAGTAAAAATAGATTTTGAGGGGATCCAAAACCCCATAGAAAAAATAAAAAAAGAGATAGAAAAAAGAGTCCACTAGGTTTTTCAAGGACCGGGAACCTGCAATTCTGGAAGCTTATAATAAAGTTAAAATTGAACAATCACAATATATATTTCAAAACTATCTCATAAAATTAGATTCCAAATTTGATAGATGCCTGAGAATCTTGAGGGAGATGTACCTTTGATTGTTGAAGCCAAATGCTCTAAAGATCCTAGTGAAGTTTGACAATCATCATTTGATTTTAGTTGAGCTGAAGATTGTTCAGCACAATGCTCTAGAATCTTACGAGCCATCTCTTTGGATTTTTGTGGTACTAGGAGTTCATATGCCAATGAAACACCCTGCTTCTCTGTTTCCTTTGGTTTCTTAATAACTGTAATCGAAAGAAAGAAAAAAGATTGAGATTCTTCTATAATCAATAATATCGAGAAATCTGTATATAGATCTATAGATGACTTATAGTAATATCTACTACCTATAAGATTTCAATTTATGACCTCTCTTTTAAAACTAGAGCTATAGGTTCAAACCTAAGTTTATTAAATATAAAGAATTAAGAATTTATTTGATTGAATTGTTAAGCAGCTGATTGAAATGGACTAAAATTACCCAATGGGGAATTAGAGTTTGTCCTTTTTCTGGTCATCCTCAATGGCATATGAGAGCAATTACTCCTTTTTAACAACTACAGTGCAAATCATATCATGTCAAAAACCAACAATTTATCTCAAAAACCAAAATCTTAGGAGGAAAATGTTGTCAAATAGAGTTTCTCACCTACTGTCCACCTGTAATTGGAAACTGTATGGGTGACCACTACGATTTTGGAGTGCTTACTAATGTTCCATCATCCATGTCCTACAAGCACAATTAAAATATTCATGGAATAATAGAACAAAACTGATTCAAATTTCATCAATTTTGAAACTAAACTAGATACTCCTAAGTAGGATTTCTTACATATTTTTAAATCTATGTATCATACATTTAGTGTTCATTCTCTTATAAAGGTGAATAATACATTTAGTACATATTGCATTCAAAAAATGTGTACAGAAAAGAACATCAAATCTTTGCAAGAGATCATTCAATTCAATTTCAACTCAAACACATTTAACCCAAAAATCATCTCTAAAATAAAACCCTAGCTTACTACTTCATATGAAAGTATTCTGAGTAAGATATATGCTACAATAGTTCACCATTAGCTAACGAGCTTTCTTAGGAGAATTTGTGACATAGGGGGTATATTCTAGGGGTTGAACTCTGTTTTGAGCAGAAGCCACTAACTTCTACAGATTGAGATCTGCCATAATCATGTATATCCTCTGTTCTTGCTCTGCATTTTGCATGTTGTTTTCTTCCTCTGCCTTAGGGTCCTCCTCAAATTCTTTAAAATTGCACTTCCTACTCATGCAGTTGAACCATTTCAATGCACATTCTTTTATAACACGTCTCGCTGGATCCACAACTCTTTTCATTAAGCCCTTTGTAATTTCCATTACCCTATTTGAAAGTTGTTTCCTGATCTTTTTCGTATTACAATGTGATGCTTTAGCAAAGGTTTGTTCTTTGTTTGAAATCCATGTTTTCTGTAGCATGTATCTCTTATAGTAATTCTATGTTTCTAGGTTTCTTTTTCTCTTTCACAAAGATAGCACCTTTTTCACAGTGGGTGGGAAATGTTCTGTTGCAAATTGATTTTTTACAGAAGTTTTGTTAGGAACAATTAATCAAACACTAGATATCTGTTGTTAAATTTTGTGGTTTCTATTTTGAACTATCTTTTCTAATCCGAGTGATATGGCCTTTAGGGATACAGTTTTGCAGCGCCTATCCAGCCAAATTTAAGCATTTTGTTCTATGGCATTTTAAGTTTAATTTTGAACTCAAAATCTATTCATTGATCCTGGATGCAAAAATAATTATTGGCGAATAATTGCATTATGATTTGTTTGTGGTTTTCATGTCTATTCAACAACGAAAGTTTAAAAATATGTTCGGTTTTCCCACTGAAAAAGAATCCCTCTTCAACAATTGGAAGAATCGGGATTCAAAAAGTCCTTAAAATAGAATGCCAACCGAAATATAGTCTTGAAATAAGGTAACTCAAAAACAAGTGCCACTTAGTGGCTTATTAGTTCTAATTTAAATGTAGTTTAACTAGCTTATATATATAAAATAAGTCGAGAGATATCTTTCTAAGGCACCTATTGCACTGAGTGAGATTATGAAAATAGGCACCTCAAGAAGGATATCTCTCGGCTTATTTTATATATAATATATATAAGCTAGTAGCACTCGCGATGCAAAATGAAAGCCATTGTTTTTAAAATTATAATTCGTTATAGTTAATATATTAGGATTTTTTTAATTAATAAGTTTTAATATTATTATGATTTAGTAATTTACAAGAATAAATTATATATATATATATACCTACCCCTCTAGTAATCGCTTCCCCCTAAATACCTTATATATCTTTACATCATGTCTCTTACACTCTCTCGCACATCTCTCTTATATCTCCTCCCATAATTACTCTCTTTCCCTCTCTCCCCACCCTCCTCTCAACATATCTTCTCCTATTTAACACCCCCACCTCCTCTACCTACTTATCACTATTATCCTCTCTTCCTTCCTTCATTACCATGTCCATCTATCATATTCCCTAATTATTATATTTACCCCATCTCTCTCCTATTCCCTCTCCCATTCTCTCTTTCTCTTATATCCCTCCCCCTCTCACCATATATTCCTCTTGATTACCATATAGCCCTAGCCCATGTCTCTCAACCTCTAGGCTCTCTCTCTCTCTCTCTCTCTCTCTCTCTCTCTCTCTCTCTCTCTCTCTCTCTCTCTCTATTCTCATCATGCCTCCATCTCTTTTGGACCCTAATTGTCATCCATCCCCTAATTACCACATCTCTCTCTCTCTCTCTCTCTCTCTCTCTCTCTCTCTCTCTCTCTCTCTCTCTCTCTCTCTCTCTCTCTCTCTCTCTCTCTCTCTCTCTCTCTCTCCTCACCATTTTCATCCATTTGATGCCCTAATTAGTCTCTTTCTCTCTACCTAATCTCTCTCCCCTTCAAAATTATCTCTTTGTACCTCATACCTTCCTATATTTCTCCCTTCGTCCTATTTCCACCCCTAGTTACCATATCCTCTCCTTTATTACCATTTATCTCTACATCATCTATCTACCTCCCTACCTCCTTAATCTCTTTAAGTCTCTCCTTTCGCTCCTCTTACAATCTCTTCCCCCTATTTCCCCTCTATATCTACCCCATATCTCTCACAATCTCTATTACACATGTCTCTCACCATATTTCCTCTTATATCACCATATTTCCTCTTATCTCACTCTTATGTTCCCTCCTCATATCTCTTTATGTCTCAAATTCTTTCTATATGTCTACCTTGTGTTTCTCATGCCCCCTCATAGCCTCTATCATGTCCCCTAATACCTGCTCTCTTTGTCTCATGTATCTTTATCTATCACTCTCTCATAGTGTTTACTTCATGCCTCACCCGTATCCCCTTGTCACACTCTCTCACATAGGTCCCCTTCTATAATTTACCCACCCGTCCTTCTCTAGACACTCTCTCCCCCTCCACCCCCCTCCTTATAATGTAAACCCTCCCCACTCCTCCCTCCCCTCCTCCCCTCTCTCACACCCACACCCACACCCACACCCACACATCCCTTTTGAAATTTGACTATATGCATATATTTTGAATTAATTTATAAATTGATTTTATTTGTAAACTCAAACTTTATTTAAAAGCTAACTTTATAACACTTTCTCGTAACAAATTTAACATTACTTTAGAAAATTCTCTTAATTTTAGTTTTATATGTTGAACTTCATTAATTTAATATTTTCTTAAATTTATAAATTTCAACCTCATTTCAAAATTTGATATAATCTCTAACATTTTGTTCTAACTTTCATCCTGTCTCTCTCTCTCTCTCTCTCTCTCTCTCTCTCTCTCTCTCTCTCTCTTCCCCCACCTCCAAAATTCCTCCCACATTTGATGCCCTAATTATTGTCTTTCTCTCTACCTAATCTCTCTCCCCTTTGACATTCTCTCTTTCTACCTCATACCTTCCTACATTTCTCCCTTTGTCCTATTTCCACCTCTACTACCATATCCTCTCCTTTATTACCATTTATCTCTACATCATGTCTCTCCCTCCATGTCTCCTTAAACTCTTTAACAATCTCTTCTCCATCTCACAATCTCTTCCCCCTATTTACCCTCTATATCTACCCCATAAAAATATATTTCACCTTATTCTTGGATTGAATTTTCTATATTTTATAATATAAATTTATTATAGGCTAAAAGAATGGATTGAAATCTTCTTTACTATTAACTCAAATGAGACCATAATCTAATTTGATTTAAGCAACATAAACCCCACTCTAAGAAGTGGTATTCGAGCTTGGTCACATCTTCAAATCCTTAGACCCTCGATTAATGGTGAGGGGAAGATTTTCTGAAAAAAGTCCAAGGCTCCCCTTTGAATTTGTGGTAGGCACTTAATCAACTTAACCATCTTTTGTGTACCATAAGTTTTGTGGTTGTATCATACATTGATAGATTGATCTTTTGGTGCAACAAAAACCCTGCTATGTTACCCCTCCTCTCTCTCTCTCTCTCATTGAATCATTATCATACCTATTTATCTTAAGAACTATTTATCCTTTTTCTTCTGATCTATCTCATGTCTCTTCCTCTTATTTTATTTCACCCTCCCACCATATCTTCTCCCTAATTACCACATCTCTCTCTCTCTCTCTCTCTCTCTCACACTCTTCTACTCTCCTCACTCTCACCATATCATCCTCACTCTTTACCCACTACTTCTTCATCTCTCTCACCCTCTCCTCATCTTGTTATAATCTCTTTTTCACATGTCCCTATGTAATCACTCTATGTTTTTTTCCCTCTCTCCCCTTCCATCACCCCCTTTTTCTATTATGAGCCCTAACTATCCTCCCTATTGAGCACTATCTCGTATCTCTAACTCTCCCCCTTCTCTCTCTATCTCATCTCTCTCATCTCCCCCTTCTCTTTTTCTACCTAATATTTTTGCCCTTCCTCCTATATGTTTCTCTTATTATATCTCTCCTCTTATTACCTCCCCCCATTCTCTCTCCCTCTCCCTCTCCCTCTCTCTCATATCTATCTACTCCTTATTAACGGCTTATGGACTCTTTCCTCTCACTACTCTCAACATATCTCCCCCCCTCCCCCGCTCTCTCTCTCTCTCTCTCTCTCACACACACACACACACACACACACACACACACACACAATACATACATAGACATATGTCCCTTAGGGTAGAGTTCAACTTGGTATGTAGTGTTAATTTAAATTCAGGAGGATCGAGGTTAAGAAGGTGTATTTTTAGGAATCATAATTTATTGGATTTGTGATAAATGGTAAGATGGTTAAGTATAGAATTAGTTTAACATGAGGGCTCAATTTGGCTTGATGTTTTTATGAGACTTAGGGTTAGAAATTATTGATGCAATGTTAGGATTAGAGTTGAATTTAGTTTAATTTAAAGTTAGGTTTAATGTTATATTATAATTTGGTTAAAGGTTAAAATTAAATTAAATTAAATGTATGTGAAGACATATGTATGTAAACTAAATATACACTATACATATGTATATTTTACATATCACATATTTACACGTATGCATATGTATATTAGTGTGTGTGTTTCTCTCTCTCTCTTGGTTAGTATTTTTGCTATGGATATGATATATATTAGAATTTAGATAAAAGTAAGTATTAGGATTAGGGTTCAACATTTAGTTTGAAATTAGGGTTTAACATTTATTATTACTATTAAGGTTAGGTTTTATTATTTATTTTATGTTACATAATTTTCTATTAGGGCTTACCATTTAGGATTATGGTTTCAAGTAGGATTTATAGTTTATCATTTAGGATGTACATTCATTATTTAGGATTAGGGTAAGGGTTAGGTTCTAGCATTTGGGTTTAAGATGTATATTTATTTTGATATTCTTAAATGGCTAGTATAAAAGTAGTTGTTAGTGCCATGTTAGTTATACCATCATATTAAGAATATATAATCTTTGAAATCCATGCATGTATCCCATGTTTTGAATAATTTATTTTAAGAATAGGTAATTGTGACAATTATGAGAAAGCCAATATTAAGTATCTATATAATTATATAACTTAGGGTGTTAATTCTTAAAAATTAATATTGTATTTCATATCCTCACACTCATTGTCATTTCAAATAATTGTCTCAATGATACAAAAATTAATAATCAAAATATTTCATCATACTAATATCATGACATGCTAATTATTACTAATGAATTATTCCTCTCTAAAATCTATGATATATATATATATATATATATATATATATATATATATATATATATATATATATATATATATATATATATATATATATATATATATATATATATATATAAGTGTGTGTGTGTGTGTGTGTGTATTTCCCATTTATGTTCTAATCATATTGATTTACTTTCAAAGAAATTATAAAAGATTATTGTTGGTCATTTTTGCCTTCCTCCTAGAATCACTGCATTTGAATTTGATGTAGTAATGTTCACAAGTTTTAAACATTCATATGTTCAAAAGGGCACAAAATACTTTATGCTAACCTTATGATATTTCTTTCCCTGTGCATTTTAATGTTTCTACAGGCCCGCAAGTCCCCATTGTTGGATCGAGATAGATCAACGGTTGGTGCTATCTCACTATGGGAAGTTGCACGTTCTTTTGCCATAGCGACATAGTGCCTTTTGGCCGGTGGGTCCCCATTTTCCTTGTTGTTTCTTTGGTGCTGGGTTTTGATAGATCCCCAAAGGGCGCTATGGCACTATCAAAAAATCTGCGTTCCTCGCCGTTAGCGACATAGTGCCCAGATAGAAAGTGATCCTATGGTGACATCAGAAGGAAGGTGGGTCTCAAGTATGCCCTGTCGGATATCAACGATGAAATTTGGCACACACGGCGGGACCTCAGGCAACGTGGAAGGATGATTGTGCTTGAAACGAGGCTTTGATTTGTCACTAGCTGGGCAATTCGTTGATGTCAGCAGTTACCTAGACCCATGCCCCTTTCAAATGTATGAAGATTTCCTCACCCTCAAATCAATCTAGATCAATGGTGGGCGCTATCTCGCTATGGAAAACTGCAAGGATATTACCCATAGCGACATAGCACCTCGACAACGCATGGCACAGATGACATCATGGGCCCGCCCTTCTCCAAAGTAATATTACAGCTCATCCTTGATGGCAGTTGTCAGGTGGGTCATAGTACAGTGGTGATATTTCATTGGTCCACTCAGCCAACTTGGTGTGCAGTCATGCAATTTTGTTGATCACCATAGATCTAAGGAAAATCAACGGTGGGCGCTATCTCGCTAGGAAAACTACGAGGATATTACCCATAGTGACATAGTGCCATTGTGCCATGTGGATTAGTGGGGCTAGATCACATCAAGATGAAGATCCTAGGTAGTTTCCAAGTGGTTTGTGGGCCCAAGTTTTCAAGTTTCTTTTAAGGAGATAGTGCAATAATATGGCGAGTCTTCATGATTTTCAGATTAGTCTAAATCCACGGTGGGTGCTATCTCGCTATGGAAAATTGCTCAAAGGATACACATAGTGACATAGCACCTCAGTGACATGTGTCCCAATGGGTTCGATGGAGGTAGTAACTGTTAGATGCGCTGGCAGTTAATCTGACCATCACAGTTGGAGTTTGAGGAATTGGCATAGTTAGTAAAGAAAGATTGGTCAACCTCAGGAAGACCTTGTGGGGTGGCAAAGTGAAAAGATATCGCTGGTCCACATGGCTCATTTTAGTGCCAGGGTTTTGTTGACCTACTGACCACATTGGTTTGTGAACTGGGAACAAGGGATACCGAGGTTTTTTGCATAATTCGATCTTCTAATCAATTCCAACCACCCTGGAAAAAATATGAAACAAAGAGGAACACTCTACCCCCTGATCTAACCTATCTACTTGGTTAGAGCACAGTTATGGAGCCGTTTCTATCTTTTCAAGGCCCTATTTTAGTTAAAAATCAGATTTCATGGTACCAAAAAGCTATATTTAGATTGGATTTTCTTCTAGATCCCCATGAATGTTCTTTGTAGGACTTCAATGTAGTGGTTGGGGAGTAACTTTAGTTGGAGGACATCTCAGTTATGCCTGAGCTATAAAGGAAAATTCTAAAAAAATTTAAGGGGTTGACCTTTCTCTATTTTCTTTGTTATTGCTCTGCAGATTCTCAGTGTAAATTCCCCTGTGCCTTTGAACTACATGATTTTTTGCCTTATCCCTTTTAGCCATTGGTATGAAAGTGCAAGAACTCTTTGCCTCTTACTGGTGTTTTGTAGAGATCTATGATCTACATGACTATATCTCCTTGGCCTATGAATGATAATATAAGTGAATCTCTCTTTCCTTGTGTCATTCATCTTGGTCTTCTGATATGCATGTGATTATTAGATTAAAGCAAGTTTGAATGTGTATATCCTTAGTTTCATTTTGGTTCAATAGTGCATATATGGGCAGAGATTGATCTAAACACTCTATTTTGGTGCATCACCTCTTTAGATTAGATTAGGTAGATTTACTTTCATGCTCTCCTTCTCCCTTTTCCTCTTCAAGAGTAGTTAGGTGCATCTTGATAGTAAGAGGAAGCCAACCTTCTGCGGAGACTCAACCTCATAGTTCAAGTCCCATAGCTTGGAGGTTGTTTCCATGTTTCACAAGGTCATCCTTACGTAACAACTTTGGAGAAGGGTGCAGACTTTAGTGACAATATTTTTTGGCACGCCCGGTGGGACTACTTTTTCAAAAAATTTCAAGCGTACTGTTGTCAAAAGGGAAGATTTCAAGATCAATACAGAGGAGATAGTACTAGCTTCAGTGTTTAAGCCTTCAAGAGGATCATTCTTTAAAGTACTTGGCAACTCTGAGCTTCAAATACATATCTGGTTCTAGACCAAAGTTGCAATGATTCATGCCTAGAGCTGAAACTAGGGCATCTTCTAGAGGTAAGTTTTAGTATCAAGAGCTTTCATTTTCAAACCCTAGAAGAAGGAAGACTAGAATATCTTTATCACCAATTAGGAGTGCAATAGTAACAAATACACCTACAAGATCTATCTCTACTCCTCCTGCTATTAGATCTTAGCCTAGACTGCCATCAATACATATCAATAGATCACTTGTCTATATGGCGTTGCCTAGAGCTTATACTTTTGCAACCTTTAATGGTGGGAGCCCTCTCTTATTAGCCCAAAGACATGACATACCATTAACTTCCCTCAAAAGTATACTAGAGTTTACTGGTGAAACTTCTATCTCTCCCTCAGAACACATTCAAGAGGTTGCAAATGTCTGCAATATCCATGGTATTATAGAGGATGATGTTGTAGTTAGGCTGCCAACCTCATCCTTGAAGGGAAAAGCACTAAAATGGTATAGAGGTTTAGCTCATGGTTCTATAACAGATTGGGATGGATTAGGAGCAGGATTGTGCAAACATTTTGAGGATAAAAGTGACTATTTGTCACTTTTAGAGAAGTTGAATACTATAAAAAGAGCCCCCCATGAATGTATGACTAATTTTAATTATAGATTTCAAAAGACATGGGATAGAATACCTACTTTAGTGAAGCCTACCCCTGGTAATGCCTTATTGCATTACCTTAGAGCTTTTAACAGTGATATTGCCACTACAATCTAAACTATGGGAGGAGATACCTTGCCTAATGCTTATGACATAGCAATAAAATAAGAGAACATCCTAATACAAGGAGGTAAACTAGCTCCAAGGCCTCCTATGCCCTTCTTTCCTGATGTTCCAAATCATCAACCAACAATGGCTCCTCTTCCCACAACTTCTACATCACAATCCCTTATCCCAGTCCCTCAAGCTTCCACATCTTCAAATTGGATAGATGAAATCAAAGAGATGATGCAATCTCTGATGCAGAACATGGATAAAAGAGAAAAGAACCTAGAGAAAAGATTGCAATATTATGGGAAGAAGCTGGAGGATAACTCCTTTATGATGCAGAAAGTAAGCAACAAGGTGGTGACTTTAGAAAGACAGCAAGCTCAAGGTAGTAAGCCTCATCAATTGCAATATCAAACTCCAAGCAGTGGTAGGCCTCCAAATCCTAATCATTAGAACAATTCTTTTTATTAGAATAGGCAGGGTGGCCATGCTTCAACCTCAAATGTAAACCAAAGTAGGGCCATAGTCCCTCAAAACAATATGGCTCAAGATCAAGATTTTTGTCCCTCCTACAATTACTCCTATGCCCGTTGCATGTGTCAAAAGGCTAAATCTTATTTGGCTTTGACCTGTTAGAATTCTTTAGAATAACTAAGAGGGGGGGTGAATCAGTTATTCAAGGTCCAAAATTCCCTATTAATACCTTTTCACTACTTTTAATGAATCCATACACTTTTCATCCATCCAATACTTAAATCAATCATACAAGCAAGTTACAGTAAATCAATATGCAATGATAAAACATCCAAAATCAACACATGACATAATGATTTACGTGGAAACCCAATTTGGGAAAAACCACCAGTGACATGCTACTTGATTCTCACTCTTCTGAAGTGATGCCCTATTAAAGGCTTACAACACACTGTTAAATGTGACCTTATTAGAGGATTTCACCAAACTATTAGGAATGGGCCTGGTTAAAGGTCTTCAGAACATTGACTTGGAATGTCACCCTATTAAAGGATTTATCTTATGGCTATTAAATCAACCTAAGTCCATAGGATTTAAACTTACTGTTACAATTGCTAGAAAGTAACGATAATGGTCTTTTGATCTGATATAACTTACAACATACTTTGCAAATTTTAGATCACACTTTCAGTTCAATTCTTATGCTTGGCTTCAATCACTCCAACTCTGACTTCTTGTCTTCCTCTCAAGCTTTGTCCTCTTTGATTCTTCTTACTCATTCTTCCAATGCAATCATCCTTGAGGCCGTCTATTCAAACAGAGTTCCTGTGCTTTCTTCTCCTTAGCACATTCTACAACACTTCATGCTTTTATGCTTGACCAACTCTCTCTCTCTCTTTTTATTAACTTATGTCTTCTTAAATAGAAGTCTGATTTTCCTTTTCTGCTCAATTCTCCCTCTCCAATTTTAGGGTTTCAAAATGGATTAGTTAGGATACAATGTATCTACCCCATATCTTGTTCTCTTCTAAAAACTTCGCCAATTATATCCTTAAAAGAAAAATGTTCTACATGGTGTTCTGTGCCACCAACTCATCATTCTTATCTTTCTTTTAATTCACAAATTTCTAGATAACAACCTTGTCGACTTAGATCTGGCGATTCTTCAATTTCCAAAATAATGCAGCAACTCGGCATTATTGAATTACTGGTGCTCGACACCTCTATGTCACTCGGCACCTATACTTGCTTGGCACTTGGTTCTGCTCAACATCTGAACTTGTTCGACATCTGAAGTTTGCTTGGCATTAACTAGGAATTTGCTTAGCTCTTACTAGCTTTCTTGGCTCCTTCTCTCTAATGATATTAGTTTGAGCTTTACAAAAGACTTAGCTAAAACCTTAAATCTTTGATATGTTTCAGTGTGCCCTTTCTTTCTATCTTATAGTATTCCATCAAATACACTTTTTCATCAATGGCTTACCTGATCCTTGTACTTCATTACAACATCATAACTTCAACCTTTCTCTAGGTGTTCTAGTTACATCTTATTGATTGCCTCCACCTTGACAATCAACTAATTGATAGTATTTGGATCACTAAAGCAATTGTCATTCCTGCAAGTAGCAAGTTTGACATCAATGACAAAATAGTGATTGAGGACATTCTTTACTAGTTCCATATGTTATTCCAACAACTTTTCTTATGATTATTTCAATCATTTCCAACATGACCATCCAAGAGCCTACAATACAACCATCATCTAAGGAGGATCGATTTAAAGATGCCTCAGATATGCAAAGACAGGGTGATTACTCTTTTATGAATCATCAGATGGAGGAGCATTGTAATGTAAACTAGGATTCCATTGCTCATAACACTAGAAGCAAAAGAAGAGCTATGGAAGATGCTATCCCTCCTCCCAAGTAGGCCTCAACTTCAAATGCAATATCTCATGAGCAAGAAGAAAATAATCAATCAAGTGCCTTTCAACAACAAAGGCAAAATCATGGCAGAAAGGATGCAAGTGATCCTCAGGCTATTCCATCTCAACCTCATACAATTGAAGCTCCCAAGGGTTCTACCAAAACACCTACTATGCCATTTAGTGTGGTAGAGAAAATAAGGAAGAAAAATGTGAATATCTCCATGTGGGATGCTGTTGCTACTATACCCATGCAAAAGAGGTTACTGTAGCAAGAATTGGAAAGAATTGAACCAAAGAATCAACCACCTAGTATGGGAAGTTCCACAAGCCTAGTACAACCATCAAGGGAGGTAGAAACAAGTAAAAAGGTTAGACCTCCTCCATTCTATGTTTCTCTAATCATAGGGGATAAACTAGTCCACAATTGCATGATTGATTCAGGAGCTAGTAGTTTAGTGATGCCTAGGTGTGTTGCTGATGCTTTGGAGATGAAATATGAGCCCATTGTTAATGATGTGTTATATTTGGATGGTAGTACTATCAAGACTATAGGGATCCTTAGGAATGTGGAGATGGCCCTACATGTATGCCCTGGTTGTATTGTAACTCAAGATATATCAGTGGCTGAAGTCAAGCCGCATTTTGCCATCTGTTTATCAAGAGATTTCACTACCCAAATAGGTGGTTACATATATTCTGATTGGTCATATATTTTTTTTAGAACAAGATATGGAGCCAAAGCTTCAATTAGGGAAGAGCCTCTAGCTCTCAATCATATTGATACCTACACCCCTAACCTCATCAACATGAGTTACACTATCCTAGAAGTGGATGAGAATGACATAGCAAGTGAGCCTACCACTCCCCTAGCAGAGATACCTAATCTTCTCTTAGATGAATGGGCTGATGCATATCAATTTGATTCTATATCAGAAACTCTTGAGATAGGCCTCAATACATATTGTATATTGGAGAAAGATGCTCTAGTTCCCAATCTTGTGGAGACTAAAGAAGATATGAGTGGGATATGGAGTATGTACTTTGATGGATCAAGGAATAAGGTTGGGTCAGGGGTTGGTGTGATGTTGGTTTCTCCTACACAAGTAAGTTAATACTTCTCCTTTAGGCTCCAATTTAGTTGCACTAATAATGTAGCCAAGTATGAATCCTTGATTCAAGGTCTCCTACTTGCTCAAAAAAGAGGAATCCAAGCCTTAAGGGTGTATGGAGACAGTGAGTTGGAGGTTAATCAAGTGAGAAATCAGAATAACACCAAGAATGGTTTGCTCAAGTCTTATAAAAATAGGGTATGGGATTTGCTTGGGGGTTTCAATGCATTTAATATTCAAATCATCCCTAGAAAAGAAAAGAAACATGCTAATAGACTTGCAACAATAGGTGCATCTTATGATGTACCAAGGAATCTTGAAGAAAAGAAGGAGCAACAAATCAAAGTGGTAGTAAGGCCTGCCATCCCTGATAACAACATCCATTGGCAAGTGTTTGAATCTAATGAGAAAATTGTCAGCTTCTTGCAGAATGAAGTAGAGTTTTCAGGCAGGAACCAGTTGAGACTGCAGGATTAGTATGGTGATCAGATCATTCATCTCAGTTTGAACAAATTGCCTAAGGATCTCATTACCTTAGAGAGTGTCTTTAATCCTAATGATCAAGCAAGAGGCAGGGCCATGAACCTAGCTGCTGATGAAGATGACTACGCTCCAGTCATGATTGCCGATGGAAAGTCCTTAAACATGGGGAAGGTATGTTCTAAAATTGAACAAGAAAATTTTATTAATCTATTTCAAGAATTTAATGATGTATTTTCTTGGACATAAGATGACTTAAAGGGTTTTGACCCAAGGTTGTTTCAACATACCATAGATTTAATTAATGATGTAAAACCAGTAAGACAAAAATAGAAACCAGTGAATCCTAAAATTGAACCCTTAATGAGAAAGGAGCTATCCAAATTGATTGAGGCCCACATAATTTTCCCTATCAAACACTCATCATGGGTAGCAAACCTTGTCCCTGTTAGGAAGAAGAATGGAGAAATTAGATTATGTGTGGACTTTAGGGACCTTAACCAAGATTCCCTTAAAGATCACCTTCCTCTCCCTTCTATGGAGTAGATTTTGTCCAAGGTCAATGGTTCAAAGAGATTTTCATTTCTTGATGGATTTTCTGGCTACAATCAAGTGCTGGTTAAAGAGTATGATAGGTACAAGACTACATTTACCACTAAATGGGGTACCTATGCTTATTATAAGATGCCATTTGGGCTAACCAATGCAGGTGCTACATTTCAGAAAGCAATGGAGATGGCCTTCAAGAATATGATTGAAAGGTTTGTGTTGGTTTACCTTGATGATATCACAGTGTATTCTAAGAATGCAGAGGATCATTTTGATCATCTAAGACAAGTATTCTTAAGGTGTAGAGAGTTTAGAGTTTCTGTTAACCCAAGAAAGTGTGTCTTTGCTACCAATCAAGGAAAATTATTAGGACACATTGTATCTAAGGATGGCTTAACCATTGATCCAGAGAGAAAAAAAACAATACTTGCTCTTCCTCTTCCTAAACACAAGAAAGGACTACAAAGTTTCCTTGGTAGGATAAATTTTGTGAGAAGATTCATTCCTGATCTTGCTACCATGGTGAAACCCCTTACAACTATGCTTAAGAAAAGTATGGTCTTTGCATGGACCAAGGAAGGGAAGGAAAGTTTTGAAGAGATCAAAGTAGCCATAGCCTCAGTCCCTACTCTCATCAATCCAAACTTTGAGAAGGATTTCATTCTTTATACCTTAGGTGGTGAGTCAAGTATCTCCGCTATCTTGAATCAAACAAATGACAAGAATGAAGAGCAGCCCATAGCCTTCTTTAGTGAAGGGCTTAAGGAATATGAAGGTAAGTACAATTATGTTGAGAAACAAGCCCTTGCAGTCATCAGAGCTTTGAAGAAATTCAAACACTTCCTATCCCATAATAGGATTCATTTTTTAGTACCTCATGCTAGTGTAAAGGAGTTTCTTTTAAGTAAGAATGTTAGTGAGAAAAGAGTTGGTTGGACTACAAAGGTAATGGAATATGACATTGACATCCAGGTCACCAAGCTGGTAAGAGGGAAAGAATTGTGTAAACAAATGTTATCATCTCAAGAATCAGATGAGGAAGTTGCCATGGTTTCAATAGAAGAACAAAAGGTAAGAAATGATGATTCGAGGAATTGGATGGATGATATGAGGAATTTCTTATTAGGAAATGGATACCCTCAAGGATTAGATAAAGCTAAAAGGAGATAGTATAGATTGCAGTCAATCCCTTATGTCATAGTTGATGGAATCCTTTTCGAGAAAGATTTTAATGAAGCCCTACTAAGATGCATTGACAAAGACCAGGCTAAAAGAATGATCAAGGAGCTTCATGATGGTCCTGATGGTGGCCACTTCTCAGCTAGAACAACTGTAATGAAGATCATGAGGGCTGGTTACTTTTGGCCATCCTTGTTCCATGATTGTCATAGGTATGTGAGGAAGTGTGAAAAATGTGCCTTCTTCTCTGGCAAGAAAAGGCTTGCAGCTCTTCCCCTTCATCCTATCTAGGTGGATCAACCTTTTGCTCAGTGGGGATTGGATTTTATAGGCCCTATTAATCCTTCTTCCAGTTCTGGTCACAAATGGATTTTAGCTGCTACAGATTACTTCACCAGATGTATAGAGGTAGTTGCATTGAAGGATGCCACTGAATCTTTAGTTGTGGATTTCCTTGATAGAATTATGACCAGGTTTGGTGCCCCTTCAACCATTATTTTAGATAATAAAAAGTCATTTGTAGGAGCTTAGATCTGTGCATGGGCAGTTGACCACAACATTTACTTGAGCACATCATCAAACTACTATCCTCAAGGTAATGGCTTGGCCAAGTCGTCCAACAAGAACCTGATCAAAATCATAAAGAGAACAATTGAGGATAACCAGAGGTGTTGACATAAAAAAACTGAAGACTACACTGTGGGCTAATAGAATAATGCCTAAAAGGTCAATAGGGAATTCACCATTTGTGTTAGTTTATGGCAGAGAAGCAAAACTTCCAATTTCATTAGAGTTTCCATCCCTAGAGCTAGCTCATCAGCTGGAGTTGATTGAAGATGATGCCATGACAGCAAGAATGGAAGAGCTAATGGAGCTGGAAGAGAAGAGAAGTAAAGCCATGTAGACCCTAGAGACACACCAACAACAAGTGAAGAGGATTTTTGACAAAAAGGCTAGGGTTAGGACTTTCAGAGAAGGTGATTTAGTTTTGAAATGGGATGTAGACAGGGAAAAACTAGGGAGGTACTCAAAATTTCACACACTGTGGAGTGGTCCCTATCTGATTGAAAGTTGTAAATAGACCAATGCTTTCCAATTAAGAAAGCCTGATGGTGAAATTTTGCCCATCCCAATCAATGGGATCTATCTCAAGCTGTGTTTTTGACAGGGGTTGAGGTTCTATGCGTAGTTAGAGTAATTTTGTTTCCTGTTATTTCCCTATTTTCCAAGAAGTGTATGAGCACAACTATATCTTTATGAGATAGCTAGTTTTCTCAAAGTTTTGTGGTTGCAGAAAGAAGGTTTCATCTCTAGTTCCAATTGCAGAGACAAGGGTTTTAGGGTTTTCCTCTCAGAGGTATGGTTAGGGTTTCACAATATACATAGGATCCACATCTTTTTGACTTTGTAGCCCAATGGATGCATGAGGTTACTGGTCTACGCATAGCTGGCTTGTGTCCCCTCTGAGTTTCCAGATTTGCTGGTCATTTTTGCCTTCCCACCAGAATCACCGCATTTGAATTTGATGTAGTAACACTCACAAGTTTCAAACATTCAAATATTCAAATATTTAAAAGGGCACAAAATACTTTATGCTAACCTTATGATATTTCTTTCCCTGTGCATTTTAATGTTTCTATGGGCCTGCAAGTCCCCATCATCAGATCGAGATAGATCAACGATTGGCACTATCTCGCTATGGGAAGTTGCACATTTTTTTACCATAGCGACATAGTGCCTTTTGGCCATGTGGCTGGTGGGTCCCCCTTTTCCTTGTTGTTTCTCCAGCGTCGGGTTTTGATAGATCCCCGGAGGGTTCTATGGTGCTATCAAAAAATTTGTGTTCCTCGCCGTTAGCGACATAGCGCCTAGACAAAAAGTGATCCTATGGCGACATCAGAAGGAAGGTGGGTCCCAAGTCTACCCCATCAGATATCAATGATGAAATTTGGCACATGCAGTGGGACCTCAGGCAACGTGGAAGGATGAATATGCTTGAAATGAGGCTTTGATTCATCGCCAACTGGGCAGTTCGTTGATGTTAGCAGTTACTTGGACCCACACCCCTTTCAAATGCATGAAGATTTCCTCACCCTCAGATCAATCTGGATCAATGGTGGGTGCTATCTCACTATGGAAAACTGTGAGGATATTACCCATAGTGACATAGTGCTTCGACGACACATGGCATAGATGACATCATGGGCCCGCCCTTCTCCAAATTAATATTACGGCTCATCCTCGGTGGTAGTTTTTAGGTGGGTCATAGTACAGTGGTGATATTTCATTGGTCCACTCAGTCAACTCAATGTATAGTCGTGCAATTTTGTTGATCACCATAGATCTAAGGAAAATTGACGGTGGGCACTATCTCGCTATAGAAAATTGCGAGGATATTACCCATAGTGACATAGCGCCATTGTGCCACATGGATCAATGGGGCCAGGTCACATCAAGATGAAGATGCCAGGTAGTTGCCAAGTGGTTTGTGGGCCTAGGTTTTCAAGTTTCTTTTAAGGAGATAGCGCAGTAATATGGCGAGTCTTCACAATCGTCAGATCAGTCTAAATCCATGGTGGGTGTTATCTCGCTATGGGAAATTGCTTGAAGCATATGCATAGTGACATAGTGCCTTGATGACACATGTCCTAGTGGGTTTGGTGGAGGCAGTAATGGTTAGATGCGCTGGCAGTTAATGTGATTATCGTAGTTGGAGTTTGAGGAATTGGCACAGTTAGTAAAGAAAGATTGGTCAACCTTGGGAAGACCTTGTGGGGTGGCAAAGCGAAAAGAGATCGTTGGTCCACATGGCTCATTTCAGTGCTAGGGTTATGTTGACCTGCTGACCATGCTGGTTAATGAATTGTGAATAGGGGATACCGAGGTTTTTTGCATAATCTGATCTTATGATCGATTCCAACCACCTTGGAGTAAATACAAAACAAAGAGAACACTCTACCCCTGATCCAACCTATCTACCTAGTTAGAGCATAGTTATGGCACCATTTCTATCTTTTTGAGGCCCTATTTTAGTTAAAAATCAGATTTCATGGTACCAAAAAGCTATATTTAGATTGGATTTTCTTCTAGATCCCCATGATTGTTCTTTGTAGGACTTCAATTAGTGGTTGGGGAGTAACTTTAGTTGGAGGAAATCTCAGTTATGCCTGAGCTATAAAGGAAACTTCTAAATTTTTTGAAGGGGTTGACCTTTCTCTATTTTCTCTGTTATTGCTCTATAGATTCTCAGTGTAAATTCCGCTGTGCCTCTAAACTACATGATTTTTTGCCTTATCCCTTTCAGCCATTGTTATGAAAGTGCAAGAACTCTTTGCCTCTTACTGGTGTTTTGTAGAGATCTATGATTTGCATGACTGTATCTCCTTGGCCTATGAATGATAATATAAGTGAATCTCTCTTTCCTTGTGTCATTCATCTTGGTCTTTTGATCTGCATGTGATTATTAGATTAAAGCAAGTTTGAATGTGTATATCCTTAGTTTCATTTTGTTTCAATAGTGCATATATGGGCAGAGATTGGTCTGAACACTCTATTTTGGTGCATCACCTCTTTAGATTAGATTAGGTAGATTTGCTTTCATGCTCTCATTCTCCCTTTTCCTCTTCAAGAGTAGTTAGATGCATCCTAATAGTAAGAGGAAGCCGACCTTCTCTGGAGACTCAACCTCATAGTTCAAGTCCCATAGCTTGGAGGTTGTTTCCATGTTTCACGAGGTCATCCTTAGGTAACAAATTTGGACAAGGGTGCAGACTTTAGTGACAACAATTATTAATAATATAATTTTTTAAAATAATTTTTATTAAAATAAAACATTAAAACTAAGAATTTATTATGAGTGTAAATATGAAAAAAATCTCACAATCTTACTTTATTTAAGTATTTGTAACTAAACTACATTATCCAATTGAAAAATATAGAAACATCTTAGTTTTCTATATACTTTTAAAAATATTCTTAGGCAAGGGTCCCATGAGGGGGGGGGCTACAGGTCTATTTTTTAGGTACAGGTGGTCCCATAAGAATTTTTTTGAGGGGCTACAGGTTTAATTAGAATCTTTCCCTTCATAATAGGAGCCCCATTTTTTTAGGAAGCAGATGAAAATGGGGCGGGGCTAGAAATAGCCCCACCAGCTTAGGGAAAAATCTAGCCATTTGTCAAAAAATGAGACTTTAAAACTTAAAAAGTCTTTTATCATAAAATAAAATTTAGAAATTTTTTCCTTAAATTTGGGAGCTGAAACTCAAATTACAAAATCCATAGGACCTCTTAGCTTACAAATTTCCTTAAAAATCTCAGTGGGTGCAGCTCTATTTTTGAGGAAGCTGGCTTCCATGAGACCCCGGCCTTAGACTTTTGAAACTATATGTATGAAATGAAAGTTTTCTAATATATATAGAAGTTTCTCTTCTAAACATCTTTAATTTCAATTAGAAAAGTAGGAAGTTTCTATATATCTACTTTGTGTCTTTAGAATATTTCAACTTCTTAATATAGTTCACATAAATATCTGTCATTAGAAAAGTGTAAGAAAATAGAAACTTCTAAATAAAAATGCATTTTTTCAATATAGAACTATTTTATTCTTAATTAGAAAAATGAGATCTTTAAATGTTAAATGTTTAATAAATTGTTATTATAATAATTAAATTCTAAATACTTCATAAAATTGATAATTCAAATAGATATCAAAAAACATATTATTAATTACTATTTTTAAATACATGAAAATTTCTAAATCATTTTGAATATTATGTGTGCTTGTAATTATTGGTAACTCATTCTTTCTATTACTAAGATATTAGTTTAGGTTTTAGAACACACATCAAGAATGCAAATTTAGGCCCAATTAAAAGATTAATCAACATCTAAAATAACTTATCCCACATTCAAAATCCAATTAAAAAATGCCCTTATGAGTTTAGGGATCACGCTGACCATTAAGGAAGAACTAGTTCAGAAAAATACAAATATAAGATCTTAAATTACTTAATACTTCTACTTGCATAAAGTATTAGGTATTGAAATCTGTATATAAGGCATAATGAAAGAACAATGTTTATATTTCAACATCCTTTTCACCTATGTGACTTGTGCAAGAGAGCTAGTGATTTTACAATGTACATAGTGTAGGGAAAGATATGTAGGGCAAAGCCGAACACCATAGCCCTCGTCAACACCTACACAACCTACAGTAAGAGGGTAAACACAAAAGTGTAGGCCAAGGTAGGTTGTGTGAATTAGATCACCTAGATAATAGAATAGGGGATGTGTATAAAGATTTATAAAAATGCTAATCTAGGTGACTATTCGTTTCAAAGTAATTGTTCACAAATGTAGCACACTAATCCATGTGACTATTCATTTCAAAGTAACCATTCACAAATGTAAATAGTGTTCTTCTCATCACAGAGAAGCAAATTCATTTCAGTTACCTGTCAAAATTTTTAAAATTGCTCAAAAGTTTACATTGATGAATGCTTCCACTATAGGAAGCCTCTCGACTTAATTATATATTTATATATGAATGAAATATATTAATGTTTAGTTTTATAATATAAGAAGTGTCTATTTGTATAACAAACACATTAACTCATAGAATCACACATTGTAATACATATAATATAAGTGGAATCATTTTTTTTTTGTTTTCACAATAGCACTAATTAAATAACACTCAACAAAGAATTGTAATAAATAACTAGACTAAACATTATATTTTTATATATATATATATATATAAATATAAATATAATAGTTCTAGAAAAGTATGAAAGATCAAATTATTCATTGTATTATTATAATGTATAATTTTCTATTCTAAAATTTATATACAATAATTCAAGTCTTAAAATAGAAATTTAAAGTACTTTGAATAAATAGATAAAAAAATGTGCTAAAACATATAGAAACAAATTCAAATATTTTATTAAAAATCATACCATAAACTCACAATTAGATTTCTATTATTTTTTAATACAAAAGGCTTCATTTAAAATCTAAGTTTCCCTTCAGGTTTTAATGTTTATTATTATTGTATTTGCGACTAATACCATTGCAATCACTTCTTCTTCGTCAGAGAGCTTAGAACATTTGCAAGTACCTTGAACTAGAGTGTCTCCAAGGTGCCCTAAGCATGTTTGGGTTGTGATCTTTTGAAACTTGTATCTCAAAACTCATGAGGCCTATCAAAGAATTGTCATATGCTAAAAAACCATGATATTGATGTCCACAATAACCTCTCTTAATTTTGGGAGATTCAATTTCATTTTAAATTGACATAGAGATCTCGGTCAATGCCAAACCTCACATTGTTCCTTAGTGAATTGGTGCACCAGTGCCCAACTTTCAAACCATTCATCATGACATCATTTTGTCGACACAGTTAGCTTTGGATGGCTAAGTGAACCCCAGTGACACTACTATTTTGACCATGGGGAGCCTAGAACGTTTTCAAGCACCCCAAATAAGAGCCTCTCCAAGGTGTCCTAAGCACTTTTAGGTTACGATCTTTTGATGCTTGTATCTCATAACTTGTGAGGCTTGTTGAAGAACTGTCAGATGCTATAGGACCATGATATCAATATCCACTATAACCCCTCTCAGTTTTGCATGATTCAATTTCATTTGAAATTGGCACAACGATATTGGTCGATGCCAAATCTCATACTGTTCCTCAGTGAATTGGTGTGCCGGTACACAACTTTTCAAACCATTCATTGTGGCATCGATTCATCATTAGAATGTTCAGAAACACCACCACACATTGAACTTCTCACAAGGTGCATTAAGTACATTTGAGAAATGATCTTCGAGAGTCATAACTCAATGCCCTTATTGTTTTGTTTGCTCATTGTGTCTGTGGTTAGTTGGATGTTGAAAATTTTCAAGGGCTTGTCTTCTCTTCTAGTTATTTTTTCTTGAGGGATTTTGGTTTTGTGGATGCTTAAATATTTGGAGGAGTTCAATTATTTTCCATTAGTGCGATATTGATTTCATAAAGCATGAACAATATTTTAATGAACAAGACTACAATGAATAAGTTGCATAAACCATATACAAGATTCATTCAAACCACATACAAGATTCCAATGAATGAGAATTCAATTAACAAGATTCTAATAAACATTATTAAAATAAACAAGATTCCATACACTATACAAATAGACCTGTGCAACAATTCATAATAAATCAAAATATATAATCACCTATAAATTCGATGCAAATGTATGTCAAAATGTACATATGTTTATGGCACATGTCATCAAAATCTGTCTATAAAATCAAAGTCTATACATAAAATATGGCATATGTCATATTAAAATATGCCCTAAGGCATCCCTAAAAAAATACTATGTCCTAGGTTGTAGGAGGATCATCAAAATGAAGCCTCTTCGATGCACTCTCTAAACTCACTAGATCTTGTATGAACAAGGGTGAGTGCACCAAGATGGTGTACAAAAAGGGGGGTATAATAATTGGACACCTTTTTTTGGAAATCACATAAACCTGAACTTGGACGGAACATTTGAGGACCATCCACTAAAAATGAAAAGATGCGTAAAACATATAAATTGTAGAACTTTGAATCTACTTTCTAAAATACTAGAGTTTTTATGAAATGGACAAGATTATGTGAGTGAAACCCTATGCACATGAAAAATAGTTCTTGGTTTTTTAAGAAAACATAACATAGTTATTTTTGTGTGCAACACAAAAGACATAGTTATACTTAGTATTTTGCATATCCCTTTGGTAGGATGATAGCTAAGTCATATCTAGAAGTTGTGTGTTTTTTGTAATTTTATGATGAGTATTTTTTTTGTTATGAATTATTGAATAGACTACATCCTGAAATTTTGGTACATGTTCATGTGCTGAGCATAACTTGCATCAAAATAATTGAAAATGGAAACTTAAAAAAAAGAGAGAGTATATAATCAAGTATAGAAATATAATATGTAATTTATTTTAAATTTGGTTAAGTATATCAAAATTTATTAAAAAAATGGTAGACATATGTCTATGAGGAATGTCAAGGCATTCATAAAAGTAATTAAAGTTTACAATGTTAATGTTGTGCAAAAAAAGAAGAAAATATATGGTTAGAAAGCTAAGAAGATGTGTAAGATTATGGTGGTGATTTTAGAGATACCCACTTCACCATTAGCGTACCTGATGAAGACAAAGATGATAATTCATCTTAGAAGATGAAAAAATATCTAAAGAAAAAAATTTGGAGGGAAACTAGTCTCCCAAGGCTTTGGGTCATTTTCCTAGGCTATCACCAAGCCACAACTCAATCAGGTTTTTTGGATTCAAATAATCTAATTGGGTTATGAAAATAAAAAATGCATTTAGAACCCAATCGGGTTCTACAAAACTTGATCGGGTTTTGTATTACTATTACACAAGGTTAGATTGAGGGAGGGAGGAAGTGAGGGAGAGAAAGAGAGATTAGATTATGTATTATGCTAAACAAGTGTCTATCATATCCCCCAATCCTTGTTTCCATCCCATCCTCTCTCTCTCTCTCTCTCCATCACTCACTCTCTCTCTCTCTCTCACACACATACACACACACTCTCTCTCTCTCTCTCTCTCTCTCTCATTTTTTCTCTTTATCCTATCATCGTCTCTCTTTCTCCTAGTCCCTTCTCTCTCCCACTCTTTATATCATATCCCCTAATATCTCTCTCCTACCCCCCTCCCTATTAGTTTGTGGTGACTGATCAAGGAAGTACTATACATACTTCATAAATTCTTTGGGGTTCAGGGTAATGGCCTAAAACTTTTTTGGGTCATGGCCAACATTGTGGCTGACGTATGGCTGACATATGGCTGACATGTTGTACCCCTAAAGTGGCATAAAAATACTTGTATAAAAGGGCTTAGGGTTAGGTATTGTTTTCATAGTGGTGATGCAAAATTGGTTCTTGTAGCAGTATTGAGTTGTAAGGGATTACGGATTGTAATCAAGTTGTAATCACTAGATTGTAAAAATACTAGACTTGCTATTTGGTGGACGTAGCCTAGGAATTGGGTGAACTATGTTAAATCTTTGTTCCTTGTGTTCTTTTCTATTTGATCTATTATTTTCTGTTATTGGTTATATTTGCATGTAATTGTTATTTTTGTCTGTGGTTTAATCCTAACACTCCCTCTTTCTCCTATCCCCTTCTCTCTGTCACTCTTTCTATCCTTTCCCCAAATATCTCTCCCCCTTCCCTCTTTGCATCACTCTCTCTCTCTCTCTCTCTATGTCTCCTATTCCCTTCTTTCTCTCTCACTATTTATATCATATCCTCTAATTCTTCTCTCCATCTCATCCTCTTTCAATCTCTCTCTCTCATTCTCTCTTTGTCCTATACCCTCCCTCTCTTTCTCCCATCCCCTTCTCTCTCTCTCTCTCTCTCTCTATCATGTCCCTAATCTCTCTCTCATGCACACACACACACACATAATTTATATCATATCCCCTAATCTCTCTCTCTCTCTCTCATATCCCCTCTCTCTCTTTCTCCTATTCCCTTTTCTCTCGCTCATTCTCTCCACCTCTCTCACACTCTTTCTATCATATCCCCTAATCTCACCTAATCTCTCTCTCTCTCTCTCTCTCTCTCTCTCTCTCTCTCTCTCCTGCCCACCCATAATCTCTCTCCCTCCCTCTCTCCCACCCATAATCTCTCTCCTCTATCCCTCTCTCTCTCCTGCTCTCTCCTATCCCCCTATCTCTTTCTCCTATCCCCTTCTCTCTCTCACTCTTTCTATCATATCCTCTAATTCTTCTCTCCATCCCATCCCCCCCCTCTCTATCTCTCTCCCTCTCCTATACTCTCTCTCTCTCTCTCTCTCTCTCTCTCTCTCTCTCTCTCTCTCTCCCTCCCTCCTTCAATATACCTTTCCCCCCCTCTCTCTATCTCTCTCCCTCTCTTTCTCCTATCCCCTTCTCTCTCTCTCTCTCTCTCTCTCTCTCTCTCTCTCTCTCTCTCTCTCTCTCTCTCTCTCTCTCTCTCTCTCTCTCTCTCTCTCTCATTCTCTCCATAACTCCCTCCCTCCTTCAATATACCTTTTTGTAGTAGTAATATAGAACTCGATTAGGTTATTTATCCATATGGATAATGTAGTTAGAACCAAATAACCCAACTGGGTTATACGAAATCTGATTAGGTTATTGAAAACTATAAATAAAATAGCATGTCAATGATTATTATGTTGTTTTAGTGTGGTCCACCAAATTCTACTATTGTTTCACATGTATTTATTTACCAATTATGCAAGTGTAAGGTTTTTTATGCTTGGAAAAGGTAAATTCTATATTTTTCATGTGTCAACATCTTTTTTTATTAGTATCTTATGATTGAGCATAAAATAATCATGCAAATTTGTTTAGTTTTGTATTTTATTGTTTATCTTATTCATGTTATTTTTCGTAGGGTAATTTGCATCTACAATCATGGGAAAGAACAAGAGAGGAATGATTGGAAAATGATAGGCAACAAAGGCAAAAATAAGGGAGTATATGAGGAGATTCCGTAAAGGTACACCATCAAATGCCTTCAATCTACCTATTGATATTGATGTCACAAACACACCTAATTTAACAAATGAAAATGTTCATGAAAAATACACTTACAACACCTAATTCCCCTAATGCAACATCTCAAGTTGAAATGATGAATGCACATGATGTACATAATGAAAATATAGAGCATGTGCGTACATCAACATCTACTAGAATCGTAGAAAACCAAAGTTTTCTCATTGACATTGATGAATATATTTTGAAACCAATGCATGATAAAATGTCAGAAAGAAATTGCAGGATAACTAAAAGATTTGGAATAACTATTTGAAAATTTAAATCAAAGTGGAAGATGCCAACTTGTTGTTGAAATAGTCAAAAATCTGAAATTCAAATAGACAATGAGAATTTTGGGGTTAAGAACATCTGAAAATAGTAGTGAAAGAAGCATTGTTAGAAATCTCTTTGATGCATACTAATCCATTGGTTCAAAAGTACGTACTAAAGATGCTAATACAAGTCAGTGGGTCCTCACATCAACCATAATGGGAAAGGAAATAGAAAAAACTCATATGGTAAGAAAAATAAGTAAATCATTAAGGATAAGTAGAATGACATTACTCAAAGCCTTAGTGAGGCAAGAGAAAGTTGAGAATCCTAATGAGACTTCTTTTTGGTCATTCCAAGGTAGACTCCCATGTAAGGATAAAGTTATTATTGATGCAAAAATAACATTAATAGAAATTTTTTGGCATGACAAAACAAAGGCTTCACCAAACCAAAAAGATGTTGTCAAAAGACAAATTGGAAAAACAAACCATGAGCCACATGCAAATTTTTTATAGATATGACTCAAACACAATTTTATGAAATGTTTCTTCAAAGATTTCCTCAAATCAAAATCAGTCAAAGGTTTTTTTAGATAAAAAAACCATTCTATGTTAAGATAAATCATACATGCACTACATGTTGTTGTAGGGTTCATGTTGAGTTTTCTATGCATTCTAATGTTTATCATTATATATGTTGTGCTTTTTATACTAACAAATATTGTAGGAATGTGGTCTAAAATTACCTCCTATGTCACTAGGAGAATTTTTTGCAAGTGTACTATGCAAACGAAATGATGGGTACATTTAGGCCATGTGTTTGAAAGGTTTTTCCCCTCAATGTGGTGATTTGCAAAAGTTGCATAGATGCCTACATCTAGATAGGACACATGAAATTGGTAAGACACTAGCTTCTCTTGGAAAGTACAAGTCAATTATATATGGTGTTAAAGATGGAAAAGAATTAAAGAGGTGTGAATTAGTGAAAAGTGATGTATGTGTAGCTAATTTTATGCAATTGTTTCAAGATAAAATAGTTTATGACTACATAGGTCATACACATAGAGCTAGATGGTTAGATGAGAAATTCAAGTTATGTAAGAACATTTTTCTCTTGGGTATGATTGTTTCAATTGTTGAATTTTCTAAAAACTATACACCAAAACCTCAAAATCAAGTGCAACCAATGAATTACAACTTTATGCAACTGTCATTTTTTGTACACATAACATTTATTCATGCACATGATAGCACAAAGGATGAAAAAAAAGTATTAAGAGAGTATCACTTCTATATCAGTGATGATCAAATTCATTCATTTGATTTTGTGCAAGGATGTTTTAGAGTTTTCTATGACAATTTGAGGGAAAAAAGATGAAAGATACAATCAACACATTATATGGTCAGACAATTGCACTACACAATTCAAGAATGCAAGGATGCTCTATTGGTTGAGTAGGATGCATGTGATAAGAAGAGTTCAAAATTTTTGGAATTTCATTGATGTGGGACATGGAAAGGGAGAGCACGATGGTGTTGAAGCATGTGTGAAAAGAGCCCTTAGTAGAGAGGAATTAAATTATGAATGTGGCACAATACTAGAAAATGCTGAAGTAATTGTCCAATGGTGCAATTCTACGATGAGACTAGGTAATACAGGTAAGTCTATGGCTTCTAGATATTTTTGGTTGATACATGAACCTAACATTAAAAATTTGCAAGATTTTTGTACACTTAAAAGATCAAGTGAGATGCATTCATTTTGAAGTTCAAATGCAACATCACTACCTATTAATACTAGAAAGCTTGCATGCTTTTGCTCTTTTTGTATGCATCATTTATGGGATGAATATGAATCAAAAGAGTTGGTTGGAAAACTATGATCTTGTAGACCTTTTCATCCAATTGATTCATATCAACTTCCTACAACACTACAACTCAACCGAGTTGAAGCATCAACAAATTTTGAGCATGTATTTTTGATCTAGTTAAATTAGATACTAAGTTATCAATTTAATACTTAGTTAAAATAGTTTACTTTCAATTTTACCATCAACTTATCCTTCTATATAATGTAGGTCATGTATATGCAGTTATTGCATATGAGAATAATGATAAAGTGAATTAATTTCTATGTCAGTGTATTGATCTCAAAAAGAAACTAATAGCTACAATCATTGATAGTGAGGATATTGAGTACCCAATAGGATCTGTCATTGTGACAGGCACATGGCTTAGAAGGTAGTATATATTTTTCCCTTGCCATGAAGATCTCTTTAAGTCAACTTTTCATGTATAATGTATCAATTTTGACTTTAAGTTGTCTTTACAACTAAATGTAGGTACCCTATCAATAATTCTACCATGTGGTTATTTGAGGATTTTGAGACACATAGACATATTCTTCATTACTCTAACCCTATTTTTGTAATAAATATTCAATTGATGGTGTCTCATGGTAAGCCTCTTAATAAGAAGTTGTGGAAAGTATGTGAATTTGATCACTAGGAAATGCTTGATACAATAAGGATTAGAGCTAATCCAGAAGGTTCCCTTGATTGATTGTGTGTTGTATAGTTGAATCATTCTACATATGGTAGAATAGTTTTGAAAATTTTGTATATATGTTACGCGAAATTTTGCAACTTTGTAGTGATGTGCATATGTAGATGCTGAATTTTGTGTATAAATCCGATAAGAGATGTCACATACATATTTAGATGCCAAATTTTGCATATAAAACTAATTAGACATGTAACATATGCATACTTAAATGTCATATTTTGTATAAAAATATGATAAGAGATGTCACATGTGCATATTTAGATGAAAAATTTGTATATAATTAAAAAGAGAAGACATGTAACATGTGCATATTTAGATGTCATATTTGTATAAATATCTGATAAGAGATGTCGAACATGTGCATATTTAGATGCCAAATTTTCTATGTAAAACTGATAAGAGATGTAAATATTATAAATTATTGTTATAAATTTGTTATAAATATATCTCTTGAACTCTTTTTTGTGGGTTTGATGATATCCTTAAAAAATATTCAATTATCTTCAACTTATATAGACTTAGATGGCTGCCCTCTTGCTTTTTTCTCCCAAATTTCCCAAAACATCAGGAAAATAAATTATAGATTATACCCATTTGGCTTCTCTACAATATATGCAAATCTTGGATAGGGTCGTTTTGGACCATGTCCTTAGTGTCACACTATGTCACCCCTTTTTAGGTTTAAAATAGCCCTTTGACTGGCACAAGGCATGATGATGATGTCATCATGAGGTCCATAGGGTCAACAAAGAGTTGGGATTATGTTTTTACCATAGGTAGGGTTTATAGATAAGTTTGAGATGATAGGAAGGTCATTTGACCAAATTGTGAAAAGTTTCAAAAAATGTAAAAGTTGCATTGTGTAATTTTGCAACTTTCAAACTTTCTTGAGCAACTTTTGGCAAGAAAGTTTCAAAGCATTAGGGGAGAGGACCCAGTAGTTGAACACCCTAACTTCACGCTTATCAAAAACTTACATAAAAATTTCAAATCGTTTCCAATTTTTTACAGTAGCTTACATGGCGAGTCGCCTACTTATAACTAAGGTTTCAAGTCCATGTCACCTGGTATGATGCCACATCAGCATGCTTTTTGCCAAGTTGTCCAAAATAGGGCAAAAAAAAAGTGAGACCAATAATAGCGCATAAAGGGTACCCATAGTTGAATAGCTAACGTGGCATCACATCATTGGTTACTTTTTAAAACAAAGGGTACATTTTCATTCAATTTTGAGTAATTATCATTATACTAACAACTTTAAAGTCACAAGTATTGGTACAATTTTTTCAAAAACATTGGACATTAAGTGAACAATTACTATCACAACAATTGGAACTCGTTCAACTACTAGGTCCTCTCCCCTAAAGAGGAGTCCTAAAGGGTGACTACCCACCCAACCACCCTATATAAAGCATGAGAAAATTAAAATTTCATAATAGTGCAAAGAGTTGTTAAAAGGTTGCAAAGTGCAAATTTTGCAAAAGTTGTCAAGAATGTACAACCAAGTGCAAAAGTTGGTTGGGCAATGACTAGATGACCCGGAGGAGTGTAAATGTGTCGGAGATCATGATGCAAAGGCTAATGGAGGATTTTCAAAATCTTCTTAGGAGAATGATAATGTTTTCATTTCTTTTGTAACAACACCTTATTCTTCCTTCCAAAAGAATAAGCTCTAGGCCCTCAACCCATACTATAGATCTATTAATGATCAATTTAATTATTTCATATCCCTAATAGACTCCATAACCTCAATACTTTTCCTCATACCCATATCTATTAATTCAATCATGCCCTATGCCTCATAGGCCTAATACCCCACATTTTCAAAGCAACCCTATCATGGGTGTACTCCCAAACCTTGTCACTTTCAAAACTATCATGAAATGGATCTAATTTGAGGAATATGCATCCAATTTGACTCTATGAAACCTTTGGAAATGAAAGCCCCAATTTGGACCCCAAAACCCCAAAAATCTAGGGCTTCCTCAATGTTTGACCTCCCAACACAATACCTACAAAATGAAAGTTGTTACACCTTCCTTAAACTATTCTAAGATGGACTCCATCATAAAAAGACCCCTCTAATGGCTATATCTTCTGTTGCTACACCTATGGCTCCATTTCATGACCCAAAAACACTCCAAAACACCATCAAACTCCTCCAAATACTCCTCACCTACAAAATCTCATTCTTTCCTAGATTAGAATTGTTATAATACAATATTAGGATTGATGTAGAGGGTCTAGGGCTCTAGCACTTAACCACTCCTAATTGAGGATCCAATTCTTTAACCATTCAATGGTTCTTGTTTTTAAAACTATAAATAGTCCTTCTTGACCTTGCCTAATACCTCTGGTCACAAATATAACCATTCAAAACTCACTATCTTCAAATAGGGCTGATGAGACCTATTTTATTTAGGTTTATTAATAGTTGTACTAGGGCATTAAAGCATTGCAAAAATAATTAGAAATGCTATAACAATCTATACAATAGGTACACACATGCGGAATCTGATTGGAAACCTTATAACCTTCCAAAATATGTTCTCCATGCTCATATACCTGAGCATGGGTAGTTAAAACTTCCCAAAGATTACAAAAGTTACACAAGCAACTTGTTGAGCAACTTCGTAACTTTTGAGCAATTTTTGCTTTTGACATCTTTTGGTCAAATGGGTCCATCTAGGACTATTCTAGGACCCTATCTAAGATTACTAGGACCTAATAAGTTACCTAATACCTTAGTTTCCCTTACCTAAAAATTTTTAGCCTATTGAGCAACTTTTGGCTCATTGAGAAACTTTTGACCAACTTAGGACCTAATGAGAAATTTTGACTTTTCCTAGCAATCCACGACTGCTCCATTAGCTCGGGTTGGTTGGGTTTAGGCTAGGACCAACCTCATTTCAGCCACAATGTCCCTCTGATAGTATCACTCATACTAAATAGAAGCATCCCTAAGGGTCTCTAAGCACCATCAGACTACAATCTTTGATTGGGCATTTCTCTGATCTCATGTAAGATATTGACAAACTACTAGGTGATACAAGATCACATTATCTAGGCCAACAAAAACCTATCTTAGTTTTTAGATATTCAAATTTGTTTAGATTTGGAATCCGCATCTAGCTTATCGCCAAAAGTTGCAATGTTTCTCATTTAAAATGAGCAAGGTTAACGTGTTTAGATTTTTCATTCGTATCTCACATATTGCCAAAAGTTGCAATGTTACTCAATTAAAATGAGCAAGGTTGTGTATATTTCAAACTGTTGGTCCTATGATTGGATCGTATGCTCCATTAGCTCTAGTTGGTCAAGTTTAGGTTACGACCAACCTCTTTTTAGCCATAATCTCCTTTTGATGGTATTGACCCCACTAAATGGAAGTGTCCCTAAGTTTCTAAGCACTATCGAGTTGCGATCTTTGACACAAATACACAAATCAAGACATATATATTTTTATTTTAATGTCTTATTACATCAAAGTAAGTGACATATGATTACATTTTATAATGAATTTGATAAAAATGTTAATTTTTTTGTATAAAATAATGAAAGTTCATGTATTTGATTAATTGCAAGAAAGTAAACTGAAATGCAAGTTTGTATGCACAAATTGAACAAGTTGGATGGAAATCCAAGTTTAATGTATATCAAAATGATCAATACATTATGTCATATCAATCATGTAGTTACAAAAAGATGTTATGTCTTATCAGTACAATACAAAAATTGAATACTCAAGAAATTTTGAATGTGTACAATAGAAATGTCGAATGTGCACAATACAAATCTCAAAAATATACAATGCAAAAGTCAAATACCAAGAAAATGTTGAATGTGTACAATAGAAATGTTCAATGCACAACACAATACAAATCTTGAATAAATACAATAAAAAAGTTGAATATATGTAAATGTCATGTGATGACCACAACTACATATGTATATCACTATCAATATCTATGACTATGTAGGATCATCAAAATTGAGCCTCTTTGATGCAATTTGTGGCTTGCCAGGTGTTTGTAGATGAAAATTTAAAATACAATACCAAATATCTTATCTATAAGTAATATGAAAATAACTAGAAATTGGGTTCTAAATTGTGGATAGTTGGGTTGTTTATTACCTCATTCCTTTGTCTGAATGATTATGGTAATGGGCTCCTTGGTCAATGGGTGGGACTCCCAAAAAAATGATGAGGTAGAGTGATGATGAGGGACACAACTACCGACGAATCAATGCTCATGGGAGGCACAACCACCAATGAATCAGTGCTAGTATGAGGCACAACTTGTATGGTAAGTGATAAAATGTTAGCATTATAGAGTAGCATTAGGGATTCCAAATAAAGTTTAAAAAAAAAAAACATATTGTAACCTGAGCTAGATCTCTCATGCTAGCAAGAGGTATAACCACTAATGAATCAGTGTTGGTATAAGGAACAAATTTTATGGTAAGTGATAAAATGTTAGCATTATAGAGTAGCATTAGTAATTCCAAATAGAGTAAAAATAAAAAAAACATAGTGTAGCTTGAGCTAGATCTCTTGTGTTAGCTAATGAATCAATGCTGGTATGAGGCACAACCTATATGGTAAGCAATAAAATGTTTGAATTATAGAGTAGGCTTTAGGGAATTCAAATAGAGTTAAAAAAAAAAATGTGTTCTAGCCCGAGCTAGATCTCTCGTGCTACTAGGAGGTACAACCATTGATGAATTAATGTTGGTATAAGGCACAATCTTTATGGTAAGCGATAAATTTTTAGTAATATAGAGTGGCATTAAAGATTCCAAATAGAGTAAAAAATAAATACTACAGCCTAAGCTAGATCTCCTGTGCTAGCAGGAGCCACAACCATTGATGAATCAATACTGGTATGAGGAACAACCTATATGGTAAGTGATAAAATGTTAGAATTGTAGAGTAGGCATTAGGTATTTCTATCACACACACAAAAGAAATCTAAATTGAGATCACAAGAGGGCTTCAACTAAGACTCTACATACATTTCTCTGGCCTTTGTTGTATTTGACCCCATCTTTGACCCTTGGGACTCCTAACAAAATGAAATGGGAAAGGATTTGCATAAGTCTCAAAGAGTGTTGTAATAGGTAAAAGATAAATAACACATGTTAATAATACAAATTATTGATAATAACCATAAAAATGAAAAAAAAATGTACTCATTTGTAAATGCAACTGTTTAATATGTATATAGAAAAAATGTATACTATAACCTAAAATTTATGAGAAGGAAAATATGAAATTTTACCTCTTCTTCCATTGCCTCAACATCAACAATCCTAGGTCCATTCATCAAGTCTACAAAACTAAATTGTTTCTACATATATACAACAAACAAGTCAACACATATTCATCAATATTGAGTACATGTATATACATTCATTCATAATAAATTTCAAAATATAAACTTGACTTGTATTTAATACATTTTTTTGTTTCAGTGTTCTTGTTGATTTCCTTCCCTTTCCTCCAAACCTTGAGCTATGTAGAGTACCCTAAATAAGAAACAAATATAACATAAGAGGAATCAATAAGAAACATCATGAGTTCAACTCAAATCATAAAATTGATAGGTGTACAAGCTATGATACTGCATAACTCTCAAGGCCACAGTTAATGGCAGAAAGTGTGGCATCATCAATTTGAGAAATTTCAGCCCTTTACAAGCCCTATAAAATAGTAAAGCATATTGCTATAAATATGAGATAATGTTGTAAATGGAAAGAAGGCACAATAACAACAAGAAGATCACAGGAGACAAAGAAGACACAAGAAGGACTTGAAAGACAATATTGGAAGGATAGTTGAAAGATAGGAAAAATTGGGGCTCAAAAAGACTATAAGGTCTAAATTGAAAACAAAGAGATCGATAAGAAAAAGAGTGATGTGAAAGAACTTTTGGCACCTTGTCAAGAAATAAAAGTGGAGATTCATGATCTCCACACTCCTAGAAGACATCCTATGTGAATGGAGGTTCTTCGATTTAGATGGATATATGGAGGTTGAACTCATGAGATTCATTAGATAGAGCTCAGGTATGCTAGGAGCAAGATATGTGGATGAGAATTGGATGGATTTGATGAATTTGGGAGGGTTCAATGATGGTAGGAGATGGAAAGGTATTATTGTACTTTTAAGAAAACCAATTAAGAAACAATATTTCAAAGCCAATGTATTATTGTACTTTGAATAATATTTAAAAAACTTTACCTCGAGTGTTCTTGCTCCTAGCCTCATACCTCTAGTAGAATGAGTACTATGTAGTGTCCTCATATCGCTTGCTGCACCCTGCATTGCATATTATTTGAACATATCAATCTAAAGTTCTCTATAATTTTTTTTAAAAATTTACTTTTATGATATTTAGGTGATTAAATAATATAATGTCAAAACTCATGAGGTTCATTAGATGGGGTTTGGGTAATGCTAGGAGCAAGAGTTGTGGATGGGAATTGGATCAATTTGATGAATGGGAGGGTTTCAATGATGGTAGGAGATGGAAGAAGGTCTATAAGTAGGTTGTTAGTGTCATACCAATTAAGCAAAAATATTTTTAACCCAATGTATTATTGTACTTTTAAGAATATTTGATCAACTTTACCTTAGGTGTTCTTGCTCCTGGCCTCACATCTCTAGCAGAATGAGCACTCTGTGGTATTCTTGTACTAATTGTTGCACCCTGCATTACATATTGTTCACATATGATTCAATCTAGAGTGATATATATTTTTTTTAACTTTAATAATATTTAGGTGATTAAATAATATCATGTCAAAACTCAAACAAACAAACCTGTTTATCTTGTCCACCAAAGACCATCGCCATCAAATCATCTATGAGTGTGAGATCCCCACCTCCATATGAATAACAAGTATACCCACAATATACACTTGGATGAGATGATAATCCATCTTGAGATATCTCCATATCTATCCCATCACACATGTGCTAACAACTAAAACAAAAATGTTAATTAGGCCCCAAAGACTGTAATGATGCATGTGATGACGATGTAGGTGGCACAAGTGAGGATGACACTAGTGGTGTAGGTGACAGAAGCAGAGATGACATTAGTGGTGCAGGTGAGACAAATAGAGATGACATTGGTGGTGCACGTGATAGAAGTGAAGATGACATTGGTGGTGTACATGATGCCGATGGAGCTGTCGTAGGCTATGATGACCAAGGTGCCATAGGTGATGATGATGGAGTTGTCACATGTTGTGATGACCTTGGTGCCATAGGTGATAATGATGGTGGAGCTATCACATTTTTTGATGACCCTAAAGGTACATTTGATGATGGTCGAGGTGCCATAGGTGAAGGATGACCACCTAACTATGAGCCATGCTCAATGATAACATCTATCAATGATGCAACCACATGAAGAGTCTGTAAATCAATAGATTCTTTTACAATTGATGGGAGAACAACACAAGACATGGTTTTTCATGCTATACATCTCCTCTTATGTTATGGTATGACCCTACGAGTCCTAGGTCTATCTTGCGTAGAGCTTGTCTCCCTCTACCCTAGAATTGATAGAAGTCAATGTGATTTGGCTTCTTGCCAAGGATGAAATCACAATATAACTTTCTCAAAAAATATAGAGGCACATCATAATTATTCCATGTTGGTAGGTCAAAACCATAAACCACCTATCCCAAAAATATAATCTCATCCTAGTATGAGCGCACAAATGAATAGGAAAAGTTTTGGTTGTGCGTAATATAGTAGCTCTCTTTGTCTTTATCTTTCACTTGTTGATATGATAACCCATTGGCATAAAATGCATGACACATATCCCTCCAACCCATTTTTTAACCTCCCTAGACTCCTTATTTTCATTTTGGGCCATTTGTTCAAGTGTATTTGCTAGGGTTGAGTGGTGAGAAAGTATAGATGACCACAACCTATTGACCATTTGGGTAATGTTAGCACTATTTTGTGTTAGGCAGTTTATGAAGTCCTCTTATGTAGTAGTTAAATGATATAATTATATGTACATAAGGTTTATAGGAGGTGGTGGTTGTTGAATGGGAACATTGAGTGGAGGGTTTTGTGGTTGTGTCACTACAGGTGGATGGTTTTGTGGTTGTGTGACAATGGGTGGAGTGTTTTGTGGTTGTGTCATGATGGGTGGAGGGTTTGATTGTGTAGGAGGTAGTCTTTTGTCTCTCCCTCATTTTCTTGGATTCCTTGATGCATCTATATTAAACAATTTTAAAAATAATTACAAGACTTATAAATTACAAAACCACATAACAAAATTTGATTTAAAAAAATACATAAACGATGAATAGGATGAAGGCCTACCTCGTTTGTGGGGTGCCATGGATGGAAATGCAATAGAAAATCAATTTTTATGCTAAACCCGATCAAGTTTTGATGTTCTCTTCTGCACTCCACACTGTTGATGCCATTTGAGGATATAAAAATGCCCTTAAATGCAGACAATAGACAAAATATATAGTTTACAAAAATTGATCAATTTTTTTAATTATCTCATTTAATAACCCAATCGGAGTTTACAAAACCCTATCGAGTTTTTTTAAAGTATAATGGCCAGGCTTGGATTCCAAGCCTAGCTGGCATTTCACTTTTAAATAACCCAATTAGATTATTGAATTATTTTTTTGGGTGTCCACTTTTTTGTATACCAACTTGGTTCACTAGCCCACAAAAAAGATAAAATCCAAGTTAGACTAGTTAATTAAATGATTTGTACATATAAGATACAATTTTTTTCAAATTGCATATTGATCAATAATGAAGACAACTTCATTTACCTCTTTTCATGCCTTCCTCCACTACTTAAGAGTCCTCACATATGTCCTCAACAAAGCACACACCTTGTTAAGTCCATCCTAAACATGTTTGTACGATTGTCAGATTGATCTAATACAAGTTTAAACTATAATGTTATTAATGATAACTTAATCAAGAAGATACAAAGCCTTGCAGACCTCCCTCCACCACATTAGGTGTTTCCTATGACAATCAAAAATATGGTTTTTAGAATAATGCTGAAAATCATTTATTTTTAATCTAAGAACATTAATATAAGTAATAGATAAATGATAAATATACATACTATAGGGATCTCATTGCGAATGGAAATGCTCAAGGGTCTACAATGGTGAATCTGGGTATGTGCATCATTAGAGGCCACCCCCAAAAAATAATAATTTAATAACATTTCATTAGTACAAACAACTAAAAAGTACATATCTATCTATATATGCATTTAATGACTTTGAAACATATCATTACCTTTCCCTTGTCAATGGTTAGTGGCACAACCCCCTCACATTGTCCCCCACTAATAGGTGAAAGTTGCAAGAGAAAAAGAAGATGAGAAATCATGTAAAATATGGTATCACACAAGAAATTATTGAGTAAGCAAATAATGCATACCATAGAGGTCTCAAGGCCAAATGAAATAGTCGAAAGTGTGATAGCATCCAAATCTCTCATCTCCTCCTCTATCATCAGCTAGACATAAATGAATCACAAAATGCACATAAGTATGAAGTTATAATTTTTAAAAAATATAAATATTGATTTTAAATTAAAAATTCTATCATGAAACAAATTTATAGACTTACCATAACAAAAGGAGTCCATGTCTCTACCCACCTCTCATTGTCTCTCATAGGAGTTTGGTTGTCTTTGCAGTCATGTTTGTTGTGTCATCATCCCCAACCTCAAACTGAAGCTTAGAACTAGTAATGGGACCTAGACAAAGACTCTTGCACATGCACAAGTACATGACACACAAACATGTGAGGAACTACCAGATGTACTAGCACCAACATCATTGACACGAGGAGACATAATGACCTAGCCTAGGTGACTAGTAGACTACTTAAATGATGAATGTCTCTAATAGGTGACACACTAGCCTTAGCGATGACATCAAGATGTTGGACTGGAGGAGGGGTAGGGATATCAGAGGGGACAAATGTGTTGACTTTCTTATGCTTCACCCTGGGTCTATCTTGTGGAGCTCCACCTCCTATGCCCATATTCGATGTCATGCTCCAATAATTAACTTTAAGCTTTTTGACAAACTCAACATATAAATTTTGCAAGAAATATATGGGCATCTCCAAATTATTGTGTGGTGGTTTGTCAAAAACCATCCACCAACGATCCCAAAAATGAGTTCTAATGGCCTCATTAGTGCACCATTTGATTGGCAATTTTGGTTCTCTAGGGTCAACTATTTTACCATTTTTCGGGTAAAAAAATAGGTCGGTTAATTCTTTTTTACTAATATTAAGGGCCACAACTCCATCATAATCCAAACCATCATCAAACTAGTAGTGGATCTCATCATGCCAACGAAGAGTAGGATCATGCTGGTAGGTAAGCGTCTCAATATTAGCCACAATAGTATTTAAAGTGGCTAGTAGAAGAGATAAAGTATGGAAAGTGTTATATGTTTGTTGCACAACCCTCAATTGATTTTGATTTTCTTCAATTAGGTCTTGAATTTAGGGAGGGTTTTAAGGGGCTAGTGGTGGTTCTAGAATTTTTTGAGCATCGTCATTTTGTGGGGGATTGTTTGGAGGCTAGTTAAGGTCTACCATGCCTATTTATATTGAAAATCAACGTATAATTACAATTTGAATGAAAAATTTATAAATCAAACTAAAAAACTTCCATTTTCATTACAAAAACATAAATTAAAAAAAAACAAAATCGAATCAATTAAAAATAATAATAATTGAACAAACTTGTCTTTGGATGCAATGTGCAGTGAGAAAATGGAAAGAAATTTTTAAAAAAATCTATGGGTCAGTTTCAGGTATCCGATATATTGAATACTTGATATATCAGATACTTGATATGTCTTCTAGTAGATTTATTTTGTTTGGTATTAGAATTGGGGGAAAAATTTATAGTGGATTTCAAATCACTTTTGGACGTTTTTGGACTAGTTTTTTTTCCCACATCGCTAGCTTTTGGTCCACCATGATCCTACACATACCCTACAAATTCATTGTTGTGGAGGACAACTTCTATTTTGGGAAAGTGATAATTTAAGAAGCCAAGCAAATAAAATAAACTATACTAGATCTGTATTCACATATTTCTAGGTAGAAGATCAACTTCAACGAGTCCAAGGTTTATGTCTTTAATAAAAAGGTGGTAGTTAGAAGAAAGATTGTTCATATCTTAGGCTTTTAATGTGCAAAGATGCCTTGTACTTATTTGGGAATCCCTTTCTTCATGGGTGCAAATAAGTCAACATGTTGGTGAAATGCTATAGATAGATTGAAAGCTCAAATTTCCGAATGGAAAACTAGATGGCTTTTATTCTAAGGTCACAATTTGTTGATAAAAAATAGTGTTAGCTACCTTCCACAACTATTTTCTTGAAATTTCTAAATCCCCAACAAGAATAGTGAAACATATTGAAAATATTATTGGGAGTTGATTATGGAAATATAACATGAATGATGCTAAGAAAATGCCATTGAACTCTTTACAAGATTTGGCTACTAGTAAAATGTCTAGAGGAGTTGGGATGCATGATATAGTTAAACGAAATTCAACATTTGGAGAATAGTTAGTTTGGCAATTGTATTCTAAAGCTAATACCAACTAGTACAAAGTTATGCAAGAAAGTATTTAGACTCTTCAAATCCCACTAGAATATCTACAATAGAAAACCCCCTCTCAATAATCAATATTATGGAATTTCATTGCAGCCTTGAAATATATAATGACATTATATATTTTTTGGGAGGTGCATAATGGAGAAGAGATGAAATTCTAAACCAACTCTTGGAATGGCTTGCCTTCTCTATTATAGTTCCTTTAATCATAGTCATCCATTCCAGTAATATCGCAAGATTGGGTGAAAATCTAATTGAATATGTAGATTATGTAAAAATCATAACAAGTAAAGAAAATTGGAAAGATGTCTCTAACTTGAATATTTCCATAGAACAAAAAAAAATTCTCGGCTCAAATTTTACTTGAGAGAGTGATGTTTATCAACCAAGAAAGAGATAAAGTCATTTGGGCTCCTTCGAGGACAAGGGGGTATTTGGTTAGACTAGGATAGCAAGAAATTTGAAAAATGAATTATCAGGAACAATCACATAGAACATTTTATTTTAGTTGGAGGGCATAAATCATTTATTTCTTCCATTTTCAATTCTCATTTGTCTAGAAATGTTGGCACTGGGTAACCTTTATTTCAAAATTTGTCTCAACATTCATTTCTAATATTTTCAAAATGCTTCATTCTTTACATAAGCTTCAAATTGGTGCAGAGAAAGTTGTCGATGGATTTGTTTTTTTTTGCAAGATAATAGTTACTCACAGCAATCCAAAATTATGATTTGTGGATGGGTTATAGGACCATATTGGGGGTCTTTTCTCCTACTATTTCCATCTCAAAAGTTGTGTTTATGTTTCAATCTATAATGATGCTAAAGACACCTTGGAGACACAAGATTTATGTTTTTTTGCAGGTGGTCATTGATAGGCATTTTCTTGCCATGTAAATACAGTTAGAACAAGGGTTTCAACCATCCTCACTTTGCAAGTGACCATAAATATGATGATCATCAAACTACAAGCCTTATTGTTCACTTGGGTCATGCTCAAAGGACACAAATTCATTTTGTTACTCCGGGATAATCAAAGTTCTTTCCACCTTCATATGATTGTTGCTCATCCAAGACGATCAAATACACAATCTCATGACATGAAGGAGGATGTGCAGGATGCAAATGATGTAAGTAGGATAATGAATGTGGTTGTCTTTTTTTTTTCTAAAATCATACATATAAACCTAGGTAAGTTCAATCCCATTTGAAGTAAAAATGGGTTTACTTATGATTGGTAAAGAGCTAAATGTCAAACATTTTGCTTTGTGTTTTTTAAATATATATGTTTGTGCATCTTTATATGTGTGTGTGTATACATGTAGAGGTTGAATGTGAAATAATGTGAGTTTGATATAGTTCTTGTAGTCAAGATGTCCTTTTCTTAGTTCATAATTTCTTGTGCTTGCCGAGTACAGTTTCCAAGTAAAGATATAGTATTCATATGTTGTTAAGATTGATACACATACTTAATAAGTGTGTATGATAGAAAAGTTTATGTGTGTGCAAGCCTTATACCTTCTTTGAAAATGGTCAAAATCTATTTTCCATAAGAAAGAGACACTAAAAATTGTCAAAACATATGCAACCAACTTTTATACTAATTTGTTTTTTAATTAAATAACTAATTTTAAACCAATTTTAATCTTTTAAGTAACTGTCAAAAACATTTTTTCCTCGTTTTCTCATAATTAAATAATTTTGATTTCCCTTAAAGACTAATAATTCTTTTTCCTCCACTTTCTTTTAATTAAATGTTTTTTTAAATTATTTTATTTTCTAAAAAAATCTCTTATAATTTAATGAATTCTTTAATTTACTTAACGGTTCATATTTCTAAACATATCTTTTATAGATATAAATTAAATTTTTATTTATTTATTCAAGTCTCCTACACACAATTAGCTATTTTGTAATTGGCTAATGTTAATTATCTTCACTTCCACCTATCAACTATCACCTATTTTGAGTTTAGCTAACCAATCAATTGTGTCCATTTCTATTCGGTAATCAACTATCTCCCAATTGTAGCTCAATCAATTCCTCTCATCAAATCACATCCATTAACCTTCACTAATTCTAACCATATCACTATTGTTGATTGATATTGAACAATTCCTAAAATGATTGTTCAATCATCAATCATTTCTAATAATAAATTTTGAGCTTTAGTGAAATATCTTCATCACAATAATGCTACAATATAATTATGAAAGAAACAAACTACCGATATATGCAAGTGTTAAGAAGAGAAATGGAGGTAAAGAAGATACATGCTTGAAAGTGATTGATTGTTCTTGATTTCATTCATACAGACTAATTGTTTTGGGATTTTAAAAACTATATTGAATCTTTCGGTAGTAGATCCCTTTGATGAATTGAAACTATCTTAATTAGTGATCTTATACATTCACATGCCTCAATCTAATGCATATGCCCACATAGATTATCTATCTATTATACATGTTGGAAACATGTATTGCACAAATATAATAGTAAATCAAATAGATGGCAAGAGTCAAACATGGGTGTACCTTATATTTTTCAGAGAAAAACTACATGAGCTTGGACCACATCAACAACTTTGAGGGTGTCAAAGCATATATCGTTAACATATCTTGGCCTTTTCTATTAATGCACATCACATGATACATTAATTGGTTATTTATATATTTATATCAATTTCACATGAGATAATTTCATGATGATATAATTGATCAATTTTTTGTCATTTTTATAATGTTTTAATAGTACTTATATGGTCGCATTTTCTAGACATTATGACCTATCTTGTACTCTTGCATGTGTCATGTAGCATCTAACCATACTATATTCATCCATATATGGTATTGTCAAGATCACATCCTCAACTAATATTCTTTATCATTTTTAGATGTTATTTTCATAGTACATACATTTGATCCCAATTTTTTTTTATGTTTTCTAGAAATCGTGACTTATCTTTCTCCTATTTGATGGCATTTAATATATGACCATCTTAGTTTCATCCATATGATACTTGCAATATTGCAATGTAAACTAATATCCCTTATCATTTATACATGATATTTTCAAAGTACCTACATATGGTCATATTTTCAATGTTTAGTAATATATATTACCCTTTCTCAATGGCATTCAAGACATAAACAATATTAAATCTCTTTCCTACACATAAAACCCATACTAAATCCCTCCTCTCCTATTCCACCAAGGTGAGGAAAAATACACCAAAGTAACTTATAATATCATTTCAATGTATATCATTTTTAGATGGTATTTTTATGGTACTTGCATGTGATCATATTTTTATATTTTTACTTGGACATTGTGACTCATCTTACTCCTATTTAATGAACATTTAACATATGACCATTCAGTTTTCCTCCACATATGATTATTTCAAGATCGCATTCTAAAGTAATACCCTATACCACTTATAGATGACATTTTTACACTACTTACTAATGATCACATTTTCGGTATAGTATATATCTTACCACAATGACATTTGACACATAAATCATACTAAATCCCATTTCTATACACAAAACCCACACTATATCCCTTCATCCCCTTTTTACGCTGGAGTATAGACATGCATATACTAGAAAAGAACTTATATCATTTTTATATGACATGTTCATAATAGACATATACGTTCATATTCTATATATTTTCCAATCATTTGACTCACTCATGTCTAATATATTGATGGTACTTAACATGTGTCCATATTATTTTCCTCCAAATATCATACTTCCAATATTACATTCTAAAGGTAAGACCATTATCATTTGTAGATGACATTTGCTCATTACTTGCATATAATCAAATGCTGATAGGCATTCTACAATAGCAGAATGGGGGAGTGGGATGGTGTGAGCGTGTTAATGTTAACTTTTATTCTTCTAGATTAAATTTGAGAACCATCTGCATGTCAAAAGTTTAAATCTTATTATAAATAGAATATACTTTTAAAAGTAATTCAATAAATAGCACATAAAATATCTGTTTAAAATAATATTTATAGATATATAAATCATCCATTTTTAAAGAAATTACAATAAAAATGTTTACAATAGTAAAAAAACTAAATAAATAGAAATAAAGTAAATATAAATAATTATAGATGTAGTAAATTAAATTATAATTATTTTATAATAGATATCTAACAACATTTCTTTAAATAGATTTATTTAAAATATTCAATACCATTTATACACATAAAACCCACAACAAATCTCTTCATCCTTAAGGATAGGGAAAAGTGCAGGAGAGGAACTTATGCAAAGTCTTGGTTTGACTTGGTTGTTTATGGTTGACAAACGAAATAGATGGTAGGTAAATATGGGCTAATGCACGTTCAAGAATAGATGGTGGAAATCCAAATTATTGTGGTCTCAATCCACCAACCTAATCACATGGACAGGACTAAGCTATCAAAGTTTCTCTTTGTCACCTAAATACCATAATTTACATGTGGAATCCCAATGCACACCTATATCAGTGCTATTCTTGCTGAACTCAACCACACATTGCTGAGACAGTCCATGGCAGAGGTGGGTATATATAAAAGTTTTTCTCAGGAAGAAGAAGAGTGGGATGACATATTCAACAATCCTCTGGACATTTGTAGTCCTGACACTGCACAACTTGACATGGATTTGGGTTCCAATGAATGGTCATTCAATGACCATCATACACACCAATTCATTGTTCCTTCCCCGCCCGTCACAGCAAACTTGCATGCAATTGAAGAATACTTAATGGATTCCCACCTCCACAATAGTAATAATCATAATGTGGGAATGGAAGTAGGTGATCAGAATCAGCTTGAGCTTGATGATGATATCTTGGGTTCTATTGATATGCCTCAAGACTTGGACATGGTGGACTGTTTTACCGATCTGGTTCCTCAAGAACTCATGGTTCTGAATGATGATTCCGCACAAAGTGATAGCATCACAAATACCAATATCAGTAGCAGTAGATCAATTGAAACTACTGTTAAAGAACCCAGCTCTGTTGATCATGGTGGCTTGCAAGAAGGTATGTTCTTTGTACATTTCATTTACAGCCTATCAACATTTGAACCTTTTGGACTGGTGAGTTTCAATGAAATTCTAATCTTAATGTGATAAACAAGTCTTTTGGAATCTGGATTCCTATGTTTCAATGTTTTTTCGATGATAGATTATATAGATTATTGAGTGTGATTCGAAACATTAATCAAATAAACTTGAAGTATAACCCTTATGCCAAACACATTTTCTGTCATTCTAACTGAGTATATTGATATGCTGAATTCAAGGAATCCATTGTTGACATGATGTTTTGTGTGAATATATTTTATAAATACTGTCTAGTGCTTAGTAATGGCAGCTAGAGCTTACTTGCTAACCATGGCATTGTAGGATTTTGTTGACAGTGCAAAAATAAGTTTGAAATAACAGAATAAGCAAAATGTTTGAGTTTCTTTTATTCTCTTAGCACTGTGATAAGTCTTATAGATGATTGGATTCATGTTAATAACTTGCCTTTTTTTTTCTCCGGATGAAATTTAATGTTTGCAGAGTAGAGATAATAATCTTTACAATCTGCTTATGATTCCATTAAAACAGAAAAGAAAAGTCCATCCATGTTTAATATATTAACACTTTGTGTCTATCCTGTTATGCTTATTTCTAGGGTGGCAGTCTATCACATCCATTTCAAAAGGCGCTCAGTTATATCCATTTCTACTGTAATTTGAGAGAGTTGAATCTGATATCACATGAAAGTCTGTTGTTATATTATAACTTAAAGTATTTAGTAAATTTCCAAATTACGCATCCTCATTTGAATATTAAATGAACGTTTAATGAAAGTCTGCTGTTATATCAGAACTCTGAGACCTAGGTTTCATTCCAATTTTTAAAAAATGATGGTTATAATGTGACTTTTAGTTGATGATCTCAGAAAATTTCACATGCCTTAAACATAATCCAAATACAATCTTTTCATCATTAGTCTTTCTCCTATGTTCTCTACTGGATTTTATTTTTTCTAAATCTCGCTTATCTGTTTAAGCTGAATTTTTTTTAATACTTGGTTCAAACTCCATCAGTTTGATTTCTCAAGGGCTAAGAAACTGATTACAAAATGTTGGAACGAGACAAAGTGCAGGAAAAAATCTTCACATGTATCCATTAGGTTTTATATCTATACTTTCAAGCAAGAGGTGAAATCTGTTACAGAAGAATTTCACCGCTTACAAGAAATTAAATGCACCTTCATATTGTTTTTAGATTATGTTTAGATTGTATTTAGTAATTTAATCAAAGTAGATTATAAATTATGAAGTGTGATTCCAAATGTTATTAAAAAACTTATAGGCAATCTTTAATACAGAAAAAAAAAAACTTATATTATGTAAGTTTTGATCAGCCGAACTTTTACAAACATGATAATGAATATATTAAAGAAAATATGCTTCCCAACTGAATGCCGATCAAATATAACTCCTATTCACACATTTACCTGTAGATACATTATCCGATCCTTCCACTGTTCCATGGAATCCTATGTTTTATAGGAGAAAAGGATCACCCCGGTGAAATCGGTGTTGGCAACTTCGAGAAGTAACTAGAAGACTTTGCTGAATTAGGGTTGACTGTCTTCTGTTTGGGAGAGGTGGGGTGTTTGAAGAAAACTTCATTGTTTTTGGTCTTTTTTTTTTTGATATTGGCACCATTTTTACAGAGAACCAATATCGCTCTAACATACAATAATTACAGTACCTATTTATTATATGTCAACTTCCACGCACACATGCGAAGACTAAAGCAACAAGAATACAGCCTCAAAAAAAGCTTAAAATGTTTTAATTAAGAAACTATGATAAAGAGCTAATAGGTAAATTGTAAACATTGTTCAAATAGACTTTCTGTAAATCACTAAAGAATTAGACAATTAACAATAAAAACTTCAAGAATGATTGTAGGTCTATGCTTAGTCTGTTAAGTATTTCATGAAATTGTTTGAAAAGTTAAAATTGTTCTTTAATCAATCTATCAATCAAAATTTTAAACATGATACATTCAAAATCAATAAAACCATCTACTATTCTCATTCTTATGTATAGTTGATGGCTGAATCTAGTTTAAGTTTGTGAAGAATTGTAATCTTGTGCCCATGATTTTGGTGAGCAGGAGGAGAGGTGAAGGAGGAGGAGTACAAGGGCCTAAGGCTCCTACACCTACTAACAGCATGCGCTGAGGCCATATCCCAAGACTCCCAAGACCTTGCAGAAATAATCCTACACAAGCTAAGCAAGCTGGTATCCCCCACGGGCTCCACAATGGAGAGAGTATCCTACTATCTCTTCCACACCCTCCTCTCCAAACTCCAAAAGGAGAAGGACCCCATTCCCATTCTCAGCCCCCCACCTCCCACCAAAACACACCACTTTCTCGGCGCCCTCAAGCTGCTGCACCAAGCATACCCATACATCAGAGTAGCCCACTTCACAGCAAATCAGTGCATTCTAGAATCCCTAGCCTCCCATGTGACCGACTGCCCAAACCTCCACATAATCGACTTCGACATAATGGAAGGAATCCAGTGGCCGCCGCTCATGGAGGCCCTGAAGGACACGGTGGGTCACGTGAAGATCACAGCAATCAGGTGGGAAAACGAAAGCGAAAACGAAAACGAAGAGAAGTCATTGCTCTGTGCAACAAAACGGACGGGGCAAAGACTGGCAGAGTACGCAAAATCTGTGGGCATTTCGTTCTCGTTCGAAGAAAAGGGGATGCATGAGTTGAAGTGGATTTCTGCAAGTGGCGGCATTGTGGCGGCGAATTGCATGTGGGGCCTGCCGCACATGATCGTCAGAGAGAAGTTCCATGTCTGGGAATTTGTCGAAAGAGTGAGGCAATTGCAATTGAATGTTGATGTCCTCACTGTCGCCATGGGACCCCCGGGACTCGAACCTGCGTCTCCCGGCGACTTCATGGGCTGCTTTTCTAGTTGTTTGAAGAATTTGTGCGCGGTTTTTGATTCCCTGGAGGCAGGACTGCCAGATCATGGGCTTGCCAGGGCAATTGTGGAAAGGATCTTTTTTGGGCCCAACATGTGCAGCATTTTGTTGGGTCATCAGTTTGAGGAATGCAATCAAGATCTCGTTTTGCCCAGTGTGGGTGAGATTCCGGTGAAGTGTGGGTTTGTGGAGGGTGTGATGAGCAAGGAGAGTGTTGTGCATGCGGAGTATGTTGTGGGTTGTTGTAGCGAGGGAGGGGGATTTTATGGGGTGGAGGTTGTGGGTGATCATCAGCTGCTTCTCAAATGGGGATCCACTCCATTGTTGTGGGTTTCTACTTGGGACTTGCCTTGAGTTGGACTGCTTCTTTCCTATGTATGCATCACTCTTGGTGTCTCCTTGTTGAATCATCTTTGCACTAAGTTTCTTCTTTTTACTTAAGAGCTAGTCTATGGGGGTATTTGTCATTTATGGCCCCTTTTAAAAATGATAAAAAATGAAATCAAGAAAATAATACAGTTATTTTCATTATAATATCTTTGTTTAAGGAAGTATTTTTTAGTGGAACGATCATGTATATGTCGGGACGGCTTAAACATCACATTAAGGTTTGATTCCTGTGTGATGTTTAAGGATAGTCGTATATGCCTTGAGCAAATTTTTAGAGTAAAACCAAATAAGTGTATGCTTTATGTTCCAAGTCTTCATTTTTGTAAATATCTATAAACAATTTTATAAAATAACGAGAGAAAGAGAGAGAGAGATCTCGTGTCATCTCATATTTTTCATTTTCTTCTAAATATACCTAAGATATGAAAAATTAGTCAAATTCATATTGCTCTACCTAACTCTTTTGACATGCTTCCCTATTGTCACTATTTTTCTTCCATCTCAAATATAAGTGAATGATTGTGATGTTCAACTATCCAAAATAACCATCTTACTTATTAGATTTATAATTATAAAGTTTATTTGTTACTTTAAAATTTAGTTCTAAAATTTTGAGGAAAAAATTATAAGTGTTTTTATTTAGTATATTGTCTGTTATTTATTTTTTATTTTGTTTGTGTAGGTGCTAAGATGTTTTTAATACAATTATAAAATAATTATAAAAATATAGTTTTAAGAAATAGAATAAAATAAGATGTTCATGTTTGTTAAAATGTTGAAAAATCTTAATTTTAGATATATAAAACAATTGGTTTATGAATCTAGGAATGTCAATAGATCTATCAAACTTTATATAGAAAACAACCAAACAAAAATGTAAGTTCCATTTTTGGGATACCTATAAATTATGTTTATGATTGAATTCTAAGATAATATGAATCAATGAAATATAAAAAGTGAATTGGTTTAAGTTTTTAAAAATGAATAATTATCTGGATTATTTTATATAAAAATAAAAAGAAGAATTTTGATTGATATTTTTTTAAGGGTGGAGCTAATATGATGTTACAAAAAATTTGCAAATACTTGTACATCAAAATGTCACATTCTTTGGGATATTGATTTTTGTCTAATATTTTTATCATTTAAAAAATAAGTTATGCACAAAGAAAAGGAAAAAAAGGTCTTTAATTTATTAATTTTAAAAACAAAAACAATCTTAGGTTAATTTTTATAACTCATTTATAGTAAATTTTAAAAATCTAAAACAAAACCAATCAAAAAATATATTTTTAGATCTTATATTGTTGAAGTATGAAGAGCAATACAAGGGCGTGAATTAGTTTTCTAACATTCAATTTAAAAAATAATTATTTTAAAATCATAAATGAATATTCAAATTAGTACACACACACACACACACACATGTATGTGTGTGTGTGTGTGTGTGTGTGTGTGTGTGTGTGTGTGTGTGTGTGTGTGTGTGTGTATGTGTATATGCATTTCTCTCTCTGTATATGTATGTATGTATACATATACATATCTCTTCAAAAGAAATGAATTACATAAATGAAAATGTTATGATAGCACAAATCTCATAAAAGAATCATAACCCAATGTTTTTTATGAGTGGAAATCTCTTAGAGGGATATGACATACACTCGTAAAATGTCTCACTAGAAAAAACCTCACTAACTACATAAAATGTCTCACTGAAAAATAAGAGTGTCTCATTGGTAAACCAACACTACAATTCTGAAATCAAATAGAGAAAGTATCATCTTTGTTTAAATATGTATCAATTCTTGAGTATCTTACTACCCTTGAGATACAAGAAATCATATGATCACAATGTATACAACACAACTTATGCCCACATTAATACACCAAATGCACACAACATTATACAATCTTCAATGAAAAATGATATATTTAACTTTTACACTATAAGTCACAGAACCAAGTATTTCATCTATATAAACCCCATGTCTCATCAATCAAAGATGATTCAATCAAAACCCCTTGTTCAAAATTCAACTTATAAAAATAATATTTTTTCTCTACAAGTTGTGATAGCATATATAATGAAATATTTCACAAATTCTTTCATTTCTTTTCCAAAAAAATACATCCCCAACCAATTTGAAATTTTAGAATTGTAACTAATAAAATGGATTATTCAACCAATCTTTCACAAGTATCATGTAGCTCATTAAAGACAAATAACTCCAAGTTTAATTACAAATTAAGGTTTGAGAGTGATAGAAACAAGAGCTTTGTGGAAGTAAGAGTCCTTGTCAAATTAATTTTTGAAGTAATTATTTGTTTCAGTATTTGTAGTAATTATTCATTTCAGCATTTGTATTTGTAATTTTTTACTAATGATTTAGAATTTAGAATTAAAAAGATTTTGTTTTTCAATTAATTAATTATTAAGGTCTAATATACATCTTAATTGCTGAAAAGATGGTATCTTGATAAACATATTTAGTGAGGCTTGAATCATTTGAAAATAATTCATTTTTAAGTTTTATCTACAAATTTGGCTTGCAAAAACATAAGAGTGCTAAAAGTTTGGAAAAGTAATTAATAGAATAAAAATGTGAAATGTACTTGAAAAAAATTCCTACCACTTTCTATGCTTCCACATCTTGCATACTTGAAAAGTTGCAACTACAACTTTAGACAAAATTGCCCTATTCTTTATGCTTTGATGGACATCCATACTTTGTTGCCAAACTCAAAAATTTGGAACATAGGGGAATTAGAAAAGGTCATAAAATCTAGCTTTACACTTCCAATTGCATTGTCCTAAAATTTTGAGTAATTTGCAATCATGGAACTCCATGAAACATCGTATCTTAGGCATTTTGTCAAATAGTTTGCATGCCTTGCTTATTATTCCACATTTTGCATATTCTATAATCAAGGGCATACAATGAGACCACATATTCTTGGGGCATTCTATCAAACAATTTATATGCAATAATTATTTATTTTATTATTTCATAATATGATATTCTATATATCATCCAATCATACTAGCAATAGCTATAATAAAACAAAAGCTTTCTGTTAAGGAGTTCCCAAACAAAGATTATTCAAACAATCATGAGGAGGGGATATAATTTCACTTATTCCTTAAATGAATCAATTTAACTTATACTTGATTGCAATTGTAGTCAATGGTTGATCATCACAAACTTCACAAGGTGATGCTCCCTTGGCTTGACACTTTCTAAAGCTAGCCAAGAGCCTCCTCAATGACAACCTCAAAACTTCCTTTGTCTTCATTTTGCTTAACATAAGTGAGTAGAATAATTAGAATCAATACTTGGAGAGCAATGGATGTAAACCATTAAGATATAGTTTTAATGTCAACCATCTAAGAAAACTAAACAATATGATTTACTAATTGCCAAGTTGTAGGGCATCGGGAAATGCAGACCAAAAAACATGACATCAAATTAGAACAAGAGATAAAGGAAGATTAAAATAGATTGTGCTGATAGATATTATAGACACATATGGATCCAAAAATCCAAAAGCATATAACTGAAATAAGACCAATACATTGAAAAATGCTCCATACATCAAACAATCCATAATGGGGATGAAGAAAATGCTAAGCATGTGTAGTGTATAGTAGGCATAGGGAAAAAGAAGTTAATAGGGGTGATTCAAGGAATATAGACAAGAAAAATTGAAGTAGTATGAATACCAATTAAATCTCAATCAATCTTATGTATCGTACAAGCAAAATATATTTGTGTAGAGAAGGAAACTAATAGGTATAAGGAAGATAGAATAGTTAATAGCATTAGCCAAAGACTGCTCAAAAAAATATGCATACATCAATAGGCATCCATCCTAGATGGTTATAAATTACAATATTTTGATTTAGAATCCACATTAGATAATAGGAAGCAAACTCACAAACAAAGCAAGGAAAGAATCACATTCTAACATTTTGTATTATATATAACATTGACCTTGCACTGACATATCACACTTAACATAGAAAATAATATGTACCATTTACCTAACATTCAAATCTCTACAAAATTATAATCATTATAGAAGAAGCCATCAACACATAGATTCTAGTGAGTGCTGGAAAGAATTTACCACCAACATTTAATACACACAACCATAACAACATCCAATCAACATAGTGTCAAGGAAACTATATCAGAATAAATTTTTAATAGTACAATTCCTACATTATATTCAAATGGAAGATAACTCAAGATATACATTAAGGACATTGACTATAAATATTTTCCCATCCATAAATACCTTTGGCGGTAAATAAAAGTGTGGTGTGCAAGCTATAGATAGAGAGATCCCTTTGCAATTTAATTCATATGATCTTAAATAGATCTTTTAAATAATTATGGTGCTAGGGGAAATACATATCAATATATTTAAGAATGTATCCAATTACCTAATCAAAGATTCTATTCAGTTTCTGGTACTGGAATTTGGAGAAATTAGTTCCATAGTTCATAAGACCAAACTAGGGACATTACAGTTATAGATTATCAAAAAGCAAGCATGGTTCCATAATTAAGAATCTAGCTTGGTATTTACAACATCAAAGAGAGAAGATGAACAAAGTTGTCAAGAAATTAAAAAAATGAGCCCTCAACTTTAGCATTTCAAATGCAAAAACCCAAATTGAGGTTAAAACTTTGAAAGAGCATGTATGTTTTACAGAAATCTTCTATATAAAGTGAGCCATGTTTTAAAAGGTATTGGATAAAAATCTTAATGACATTTACTTTAAAGTGGATTTTGTGGAAATGTTATGTCAAAAGAAAAATTTAATGTTATTAGATTATTTTTATTCAAATGTATACCCTCAATATCATTTGCAATGAAACCTACTATTTTCAAGGAATTGAATTCACATGAGTTAACATCTGTGGTTTACAAAATAGATGAATATTAAAAATAATCAATATAAAATTATCAAAAATAGAAATTCATCAAATTTTTACTCGTCTTCCAATTAGGCATGTGCCTATGTATTTGAGCCCAACACAAAGTAGAGTCTGAATATATGTAAGAAAAAAGAAGAAACCTCTAGGAAAAATTTAAATGAGGACTTCAAGAATGGAATTTCTCATCTCTGTAAAAAAGTGTCAAGGTTTTTGACAAAAAACATTTTGTATTGATGTTACAATAGAAAGGTCTTACCACTAAATGAGTAAGATATCTGCAAGAGTAGCCATCAAAATGCATAGATTTTACAACAGCTAATAGACGATAAAATATAAATAACTAAGAATGGGTGGTTTTTTCTATGTCAAATCTCCGAGGTAGGAATAAACTTTGAAGAGATCAATGTAATCCTCAACATCTTGAGGAATGGAACTGTAAAAGAAATGTCGGTTAAACAAAATCATATCATGTCATTTAGATGCCTCTACAATATTACAACTAACCTCATATATGGAGATAAGCTATTAAATTTACTTAGTTCCTTTTCTAATTAGTCTTTGTATTAGTCATCACACTCAAGAAGAACTGCTAAGTCATCCAAACCACATTCAACTTGTGTACAATACAACTATTGTTTTGGATGTTGTATTTCAAAGCCAATTTAAATATTGCTTCTCCTAGGAATTTAACTCGAGCTTCCCATATTTTTACATCTTAACTTTGTTCAACACCAATAATTATTTCCTATTTACAAATTTACCTAAAAAAATTGGATTCCCTATAATTCAAGAATCTCTCTCATCATAAATCTTTCAGTTAAATCATTATACACATTTTTTTGAAAAATGCAATATAGAAACAAATGGGAAACAAACTCACAAACAAAAAAATTGAAATAAATCCCTAACTTGTTTGCTTTATATTTGCACTGAACCCCACTCTGATTTGTGCTGTAATCATCATTCACATCAGCTCTAATTTGGCCCCAATGAGTCTTCCCCAAGAGATGCCCTTTGTGCAAATTGTAACATAGATCTTCAAATTTCAGCAGCAACACATCAATGGCACAATTTTGTTAGAGCTCCTCTCTATAACTCTAGAAGTAGACAACTCCATCTTTTTCTCTTGTTGCATAGAAGCACTACAATTACCGTTAATGAAGCGGGAGGAGTGAAAGTAGCAATAGCTCTATCAATTGAGTCATGGTAAAGCTGAGATTTTTCCATCATTTTCTAAAAGTTTACACTACATGCCTACAATGCAAATACAATGTTTCAAACTTGGGTTATTTGTTTTTCACCCAAGATGATTGAATGACTCTATAAGAAGCTATGATTTTTTGTTTTATTTTGATGAGATAAATCTAAGAACTTCCACCTGTCCTATATGTGTGCCAAATGTGGAAGCTTAAATGATCCACATGAAATGTTTTCTCAATGCCACATGAGTCTACATGCAAATTTGAGGAATTTCTTGTCTGAAAAAGGAAAATGCCACTAGTTAAAATAGTTCCCACCAACCAAAAAATAGAAATAACATTATAAAAGTTTATTTAATATAAATAGACAAACAAAACCATAGGTTAGGTGTTCCTCATATACAACTTTTAAGATAGATTAATTAGAAAGAAGCACATGAAAACTATAGTCTCCTACCTTAAGGGTAGGGACTAATAAATAAAAGGTCAAGTGAGAAGGAGGTTACCATGTCTTATAACTACTACAATATATTCCTTGACTATAAAAATGTCCATCTTCTATTATTGACTTTCCAAGAACTCTCCATGTCATAACAAACCACCATGGATTGATAATTACCAAATTAGGAAAAAAACCTTAAATCACAATGTCTTTTGGTGCCTTTCAATTGTATAATGTCAATAATAAATATTTAGCAATTGTAATGCCTTTGTAAAAAAAAATTTTGACGAACTTTAATACATCTTCTTAGATTCTTTTTGATGCCATTGATATGAAACGTGTTGTCAAGTAACAATAATGTCTTTTGAAATTCATAATGTATTTTATGATTTATGCCCAAAGCCTTAATGATGTCGATAATGAAACGAAATAATAACCTTTTGAATAATAATTAGATGATGAACTAATACCACATATATCATCAAAGGAATATACATGCGATGACATAAATTGATACTCAGATCAAAATGGAAATTAACATTAATATATCACTAGTCACTTAAACATATTGTGATTACTATAAGTTTATACCATATGATCATCATATTGTCTTATGACACGTCTTCTACAAGTAGGTCAATAGTTAATTAACTATCCTTATGTGACAGGGGTTATTGACAAATTGTCTATTGTGTATAAATAAGACATTGATAGCTTATTAATGAAATGTTGATAAGCTATCAATCCCTCATAAATGAAAAGATGTATAATATTTTAATGCCTTAAGAACAACAAGAATGTTTAACAAGCCACATGACAAAATATGCAAACTATTTTATGACAACCATTTGGTATACCTACCCATATAAATATACAATATGCTAAATGTATCAATGTGTCATAGGGTAAGTGTACCTAGATGGTGAAGAAAAAGGAGAGTATAAGTGGCACCTTTTTTTTGCAATCAGGTAAACCTAAGCTTCGAAGAGAAATTTAAGGGTTATGCACTCAAAATGAGAAGATATGTAAAACATAAAAAGTATGGTACTCTAAATCTACTTTCTAGCTAATAAAGTTTAAAAAAATAAAAATGGATAAGATTAAGAGGGTCAAACCCTACATGTATGAAAAATTATTTCCTAAATTTTATAGAAAAATATAATATAGTTGTTTATGTGAGTTGCATACAAGATATATTTAGCATTTAGTATTTTGCTAGGGCCTTTAGTAGTGTAATAGGTAAGAGTTAGATCTATAAATTGTGTATTAATTTGTGATTTTAGAATGAGTAGTTGTTTTATGATTTTTGAAGTGATGAAATCCTAAAATTCTAGTGCATATTCATGCATTGGGCATAACTTGCATCAAAAGAATTGAAAATGAAAACTTTTTTTTGAAGTATATAGAATCAATATAGAACAATAAATTGTAATTTATTTTTAATTTCATTAAGTCAATAATAAGTTAATAAAAAAAGAGTAGAAATATGTCTGTGAGGATTGTCAAAAGACTTTTAAAGAAAATTAAAATTGACTAGATGCTAATGTTACTTAGAAAGTTAAGAAGATGTGTGAAATTATAGTGTTAATTTAGAGATATCCACTTCACTAAGTCATAAACCTGATCAAGTTTCTAAGATTTAAATAACCCGACCGGGTTATGATAAAAAAAAAGTATGTTTTTAATTCTTCATAACTTAACTGGGTTATGGAGAAGAAAAAACATAATTTTTACTTCTTTGAAACCCAACCAGGTTATGAAGAAATAAAAAATGGTCTCTACTTTGAAAGCCATAACTTTCACATCTGGAGTTTGATTGATTTGTTGAAAATATGTTGGAAAGCTATTAACAAGATATACAACGTGATAGACCCAAAATCGTCTTAAAATAAACATTTATTATTTATATATTTTAATTAAGCATGGTCTAAAATAGTTAGTCATTTCTAAAACATGAAATGAATAAGAAAGTTGAAATGCTAATCTCTCTCTCTCTCTCTCTCTCTCTCTCTCTCTCTCTCTCTCTCTCTCTATTATATATGTGTGTGTTGTGTGTACACACACACACACACACACACACACACACACACACATATACATATATGTATACATATACATATATATATGTGTGTATATATACATATGTATATATACACATATATATGTATATGTATACATATAATTATATGTATATGTATACATATACATATACATACATGTATATGTACATACGTACATACATACATAAATATATATAAACTTACACCCAATCAGAGAGTTAAACACTTTAACCTCTTAAACATTGAATTAAAACAATATAGATAAAGTAAATTTTAAGTAACATGAAAACACATGAAGATAACCGACAAAAAATTGACACTAGATATATCTCGTGGAAACCTAATTAGGGTAAAAAATAAAGTGTGAGAATGATGCTTACAAATTTCTCACTCTTTTGGAATACACTCTATTAGGAGCTTTTCTGATTAAGGGTTAGAAAAACATTGTTAAATGCTACCATGTTAAGGGATTTACCTATAGACTTGATTAAGTTTTTACCTTAATAGGAGTACATGGTATTTCCCATAAGGTCCCTACTCGTATGTACTTATTAAATATGAATTTCTCAGTTAAAACCATTATAGGAGATTGAAATAGATATGAAGTAATGTTTTATGTTGTGAATGTCCTAATGAAAATTGAGATCAGTTGATACATCCATATTTTAATACTCAATGATTCGAGAACTACTACATTATCTTGAGTGTTTAAATTTTAAAATTTCACTAACGATGATACAAGATGTTTTCACCCAATGATGATGATATTGATTATGGTACCTCAATGATTAGGTTATACACATTTAGATATTTCAGTATTCATTAATTGGTGATGTTTATGATGTTTAGGTATATGCATGCCTAATGATGATTACGCTAGTATTTTAATTTGAAATAATGAATAAAGTTAAGTTATATTGATTATGTAATTACTAATGACAAAATGTGTGTGCCGAAATTAGAAAGGGTTATTTAAATGAAAGATTTGTGTTTTTATTTATGCAACTATCCAAATAAGTTTTAAATATATGCATGTGATTTTCTCGAGCTACTGATATATGAAATGAGTGCGTAGGATGTATTAGCCAAAAAATCTAATGGAGAATCGAAACTGGACCCTATGTACCATTTGTGGAAACCAGGGTTGAGTCTAATAAAAGATATAGACCTTGTTGTTCATATTTTATTTGTAGCATGAATTGAATGAACGTATCATTCTATAAGCATTAAGTGTTAATGTTTTGTAACAATGATTTTATGGTGTCGCTTGACACTGGTGACTCATATATGCATTTTAGCTTGATAGTTAGGGTTAACCAAGTAACCTAAAGATATAAGTTGGACTAGGTTAGTGACCTTTTTACTAATTAGTTAGTAATCAAGATTAATTACCCTAATCAAGGTTAGTGATAAATTTGCATTTTTTGAGGGTTGTTAGAAAGTCTAAAATTTTCAAGCTTTTTGACAGGTCCCCAAATAGTCCTAGAGGCCAAAAATCATGAAAACTAAGTACCTAAGGGGCATAGGTATGGGTTGGGGGTATTTTCCACCCCTCTAGCCCCTTTTGTTGACTTTTATGGTCACGCAAATATCCCATTTTTGCTTTATTTCGAAAATTGAATATTTCACCATGAGTTGGATAAGTTAAACTCCACCTTGAGGTCAGCCTTATGACAAGTTGAGTTAGAAGACTCTAGAACCTTTAGGCAAGTGGAGGAGTTATTGCATTTTAGAGGTGGTTGAGTTAATATCCTATTTAGAAGCAAATTTGAGAGAGAAAGAGTGTTCACCCAACCTCTAATTTTAGAAAATAATTTAGGATAGATGGAGAAGGAGAAGGAAGGGAAGTTCATCTCAAATTGTTCAGTTGCCATAACCTTATTGTGATGGTAGGAATCCCTCAAGCTCAATTTGTTCATGTTGTGTTTCATACTTAAATAGTTTTCTTGCATGTGTATGTTCATGTGTTTGATGAATATGTTTGGGAGGGATTGAAATGGGTTTTCTTAAATATTTTTCTTTAGTATTTTGCTTTGATTTTCAAAAGGATTGTATGGGTTGTATTGGCATTACTCACCTTCGGATAGGGTAGAAGTGGCCATGTATAGGAGGAGGTGTTTAGTTGGATCCCAATAGTGCATAGTCTCTCCTTTGGATGATGAGAGGGATAGAGTAGGGTGTTATGGGCCTCTACTTGTCAACACAAACCATGTTTTGAGTTTTGGAATTTAGGAAATAGAAGAACAAAATTTCTTGTGATTATAGCCTCGAAAAAGCACCTGTTATGGTGTTGTGGCCGACATCCTCTATTGGAAAAATTCCACCTTCTCCCTAGTCTGATTTAATGATGAATCTGTTGTGCAAACCTAGATGAGAGTGAATGTTTGAAATTATCTTCATGTTAAGATTGGTTGTCTCCCGATCGGTTTTCATTCTTTCCATGATAATTTGGATGTGTTTTAGACTTTGTAATGGTTTCCCTATTAAGGAGCCAAGTAGGAAATTTAGAGTTGTTATTTAAATTCAAATATTGGGAGATTTTTCCTCAGGATAATGATCCTATTGTAAAAATGTGATTGTTAAACTTATTGTGGAAATGACTATGATGTCGAGTTTTCTTCCTGGTTCTTTTTTGACAGAGCCTTTGAATCAAGTGGTTCAATAAAATAAATGAGAAATGACTGGACCACGTATGTTGATAAAAAAATTGAGTAGTATTCTTGCTTATGAGATTCTCGTATTTCATTTTTTCATACTTGAACTTTGACGTAATGGTATTTTATCTTACTATGACATTTATATACTTTGACATTGCATTCATTTGATTAATGTTCATTAGAAAACTAGTGAAATATATAAAATTATGAAATTTCAAAACCAAACCATGCTAAAGAAAATTTGTATTTGATTGGTACTTCAATTTCATAATTATTCATGAGTATGAGGAAGTTAAATATTTCTATTCGAATTCTAAGGTATTACATTTAACCCTATGTTATAAATCCAATTAGAAAAAAAATATACCTCCCTTGTCAAAAAAATAATTTGCAATCAAAATTAACACTTAGAAAAAAATATATGACTTCAAAAAAATTTGGTCATCCTTGGGACAAATTAGTTTTATCTTTTTAATGAGAAAACAAATAAATCTTCTTTTTGGAACACAACATAATATAAAAGATTCTTTTAATATTCTCTTTTGAACTTATATAATATAATATCTTTTTTTTTAAAAAAAGGGAAAAGCCAAAAAATAAAAAATAATAATAAAATATTAATACATAAAATATCCTAAGCTGATCCTAAATTCTACCTAATAAACCTTACAACCATAACTTTACACATAGTCAAGGCATTGAAGAAGGTGATGTCATCACATGTGGAGTGGAAATTATCATCTTTTTTGATTGATTTAGACATGTCACCTTCAAGAGTTAAGTCTTAAAGTTTTATGGGTGATGATTTTTGTGGGGAGGAGAAATTAAAATAAGAAGACTTGGTATTTATATTTATATTTATTTTATTATTATTATTTTTAGTAATGAGTGGTAGTTAATTTTAGTGATTGATAAAATAAGAAATTGACAATAGCTTAGAATTAAATTGTTAGTTGTTATTTGTAGTGCCTGCCCTCATTTACATTTTTCTAGATACGTTGTTGCTATCATGGCCGAACTCTACTAGACTAGTTATATGTTGATAGTTAGTAGCATTGTTTTGAGACTATCAGATATTGTGCTATGGATTCAGTTGATATATGATGAGATTACTTAGACTCTACATTTCATGTATGCATGATGATTATTATATTATTCTCAGTATTGATGATGATTAGTTAAATGATTTATCATCACATGTGTTTTCTTATGGATACTTACCCCATACTTGCATGTTTATGGTGTGCGTGCTTGTTTCTTATATATGGCATTTCTGATGTGGTTAAGGAAGGGAGTTGTAGTCACCTGCTAGTCGAGATCTACACGATGCACCACTTCTTGCCATTGTCTGTTTAGCTTGCCATTGCCTGTTTAGCTTAGCATATATATATATATATATATGTTATGTACATGCATGGTATTTTATGTAGGTTCTAGGTACTTGGTATCAACTTCCTTGAATTGCCAGAATGAGCGTACCCTATCACACTAACTCAATGGTAAGAGAGGGGAGATAAATTCTCAAATCCAAATCCTAAACCCTTAAAGCAATTGTCCTAGAGAGGTAGGACAAGTATCTGAGATGTTTTACCCATTGAATGTGTCAGATGATGTAATTCGTGATTTTTAACCTCTTAGACTGATTTTGTATGGATTGTTCTATGATGGGTTTCCATATTTTATTTTGGAGGTCTTTGGAGAATATTCTATTAATTAAGTCTAAAATTAAAAGATTTAATTATTTTGAAAAAATTAATATAATATCATGATATTTTGATATTTTGATTTTAAATTAATTAAGTGGTAAATTAATTGAGTAAAAGAATAAAATAAAAGAAATTAAAATTATTATTATTAATAATAATAATACTAAATAATAAATAATAATAATAATAGAAATGATAAAAGAATTAAAATAAAAGTTATAAGTCTACCTAGGAGTAAGCGCACCTCTTGATTGCACATATGTCTACAACACAAGAGTTAGCACACAAATTAAGCACATGGCGTCTACAACTTTGTGACTCATCTAGAAGGTTGGAGAAAGCTCGTGCTTTGTTGTCAACGCTTATCTCATCTTTTGGTTGTTTCTAGAGACATTCTAGGTGCTTCCTGAGAGTTTTTTATATTCAAGCACTCCTAGAAGCTCAGGGAGTGTGTTTGGGAGGACCCAGGAATGTTGGAGAAGGAAGGAGCTTGCTCTGCAATTTTTGAGGAGAAGTGATTTAGCATCATTGTCGAGATAGACACTTGTGATTTTTGCATATGTTATTTTCACTTCTTGCACTTCCTATCTTCTTTGTGTCTTTTGAATGCTTTCTGAGGATTTTCATATGTTGAATATCTTGGTTGTATGCATTTTGTCATGGGTAGTTAAATTCTATAAGAGAAAATCTCATATGCATAGATCTAAGGAAACTATGGGACTAGGGTTTTCAAATGCTTATGAAAAAACCTATTTAAAAGAATTAAAGGGTAAATTTAGAGAATGATTATTTTAAGGAAAAATTCTTAACTTATAGAATTGGAAAGCCCTTTTTTGTTTAAAAACTATGTATATGTTCTCTTTTTAAAGTATACAAATCTGCATATATATATATATATATGTTTATTATAAAAAATGTTGTAATGCTTAGTAACAATCTGTGTGTGTATATATATATATATAAACATATATACATATTCTTATACACACACACACACACACACACCCACACACACACAGACACACACCACACATATAATTAAACACTGCTTATTTAAAAATTGCAGTGAGGAAATATTTATTAAATAAAACCAAATCGCATATGGGAGAAACATTTTTGAAAACATTAAACAATTTTTTTTTTTTGCAAATTTGAATGGGCGAGGAGGGATGAACCCGTTACCCCACCCCACTATATATATAGTAGAGGCTGGCGACACTGCTACCACTGGCTCTACGATAGTGTATTGTCGTAGGCCTATGTCAGAAGGCCTATACGACACCCCACATATACGGCGACATATTTTTTTGAACTACGACATGGATACATATATGAAAGATAGCGACCACAGTCGCAGGGCGGGTACAGTCCCGAAACCCATGCCTTCAGTCAATCAATTATAAAGTTTATGCATATAATATTTGTAATTATATATATATATATATATGTATGTATGTATGTATGTATGTATGTATGTATGTATGTATGTATGTATGCATATAGGTTGTTATTAATTAAGGTTTTAATAATATTCATTTTTAAATAGTGATTTAAATCATTTAATTATCAACATGAATTTTAATTTAGATATAATTAATTAAATTTAATAAAGATTAGATAGTATTAAGGGTGGGGGGGGGGGTCTCTTTACCTAAATAACATATATTCTTAAAGTATTTAGGAAATTGATTTCTAGGAGTTATGGGAAAGAACTTTTATCAAAACAAATATATATGAGTTAGAGAAAAACGTATAAGCATTTCCTCACTTGATTTTCAAATCCAAAAAAAAAATTGAAACCTCTATACTTAATTCAACTATGATATTTTAGCAAACCCAAACATGTGCTTACATCTTGTGTTTTCTCTATGCTATCTATTTTGGGTTTTTGGGTTGACTAGTTTGTTGACTAGTTATAGGACGTCTACCAAAGGATCGGGGGTTATGATTGTGATGTCATGATGATGTCTTTTGATTTTGATCTTTATAAACCCAACCTTGGTTATGATATGGTATGCTAATTGATATTGTTTTCAATCTTCTTGTGTAAGCTGTGATTTATGTAATCATTTATGAGTATCGATCAATTGTATTTGGATTATTTTTCAGTCACTTTGATAGGACTGAAGTGTTTATCTGATCTTGATGATGTCATGTTGTGATATGTTTTGACTCAACCATTTTGGAGTTTTCAATCGGTATTATTTTTTGGATATGCCTTTTTGGTTGCTTGTTGAGAACCAATGGATATTGTGATTATCAGTGATACTTTCAGTTGCCAATAGAGAACTATTGTGGTCATGATTATCTATGGATGCTTTTCAGTTGCTCATGGAGATTTGATACTCTTATTGTGGATTATCTTTTGGTATTTTTCTAGTCACTTGTATAGGACTGTGGTGATTTTGTGATTTATGGTTCCATGAGCTTATGGTAGGTTATCTACTTGTAGTGTCAGGAAGTGGCTTGTAATGGGGGTCGGGGCCCTAAGTGGCTACCAGGGTAATTCATTGTAAGTTGTTTAATAAGTGAAAACATTATACCTAATACTGACTTAAATGAACCTAATAAGATAATTGTTTTTTCTTGCCCATGCCTCAAGTGCTAGTACAGACTAGGATGAGAGTAGAGAGAAGGCTTGGTTGCGACCTTGCATTCCATAGTATGCCTTGTCAGTATGAGAGGATACTAGTGGCTACATAGGGATCACTAGGGGGCTAGGGTCTATAGAGAGACTACCAGGGTAACTCTAGCATGATCTGTGTGATGACACTTTCTCGCTTGTATAGTAGGTTTCCTACATGTCTTTGTTGTGCCTGTGGGATTAGATGTTGGTTTGTGATTGGAACCTTTAAGTTAGCATACTTGTAGGATTCTTGGAATTAATAACCTATTTGGGACTTGAGATTATCTCCTTAGCGCGGTGGGAGTGGGCCATTTAGGTTCCATGAGGTTAGGTGGTAGTGCTTTTTCACTCTTATCATTTGAGATTCATTTGAGACACCGTGGCTGATGCATTCTTTGTTGGCATCTATCTTCATTCTGTTCATGGATTATGATGCTGGACATGTATACTTATATTGATGATTAGCATATGATATATGATTTTATTTACTTATCTTATGCTTTATTTTGCATGATTAGATTTCTTATGCATATGTTGTAGCATGTTAGATTTGTTTCTGCATATGATGTAGTATGTTTTAGGAGTGACATTCCTACTATGATATTATTGATGATCTCTTCGGTGACTTGGGATGTTATGCACAGAGGGATGGTTAGGGCCCACGATGGTCTAATAATGCTATTTATGGTTGGGAGGAACTGTGCACTTAGATAATTATGTGTTATGATTATTGGTTATCTTTTACGATGGATGTTTATATTTTCTATGATGATGTTCATGTATGGTATTTGGTTTCATTTACTTTATTGCACTTGCATCATGGATTAAAATAGGTTGATGTACTTTATTTAGTGCATGTATATTCTTTTAAGCCTTCATACCCTGTGGCATGTACAATGGATGATTGAGCATCCTGAAATGTAATTTACTAAAGGGACATTTGGAACAAAGCATATTATTTTGAGACCATTGGATTTATCATTATTACTTCATGAGGATGTGATGTTAGATGGAATTAGATAGAATCAATATTAGTTAATTTTGATGTGATTCAACCTTAAGGGATCCTTAAAGAATGTAACCTGTTATGTATATTTATGTTTACTTTCAGTTGAATGATGTTATTGCTTTCGCTACTATGTTATGAATGGTTTACTTTCATGTTTCAAAAAAATAAAATTAAAAAAATGCTACCAAACTTAGTGAAACTTTAGGCTAATTCTTTGGATAGCTTGGCGGGGCATTACATTATTTATTTAATTTAATTGTGTTTCCAAATTAGTATTTGTTTAATTAGTATTATTTTAGTTAAGTTAATTGTTAGTAAGTTAAATTATTGTTAATTTTTAAATGTTAGAATAGTTTTTAGATGTTATAATTTAGTAAATGTCTTTTAATTGATAATGTTAGTGTTTAAATAAGTTTTTTTAGTATTATTTATTTAAATTTATAGTTAATTTATGTTTTAGTTAGTAGTTAGTATTATAGTTAGTGGTTGTTAATAAAAGGTTAGTAGATAGTTTTCTTGAATAAAGAAAGAATGTTAAGGCTTAATTTATTTACTCATTATAAGGTTGAGATTTCATGTTTGAAATATATTGTATTTGTTGATGAAAGTTTAGAGTATAGTAAGTATAATCTAGTATTAGTTTGTTTTAATTTAATAATGTTAAACAGAAATTAGTATTTGGTCTAAGATAAGGTTAACAATAAATTAAAAAATTAGTGGTTAGTGAAAAATGTTTAATGTTATTAGCTAGATTTTGAATGAAAATGATTATTTATTTTTAATATAAATGTTAAAGTGTTTGAGATAGAAGTAGTGGATAAGTAGTGAATCTTTAGAAAATATAGGTAAATAAGATTTAAGTAAGTGTGTGTGTTGGTTTTATTATAAGGTTGAAATATTATGTAAGATTAAATTATTTTATTTATGACAAAACTTTAATAATGTCTTATTATAATCTTTTTGTATTTAATTATGGATTTAGTTAATTCGAACTACTAAGGTTATAGTTTTGAAGGGGTTATTGAAGGGGTTCTTGTATAACCAACTTGAGGTATTTTTGCTAGGTAAATGTATGTTGAAATTGTTTTAATGATGAATAATTAATGTCTTGAATTAGTTTAAAATATGATATGATCATATTTGGAATTCAGTTTTAGTATGTTATGATAGATTAACCTTAAATACAGAACTAGATCCTTCATAGAGATTGATCTAGTATAGTGTTAAAAGGGATAGCTTCATAGTCGACTTAAGAACTTAGAAACCCTAAAATGTATTTTGAATTGGAAGTCATACCCTTGTAAATTGAACCTAAATGTTAATCGATCGACTCATTCAATTCGAGCTAAGTGTTCTTGTAACATTAGAACTTAGGTTTTCAAACTTGTGTATTGTGTTGGAATACTAACTCTACATCTTTATGATATGTATTTGAAACTCATTTTAATCCTTGGTAAAACTTTTCATAAGGGTTTCACTGTAGCATACTTTTATATAGTGAATTAATTATTTAAAAAATAAAATTGTTGGTATGTTTTTGCCCTGTATTTTTGGACATGATATTTTGGTATCAAAGCCTAGTTTCGTGACACTTGGGCAATAATGGGTCCATGATAATTGTGGACATTTAAATTTTACTATACGAAGTAGGGATTTCCCCTTACAAAAATTTGATAAACAAGTGTATTCCTTCTAAACTGCGACACCAATAATTAAACCTAAGTAAAATTTGAATTGGTATTAATGAATGTAAATGGTTAACCATATTAGATAACCTGGTCTTAATGACTCGAAATGAATGATTAAGTGCAAGAATATTACATTTATATTAAAGTATATTATGAATCTCATTAAGAATTTAAAATTTTATCAAATGTGAGCACCTTGAGGGAAAACTAAATTAAGAATCTTAAAACATCTTTTAATCATGTGAGCAGAAATGATTGAATAACCTAGAAGTCAAAGAGAAAGTGTTTCTCAAGATCTTTAGTATAAGTTAGATTTTGTTTGACCCGATCACTCGTGGAAGCATTGTAGTTTATATCAAGTATGGAGGTGATCTAGTAAGCTAGCATTGTTTTAAACTTTTCAAACATGAGTAAAAGAAGCCTATGATCTTCATAATCTAATTTTGTACCTTTGGATTAAAATATTGAATATATAAAATGAATGGTGAGTAAATAGGAAGGTGACACTTGAAGGGTATACCAAGTTACCAAGTCATTTGGGATACCTCTAACCTATTACAAATTTAGAATGTATTGTTCTAGTAACCCTAAAAAAAGAAGAAAACAAGAGCTAAATTAGAATCTGCAAGTAACCTTTGGAAACCTTGTATTATAAGATTACTAATATGAGAAGTTATTCAACAAGTGAGATAGCTAGGAACACACAAGGAAAGGGATTATCTTAGTCTAATATGAGGAATAGAATCATAATTAAGGAATAAATCTATCTAAATATATGATGTTGAGAATGGAAATTAAATGGTGTGAAGATGCAAACTTTTGAGTTAGGGTTATGTGAGTCTACTTATGTTAAAAGGCTTATTGTATAAAGCACGAGTAATACCAAATTTTAACTATCAAGTGAATACTCATAGACTCTAACATTGAGATTTTTGGATAAGTTATAACCCTACAACATAGAAGAAGTGAGGTCGTGATGAAAGTATCAACCTAATATGAAATAAAGGTTTGAAATTCAGAGTTAAGTAATAAGAGGATTATAAGCCATGAGGCATGATAAGAACAATGATGATGACCTGTATCGTCGGTAACGAGATAGTTGTAAGAGTGAATAAGTAAACATTGGCATCTTGGTAATGGTTTTATAAATATGTAGTTGCAAACCTACAATTGAAGGATGAATTCATAAGTCATTTATGACTAGGAAAATGTGAAGTATGGATTATTGATAAGAATAATAACATTCAATACATTCTTAGATGATAATTAGAACTTTTGTGAATGATGGAATAACACAGATAATGATATATATATATATGTATATATGTATAGAGGATCGTAGGTGAGATTGATAACACAACTTCAACCAGTATATTGTGGTGAATTTGACCTAAGAAAAACTTAGGGGTAGGAGCCCTAATGTGAAATTATGGTAAATTTAGGATAAGAGACTTGGGAATTGTAACTACAACTTAGAGTACAACTCTACTAACATTGATGTCCCCATATATTTAGATTCTTCGAAAAAAAACCAAAGTAACAACAAGAGGATGAAAGGGCACTCATTTTAGTATCCTCGTATTTGCACTTTTAAGTAAGTCTTGATTAGGCCAAACCCCTTAGAACAATAAACCCTAACCATAAGGTGATGTCAATAAAGTGAGCTATGTAGTTAGCAGGTGGGATCAATCATTGGTTGAGCAAAATGGTCTTTTAGACCACCATCTAATTTCAATTTAAGATCTCTACAATGTAATTGGAAGACCTAATTTTTCTCCTTTCCTTTAGAGACTTTGGTATGACTGCATTATGTCAATAATATAAATTTTATAAGTAATTGAATTTATTTCCTTATTTGTCTAATTTTAAATTTTATTATTTTAATGTTCCTTCCCTTTTGCCAGCAATGTGATGTGGGGCTATTTAGCCAACTTTATTATTGATGATTCTATTTTACCTCTAGGTCATGTCTTTATTTCTTGATTAAAATTTTACTATTGTGGCCACTCTTTATTTCTTTTATTTCAGACTTTTGCATTGGATGTTCCATCCTTGATGTTGAATTTAAATTTTGAGGCACTTTCTCCTAACTTTTGTTGGAAAAAGTCACATATGATGGGCCTACCAAAGAGATTCCTAACAATCAAGTGGAGGTATAACATTAGGTATGGGGTTATTAATGAGAGTATTCATGCCCCACCCTTTCCCAAGACTTTGAGAATAGGACTAGTGTTGACCATTGATTGTTATGAATAATGAAATTACACCCCAACATACATTTGGTTAAGAATATGAGTCAATCGAATGGACTTCTAGATGAAAAGATGCAGGTGTAGTGATGGACCGTTTAGTATCCTATCAAGAAATTAGCATGTCATGGAAACTCTAAAGGAAAGGTGATTAACCTTGAATAAAGATCCATTTTGCATTATAAGAAACCTCATTTGAGGGAGGCTCGTACGGCTATTACCTTGATGAGTGGGTATGTGGGATTCGTAATATCTTAAGATACTATTATTATTAGAGACTCTATAAGTATTTTATACTAGATTAGAAGGTTGTTTATATGTGATCTATATGTTATAAGAAGTGTTTGACCCTAGAAAATGTAACCATGTTAGATTTTTGGATTGAACTTCACTATTAGTATGAATAATTAGGCAACTATGTTATCTTTCGTGCATATGTATGTGAATTATTAATCATTCTTTATATAGGATTAAATTTTGGTACAAGTTTAGACAAGGTCTATCTTAGAATGAACATTTTAGTTGTGAGAATTTTCAGGAGGATGTCAAAGGCTAGTGGGGGAGGATGTAAGGTCCCTCCTCGTATGTACTTATTAAATCTGAATTTCTCAGTTAAAACCATTATAAGAGATTGAAACAGATACGAAGTAATGTTTTATGTTGTGAATATCCTAATAAAAATTGAGATCAGTTGATACATCCATATTTTAATACTCAATGATTTAAGAACTACTACATTATTTGGATTGTTTAAACTTTAAAATTTCACTAACAATGATACAAGGTGCTTTCACCCAATGATGATGACGTTGATTATGATACCTCGATGATTAGGTTATACACATTTAGATAGTTCAATATTCCTTAATTGGTGATGTTTCAGTATTCCTTAATTGGTGATGTTTATGATGTTTAGGTATATGTATGCCTAATGATGATTGTTCTAGTATTTTAATATGAATTAATGAATAAAGTTAAGTTATATTGATTATGTAATTACTGATGACAAAATGTGTGTGCTGAAATTAGAAAGGGTTATTTAAATAAAAGATTTATGTTTTGAATTATGTGACTATCCAAATAAGTTTTAAATATATGCATGTGATTTTCTCAAGCTATTGATGTGTGAAATGAGTGTGCAGGATGTATTAGCTAGGAAATGTAATAGAGAATTGAAACTAGACCCTATGTACCATTTGTGGAAACCAGAGTTGAGTCTAATAAAAGATACAGACCCCGTTGTTTGTATTTTATTTGTATCATGAATTGAATGAATGTATCATTCTGTAAGCATTAAGTGTTAATGTTTTGTAATAGTGATTTTATAGTGTCGCTTGACACTTGTGACTCATATATGCATTTTAGCTTGATAGTTAAGATTAACTAAGTAACCTAAAGATCTAAGTTGGACTAGGTTAGTGACCTTTTAACTAATCAAGATTAATTACCCTAATCAAGATTAGTGATTAATTTATATTTTTGAGGGTTGCTAGAAAGTCCAAAATTTTCAAACTTTTTGATAGGTCCCGAAATAGTCCTAGAGGCCAAAAATCATGAAAACTAAGTACCTAAAGGTTATAGGTATGGGTTGGGGGTATTTTCCACCCCTCTAGCCCCTTTTGTTGACTTTTATGGTCACTCAAATATCCTCATTTTTTTCTTTATTACAAAAATTGAATGTTTCACCATGAGTTTGATAAGTTAAACTCTACTTTGAGGTTAGCCTTATGACAATTTGAGTTAGAAGACTCTAGAACCTTTAGGCAAGTGGGGGAGTTATTACATTTTAGAGGTGGTTGAGTTAATATCCTATTTAGAGGCAAATTTGAGAGAGAAAGAGTGTTCAAGCAACCTCTAATTTTAGAGAGCAATTCAGGATGGAAGGAGAAGAAGAAGGAAGGGAAGCTCATCTCAAATTGTTCAGTTGTCATAACCTTATTGTGAAGGGAGGAATCCCTCAAGCTCAATTTGTTTATGTTGTGTTTCATACTTAAGTAGTTTTATTGCATATATATGTTCATGTGTTCGATGAATACGTTTGAGAGGGATTGAAATGGATTTTTCTTAAATATTTTTTCTTAGCATTTTGCTTTGATTTTTGAAGGGATTATATAGGTTGTAGTGACATTACTCACCCTCAGATAGGGTAGAAGTAGCCATGTACGGGAGGAGGTCTTTAGTTGGACTCCAATAGTGTGGAGTCTCTTCTCAGGATGAGGAAAGGGAGAGAGTAGGGTGGTATGGGCCCCTACTCATCAACACAAACTATGTTTTGAGTTTTGAAATTTAAGAAATGAAAGAATGAAAGTTATTGTGATTATAACTCCGAAAGGGCACCTGTTATGGTATCATGGCCGACGTCTCCTATTGGAAAAATCCACCTTCTCCCTAGTTTGGTTCAATGACGAACCTATTGTGTAAACCTTGATGGGAGTGAATGTTTGAAATTATCTTCATGTTGAGATTGGTTGTCTCCCAGTCAGTTTTTGTTCTCTCCATGATCATTTGGATGTGTTGCGGACTTTGTAATGGTTTCCTTGTTAAGGAGCCAAGCAGGAAATTTAGAGTTGTTATTTAAATTCAAATGTTGAGAGATTTCTCCTTGGGATAATGATCCTATTGTAAAAATGTGATTGTTAAACTTATTGTAGAAATGGCTACGATGTCTAGTTTTTTTCTTGGTTCTTTCCTAATGGAGCCTTTGAATTAGGTGGTTCAATAAAATAAATGAGAGTGACTAGACCACGTATGTTGATAAAAAATAATTGGGTAGTATTCTTGCTTATGAGATTCTTGTATTTCAGTTTTGCATATGTTTACTTGAACTTTGACGTAATGATATTTTATCTTACTATGACAATTATATACTTTGACATTGCATTCATTTGATTAATGTTCATTAGACAAACTGGTGAAAAATATAAAGCTATGACATTTCAAAACAAAACCATGCTAAAGAAAATTTGTATTTGATTGGTACTTCAATTTCGTAATTATTCATGAGTATGAGGAAGTTAAATATTCCTATTCAAATTCTAAAGCATTACATTTAACCCTATGTTATAAATCCAATTAGGAAAAAAAATATCTCCTTTGTCAAAAAAATAATTTGCAATCAAAATTAACACTTAGAAAAAAAATATAAGACTTGAAAAAAAATTGGTCATCCTTGGGACAAATTAGTTCCGTCTTTTGTATGAGAAAGCAAATAAATCCTCTTTTTGGAACATAGCATAATATAAAAAATTCTTTTAATATTCTCTTTTGAACTTATATAATATAATATATTTTAAAAAAAAGGGAGAAGCAAAATTTAAAAAAATAAAATAAAAATTAATACATAAATATCCTAAGATTATCCTAAATTCTACCTAATAAACTTTACAACCATAACTTTATACATAGTCAAGGCATTGAAGAAGGTGATGTCATCACATGTGGAGTGGAAATTATTGCCTTTTTTGATTAATTTAAACATGTCTACTTCAAGAGTTATGTCTTGAAGTTTTATGGGTGAGGATTTTTGTGGAGAGGAGAAATTAAAATAAGAAGACTTGGTATTTATATTTATATTTATTTTATTATTATTTTTAATAATGAGTGGTAGTTAATTTTAGTAATTGTTAGAATAAGAATTCTGACAATAGCTTAGAATTAGATTGTTACATGTTATTTATTTAATTTAATTGTGTTGTTAAATTAGTATTGTTTTAGTTAAGTTAATTGTTAGTAAGTTAAAATTGTTGTTAATTTTTAAATGTTAGAATTTTTTTAGATGTTATAATTTAGTAAAGGTCTTTTAATTGATAATGTTAGTGTTTACATAAGTTTTTTTAGTATTATTTATTTAAATGTATAGTTAATTTATGTTTTAGTTAGTAGTTAGTGGTTGTTAATCAAAGGTTAATAGATAGTTTTCTTGAATAAAGAAAGAATGTTAGAGCTTAATTTATTTACTCATTATAAGGTTGAGATTTCATGTTTGAAATATATTGTATTTGTTGATGAAGGTTTAGAGTATCATAAGTATAATGTAGTATTAGTTTGTTTTAATTTAATAATGTTAAACATAAATTAGTAGTTGGTCTAAGATAAAGTTTTAAAAAAAAAGTTTAGTAGTTAGTAAAGAATGTTTAATATTATTAGCTAGATTTTGAATGAAAATGATTATTTATTTTTAATATGAATGTTAAAGTGTTTGAGATAGAAGTAGTGAGTAAGTAGTGAATCTTTAGAAAATATAGGTAAATAAGATTTAAGTGTGTGTGTTGGTTTTATTATAAGGTTGAAATATTATGTAAGCTTAAATTATTTTATTTAGGACAAAACTTTAATAATGTCTTATTATAATTTTTTAAATTTAATTATGGATTTACTTAATTCAAACTACTAAGGTTATAGTTTTGAAGGGGTTATTGAAGGAGTTCTTGTATAACCAACTTGAGGGTAGCATAGGATTATTTTTGCTAGGTAAATGTATGTTGAAATTGTTTTAATGATGAATATTCAATGTCTTGAATTAGTTTAAAATAAGTTATGATCATATTTAAAATTCAGCTTTAGTATGTTATGATAGATTAACCTTAAATATAGAACTAGATCCCCCTTAGAGATTGATCTAGTATAGTGTTAAAAGGGATAGCTTCATAGTCGACTTAAGAACTCATAAACCCTAAAATGTATTTTGAACTTGATGTTGCACCTTTACAATTTGAACCTTATGTTTAATCAATTGGCTCATTTAACCAGAACTAAGTGTTCTCATAGTGTTAGGATTTCAGGGGTTTGAACTCGTACAGTATGTGGAGATGTCAACTCTGCATCTTATTGATATGTATTCGAAACTCACTTTAATCCTTTGTCATCTTCCATAAATTGTTTATTGTAGCATGTATTAACTTAGTAGATTAATTTAAAAAAAAATTGTTGGTGTGCTTTTGCTCTAAATTTTGTGCATGACATTTACCTATAGACTTGATTAAGTTTTTACCTTACTAGGAGTAATCTAATTAAAGGATTTTGAACATTCTTTAGGATTCCACTAGGTTAGGAATTTTATAATAGGACCTATTAGGATCAACCCAATTAAGTGATTTAATTGTTATAGTAGTTAGAGAGTAACATATAGAAAATGATCTATAATTTTAGTAACTCTGCTAGATCATATCCAATAATGAATTGCAACTCAACATCACACTTTTCACTCTAGCTTGGTTGCACTTGATTATAAAACTTCTTTTGTGATTGCAACCTTCACCAACTTTGCATTCCACTTGCAATTAACAATCAACTTCTCTATTTTCCCCTTAAGTAGAAATGCATTCCACCACCTTAACAAAATGTAAATCCAATGATCTAGATTAATTCTATGATTACAAATCACATCTAACCATTCATTCTATATTTCTCCTAACTATCTTAGCTCACATTTGATTTGTACCTTGGGAATTGTTCTAAATCCATAAGCCATTTTGACCATATAGAAACTTCTCAAATAATCCTCCTCAAATGTATTAACTTGATCAATGTGTAATAAATTCCTTTCACAAATCATGCATATACCTTATAAAGTTTTAATAATAATCATCTCGATCCTAATAAAAATTTAAAATTCATGATTGCTCTTCAAATCTGTACAAATTTTTCTTTATTACCAATTTGTATTTTACATGTTCAAAATACTTTTACTTGTGTATATTATAAGATGCTATCTTAACCATATCAACTTGAAATCATCAACCATATCCAATGATGGAGCCAACTAATTCATCATTTATCTAAAGTATTATTTAAATCATTTAACTATTTGCCACTAACTTCTCTAGAGATTACCCAATTTGATTCCATTACACATTACTTAGTCAATTCATCACATAAATAGGTTCTATCATAAAAATAACATCATGTCTCATATCTTAACCTACGTAGAATAACAACACTTAATTCATACTACAACGCTTCCTTTTCTCCAGTGAATATGTGGTAACATGCAAAAAAACTCAGTCAAAAATTTGACATCAATGACAACCATATAATTTATTTATTTATCAAATCTTGCCCCTATTTTTGCCAACTCATCATTAATCACAACCAACAATCTTCTCATGAATTTCTCCAATAGTTCTACTATAAAACATCATCATTAATTAGTTATGCTAACAATACCCCCCTTTGGCATTCATGACAACACACTTTTGATTCTTAATCACTATAGAAAGAAGTAAAAATATTTCTCCTCTCATCATTTTGCATTAAATATCCTTGATTCGATAATCTATTTCTAATCTTCATCTTCTTCTCTAGCACCATATTTTCTCCTTGATGAAAACATACTTTTATGTAGTATTTTTCTAGCAATAATAAGACATCATATAGGTGATCTATTATGAATTAAGGAGAATCTTGAAACTCCCAAAAGGGTACTAAAATACCAAGTCACATCCTCCAAAAAAGTTAGAAAATACTTGTATTTTGAAGTACTATAATTTTATATCAACGTTGTTCAATAGAACTTTGGAAGAAATACGATATTATGGTAACACTATGCATGTTATAACCTCTTGAGTCATACAATACAAATCTAAATAGCATGCAATGAACTATTATATTCCATTATACAACATTAAACTATATGCAAGACAACTCCTAACTACACACAATGAAACATGAATTCATGTTTCATCATATGATTTTTTCTCTAAAGAGTTATGGCGAAGTACCTAGAATCAAGACAAGAAGCTATTTTAAACCATAACATAAATCAAACCTCCATATTGGGGAGTACCAAAAATATGCATCTTGAGGAGATGTGTACTTAATAACATCATTATATCAAAATAATATGATAAATGCATCTAATATAATCAAGTCCTTCAAATACAACTCTAATCCAACACAACAATAATACAACATCAAGATATAACATGTGCATCAAGTAAAAGCATAAATCACAAGTAACATACATCAAGTTCAGATCAAAGAATATAAGTGAGCATAAAGCTCCAATCCCAAAGCTAGAAGAAGATCATCCCTATACTCTAATCCTCAGTAGTGGTATAGGTAGAAACACCTCCCAAACACATGAAACCCTTACACCCACCTTGTCATGCTCACAAAGATAGATACTTAACCATAATCACATAAGATAAAAGTATCCATTGCTAACACACATGTAGTGCATGACATAACAAATCAATGATCATGAAGATAATGTAGTACATCAATTCACTAGCTATACATGTTATATGATATCTAAGGACTCTAATGGAGTGTAATTGCTCAATTCATGCTAGCCCAAGATGTTAGGATTAACCACAGACACAAATAATAATTACATGCAAATATAACCAATATCAAAAAATAATAAATCACACAGAAGAGAACACAAGACAAAAGGATTAACATGATTTACCTAATCCTTGGGCTATGTCTACCAACATCAAGTCCAATATTATTATTATCTAGCAATTACAATATGCAATCCCTTAAAACTCAATACCGTTGCAAGAAGCTGCAATCTCATCATACATTATGAAATCCCTAACCCTAAGTCATTTATTCTAGATTTTGTTGTTAACTAAATTAGGGCTAGAATAAGTCATCTAATAGAAAAATAGCAGTCAACATCTTTTACAATATAAGGTCATTTTTGGCTTTGGGGACACTACCCCCAAAAACCCTTGTGGGGGCATTACTCCTCGAGTCCACCCTATACTACAATAGGGAGCACACCCTCACAAGGGATGCTTCCCCTTGACCTTGTCTTGGGGTTGCTGCCTCCAAACCCCCATAGAAATAATCTAGGGGAAACCACATCAAATAAACCTTTGAGTTTGATTAGGCTCCACATCACACGATGTTAATGGTATGATATTCTCTCTCAAGAGAGTACATACCATGTACTTGCATAAAATTATATAGAAGATTGATGATTATATAGACACTATGTCCTCAAACCAACTCACCTCAAAATCGATCACCATACAAATACCACACCTTGACGTTGGCTCCTTTGGGACACTCAACAACTTTACAAGTTCTCTCTTATCTTATCATTAAATTTTATTATCCCATGTGCATTATTGGTTATTGTTGGAGTTGATGTAATCCAACTCTTAAGATGCCCAAGATCACTTGCATGCAAATAACCTATCAAAGGGAAGCCAAGGAAGGAAGAGCACGGAGCTAGGGAAAAACCCTAAATGGACATGAGAGAGAAAATATGCAAACACAAGAAAATATGTATTTACAATATGCAAGAATGTGATAATGTGTTGTTGAAATTACAATGAGGGAGCTCGAATATAAAGAGCTCAAGAAATCTCCTAGAAGAAGCTAGAAGACACTAGGAGATAAGTGTGACAACTAAGCATACGTCCACATAAGGTGGAAAGTCCTCGAACAAGGTGAGAGGATAAGTATGACTTAGGAGAGAACAAACTCTTGTAGTGCCAACAACTTATAACAAACTCCTAGACTACAACTAATAAATGAAATGAATTTACCTAAGTAAGCTTCAGCAAATAGAATAAATAATTAGTAAATTAATTATTTACTCTAACACCCTCCCTTAAGTGCAACTTAGGGAAATGCCTTAAGCTCACAAAACTAAGATGAATGCAGAATGCAGAATGGGTCCCGGCAATGAGGCCATGTTAAGTACCCATGTACAATGCAAATAGATGTAACCTTTGAAAATGGAGAAAGAGAGAAAACCACGTGGAAAAAATCCATCCCCAAAAAGAGGTAACCTAGTGAAGAACTAAAGAAGCCTCCAACTAGGGGAATGTACCCGCAAATAGGAACAAGAAAGTGATCATGAAGAGCATCACTAAAGCATGAAGAAGCTGCAAAAAATTTGCCATTAAAAAGAATACTGTTGATGTGAAGAACCTTCAAGGAAGAAGAAGTCACAAATCGAGCATGTGTATATGGTAGATGATCCATCTCACCAAAATGCATAGGTAGCCAGCCACTGCAATCGCCTTGTATATAGGATCAACCGCTAAATACATAGTTCACACTATTGAACCATCGAACCAAGGATGCATTAGAACAACAACATAACCCCCTCTTAATGCAAATGGGGTGAGATGAGAAGCAACTAAGAAGGTGGGCCAAAGTCTCCTGCAGACAAACCAAGAATGACAAGAGAGGAAGAAGTACAAACACCTATAAAGACATGATCACACTGACGCTGCATGGGGCTAATTTTGTGGAAGGGACACTCACTTGACAAAGGGAGAATGCCTAAAACAACAAACAACTATCCCACCCATGGTGCTTTATAAAAATAGTGTATGTACAACTGACTCAGAAAAAATGTTCATGAACCTGAAATGCAAAAGTGACACTTTACCTCAGTGCGTATACAAAAGAGCTTACAAATGATGTCTGCAATGATCAAAATAGGAAAAAAGCTTACACAAAAGATGGAACAGCCTAAAACAAAAGAAACCATGCCAGGAAAATGATCCTCCGACCTAAAACACCCAAGATATCCACTATCGAGGAAAAATGCTAAAAATATGATAGAAAGAGCATGGGCCAAAAAATAAGAAAAATGACTACATTTCTAAAAAGATGACAAAACCAACTTTCCAAAAATATAATGTTTTCAAAAAATTGACATGGGACACAAAAGATATGCATGCCAGAGTCAAAAACATAACTTTAGACTTTAATTGAAAAATAGGCAAAAAATGCATCAAAACCTAAAAATACCTGCACCAATGTGTTCGTTTCAAAACCAACTTTTTGGCACTTCTTTCAGATCAAAAAAATACCTATGTATGCTCAAGTTATGGCCCAAAAAAGAAGGTAGGTCAAAAATTGACCCTGGAGAGGTGCTAGGGGATGATGCAAGATGACATCATGCTGACATCAACAAATAGTTGCATTAAATTTGATGGCTTGGTGTGATGTCCCCTTCTAGCTAGAGACATCACTTTAGCTGGTGATTAGTCTATCAGAGTCCCTCATAGGCTAATAAGATTGGATAGAGGGTCACCTTGGTGTGGAGATCCTCCAAGGACCAAAGAAAAGTACTCTTCTGGGTTGCCAGAGTTTGTTTATGATGAGTTTTCCTTTGAGTTTGGCTTGGTCAGGCTATTTTTAGCAGTTTTGGAGTTATAATGATAGACCCCTGCTATTTTTAGAAAAGGGGTATGGTCATATGCAGTTCTATCATGTTAGCTCCCAGTCCAAACGACATTCAAAAAATGTTGAGTAATAATGGAGATATTAATGTTTATTTAGTTAAAATAAACATTATTGGTTTTGAGCCTATATTGTTAAGTTATAATATATAACTTAAGTGAGGGTCATGATATCATAAAAGGGGCCATTGTTTCAATTAATTGTGGGTCCAAGCTTATGGAAAAATTAAAAGGGATTTTCTAAGTTTTAATGTAATAACATTTTTTATGTTATTATTATATCTTTTATCCCACATTGAGCGTGGAGACTCATTCTGGAGTTGAGGAGTCCTTATAAACAAACCTTGTCTTCCTTCAAGAGCAGGTTATGAGAAGTGCGTAAAAACTTTGCCTTGTGAAATTTCTTGAAGTTGTGGCAACAAGGGTTTCTACAATTTTGAGAAGAATTCAGACTGTGGAGGATGTAGTACCTTCAGAGTTGATACAATTTGAGGGTGTGAAATATCACTTGAATTTTTCCTGTGAGTTGACTTCATTCTGGAGTCAATATTGTGTTTAGTAGGAAAGAATTGGATGAATCTGTTATAGGTTGGAAGGGATTATAACATCAGCTACAATGCTGTGAACAGTACATTGCTACAGTGAATTAAAAATTAGAGATTTAATATTGCGGTTTTTGATAGGCACTGCCCAAGGAGGAAGCAACCAGCAGCGTGGTTGCGTATCGGAGACAAAAATCAGGTTTTTTTCAACTATTAATGATGATGTTTTTAATGTATGCTTCCAGCAATAAGTATTGTACAAACATTAGGAGCCATCTGAATAAATGAATTTGATTAGCATTATAATCAGATTTGAGTTATAATTTGAGGTAGATTAGTTTCCAATATTTGTATTTTCTTTTCATCAACTCAAAAACCCAAAAATAGCTTAAAACATTCAAAAACAAACCAAAAACAATTATTACACCCAGGGAAACAAACAGTGATCAGCGTAGAGCCTATTTGGGGTTCTTACATTGGTATCAGAGCCTAGTTCTTGCCATCCTGAGGGTTTGGGGAGTCATATGCAGCCACTGGAAATTGGACCACACAGGTACCATACTCGTAGGAGAGCTTTGATTGAAAGAGAACAGTTACAGGAAATAGGAAATATGGAAGAGAGGCATGATGGTAGTCCACCTAGAAACAGGAGGAATAATGATGATCAGGATACCAGAGAATTCTACCGTTCTATGGTTACAGGGTAGCAGTAGATGGCACAGGCATTATAGGCACTCACTACTATGGTAGAAAGGATGAACCCACCTGTTAGACAAAATGGGGAGCTGGGAGAACAGGGAGATAACAGAAGTGCTACAGGTAATCAGAGACCACAACGGACCCATTCCAGAACAGCTGATAGGCCTACATGCCCTACATTTGTTTCGGAGGAGCCAGAAGAAGCTCCGATAGAGGAGGCGACAAGAGACCCCATATTCATAGATGCACTCATGGCTGCAAATGATGAATGGGAATTATTAGCTCCGCAGGTTCGGGAGAGGATGACCTTTGAACGCTTTGTAAATTAGAGGAAAGAGCATTACAAGTCACTCAGATAAGATAGGAGGCCTAGAGGTCAAAATAGTGAGCTGAAGAGGGCTACATGCAAGCTTACTATGCCTACATTTGATGGGAGTGGTAAGATGACAGCTCAAGCTTGGATTCATAAGCTTGACACATTTTTGGCACTGAGGCCAATGACAGAGATTGAAGCTATCAAATATGATACCTTGCATTTGGAGGGAATAACACATGATTGGTGGTACCATGGTATGGTAACACTTCAGCATAACCAAGTGACAGAATACTAGGACTTCGTGGATAGGTTGGTTGAAAGATTTGACAAAAAATATCCAGAGATTTACTTCCGGGACTTAGCACAGCTGAAACAAATAGGCAACTTGGAGTATTTCATTGGTGAATTTCAGCGGTTGGCAGTCATGGTGCCAAACATTTTAGAGCATAGATTGATAGTTATTTTCATTGAGGGCCTATCTGAACCACTAAGAGGTTGGATAAAGGCATTTGATCCTATTTCTTTATAGGAAGTGATGAAAAAGGCAAGAAGTATGGAACATGCAATCCCAACAAACAAATTTCAGTCCAAAGGAGCATCTTCTAGTAAGGATAACAAACCATTTTATAAAAAACCAGAGAGGACTGATTTTTAAAATGATTCTAAAGATAAAACTCCAGCACCTTTTGACAAGGAAACATTAAACGATTTGAGGAAGAAAAAATTATGTTTCTACTGTAAGGGACCCTATGATGAAAACCATGATTGTCCTCTTAGGCCAAAGGGAAAAGCTAATAGAGTTATGTGGGCATACTATGAGGAATCAGAATTAGATAATTCAGATCAGCAGTCTGATATAGAGGAAATAGATGGTGAAAAAGAGGAAGACAAGGCTGAAAACTTGTCTAAAATGGAGTCCAAGGATGGGTAAGGAGATGGGCAACTTAGGGAAGCTCGTCTCACTAGTATTAATCAAGAAGGGTCATTCCGGATGAGAGGAGTACTCACTGGACAGCGAGTCATAACCTTGGTTGATACAGGTGTCACTCATAATTTCATTGATGCTAGGATGGTGGAGAAGCGTGGCATACAAATAGAGGAGTTTGGGGGAATTAGAGTGAGGGTAGCGGATGGCTATGTCCTCAAATGTGATTGTAGGATCACTGGACTCCCATTGAAAGTTAATAATTATGACTTTAAGGCAGATTTTTATGTTGTACCTATGGGAGATACAGATATAGTTCTTGGGATGAGTTGGTTGCACGATATTGGTGAGTTCACTCTTAACCTCAAGGATATGGAGATGAGGTTTAAAGTGAACGGGAAGACACATATTCTTAAGGCAATCAGGGACAGTGATCTCAGGATGGTCTCTTTTCATAGAATGGCTAGATTGATTCGACATGATCAGGTAGAGTGGGCAGCAGAGTGCACGTTGATGCCATCATAGGAGGGACAACATAAGATTGAATATCCTCTTGATATTCGGGAGCTTAGAGTTAAACACTCTAAGGTGTTCAGTGACATTCCACTAGGTAGACCACTAGATAGAGGTATTGAGCACATCATTGAGTTAGAGGAGGGGGCCAAGCCCATCATGATTACACCTTACAGGCATCCGAAGAGGTTGAAGGATGAAATTGAGAAAACCATAAAGGAGTTACTTGCTATGGGCCACATTAGACCAAGTAAGTCTCCTTTTGCTTCTTCAGTGGTGTTAGTAAAGAAGAAGGATGGGACATTGAGGATGTGCATTGATTACAGAGTGCTTAATAGGAAGACGATTAAAAATAGATACCCCATTCCCAGGATCGATGAGTTGATAGATCAGCTTCATGGAGCTTGCTTCTTCTCAAAGATAGATTTGAGATCAGGTTATCACCAGATTAGAGTTAGAGAGTAGGATATCGAGAAGACAACCTTTAGATGTCATTGTGGCCATTTTGAGTTTGTAGTTATGCCATTTGGGCTAACTAACACACCTGCTACTTTTCAAGCAACAATGAATAGGGTTTTCCATCCTTAGTTGAGGAGGTTTGTACTTGTCTTCTTCGATGATATCTTGGTATATAGTAGATCTTGGGAAGAGCACTTGGTTCACCTGGACACGGTGCTGGGTATATTGGACAGAGAATCCTTGTATGCAAAGGAGTCAAAGTGTGATTTGGGCATGACAGAGTTGTTGTACTTGGCTCACATCATCAGTGCAGAGGGCGTGTGCATGGATCCTGAAAAGATTTGTGCCATTGTGGAGTGGCCTTCACCAGTGAACCTTACACAGTTGAGGGACTTTCTAGGACTATGTGGTTTCTACAGAAGGTTTGTGGATGGATATTCCAGGCATGCATCACCCTTGATAGATTTGATGAGAAAGGGAGCTTTCTTGTGGACTCTTGAGGCACAAGAGTGTTTTGAGAAATTTAAGGGGTTGATGACTTCTTGTCCAGTGTTAGCATTACCAGATTTCAGCAAACCTTTTGAGCTACATTTTGATGCCTCCGGAGAGGGTATTAGAGCAGTGCTTATGCAGGAGAAGCACCCTATTGCTTATGAGAGCAGGAAATTGAGAGGGCCAGAGCGGAGCTTCAGCATATATGATAAGGAGATGTTAGCCATTATGCATGCTTTGGCCAAATTCAGGCAATATTTGGTAGGTAGAAAATTTTGTATCAAAACTGACCATAATAGCCTAAGACACTTTTTGGGGAAGCGATATCTCAATGATAGGCAGCAAAAGTGGGTGAGAAAGTTACAGTCCTATGACTTTGACATTACATATTTTAAGGGGACACAGAATGTAGTTGCTGATGCCTTATCACGTAGGCCCCATTTGAGCTTATTGACAGACATATCGGAGGATTGGAGACACTTGATCCTTGCAGAGTATGAAAAGGACACTTGGGCAGCTGAATTCATAGATGGGACTATTCAGGACAGTAGATACACCCTTGTGAATGAGCTCATCATTTACAAAGGATGAATATTTTTTGTCCCAGGATTAGTAGTGAGGAGGGTGGTTTTGAAATCTTTTCATGATTCACCTATGGCAGGACATCCTGGTTTCTACAAGACATACCGACAAATTAAAGAGCGATTCACATGGAAAGGGCTCAAAGCAGAGGTACTTCAATATGTTAGGGAGTGTCCCACTTGCCAGCAGAATAAGCAAGAACACTCCTATCTGGTCGGTTTACTTTAGCCACTTTCGATTCTTGATAGGAAGTGGGAGTGTTTGTCTATGGACTTCATCACAGGACTGCCTAGAGCCCAAGGCAGAGACTGCATATATGTGGTTGTGGATCGCCTTACAAAGTTTGCACACTTCTTTCCGATTACTGCTACATACACTGCTACACAGGTGGCAGAGTTGTTCTTCAAAGAGATATTCAGATTACATGGCTTACCTCGGAGCATTGTAAGTGACAAAGACAACAGGTTTATGAGTCACTTTTGGCAGGAGCTATTCAGGTTATGTGCGACAAAGCTCACTCCGAGTACTAGCTACCACCCTCAGACAGATGGTCAAATAGAGATAGTAAACAAATGGGTGGAGGGATATCTTAGAAATTATATAGCAGGGCAATAGAGGGCATGGGTAAAATGGATTTATCTCTATGAGTATTGCTACAATACCACTTATCACATGTCTATTCAGATGTCACCCTTTATGGCCCTGTATGGGTATGAAGCACCCAATTTTATGGATCTGCTTTTGAGTGACAGTAGAGTGCCCAGTGTAGGTGATTTGTTACAGGAGAGTCAAGACCTTGTTAAGACTCTCGAGGATAATCTAACTAAGGCACAAAATCAGCAAAAGCAGTATGTAGATTAGAAGATGACTGAGCGGACTTTTGAGGTTGGAGACATGGTGTATCTTATGTTGCAGCCTTACCGTCAATCCACTCTCAAGAAGAGTGGTGCCAAGAAACTCAAGCCACGATACTATGGTCCATTTAGGATTATCAGGAAAGTGGGAGAGGTGGCTTATGAGTTAGACTTGCCGGCAGAGAGCAAGGTGCAAAATGTTTTTCATGTGTCACGCCTCAAAAAGGCGCTAGGGCATCATATTGTGCCTTCTACAGTACTACCACCCCTAGATGATGACGGAAAACTTGTTTTGATACCAGAGGCTATCATTGATTTTAGAGAGAGGAACTTGAGGAAACGTACCATCCGAGAATATTTGGTGAAGTGGAAGGATTTTTCGGTAGAGGATGCTACTTGGGAGAGCGAGGAGATTTTACAGCATCTAGAGTTGAGATTGCTTGAGGACAAGCAATTTCAGGGAGGGCAGACTGTGATGTCCCCTTCTAGCTAGAGACATCACTTTAGCTGGTGATTAGCCTATCAGAGACCCTCGTAGGCTAATAAGATTGGATAGAGGGTCACCTTGGTGTGGAGATCCTCCAAGGACCAAAGCAGAGTACTCTTCTAGGTTGCCAGAGTTTGTTTATGATGAATTTTCCTTTGAGTTTGGCTTGGTCAGGCTATTTTTAGCAGTTTTGGAGTTATAAAGATAGACCCCTGCTATTTTTAGAAAAGGGGTATGGTCATATGCAATTCTATCATGTTAGCTCCCAGTCCAAACGACATTCAAAAAATGTTGAGTAATAATGGAGATATTAATGTTTATTTAGTTAAAATAAACATTATTGGTTTTGAGCCTATATTGTTAAGTTATAATATATAACTTAAGTGAGGGTCATGATATCATAAAAGGGGCCATTGTTTCAATTAATTGTGGGTCCAAGCTTATGGAAAAATTAAAAGGGATTTTCTAAGTTTTAATGTAATAACATTTTTTATGTTATTATTATATCTTTTATCCCACATTGAGCGTGGAGACTCATTTTGGAGTCGAGGTGTCCTTATAAACAAACCTTGTCTGCCTTCAAGAGTAGGTTATGAGAAGTGCTTAAAAAATTTGCCTTGTGAAATTTCTTGAAGTTGTGGCAACAAGGGTTTCTACAAGTTTGAGAAGAATTTAGACTGTGGAGGACGTAGTATCTTCAGAGTTGGTGCAATTTGAGGGTGTGAAATATCACTTGAATTTTGCCTGTGAGTTGACTTCATTCTAGAGTCAATATTGTGTTTAGTAGGAAAGAATTGGATGAATCTGTTACAGGTTGGAAGGGGTTATAACAGCAGCTACAGTGCTGTGAACAGTATAGCGCTACAGTGAATTAAAAATTAGAGATTTAATATTGCGGTTTTTGATAGGCGCTGCCCAAGGAGGAAGCAACCAGCAGCGTGGCTGCATATCGAAGACAAAAATCATGGTTTTTTCAACTATTAATGATGATGTTTTTAATGTATGCTTCCAGCAATAAGTATTGTACAAACATTAGGAGCCATCTGAATAAATGAATTTGATTAGCATTATAATCAGATTTGAGTTATAATTTGAGGTAGATTAGTTTCCAATATTTGTATTTTCTTTTCATCAACTCAAAAACCCAAAAATAGCTTAAAACATTAAAAAACAAACCAAAAACAATTATTACACCCAGGGAAACAAACAGTGATCAGCGTAGAGCCTATTTGGGGTTCTTACACTTGGAGACCATCGCAACAAAAAAAGAGGCCATGTGGCAGTGCCACATGGATGCCACATGGAAAAATACTAAGTCAGCAGGGTGACATGGCAGTGGCCACGTGGCAAGGTGCCATGTGCTGACTATGCACAAACTACTAATGGGGTAGGGGCTTCCAACTAGGCACTGAGTTGTCAATGCACATGGTCCACACCGTAGAAAAAGGAAGTCCACGCAGGCAAGGAGGACACGTGGCTATAGGTGAGCAAAGGCTGACAAGAACGGTGAAGCATAGACTTGGGAGTGGAGGGTTCTAGAGGAAGAACAGGCAGAGAGGTGAGAAGTAGCTTCGTTGCTGGTAGAGCATGGACAGAAACTAGGCCATAGTGCTAGAAGGGTAGCGAGTAGCCTACTGTGGCCACTACAAGTTGGGCACTGGCGGGGCCGTGGTGGCGCAGTGATGGTCGTTGGGTGGTGCGGTGGTGGCTTCCCGACGATGCACCTGAAAATGATTTAAATTTTTTTTTTTTTTAATGCCAAATCTTTCATACAACCATATGAAAAGCCCTGCAACTAAATTTTTTTTTGTCTCTTGGAGCCCTATGTCCAAAATCGATGAATTTTATATGGATCATAGCTAAAAAGTGCCTTCTGAATCCAATGGCAGCGTCCATTTGGGCCCAATGTGCTCCAAAAATTTGCTATTCCCCCAATTTGAAGAAAAAATGCACAAATGAACTAAGGTTTGTGACTTCAAATCATAGCTTCAAAAATCCTTCAACGAAGTAGCAGTAGGAAGGCTCTGATACCATGTTGGAGTTGATGTAATCCAACTCCAAAGATGCCCAAGATCACCTGCATGCAAATAACCTGTCAAAGGGAAGCCAAGGAAGGAAGAGCATGGAGCTAGGGAAAAACTCTAAATGGACATGAGAGAGAAAATATGCAAATACAAGAAAATATGTATTTACAATATGCAAGAATGTGATAATATGTTGTTGAAAATACAATGAGGGAGCTTGAATATAAAGAGCTCAAGGAATCTTCTAGAAGAAGCTAGAAGATGCTAGGAGATAAGTGTGACAACTAAGCATACATCCACATGAGTGGAAAGTCCTCGAACAAGGTGAGAGGATAAGTATGACTTAGGAGAGAACAAACTCCCATATTGTCAACAACTTATAACAAACTCCTAGACTACAACTAATAAATGAAATGCATTTACCTAAGTAAGCTTAAGTAAATAGAATAAATAATTAGTAAATTAATTATTTACTCTAACAGTTATCACTTGTTTAGAACCTCTTCACATTACCTAATCAACCACTTTCAAGTAGGGCTATAAGTGAGAAGTCACTCTATATGTTAGCACTACATACCATACTTACTACATAATGACTACTCATAGGTAATAAAGATTCCAAATGCAACCCTCAAATGATCAAACACTCAACCAATCTAAATCTGAGAACTTGGATCTCACAAGATCCTATCATACGTATGTCCATATGCTTGTAGATGGCCACAACTAACTCTGTGAATAATAAATATAAAACCAATGCAAGGGTTGTATATGAGAAATGCAACAAAATCACCATGTACAAATTGTAGACACCTAAATCTTGTTAGTTTGTGGTGATTGATCAGGGAAGTACTATACATACTTCATAATTTTTTTTTAGGCTGCTATTCATCAATGGCTAATATTCACCAATTTGTTATTGCTTATATTTTCCAATTTATGGCCAACATGTTGTAACTAGTTTTTACCCTAAAGCAACAAAAAAAATTTATAAAAGGGCTTAAGGTTAGAGATTGTTTCATAAGGTGATGCGAAAGTTGGTTCTTACAACGATATTGAGCTATAAGGGATTATAGATTGTAATCAAGTTGTAATGACTGGATCATAATAATATCGAGCTTGTTGTGTGGTGGACATAGCCTAGGGATTGGGTGAATCACATTAAATCTTGATGTCTTGTGTTCTTTTCTGTGTGATCTATTATTTTCTAGTATTTTTTTATATTTGCATGTAATTATTATTTCTATCTGATGTTTAATCCTAATGGGTGGTATCAGAGTGAGGTTTTTTTTTAGTTATTCTTTGTAAGAAAGTCTCACAGTTGAGTGGGAGTGATGGCAGATGAGGGTAAGCTAATGGTTGACAAGTTTAATGGGTAGAACTTTCAGTTATGGAAGATGCAAATGGAAGAATATCTTTATTAGAAGGATTTATGAAAGCAGTTGGAAGGCAAAACCAAGAATCAGGGATCTATGTCAAATGACGACTAGGATCTTTTGGACAAAAAGACACTTGAAAGCATTCAATTATGCTTGGCACTATCAGTGGAATTTAATATTACAAAAGTGAAGACAACAGAAGAGTTGATGCAAACCCTAGTGAAATTGTATGAAAAGCCCTCCGCTTCAAACAAGGTATTTCTCATGAAGCATTTATTTAATATGAAAATGACAGAAGGTGGATCTATTGCAAATCATTTAAATGAGTTTAATACAATTACTAGCCAGTTATCTTCTATGAGTATCGATTTTGATGAAGAAATTAGGGCTCTCTTGATTTTTTGTTCTTTACCTGAAAGTTGGAATGGCTTGGTAATGGCTGTCAGTAATTCTATTCCTAGATCTAGTACCCTAAAATATGATGATGTGACTAGTTTTATTTTGAGTGAGGAAACTCATAGGAAATCCTCAGGTGGATCTACATCAAGAAGTTCTTTGAATGCACAAAGTTGAAGCATAACAACTCAAAGAGGAAGTAATTCTAGAAATCATGGGAAATCAAGAGGAAAGTCAAAGGGGAGGAAGTCTCAATCGAGAGGACCAAACAACTACTAGTACTGTGGGAAACTAGGGCATAAAAAGAAAGATTGTTAGACTTGAAAGAAAAATGAAGGAGATAAACTAGATGGAGACAAGGAGGAAAATGTGGCAAGTAACAAATTCGAAGAGGATGCTTTGCTTCTATCTTTAGAAAGTGTTGATGATTCATGGGTTTTAGATTTTGGTGCTTCATTTCACGCTACACATCATAGAAGTTATTTAATTGATTATGTCCAAGGGGATTTTGGTCTTGTTTATTTGGGGTATAATGAAATCTGTTAGATTGTTGGAATGGGAAAAGTTAAGATTAATTTGTAGAATGGGAATCATTGGCTACTACATGAGGTAAGACATGTTCCAAGGCTGAGTAGGAATTTAATTTTAGTAGGGCAACTTGGTGATGAGGGTTGTGTAGTTACTTTTAATGATAAAAACTGGAAGGTTTCTGTTGGGCATTCATTTTGCACGAGGTCAATGGCAAGAATCCAAAGTGTAATTCCTCTCTTGAAAAACAAATCTTTTTAAGTATCCATTCCAAGGTTCAATATTTGTCTTGCGACGTACCCAAATTTTCTTAGTAGAAGATAAATGTGAGTGTTCACAAGGAGGCCTTTGCTGGTTCTAAAAACTCTTTTATCTTGGAATCAAAGTAAAATCTGTTCGCTGCCTCCAAATATCACACCAAAAGAACAATTTTTTTGTATTTTCTATTTTTTTCAATGAATGCAACTCTAACAATGTAGCTACTATGAGGTCCTACTCTAACAAGGGGTTAGCAAAGCAAATAACAAAATTGAAAGAAAATAACTTGAAATTGAAATTTCTAAATGGACATAAGCTACAGAACACAACACGCTATGAGTTAAGCCTTCAAAGAAATTGATAGGAAACCAATGAAAATAGGAGCAATGCTTCCTAGAATCCATTGATGCAATCGTCAATAAAAATCTTTAACAAATCAAATGATGTTTCACTCTTCATCAAATTGCAAGGCCACAAAAAGTGTGCTCATGTGAGACAAAAAGCTATGTAGACACAATCGGGTGATCTCTTCTCAAGCTCATTACGTTAGTGGAATTCATATATCTATAGCAAACATCAGAACTAAAAGATCACACATCTAGAAACAACGCAATAAAACCTTTGGCTCAATCACTATCTCATGAATAAAATTCACAAAACAATGACACATTCAGGAAAGAATAACTACACTCCAAATGCTAGCACAAAAAGCATAACTTTATTGTATAATAACGATGGCTCTTGTTACATTTTACAATGGGATATTTATAAGAAATCATCTCCTCAATTTGTGTTGAGAGTGAGAGATATCTTGATGCAATAAAATTCTTTTAAAACATTTAAACAAACTAAATATATACAAATTGATAATCTAAATGGTGCTTAGAGGGACTCCATCCATATTTTATTCATTAATTGGATGCACGAGCCCTTTACATGTCAAAAAAAATGAAATTATGAGAGAGAAAGTAGGAGGAAGCCATCAGTTTAAGTAGAAGTGCATGGAGACACCAAAAATAGAAGTTGCCCCTTCACTAGGCATGTGTCAGAGTTAAACTGCCATCATAATGTGTTCTTGATGCATGGAAAGTGCTATTTTTGAAACTGGCAGTCAACTATTGGTGTACCTCTAAATTGCAGATTTGCGAACCCATAGACCTACAGAGTTGTGGACCTGTGGACCTTGACTAGGTCAAAAATCTCAAAATTTTACTAAGTGTCAAAATTGAAATTCTAGCATCTGGGTTTTGCTCATCTTTATCATAAAGATATGTTTGGATGTTTGCCCTTGAATTTCTCCATAATCTTAGTAATCATAGCAGCATCTAGAAGATCCAAAGCCTCATAATTTTCTTTGAACTTTTGTCTGTAGTTGTCCACCTCAATTTGAGTTTCTGCAAAATCTTTGAGTTTGGTGTCCAACTTTAACAGTGCTTCCTTTGTCCTAAAAGCTTGTCTGATGTCTTCATCACTGGATGCTTCCTCTAAAGTCTTTCTAAAAATTTCCACAACTACCTCAACTAGCAACAGTTTCTTTCATTCTTCATCTTCAAAAATTTCCAAGCATGCATCACTGTACAACCTTTCTGCTTCCAAAATTCACTCTCGGGCTTGATCCTTGAGCCTATGTATCTCATCATGCAATGTTTCCATCACTTTATTTCCATCTGAAATCTTTTCTATCCAATCATCTATCATGTCTCTCTTCTCTGATATATACATCAATCAGAATGTAGTACCTTTTCCCTTTTATGGCTTGTAGAGTTTGTAAATCCTTGCTCCATACCCGTACCTCATCCATAATACTAAAGTCCTACCTCAAAATGGCCATGATCTTATCAACATTCTCTTGCGTAGCATACAATAACTTCAAACTTCTTATGATTATAGTGACACCCCTATCCTCAAGGTTGTCTCGCCAATCCTGAAAAGCTCTCAAAAATGGATTGAGTTGTACACCTTCCCCTTCTCTAAGAATGGTATTCAAAGTCTCCTCAATAACTTTAGCTAAATATCCTTTCAAGATCTCAACTTGCCTTCAAAGTGTTTTGATTTCAACCTCATCCTATTCCATATGGCTGAGAACCTCCTTGACTCCCATAGTCATCATCTATCGAGAAGTATCCTATGTAGGCTTTTCTAACATGATATCTTTCACTTCATAGTCCTAAAGGCTAACAACTTCTTCATCTATACCTTTTAGAGGGTGAGCCACTTGTGTAAATAAGTCCTAGTTTTGAGTAGTAGTAATGAACGCAACTGGCATTGCATCATGTAATGGAGAGTCAGGCTTGTTCAAAATCTCTGCAATGTCACAAATATCATCTTCTAAAGCATGAAATTGATGCTTGGCACTTCTAATTATGTCTTTCTGAAATCATCTTGGGATATGTCTTTTTATAACCTTGGCTCTGGATGATGAAGGGTTGTGTTCAACTACCTCCTTCCCTCTATCTCTCTTTCTTGGAGTCTCCTATTGTGAGTGTTCTTCTTCTTTAGTCTTAGTTTATATAGATCTCATATTTTGATCCTCAACTTCTAGAGAAGGTTGTTGTATACATTCCACTATCTGCGCCTCTTTCGATGGCTCATCAGTAACCCTTGGTTCTGGTTCTCCTTGTAATGATGATTCATTTTGAACTCGGAGGTGGAGGTGTCATTGAAACCTTATCTACCATCATAACCTGAGGTGAAGATGGGGGAGTGAGATGAGGACCTTGTGTCCCGGGTGGCATTTGTTGAAAGAATTGATTAATGTCAATTCTACACAACCCAAGAAGAACCTGTTAGCCAAGAACCTGTCACAAAAGAAGAAGAATGGAGATAGAAGAAAAGTTGCTCTCAAATGTGAAAAATGCATAAGAGATAATGAAAAAAGTACAATGCTCAACCTTCTAAAGGTGAGATAGAAACCCTAAACTAAAAAGCTAGGTTGCACATTATTAATTAATAATGCACCTAAATGAAGCTTAAGTAACTAGAGTAATAGAAACTTATATAATTAAATCAATATGATTTAATTAATAAGTATAAATGAAAAAATACTCTAATACCCCACCTTAAGCTGAAAGCAAGGAGTAAGCTTACCTAGCAAAGAAAAGCTATGAAAGCAAAAATCAAGTGGGTCCCGGCAACAAGGCCTAATCAGGTACCCAGTACAAGGAAATCTCTATAAACTGGAGTAAAGGATAAAACCCAGTGGGAAAAACCCCTCTCCAAAAAGAGATATAATGACTTCAAGAGACTCTCTCAAAGCCATAAGTACAATGCATGACTTTAACCCCCCCCGTGAGAGAGGGTCAAGGCTCCAAAGCCCCCCCCAGAATGAAAGAACCCCTGGATGAATGAACAAACCACTGTGACTCCAGTGCAGAGGAGTGAAAGGTAGTGGACACTGTAGAGGGAACCTTGAAAGCTGAGGTGTCATTGGAAGGCCGAGCTGATGCTCAAAGGAGTAGACACGAGGATCCTGAAAGGGAATCCCCAATGTAAGTGGTATGACAGGTGTGCTGACACTCTCATCAAAGAGGAGATGAATGTCCTCTGTAGAATTTTCAACAACTGCACCTGGTGGCTTGATGAATGGAGCTGGAGGATCAAGCAGTGTTGAAGAAGAACTATACTGAACAGAAAAGAGCTCAAGAGGAGGTGGCAAGGCAGTTACAACAGCAGTCTCAGGAACCACACAGAGATTCAAGAAACCTGACTGTACCACATGATGCTCTCTCAAAGGAGGAGAGTTGTGCTCTGGCAAAGGTGGACCAAAGTGTGAAAAGGAGTAGAGATGGGTGGAAAGATCAATTGTGCCTGTAGCAACAATACCTCCTGTCATACTATCCCGGATGAAAACTGAATCTGGAGTGAACTCAACTGTCTTCCCGGACCCACTGTGAGAAATCTGATAAATCGAGAGAAGGTTTGCAGATAGAGATGGAACATACAATACATCATTGAATGTGCCATCCTGAATGCATACAGTGCCTTTCTTGCAGACTGTCATAATAGTGTTATTCCCAATGATAATATGGGGAATAGGAGAAGCCTCAAAAGAAGAGAAGATCTCTCGAGAAGATGCCATATGGTGAGAAGCACCTGAATCCAGTATCCAAGGAACCTGTGAAGGGAATGTGAAAGAAGCCCGCAATGCATGACCCTTTCCAAGATCTTGTTCAACTGTAGGATTGATAGAAGAAGACTGATAAGCAGACCCCTATGAGCCAGAAGAGAATGGAGAGGAAAGATTGCTCTTCTGAAGAAGAGCTTGCAAATTCGCTATCTGTTTCTCATAACCATCAAACTTCTTCTGATAACAAAGTGACTCATCATGTGTTCCCTTCTGACAATAGGAACATGTAGATCTCTCAGTCTTCTGTTTCTCCTTCTTAGAAGAAGATGGTGGGCCAGTAGAGTGCTGAGAAGAGGAATCTAATAATTGCTTCGGCTTCTGTGTGCTCTGAGGTGGCTTGGCAATCAATGCCTATGACTGTGAACTTGTAAGAGAATCCATACTAGTGAGCTTTGATTTCTCACGAGTCAACCGGTCACAAAAAATCTCAAAAGAGGGCATAACATGTCGTGCACCTAGAGCATCCATAGTGGAGTAGAAGGTAGAAGTGAAAATCTGATAAGGTCCTCGAAGCTTGGACAGTATCAGAAAGATACACTCATTATCAGATTTTGTCTTTCCTACAAATTGTAACATAGATCGAAGAGACTTGAATTTCATCAAGAAATCCTCAATGCTGGTGAATGATTCAGGAATCAAGGAGGTAAACTCCGCATCTATCTGTAGAATCCTAAATTGATTCATTGTGCCAAATAAGGTTGAAAACTTGTCCCACATAGCCCTGGGTGTATTCAAACCATCCAGGTGAAACAGTAACCCCTCTGAAATATTCATTGCAATGAGACCCATTGCCTCATCCATTTTATTGTGCTGCATAAGAAGCTCATAAGGCCTCTGTAGAACTGGCTGAGCCACATCGAGACATGACCATAATCCCTTTGCCATAAGCAATCTAGTCATTTGTCCTTTCCAAGTATGGTAGTTGTATGGTGTAAGGAAGGCGACATAAGAGTCTGCCATTGAGAGAAGAAGACAGAAGTAGAAGGGTCTTACTCTGAATTAAAGTACAGAAAAAAAATGCACCCCCCACAATAGATAATGAAATCCCTCAAATACCAAAGAAAACAACTATAAGATGCATAAAAACTGAGAAAGGAACCTGGATTGCGGATGCAAAGAAGAGGGAAATAGAAGCCTCTACTTCAATGCTGAAATTGGAAGCTCAAAGGAACTCCAAATCAAATGAAACTAGCACCAATGTCTCTGTCTCTGAACAAGCTTTCCAGTGCTTCTTTCGGATCTCAAAAAGACCTCCGTATGCCCAAGTTATCGCCAAAAAACCAACTGTAGGTCCAAAAAAGGAGCTCTCTGGAAAATTACAGACTCGAAAAAAAATTTGATGGCTGTACGGCTGTCATATGACATTTTTATGATGTCATTGCTGATAGTGCATTGATGTGGAAGTTGACTGGGCGCTGATGTCACTGGCTGACTGGTGCTAATGTCACAGGCTGACTGTGCACTGATGTGGCACCTTGAAATGCGTGACCAAAAATCTGCCAATTTTTTTGCCAAACTTGGTGGATCTCCAAAAAAATTGCCAAAAATGGCGGATCTCACCAAAAAATCTCCAAAAATGGCAGATTTCACCAAAATTCTCGCCAAAAATGGCGGAAGAAGGAAGAGATGTTTAATTTATTTTTTTTTTAAAAAAAATGCCAAAAACTTGACATGCGTACCTTGGAGTACGCTGATGCTGACACAAGCGCAGAGGTACTGCGTTGATGCGTACTGCCTACGCAGGGTACCCTCTGACGCAGGCGTACCAGTACTTAAATTTTTTGATTCAAAGTTTTTTTTTAAAAAAAAACTTTTTCAAATGCATTAACAACTTTTTTAAAGTTGTAATAAAATTTGTTTTTCAATCTTCCTTTTTTTTTATAAATTGAAATGATTTTTTTTGCAAATTTTTGAAATAATAAAAAATGTTTTCACGTTTTTCAAAAATTTTTACCTCAGAATTCGTGTCAATGGCCAATTTTTTTTGTACAGATCACTCCGGTAGCTAAAATAGGTCGAATTTTATATCAAAATTCTCCGGATCGATCCTCTGAATCCATTGGTGAGGTCTATTTTGGCCCAAGAGGCCTCCAAAAAAAGTGTATCCCTAGATCCAACCAAAAAAAACTTCTGAAAGATCAAACTCTTGAAGCTCCAGAAAATTCTTCAAATCAAGAACAAGCAGCCACAGATCTGAGCTCTGATACCATGAAAGAATTGATTAATGTCAATTCTACACAACCCAAGAAGAACCTATTAGCCAATAACCTGTCACAAAAGAAGAAGAATGGAGATAGAAGAAAAGTTGCTCTGAAATGTGAAAAATGCATAAGAGATAATGAATAAAGTACAATGCTCAACCTTATAAAGGTGAGATAGAAACCCTAAACTAAAAAGCTAGGTTGCACATTATTAATTAATAATTAATTAATAATGCACCTAAATGAAGCTTAAGTAACTAGAGTAATAGAAACTTATATAATTAAATCAATATGATTTAATTAATAGGTATAAATGAAAAAATACTCTAATATTTGTGTCCAACCTTGTTGTTGAAGTTCACCTGTAGGAGTATCTCTAATCTTATCTCCAAACAATTCTATACCCACTGGCATGAAATCAAAATTTGGGATGGAGAGAACATCATCACCTAATTCCCTCTACTCATTCATCCATCATTGTACTTCATCTTCCGAAGAAGAGAGTTCTACCATTGTAGCTTGGGTGGGTGGTGGGGTATTTATGACATTCTTCCTTCTTTCTAATTCAGTACCTTTGGCCAACCGAATTCTCCTTTGTAGAGGCACTTGCTCCTCCTCTTCATCTGACTCTATTTCCCCCTCATCTAATTCTTCCTCAGGAATGGTTTCAGGAATAGACAGATTAGGCACTAATCATTTACAAACTCTTTGCCTCTTGTTCATTCTAACCTTGATCCTCTTTTGTTTCTGTGGAACCATAGGAGAAGCGGGCTTTTCATGCATCGGATGAATGGATGTCTCTAGAATTTCTCCCTCTTTTTGTTGACTTGAAAAAATCAAAGGCAATGGAAATTCAATCTCGATATGAGAAGCTCCACCATCTTGGGGTTCTTCGTTAGTGGATTCCTATTGCTGCAAAGGGGCCTGTTCTTCAACATGTTCTATTTGAAACCTTTGAGGAGAGGCTCTCTTCCTCTTGCCCTTCTTCTCTAAAGGGTGGTAGTATCCCACTGGACGATCTAGCTGGTTGACTTTTTTTGGCTTGATAGGAGACTAGAGCGCAAAGATAGGAACTGTGACTTTCTTTCCCTTTCCCCTTTCTGGGTGAGCATGTGCATGGAATATCATTATATCCGAAATTGGATCAAGTGGAAAGGGTTTCTTGATCCAACTCTTTGTCATTCTAATGACATGTCTCACTTGATGATTAATATCATCTCCTTCCAATCTGTCAATTTTTGCATTCAGAATGGGCCTCTCACCAACTTTATCTGCATTGAATAGGGGATCGAATAGCTCCTGTGAGTCTTGTAGCCCTATCTCATCCGAGATGGTCAAGTGGAGAGTCTTCTCCACTAAATACAAAGTCATTCTACAATAGCCTCTGATACGAACATCGTAGTCATTTGTGGCATTCATCCAATGATCTTCAATGGCGTCCTCATGGTAGAAATCTTTAAGAATGGTTGGGGAGAGTTATATTCTTCAAGAGGATAATTCTCCCATTCCCACTCAAAAGTTGAGATATCCTGCTTTCTCTTTACCTAGTATGCTCCTATTGCAAAAGGCCAATCCCAACAAGGCCTTCATTGTTTTTTGATCCTCTCATAAGTTGACTCAAACTACCGAGAAATTTCCATTAGAAACAACTTGTCACTTGGGTACCTTGGGAGTTTCTTTGGGTTAATGGATGCACCACTAGCCCGAATGAATGTGAATGTCTGGAACTGGATGAAATATGCATCGAGGGCTATGATCTGTGTCTTGGCTTTATCGAACAACCTCTTCCCATAATCCCCTTCAATGAATCAAATGATGGAAAAGACAAAGGCATCATTCACAATTCTGTACTCCTTTCTTTGCAGTGAGAGCTTCTTCTTCACTAGCTAAGGATAGACTATATACGACCATGCATGAGGATCCTGCATACGGCCCTTCTTGTACAACCGAGGATAGTCAGTTGCCCTTGTTGCAAGTAGATATATCACATAAGAAGTCATATCAAAATTCTTCTTATCCTTTACTATCCGCAATTGGTTACACAAGTTCTCACTAAGTGTAGTGGCCCAATCCAGTGGCATCTTTGCATGTCTGATGGTCTCAATAAAGTTGACCATGAATGGAGTGAGATGACCTACTGCAGGCAATCCCATAACTCTGCTCAAGAGAATGATTGAATATCTAATGTCATCCTTCATGTATCCTCGAGTCATATCCACTTTGTTGATTGTGTTCACCTGAGGTGGTTTCTCAATGAAGTATGAGGAATATATGATGTCGATGGTCTCCTAGTAATGATCCTTATGCCACCTCTTAGCTGCTTCATATGAAAGCCTAATGAACTGATCGACTCTAGGTAGATGAAAAACTCTCTCGATATTATCAAGTTGTAGATCTAAGACCACTTCCCCAATGATGCTCTTTACCACCTTTTCATCAGGAACAAAATGCTGAGATAGGGTCATAATCAATTCAGATGACTGCGCAGTCCTAGGATCTGATGCTATATTTACTAATTCAGAATGGATTAGGGAAAATCTCAAGGAATATCTTTCAGTTGGATTGTTACAAACTCTCAAGAACTCTCCCAAGTCCGTGTGTCCGAGGTCCGTGTCTTTGATTTCTGCATAATCATCATGCAATCGTGATTTCGGGGTTACGCCTTGGAACTTGTACACAACTAGTTTTGTTGTTGATATGGATGTGGATGCCATCTGATTATATTACCTGCACATCATGGGAAAAAGAAAACATGATTTATTAATGGATATCGAAGAAAAAATAACATGAAAGAAAAAAAAAAAAAGGTCCCCCTTGGGAACTTTTTTTTTTTTTTTTTTAAATATATATTTAAAAAAAAAAGGTTTGACGGAGCGTGCGCACGTCGCATGTGGTGGCAAGGGCATCCATGTGCGCACGCTGCTTCATGCACGTCCCAAAAGGGGTGCAGCTAGGCACGAGCATAGTGGCGAGGTCGACGTGCTACACCGCTCAGGTATGGTCGCAACAGCGCATGCCCAAAGGGGCGCATCACAGGCGCCGCTCGCATGGCAAAAGGGCACATGGCAAGCGGTGTTGTAGTTGTGCACCGCTTGCGCGTAGGGTGTGGGGCAGCGCTCGCACACCTCATGGGCGTGTGACATAAAAAAAAGGGGGGGTGGGGTAGTGTATTACCTCTCCCTCCTTGCTCCTTGGAACAAAAATCAACAAGCAAGAAGGGGAGGGAGGGTTTTATAACCCTCTCTCAATTATGCAAGTGCGCTGCACCTCGATGCGCACATGCTAGATGATTTTATTATTATTATTTTTTAATTTTTTTGTGTTTTTTTTGTTTTTTGATTTTTTTTTAATTTTTTTTTTTTGACTCTAAGGCTCCTAACTAAATTTTCTTCTCCTGACTCTCGAACTGTGAGTCTGGGAGTCAAAAAAAAGTAGGGGGTCCCCATTCCTATTGAGGAATGGGGTGTGTGTTGTGGAGACAACAACAAATAGCCCCAAAAAAAGAGGAAGAAATGACCAAGGCATTTCTTCATCAGAAAACATTCTTTCGATGTGTGTCAAACACCAACTGAACTTTGAACACCTCGAGCATATTTTAGATGACTTCATAGTCAAAACATCAAGACCTGAGACTTTTAGGTTCAGTGTGTGCAATGTGTATTCATTCCCTTTGATGCCTTAGGATGCAATTTATCCAAGTTTTTTGAAAACTTGAAAACGATCTTCCACTCCTCCTAGCTCATTCGTAAGAACCTCCACAAAGACTTTTATTAATCAATTAGTTGATCAGATGAGAGAATCAGTTTGAGGGCTCTTGGCGGGATGTCACGCTCTTTTAGTTTTCTAACTTTTTGAGAAAATCATTCTGTGTCATTAAGAATGCTAGTTTTGATGAAGCAATACTTTGAATATAAGATATTCTATTTTGAGAATGTATCTTTTGCCATTTTAGATCTTTGGAATCCTTTAGTCTTAACACTGTATTTCTCTCTCTCTCTCTCTCTCTCTCTCTCTCTCTCTCTCTCTCTCTCTCTCTCTCTTTTTGTGATCTTCTGTATCCTGACTATGCTTAGACTATGTAGTCAGGACATCAGTGTCATTTCTTGGATTCAATCTCTTGTGAACATCCCTTGCATTGCTCTTTTAGAACTCTTTTAGAAACTCTCACGCCAATCAATGATCTTAGCAATCTCTCGAGGAGACCCTTCCTATTTGAACCAGTTGGAGTTTGGATCATCTTTTGTCATCTTTGACTTGAATTCAACAACACCAAAAATGATCAAATCTTAAAATTTTCAAAGTGTTGAGACCTTGTTAGTCTAAAGTCTTGATTTCCTGGGTGAAAATCTCTTATTTCCACAAGAAACATTTATTTCTCAGTTGGTATAAGACACACAATCGTCCAAATGTTTTGACAAAGAAATACCAATTCCTAAAATTGGGACCAAAGAGTGGTTAGTAAAAACTTGAGAAAAATCCCAAGTACACCTTATCCCTTAGGACTGACATAACTTTAAAAATGAACACATGACTGAAAGAAAACACACAACTTGAAAAGAAACACACTTGTAGAAATAAACACGCTTGTAGAAATGAAAATCTAATCTACATGTGGAAATGAAATCTAACTAATTTTTTATTTTATTTTATTTTATTCTTTTTCCAGTTTCTTAGGCTTCAAAATAATGTTTCAAAAATTGCCCATTTACAAGAAAAGGTAGAAATTTCCCCTGTAAGGAACTTAGCCTAAAAGTGTTTTCTTCGAGAATTTTTACAATTTGATACGAGGTTGTCCACAAGCGTTGAAACTTGGTATGGCTGCCTGGCTTTTCTTTCGCCTTATCCCAAAGTAGAATGAGGTCGGAAATCCCGAAGGATGTTATTGTGGCCCTCTTGTCGAACCATCTCTTAACAATAGCTTGATGTTTAGCCATGTGCTCTAATGCAGCTGTTCATTTCTCATCGATTTCCAGAAGATTCATCAATCAGATTTGTACTCTGTCAGTGTCATCAGCATACCCACTCATGAATTTTAAGAGAGGAATCTTGAGATTGAGTGGGAATATCGGTTCTTGCCCATAAACAAGTAGATATGGAGAAGTCCCCAAGGTCTTTTAATTTTAACTCTAACCTGATCTATCCACAAGGCATATTTCAATTGTGTATGCCAATCACAAGGGTTCTCCTTCAGTAATCATTTTATCATAGTGATTAAGTTCTTGTTTGTAGACTTTGCTACCCCATTTCCTTGCAGGTACTAAAATGAGGAGAATTTGATGGTGAATTTTTTTTCAAATGCTCATTGTGTCAAGAATGTAGATGCAAATGTAGATCCATTGTCACATACAAGAGTGAATGGCATTCCAAATCTAGCAACAATATGTTCCTCCAAAAAGTCAATCACCACCTTAGCAGTACAATTTTTGAAAGTCTCTACCTCTATCCATCATGTGTAGTAATCCGTAGCTATAAGAATGAATGCATGTCCAGTTGATGATTGTGGGTTTACTAGGCCAATGAAATCTAGTCCCCACTTTGTGAAAGGGCACACCTCATATACCAGTTGTAGTGGCATTGCTGGATGCCTCTCTTTGTTAGCACTGGTTTGGCATATATGACAACAATGCACATGTTCAAAAGTATCCTTGAATATCGAGGGCCAAAAATAATCTGATCTTAAAATCATGTGAGCTGTTGCTTCTATTGAACCATGTCCCATACCATACTTGTCATGAAATTTTTCCAAGACATCCTTAGCTTCTTCACCTCCTAAGCATTTCAAATAAATCCCTTCATAGTTCCTTTTATATAGCTTGTTATCAAGTAACTTGTAAGACTCGCATTTCATCTTAAGTCCCCTACATTGTGAACTATTCATCCCTTTGGGGCATTGATCTTGTAAGAGATAATAGAAAATATCCTGGTACCACACATCTATCACCACACCTTGATTGATATCAACTTGTGATATAAGGGTCAATGCAAGAAGTTGGGTCTCACTTTTGGCCAAAAAGTGGAAGTGTTTTTTCTGTTTTTGAAATATTTTGTCAATTGATGCCAAAATTTGAGCCATTTAGAGATTAAATATAAAAAAACTTCAAAAATAAAAATTGTAGTGCTTGGAATCTTCTTTTTTAATATGTAATTTATTTGTATACCCATATGATAGATTATTTTTTTGGTATGGATCTTTAAAAACCACTTTTTCAAAATGCCAATTTCAAAACCATACCACGCTCGTGTACAGACAACATAATTTGACACAAATGAATGAATTTTTGTGAATCCTTTTAAATGGAGTTACCTAACACACCAAAGATTGATGAGAATATTTTTCTTGAATTTTTCAATGAATATTTTTTTTTTATTAATTTTTAATTGGCTATAAAAGAAAATTTTAAAACCTCTCGTGTACGCACACCATAATTTGATCAAAATTTCACTTTTTCAAAAAAAAATTTTAAACTTCGAAAGAATTGAATATAGATTGATGACATATAAATTAATTTAAGAAAAATAAAAAATAAAAAAGTTATTAAAGTTTTAGTGAACATTGCTATTTTACATTTAGGTACCACCTTTGATTAAAAAATAATAAAAAATAGTAAATAAAAACATAACTCTATAAAATTTATATTTCTAAAATCAGGACAGTGAGAGCTCTAATGGGTTTTTGTTTCATAAAAAAATTTGATCGGGAAGACCCTCTAAAAATTATGGCAAGGCATGAATTTGTCAGTTCAATGCCTTAGCCAAATCTTAAGAGGCCAAGGCATAGGCTTGGTCTCACCAAGCCTGTCCCAAACCAAAATCCGAGGTAGGAAAAAAAATCCTGCCTCATGTTGTAAGAAATGGGCACTCGTTATTTGAATTTCAAAAAATGGGTACCCGTTTTGAAAAGCTAAAAGTGGCATGTAAAATTTGCCAAAAACTTAAAAAATTGAATTTTTAAGAAACGGGTACCCATTTTTTACTTTTAAAAAATGGCTACCCAATTTTTAAAAAATGGGTACCCATTTTTTATTTTTTAAAAATGGGTGCCCATTTCTTAAAAATTTAAATTTAAATTTTTTTGAGAAACGGGTACTCATTTTTTGAAAATAAAAAATGAGTACCCGATTTTTAAAAATAACGGGTGCCCATTTTTTTAATTTAGGGTCGGGCACCCTAACCAAAAATGAGTACCCGTTTTTAAAAATCGGGTACCTATTTCTAAGAAGTTTCATTTTGCGAATTTGACTTCCACGAAATTGTGACCCAACTTTGTGCATTCACCCTTAACCATCTTCTTTTGATCGTCTTCATCTGTTTCATCGTCAAATTTGAATTCCTTTCGATTTCCTTCCTAGTTTTCAGTGATCATTTTGGACAATCCTTGGCCTCTGACTAATCTCATAGATTGAATTTCAAGATCAAATTCTTGAAGTATTGCCATCCACTTTCCCCTTCTTTCACCAAGTTCATTCTGCATCAAAAAAATCTTTATTGCTGGGTTAGGTACAATTGCATACACCTTACTTCAGAGTATTTAGTGACAGAACTTCTTTACTACCTTCATTAACGCAAAGGACTATTTATCAAGATTTGAATATTTCAACTCAACGTTCTTTAGAGGATAACTCATAAAAGCAATTGGTCGCTCATCTTCCTTCTCTCGTTTTTGTGTCAAGATCCCTGCGCAAGAATGTTCAGAAGCAAAGGAATAAATCTTGAATGGTAACTCCTAATTTGGACTTACCAAAACTGGGGCTATGGAAATGGAAACCTTAATATCTTGGAATGATTTCTTTATCTCCAGTACCCATTCTATTTTAGCTCCCTTTTTTAGTAAATCATTGAGGGGGCGGCCTATCTCTGCAAAACCACTTATGAATTTGCGTACAAAGTTTATCTTTCCAAAGAAAGATTTCAATTCCTTCCAACTATGTGGAGGTGCTAACTTCAAAATAGACTCAACTTTATCTAGATCAATGGAAATTCTGACTTTAGAAATGACATGTCCCAGAAGCTTCCCTTTAGTAACACCAAATGAACATTTCTTGGGATTGAGTGATATGCCATACCTACGACATCTATTGAATACCTGCCTTAGATCAGAAATATGAGTACTTCGATCTTTTGAAAAGATAGTCAAGTCATCCATGTAGATGACTATACACCTATTTATCAATCCTTTGAAAGCTTTATCCATTTCTTTTTGAAATGTAGCTCCCACATTAATCAACCCAAAAGACATCCTTCTGTAAGCAAATGTTCTCCACTTGGTTGTGAAGGTAGTCTTTAGCCTATCTTCTTCATCGACCATCACCTGGTTATATCCTGAGTAACCATCCAAGAATGACATCATCTTTGAACCATGAATCTCTCCGATTTTCTTTCATAAAGGAACCAAATTTTCCACCCATGTGGAATGATAGATAGGAAATATGATCTTAGCATCCAAAACTTCTTAACTTCTTTCATAATCAGTGGTTCAATTATTTGATTTACTGGTCATTGTCTTTGTTAGAAAGGTTTAGCATCTGGTTTCAATGGGATGTCATGTGTGATAATATCAGGATCATAAGTTTTTAACTCTTCATATCTCCAAGCAATAACATCTTTATGCTCAGTGAGTAGTTTGAGCATGTCATCCCTTTCTTTTTGATTGCATGCTTTTCCTATTTGCACCATTTTTGGTTCTTCATCAGTACCCAAATTGTATGAGTCACATTCTTCGATTCCTTTCTCTTGGATTTCCCTTCTATTGAGTGCTGATTTGTCATGGTCAAAGATTCGTTCAAGTTCAACCATTCCTTTTGGAATGTTGTTGGTTTTCAAATTAAGGATTCCATCATCATTCTCAAGCTCATCATCTTTAGGCTTGTCCTCAGGTGTATCATCAATCTCTTGTCCTTGAAAATGGCGACTACACATAATAAACTCGAGTATATGTTGATCATCCTGAAAGACCTGAAAGTTCATGATATTGTTAGGAATGGAAGGAATGACAACTAATTCGACTAAGAATCTTTTTAACTTCGTCTTTTCAATTGGTTTCAAAGCACTAGCTGAGAGAGCAAGGGTGTCTACTACCACATTCTTTCTTCTTGGAATAGATTTGATGTTTAGAGCTTCAAAGTCATCTAGTATATCACATACCCTTTTCCTATAAGCGATTAACCTTTTTACGTTGCATAAGTATATGGATTTTACTTGTTGTATCACCAGTTGAAAATCCCCTTCGATTATAAGAGAGGTGACTCCATTTTCTAATGCAAAGAGAAGTCCTTGAATCAAAGCCTCGTATTCTGCACTATTATTAGTACATCTAAACTGCAATCGGTATGTGGCATAGAAAGACCTACCTTTTGGGTTGATTAGTTTAGTACCTACACCGGCTCCTAATTTACACCTGGAACCATCGAAGCGAAGTATCCAAACTGCATTTTCCTTGGGTTTTTTTTAACTTTGTGCTTATTTGTCCTTAAATTTTCTTTTACTTGAGCCTTGAATGACTGTTTCTTGGGAACCCATTGTAACTTTTCTCATGTAGGGCTTGATGAATCTCCTTCATATCCTATGGATAGAGGAAGTGTGTGTTTTTTTTGCTTCTCCTGAATTTCCCCTATTAGCTCACTGATTTGTTCAACTTTAGGTTCAGGATGAATGACTACTGAAGTCCATCCTTTACCTTTGACATATCGTATTCTTGTTTGAACTTTAATCATCCTAGGAGGAGGAGAAGATAAACCTCCACCATTTGAAGAGGTATCACTGTATGATACATTTAAATCTTCACTTTCTTCTTCAATCTATTCAATAAGGTTGGATGAATTCACTGAATCTTGATTTTTAGTAATTTCATCTTTTGAGGTCTTTGTACTCTTGTTTTCCATCATTTGTGTCAACACCTTTTCTATTGCCTCTTGACATACTGAACATTCAAACTCTGAATGACTAAGTTTGTGTAACCGAAAAAATCCTAGAAGAAGGAGGATACTAGGGTCAGCTTCCTCTCCTAAACAATGTAGATTAGTCACCATACTTTCTATGAATTGTGTCACGGTCTCACTTTTGGGTACCGACACCTTAGGTTCTTCATTTTGATCTTGAGATGTATTTTTTGGAACCATGTGCAATACCATCACTTTGTACAAACCCAAATCCAATTGTAAGAATGCTATCTCATTTAGGGGATTGTAATCTGTGATCATTGTTTTTATTTTGGGCTCAACATCTATCTTGATTTGATTGTTCAATCCTTTCCATGGTAACCATAATTGAGTGAATTCTATAGAGAACCATCCTCTGAGACATTTTGTCCATTCTCTACTTAGGAGTAATCCGTATGTCTTTGAGATATCAACCACATGTATGTCAATAATATCCTGGATCTGAGGATCAAATCTTAACTGTATCTACACATCTTTCAATACTCCAATGACTTTTACCTTTATTTTATCCAACTGTATTACCACTTGGTTAGAGGGTTGAGGATTAACTCCTAGCCTTTGAGCTATTGATAATGGCATCACATTACATGAAGCACCTGAATCAATAAGACAATTTTGAAGATTCTTCCCATTTATCCTCATGCTTAGAAAAAAAGGGGGTACCTCAACTTTGTCCTTGAACATAGTGGGCATTGCTTCTGCAACATTTACTTGTTGCGGCACTGTCTTTTGAGTGGCAACATTCATATTATGGGAAACCTTTGTATTATCCAATGTCTTCATGAGTGCTTCGCTTTGTTGGGGACAATTCTGCAACATGTCGAACATGAACATATTGGCTTTCATTTTCTTCAGGTCTTCAACTGCATTATACTTTTCAGTAGACCAAGAAGGCTTCTTTAGTATTGTTGGTATGTTCACTTGATTCTGATACTATTGTCCTCCTTGGGCTGGCCTTACTGGTGGTGGATTGTTGTTTGCTCTAGGATCAGGTGGAGTTGGTTGCAAACTAGGAGGAATTCCATCAATCAAGGGATCCTTTTTGTTTTTGAGATTATATGTATTTTGATAGTCATTTCGAAAGGCAAACATCTCGTTGTGTTGAAGATCAGGTTCTTGATTAAAAGGGAAAGAGAATTCCTCACTTGCTTGTTATTCCACTTGTACATTTTGTGTAGAATCATAAGATTCTAATAGCATTGCATTGAATTGAACAGGAGGAGGATCATCATTCACTTGTGGGTTTTGATTCACCTCCTAATTACCATTATAGTATGCACCATCGTTGCTAGGCATATTTTGGCCATCATCATACTAATTGATATCAGCATACTGATTGATATCAGGATACTGAATATTGTTGTTATCAGTAGGAATGCTTCCATTATTTGGTCAAGTATTCTATTGTCAGTTTTGTCTTTGGAAGCCATTATTGTGATCAGGAGGATTGAAGTTGTTTCCTTTGCCATTATTTTCAGCATTGTTGTTACTATTGTTGTTAAAGTTCCTATTTTAATTCTAACCAAAATTGTTGTTGTAGGGGCCAGCATTATTTCTCTGGAAGTTGTTATTTTGTCCTTGTGACAATCTAAGACGTGTCAACTCGTTGTTCATTTGTGACATGGTCTTCTTCATTTGACCAACTTTTGAAAGGAGATTGTTATCTGCTTCCACAAGAACTATTGTCTTTTGTTCAAAAAAGGCTATTTTCAGGCGCTCGTACCCTAGATACGTTATTGCTTGAGTTTGTGGAGCGGGTGCCTATTGCAATGGAACTGGGTTCATAGGTATGAACTGACTAGGCATGGTGGGTGCTCCCACAAGAATCATTGGCATTGTAGGGACTATTTGTGTAGGAAGCATCATTCCTCCCCCATTAGGATTAGCTTGCTTTGTGAACGTGATCGCTTCTGCAAAGACTTTGTCCAATGTGTCAATATTTGCTATAGGAAGTCTTCCCAAAAAGATCGCAGTAAGAGGGTCCATAGAATTCAAATAAACTTGGATGGTAGCTTTAACCAGTATTGTGTATGGAATTTCCAACTTGCGATAGGCCATATGAAAGTGATGATTGAAGCGTGAAACTGTCTCAGCTGGGTCCCTTTTTATTGTTATGAATTGTTGATGTATCACTGCTGGATTGATGAATGTTTTGAATTATTCCAAGAATTTTTTTTTGAAAGTGTCCCAGTCTCCAATACATCCTGGTGGTAGGTTCACATACCAATTGAAGGCAATTTCTAACAAAGAGTAGGGAAATAAATAAAGAACCACATCTTCATTAAAGAAATTTTCTTTTGGTTGCAAATTTCCTTAAAAAACTTGACATGATCTTCGATAGTTCTTGTTTCTCCATAAATGAACCTTGGAAAAAAATTCTTGGGATTCTTAGGGAGGTCATGGAGGGCACCTTTCAAGTTAATGGGTGAATCAACTACATTTGCGAAAAAGGCCATTGGATGATTTTGTGGACCTAAAGGTGGATGGGATGGTGATGGGAGCATTGGAATATGTGGAGGTCCACCTGGTGGTTTAATGGGTGGTGGAGTAGAAGAAGATGATGAAATATCAAATGGAAGTGGTTGAATTCAAGGTATTCCTCTATCACTACGTGGCTTATGAAAATGAGTAAGCTCTAGAAATTCTTGGGCACTTGGTGAAGATCTTAATGCTCACTGGAATGGGGATCTGGGATGAATATATTCTAGCTTGTAATAATTCTAGAAAAAATGCACCTCTGTAGAATTACACCTCCTCACTTCTTCTGAATTTTGCACACCACAGAGTTCTGTGGACCTGCATACTTGCAGACTTGTGGAACTATGGACCTGCAGATCTACAGATCTGAATTTCTGAAAATTTTAGAAGTGATTTCTAAACTTTTACAGAGTGTAGATTATTGCAAGGGTGCAAAAATTTTAAGACTTTATCCAATCTTTCTTGTTTCCAATAGTAAGTTCTTTATTTTGGGCCCTCCTTCTAGCACCACTTCTGTTGGGCGTTCATTTTGCATGAGGTCAATGGTAGGAATCCATAGTGTAATTCCTCTCTTGAAAAGAAAATATTTTTAAGGATCCACTCCAAGGTTTAGTGTTTGTCTTGTGACGTACGAAAATTCACTCAGTAGAAGATAAATGTGAGTGTTCACAAGGAGGCCTTTGCTGGTTCTAAAAACTCTTTTATCTTGGAATTGAAGTAAAATCTGTTCATTCTCTCCAAATATCACACCAAAAGAACAATATTTTTGTATTTTCTATTTTTTTTCAATGAATACAACTCTAACAATGTAGCTACTATGAGGTCCTACTCTAACAAGGGGTTAGCAAAGCAAATAACAAAACTGAAAGAAAATAACATGAAATCAAATAACTTGAAATTGAAATCTCTAAATGGACATAAGCTACAGAACACAACACGCTACAAGTTAAACTTCAAATAAATTGGCAAGAGACCAATGAAAATAGGAGTAGTGCTTCCTAGAATCCACTGATGCAATCATCGGTGAGAGTGTTTAACAAATCGAATGATGTTTCACTCTTCATCAAATCACAAGGCCATGGAAAGTGCGCTCATGTGAGACAAAAAGCTATGTAGACACAATCGGGTGATCTCTTCTCAAGCTCATTACGTCAGCAAAATTCATATATCTGTAACAAGCACCAGAACTAAAAGATTGCACATCCAAAAACAACACAATAAAACCTTTGGCTCAATCACAATCTCATGAATAAAATTCACAAAAAAATGACACATTCAGGCAAGAATAACTACACTCTGAATGCTAGCACCAAAAGAATAACTTTATTGCATAATAATGACGACCCTTGTTACATTTTAGAATGGGGTATTTATAAGAAATTATCTCCTCAATTTGTGTTGAGAGTGAGAGATATCTTGATGCAATAAAATTCTATTAAAACATTTAAACAAACTAAATATATACAAACTAATAATCTAACTGGTGTTTAGAGGGACTCCATCCATATTTTATTCATTAATTAGATGCATGAGCCCTTTACATGTCAAAAACAATGAAAGCATGAGAGAGAAAGTAGGAGGAAGCCATCAGTCGAAGTAGAAGTGCATGGAGACACCAAAAATAGAAGTTGCCCCTTCACTAGGCGTTTGTTAGAGTTAAACTACCATCAAAATGTGTTCTTGATGCATGGAAAGTGCTATTTTTAGAGCTGGCAGTCCACTGTCGATGCACCTTTGAATTACGGACCTACGGAGCTATGGAGCTACAGACCTACGAACCTCGACTGGGTCAAAAATCTAAAAATTTTACTAAGTGTCAAAATTGAAATTCTAGCATCTGGGTTTTGCTCATTTTTATTCTAAAGATATGTTTGGATGTTTGCCCTTGAATTTCTCTATAATCATAGTAATCTTAGCAACATCCAAAAGATCCAAAGCCTCATACTTGTCTTTGACCTTCTGTCTATAGTTGTCTACCTCAATTCGAGTTTCTGCAAAATCTTTGAGTTTGTTGTCCAGCTCTAACAGTGCTTCTTCTATCCTGAAAGCTTGTCTGATGTCTTCATCACTGGATTATTCCTCTAAAGTCTTTTTGAAATTTTCCACAACTACCTCAACTAGCAACAGTTTCTCTCATTCTTCATCTTCAAAAATGTCCAAGCATGCATCACTGTACAACCTTTCTGGTTCCAAAATTTTCTCTCAAGCTTGGTCCTTGAGCCTATATATCTCATCATGCAATGTTTCCATCACTTTATTTCCATCTGCAATCTTTTCTATCCAATCATCTATCATGTCTAACTCTTCTCTGGTATATACATCAATCAGAATGTGGTACCTTTTCCCTTTTATGGCTTGTAGAGTTTGTAAATCCTATCTCCATACCCATACCTCATCCATAATACTGAAGTCTGGCCTCAAAATGGCCACAATCTTATCAACATTCTCTTGTGTAGCATGCAATAACTTCAAAATTTCTATGAATATAGTGACACACCTATCCTCAAGGCTATCTCGCCAATCCTGACAAGCTCTCAAAAATGGACTGAGTCGTACACCTTCCCCTTCTCTAAGAATGGTATTCAAAGTCTCCTCAGGGTGTTTAGATAAGAGGACCAATAACTTTAGCTAAATATCCTTTCAAGATCTCAATTTACCTTCGAAGTGATCTGATTTCAACCTCATCCTGTTCCATATGGCTGAGAACCTCCTTGACTCCCATAGTCATCATCTGTCAGGAAGTATCCTATATAGGCTTTCCTAACATGATATATTTCACTTCATAGTCCTAAAGGATAACAAATTCTTCATCTGTACCTTTCACAGGGTGAGCCACTTGTGCAAATAAGTCTTGGTTCTGGGTAGTAGTAATGAATGCAAATGGTGTTGCATCGTGTAATGGAGAGTCAAGCTTGTTCAAAATCTCTGCAATGTTACAAATATCATCTTCTGAAGCATGTAATTAATGCTTGGCACTTCTCATTATCTCTTTCCAAAACCATCTTGGGATATGTCTTTCTATAACCTTGGCTCTGGATGATGGAGGGATGTGTTCAACTACCTCCTTCCCTCTATCACTCTTGCTTGGAGTCTCCTATTGTGAGGGTTCTTCTTTTGTAGTCTCAATTTCTTTAGATCCCATAGTTTGATCGTCAACTTCCAGAGAAGGTTGTTGTATACATTCTACTATTTGTGCCTCTTTTGATGGCTCATCAGTAACCCTTGGTTTTGGTTCTCCTTGTAATGATGATTCCTTCTGAACATGTTCTTTTGAACTCGAAGATGGAGGTGTCACTGAAACCTTATCTACCATCATAACCTGAGGTGAATATGGGAGAGTGAGATGAGGACCTTTGTCTCGGGTGGCATCTGCATCCAACCTTGTTGTTGAAGTTCACCTCTATGAGTATCTCTAATCTTATCTCCAACCAATTCTGTACCCACAAACATGAAATCAAAATCTAGGATAGAGAGAACATCATCACCTAATTCCCTCTGCTCATTCACCCATCATTGTACTTCATCATCTAAAGAAGAGAGGTCTACTATTTCAACTTGGGTGGGTGGTGGGGTATTCGTGACACTCTTCCTTGTTTCTAATTCTGTAGCTTTGGCCAGTTGATTTCTCCTTTGTAGAGGCACTTGCTCCTCCTCTTCATCTGACTCTGTTTCCCCCTCATCTGATTCTTCCTCAGGAATGGTTTTAGGAACAAACAAATGAGGCATTAATCTTTTACGAACTCTTTTCCTCTTGTTCATTCTAACCTTGATCCTCTTTTTTTTCTATGGAACCATAGGAGAAGCAGGCTCTTGATGCACCAGATGAATGGATGTCTCTGGAATTTCTCCCTCTTCTTGTTGACTTGACAAAACAAAAGGCAATGGAAATTCAATCTGGATATGAGAAGCTCCACCATCTTGGGGTTCTTTGGGAGTGGATTCCTATCACTATGAAGGGGCCTATTCTTCAACATGCTTTGTCTGAAACCTTTGAGGAGAGGCTCTCTTCCTCTTTCCCTTCTTCTCTAAATGGTCATAGTATCCCACTAGATGATCTAGCTGGTAGACTATTTCTGGCCTGATAGGAGACTGAAGTGCAAAGATAGGAACCGTTACTTTCTTTCCCTTTCCCCTTTCTAGGTGAGCATGTGCGTCGAATATCACTGTATTTGGAATTGGATCAAGTGGAAAGGGTTTCTTGATCCAACTCGTTATCATTCTAATGACCTGTCTCACTCAATGATTAATATCATCTCCTTCCTCTCTATCAATTTTTGCATTCAAAATGGGCCTCTCGCCAACTTTATATGCATTGAAGAGGGGATCCAATAGCTCCTATGAGTCTTGTAGCCTTATCTCATCTAGGATGGTCAAGTGGAGATTCTTCTCCACTAAATACAAAGTCATTCTACAATAGTCTCTGATACAAACATCATAGCCATTTGTGGCATTCATCCAATGATCTTCAATGGCATCCTCATGGTAGAACTCTTTTCCTACCAGGTTTTCCACTTTACCAACATTGTCAAAGAACAACCTTGGAGAGTTATATTCTTCAAGAGGATAATTCTCCCACTCCCACTCGAAAGTCAGGATATCCTGCTTTCTCTTTACTTGGTATGCTCCTATTTCAAAAGGCCAATCCCAATAAGGCCTCCATTTTTTTTTATCCTTGCATAAGCTAACTCAATCTGCCAGGAAATTTCCATTAGAAGCAATTTGTCACTTGGGTACCTTGGGAGTTTCTTTAGATTGATGAATGCACCACCAACCCGAATGTATGTGAATGTCTTGAACTAGATGAAATATGCATCGTGAGCTATGAGCTACATCTTGGCTTCATCAAATAACCTCTTCCCATAATCTCCTTCAATGAATTGGATGATGGAAAAGACAAAGGCATCGTTCACAATTCTGTACTCCTTGCTCTGTAGTGAGAGCTTCTTCTTCACCAGCTGAGGATAGATTATATACGACCATGCATTAGGATCCTACATATTGCCCTTCTTGTACAACTCAGGATAGTCGGTTGCCCTTGCTGCAAGTAGATATATAACATAAGAAGTTATATAGAACTTCTTCTTGTCCTTTACTATTTGCAATTGGTCACACAAATTCTCACTAAGTATGGTGGCCCAATCTAGTGGCATCTTTGTGTGTCTAATGGTCTCAATGAAGTTGACCATGAATGGAGTGAGATGACCTACTACAGGTAATCCCATAACTCTACTTAGGAGAATGATTGAATATCCAATGTCATCCTTCATGTATCCTCAAGTCATATCCACTTTTTTGATTGTCTTCCCTCGAGGTGGTTTCTCAATGAAGTATGAGGAATATATGATGTCGATGGCCTCTTGGTAATGATCCTTATGCCAGCTCTCAGCTACTTCATATGAAAGCCTAATGAATTGATCAACTCTAGGTAGATGAAAAACCCTCTCGATATTATTAGGTTGTAGATCCAAGACCACTTCCCCAGTGATGCTATTTACCACCTTTTCATCAGGAACAAAATGCCGAGATAGGGTCATAATCAATTCAGCTGATTGCACAGTCCTAGTATGTGATGCTGCATTTACTAATCCATAACGAATTAGGGCAAATCTCAAGGATGATCTTTCAGTTGGATTGTTACAAACTCTCAAGAACTCTCTCAAGTTTGTGTGTTTGAGGTCCGTGTCTTTGATTTTCACATAATGATCATGCAACCATGATTTTGGGGTTACACCTTGGAACTTGTACACAATTGGTTTTGCTGCTGATCCAGATTGGATGCCATCTGATTATATTACTTGCACATCATGGGAAAAAGAAAACATGATTAATTATTAGATATCGAAGGAAAAATAATGTGAAAGAAAAAAAAAAGTTTCCCCATGGAACTTATTTATTATTATTATTTTTTAAAATTAAAAATTAAAAAAAAAAGGTTTGATGGAGCACGGGCACGTCACACATGGTGGCGAGGGCATCTGCACGCGCATGCCATAAACGAGGGGTAGCACGCACGTGCATGCTGCTTTATGTGGTGGTGCGGGCATCGCGCACGCATGCCCGAAAAGGTGTGTGGCCAAGCATGGGTGCTGTGATGGTGCTACGCACGTGCCCCAAAAGGAGCACGACCAAGCCATGGGTGCCACTACGACACTGTGTGCACACCCCAAAATGAGATCAGGCATGTTGCAGCAATGCACACCCAAAGGGGCACATTGCAGGTGCCGCTCATGTGCCAAAAGGGTGTGCGGCATGTGCACCCAAAAGGGCACGCTGAGCAGTGCCAAAGTGGTGCGCCACTTGCATGTAGGGCACAGGGCAGTGCGCATGCGTGTCATAGGCACACAGCATAAAAAAAGGTGGGGGGAGTGTATTACCTCTCCCTCCTTGCTCCTTGGAAAAAAATGAGCAAGCAAGAAGGGGAGGGAGGGTTTAATAACCCTCTCTTGCTTTTGCAAGTGCGTCGCGCCTTGATGCACCTCTGCTAGATGATTTTATTATTATTTTTTAAAAAAAATTTGTACTTTTTGTGTTCTTAAATTTATTTATTTCTAACTCTAAGGCTCCTAACTAAATTTTCTTCTCCTGACTCTCAAACTGTGAGTCCAGAAATCAAAAAAAAGTAGGGGGTCCCCATTCCTATAGAGGAATGGGGTATGTGTTGTGGACACCACAATAGTTTCAAAAGGTTCCCTTGTAGTAGCAAAAGGTGTGAGAGTAGGCACCTTATATCTTTGTATAGGTCATATTGTTTCTTCTACTTTAATTGTTTCAGAGAAAAATGAATGTTTAGGAAAAGTTGCTACAACTGAGTAGGAAGAACAAATAGTTGCTATAAATTCTGATACAATGTTGTGGCACAACAGACTTGGGCACATGAGTGAGAAAGGTATGAAATTACTTCATGCAAAGAAAGTTTTACTAGGTCTTAAATGTGTTAATATGGATTTATGTGAAAGTTGTGTGTATGGAAAATAAAAGAGAGTGAGTTTTGTGAAGACTAGGAAGGAAAATAAAAGAGAGAAATTAGAGCTTGTGCATACAAATGTATGAGGACCAGCTTAGGTATCTTCTCTTAGTGGCTCTCATTATTATGTTAGCTTTATTAATGATGCAACTAAAAAAGTATCAATTTATTTCCTTATATAGAAATCTAACGTATTTCAAACTTTCAAGAAATGGAAATGCTTGGTTGAAAATGAGATTGGTAAGAAATTAAAATATCTTTGATCTAATAATGGTGGTAAGTATTGCAGTCATGAATTTAAAGATTATTTCTCCACTAATAGTATTTGTAGATAGAAAACTATTCCAAGGACTCCATAGGAAAATGGAGTGGTTGAATGCATGAATAGGACTATAATGGAGCATGCACAGAGCATGAGGTTTCATGTTGGGTTGCCCTTACACATGTGGGTAGAGGCTATCAATACTACTATATATTTGAGTAATAGAGGTCCCTCTACTCCTTTGGATTGTGGTATTCTAGAGGAAGCATGGATTGGTAAGAAGGTGAGTTATTCTTTTCTCAAAACCTTCAGTTTTAAAGCATTTGCTCATATAGATTCTGAAAATAGAACCAAACTAGAACCTAAGTCAAAGAAATGCTTATTTTTTGGATATGGCATTAATGAATTTGGTTATAGGCTTTGGGATTTTGAAAATCATAAAATTGTAAGAAGTAGGGATATCATATTCAATGAGAAAGTGTTGTATAAAGATCTATTCTAGAAACATGAGAAGAAAGAAGATGATTATGTAGTATTGGATGATATTCCAAGAGATGATGTTCCAACAATTCCTCATGATGTGCAACCACCGCAACAACAGATACCACACACACCAGTGAATGTTAGATGGTCAACAAGGCTAATTCAACCTCTAGAAAGATTTTCGCCCTCTTTGTATTCTATTTTACTAAGAGGTGCTAGTGAACCTAAATGTTGTGATGAAGTTGTACAGGTGGATACTAAGATTTAGTGGGAGTCTGCAATGAAAGATGAAACAGACTCTTTGTTGAAAAATAAGACTTGGGATTTATCCAAATTACCTATAGGTAAAAGGGCTTTACAAAATAAGTGGGTTTATAGGTTAAGAAAAGAGGATGGAGGTAAGAAAATATTTAAAGCTAGGTTAGTTTTGAAAGGATTTGCATAGAAAAAGGGCATTGATTTTGATGAGATATTTTCTTTTGTTGTTGAAATGACATCTATCTATACTATTTTAAGTATTGTGGCTACTGAAGATTTTCATTTAGAGTAGTTTGATGTTAAAACAACCTTCCTTCATGGTGATTTGGATGAAGAGATATATATGGATCAACCATAGGGATACACAGTCAAAGGTAAGGAGAACTTAGTATGCAAATTGAAGAAAAAATTATATGGCTTGAATCAAGCACCTTAACAATGGTATCTAAAATTTGACAGTTTTATGCATGAGAAAATATATAGTAGGTGTCATTTAGATCATTGTGTATACTTTAAGAGGTTGGATGATGACAACTACCTTATTTTATGTTTATATGTTGATGATATGCTTGTAGCTAGGTCTAACATGGATTAGATTAAGGGGTTGAAACACTAGTTAGCACATGTATTTTCTATGAAGGATTTGGGGGAAACAAAACAAATCCTTGGTATAAAGATTTACAAAGATAGGAAGAGTAGGAAATTGATGCTATCTCAGGCTGATTATGTTGAGAAGGTGTTGCAACATTTCTCTATGGAGAATGCTAAAGTTGTTCGCACACCTTTACTTGGTCATTTGAATTTGACTAAGGAGATGTGTGCCAAGACACAAGAAGAGGAGGATAAGATGTCCAAGATACCCTATGCTTTAGCTGTAGGAAGCTTGATGTATGTTATGGTATATATAAGGCCAAATATTGCACATGTAGTGAATATGAGTCATCCAGGAATTAAGCAATGGAATGCAGTCAAATGGATTCTCAGACATTTTAGAGGAGCATCCAGTAAGTGTTTCCACTTTGGGGGTTGTACTACTGACTTACAGGGCAATGTTGACTCAAATTTGATAAGGGATATTGATACCAGGAAGAGTACTATAGGTTATGTCTTTAGTATTGGTGGGGCAACCATGAGTTGGGTTTCTAGGTTATAGAAGGTTAATGCTTTATCCACTACAGAGGTAGAGTATGTTGCTACTACAGAGGTAGCTAAGGAAATGATATGGCTTTAGTTCTTCTTGGAAGAATCAAGACATCCTTAGAAGGATAATTAATTGTTTATAGATAGTCAGAGTGCCATTCATCTTGCAAAGAATTCATCTCTACATTCAAAGACCAAACACATACAGTTGTGATAACATTTCATTTAGTTAGTTTTGGACGATGGATGGTTAAAGTTGGACAAGATGCATACAAATGACAATCCAAGAGATATGTTTACAAAGGTAGTAACAAGGGAGAAGTTGAACTCCTCTTTAGCTTTGATTGGTCTTCTAGATTGAACAGGAATAAATGAACAACATAGTCTAGGATAGTTTGATCTAGTGGGAGCCCCATGTGGTAACATTATTGCTTTAGGATTAGTCTCCAAGTGAGAGATTCTTGTCTATGTGGAGTCTAATCAATCCCCAAGTGGGAGATTGTTAGTTTGTGGTGACTGATCAGGGAAGTATTGTACATACTTCATAATTTTTTTGAGCTACTATTTGCCAATGGCTAATATTCACCAATTAGTTATTGCTTATATTCGCTAATTTATGGCCAACATGTTGTAACTAGTTTTTACCCTAAAGTGGAAAAATACTTATATAAAAGGGCTTAAGGTTAGGGATTGTTCCATAAGATGATGCAAAAATTGGTTCTTGTGGTAGTATTGAGCTGTAAAGGATTACAGATTGTAATTAGGTTGTAATCATTAGATCGTAATAATATCAGACTTGTTGTTTGGTGGACGTAGCCCAGCGATTGGGTGAACCACGTTAAATCTTGGTATCTTGTGTTTTTTTTGTATGATCTATTATTTTTTGATATTTTTTATATTTGCGTGTAATTGTTATTTCTATCTAAGGTTTAATCCTAACAAATCAGATCACACAATTAAGTAATCTAGTTTAGTCATCTCCCAAGGCATTTTTACCTAAATATTTAATATAGATTAATTTATGCTATCACCTAGTTAATTAATTTAATTAATTGACTACAGTCCAATTAATAATCAAATGAAAACTAATAGTTTGATTTATTAATTAAAATTCCTATTCATATATTAATTAAATAGTTGTGCAAACTATTTAATTTAATTCTAAATTCCCCTCATCTAATTAATTAATTCCTCAAACCTTAATCAACCCTCAACCTAGTAGTTTAGCTTAATCAAACCCATGCACCAATAATTAGCCTATTTAATTAAATAAATGATTTTATTTAATTAATATCCCCACTTGCATTTCTCTAACATATCCAGTTGTAAACTATACCACCCTCTTATATATGCCACATCACCTCTTGTATCAGCCAAATCACCCCCTTTGTCTAAAACTAAGCACCTCCCTAAATAATCTACACAATTTTAGGCATAAATTAAAAATGCCTAACTCAATCCTAAGTCCGATCTCATGCCACATCCTCTATTGCACTCAAGTCCATCTCACATCTCTCTTACTCAAATATCCCTTCTAGAATTCTTATCCCCTCACATTAATTCTCCTTGGGACACTTGTCACTAGGCTATGGATTTGAGAAAGAATAATTTGTGTGCTCACCTCTCCTTGTATCCTATCCCTCTCTCATAATCCTCTACTTTGTACCTTAGTCATCCATTTCCCTTACACTTGGCCTATAATGTAAGATCCATCCTCGCATGCACTTATTTTAATATAAATTTCTCTAGTGACTCTCCTTACATGAGAATAGAATGGACAGAAGAGTAGGATGAGGTGATGGAATGAGAAGTTGTTATATTATTATGGTTAAATACTTACCCTTAAAAAAATGTTATGAACTTAGAGATGAAATTGTTAGAAAGTAAAGTCCACCAAGATAACTAAGAGGGAGGATGAATCAGTTATCCAACTATTAAAATATTTATGAACCTTTTTAGTCCTTAACCATGTGAGAAATATAATCAATGACCATAAGAAGATACTCATACACAATAACACCAGATATGTTAACTAGGGAAACACTTGATTAGAGGGAAAACCCTAGTGGGGATGGTACCTAAAAAATGATGTACTAATATAAAAGTTCCATGTAAGAGGATGGACTCTATTAGGAGCCAATGATATACATTCAATTTATATTAGTCCATGTTAGGAGATTCTGACCTTGTTAGGAGTTATAGAAGGTGGAAGGACCCATTGTCCAAATAGCTTTAGGGGCAAGACCACCGAATGCACTATCCAACTGGTCTTTTAATTATTCCTTGTAGAATAATAGAAATGAAATAATCTCTACTCCTTCTTTGTCCTCTTAACTAAACCAAACCTCTTATAATCTTGATACCAGATCACGAACTTCACATCCAATAATCTCTTCGATCACTTACTCATATTTACCAAATACTTCACATATCAGGATATGTGCACAAAGCTATGGTGCCAAAAGGAGGGTATGAATGGCCACTTTTTTTCCCTTCTAAAATCAGCAATAGCTTCAATAAGAATTTGGAGATAGTTATGCTCAAAATTATAAGATATGACAAAACCAAAAGAAATAGTATTTTGAATCTAGTTTTTAAATTGCTAACTTTTTTTCAAAAATGGTTTATTTTAGGCCCTCAAAAAAGGGGGCCACAAAAAGTGGTACTATTTTTTCACAAAAAATATAACATAGTGCAAAGTGTGTTCTCCCTAAAACTTTAACTTGTTTTTGAAATTGTTTAATCCCTCTAGTCAAAAGTTACCTAATATCGTGTAGTTTATCCCATATTTTTTGGGTAATTTTATAACATATAATTATTTTAATGAATTTCATAAGTGGACACATCTTAGAAATAAGAAATATATGTGTGCTTCCCCTAGAAATTATTCAAAACTAATTGAAAATCAAAACCTTTTTTCAAAGTGTGTAGGATGGAGTCTAGTTTCTAAAAATACTAACTTGTTACAAAGTTTGATGAATGAGCTAAAATCTACACCCCAATTAGTACATATTGGTTTTTGAGAGAAAATGGACACACTTTCAAAAGAAATTATAGTTGAAAGGCTTGAAATGTTATGAATTTGAAATAAATTATATGGATATATAGCTAACATAGAGATCTACAATATCATGTAACTTGATTTTATTGCTACTCAACCACACAAAAACTTGAAGGAAAACACAAAAGAAAACTCTATAATTTTTTGTATGCTTGTTGCAAATCACATATCAAACCAAATCAGAGCCTCTAAACATTTGGGTTGGATCCCCAAAGAAAATCCAAGCCTTAGGCTTGGTTTTATCCAATACTTTATATAGCACGTGCACACAATAGTGTGCATGTGCTATAGTGTGCATGATAGTTAAAGAATTTTTTAATTCAAGGTTTAAATAGTATGTACACACTTTGTAAGCCTTGTATTGTGTGTGTGTGTGTGTGTGTGTGAGAGAGAGAGAGAGAGAGAGAGAGAGATGGGGAGGAAGGGAGGGAGAGGGTGAGAGAAAGAGAGAGGATGGGGTAGGGAGAGAGAGAGAGGGATAAATTGAGGGAGGGAGGGAGGGAGGGAGGGAGAGGGAGGGATGGGGAGAGAGAGAGAGAGAGAGAGAGAGAGAGAGAGAGAGAGAGAGAGAGAGTAGGGGATAGAAGAGGGTAAACTTATGGTAAATATTATATGAAGAACCCTAACTTGTGGTTATTCAAGGATTGGAAAACAAAGAGGAATATTCTTCATTATTCAAACCTTGTTATCACATAAAATATCCACATAATCAAATATGGAGGAAAATCACATAATAAGACTCTTTGGAATGTTCATGAGTCAGACTATGATGCAATACTTGGGATGATAAAATGTAGAAAATATCTAGTTGGTTTATTAGATTGAATATAATTATAAAAACATATGATGTAACATTTATATTTCATATATTGTTTTGGGAAAGCCCAAAGGTTTTCTCTCTTATCTCTTTTCTACCAGTGCCTTTCACAGCTAAGTTGTAACTTAACATTAATATCATTAATATAAAAAGATGAATATTATTGTCTATTTGAAAGATTTGTTGACTTATCTTAAATTAGATCCACTCTTGCTATTAGAAAATTTTAGATTATTCAGTCTTCGATCTATATTTCATTTTTAATTACACATTTATGCTTTGCTACCTTTGAGTCCCACTTCATTGATAGCTTGAATGTTCTCAGGCACACCAAACAAAATTGACCCTAAGGGCCATTAAAACTACTACATTTGGGTCTAAATTGTGATTGTAGGTCACAACAATTGCCATGACCACCCATCACATGAGTGACAATACAATGAATTGGCTCCCATCAGACAGGTGTTAAAATTTTGTTGTCGGCATCCATCACACTGACTCATAACTATGATGGATAAAGGTGTCATAACTTGGAACATGAAAGTGCAAGAGGTCATCTTCTTTCCCTCCCACTTGCTATAATAGACCATCTCAATTGCAAGAGTATCAACTTCTAGCCTATCATTAGACTGGCGACTAGCCATCAGAGTTGTTTGTCACAATTGTGATGGTTGTGCAACAAGCATGCTATGGAAGTGATAATTATCTATTAGAACAATCTTTCACAATTGTGATGGGGATCTAACAAAAATGTTGTTAGTGTGACTGCTATCTATCAGAACAAGTCTTTGCAATTGTGACAGCTTGTTCAATTATATTGGCAGCAAATGAATCCTAGCTACATGAGTTAAGGTCCCTTTTTAAATGTGGTTGGACAAGGCTAAGGAAATTCAAGCTAATAGGCCTACACTATTTCAGTTCCATTATTTTCTTAAACCATCACATCAAACCTTAACCATGGATGGTTATGGGTAAACTCTCCTTTATGTCCATGAGACAAATTTTGATGATTTCTTGGTAATGTAATCTCCCTAACACAACCCAAGGTGAACAACATATATATTTGAAATGTTGATGCAAAAATATGGCACAATCGAATCCAGAATATGCATCTCTCTGATACAATATCAATTTTATTACCATTAGTTAGTTGTCATGCAAGTATAGGTTAATATTAAGCTTCATTTAGTTTTAGGAATAGTTTAATATTCTCTACTAATCAGGGCCAACCACATCAAGGTGGAAGCTCATTTGCCCTCCCCCACCCCCCAAACATCTAAATTTATTGTTAACATCTAAAATCTTTAAGTAAGGATTAATCTTTAAAGTACAAAAAAAGGTTCTAGACCTACAAAAGTGACATCATTTTCCCATCTTTTGGTGCACATCATTTTTCCATCCCATCCAAAATAAGATTATTCCACTTTGAATCAAATATGCATGGACAATAGAAGGAGTTAAAAAAACCTACCATGTTTACATTTATTTAATAGCTCTATGCAAGTCTCTAACAAAAATGCAAACTTGTTGGATTTTATTCAACTCCCCCTAATGTTGTATGCATATGATTTGAGATTGTATATTAAACTATGGCTTCCTTTTGCATTGCCTGAAACCAATTGATTCACATAGTTAGTTTTCATACAACCATGAGTTAATGTTGAGCTTCACTTGATTTCAAGAATAGTTTAATATTATCTACTAATCTTGGTCAACCGCATGAAGGTGAAAGCTGATTTGGCCCCACCGTCCCTCCTCACAACATCTAAATTTCCCATTAACATCTAAAATATTTAAGAAAGGATCAATATTTAAAGAACAAAAAAGGTTATAGACTAATAAAAGTGACATCATTTTCCCATCTTCTGGTGCATGTCATTTTTCCATTGCATCCAAAATAAGAATCAGCCACTTTGAATCAATAATGCACATGTAGCTGCATTTTATATGCATGGGCAATAGGCACAATTGAAAAAAGAAACATAATTACATTTATTTAATAGGTCTATTAAGTTTTTAAAATTACAGACCATAATGAAAATTAGAAATCTAGCTACTATGGCCAAGAGAATGTTCATGATGGTCTATAACTTAAAATACATAATTAAAGACCTCAGAAAAAATGCAAACTTGTTGCCTTTTTTAGCTACACCTAATGTCATATGCATATGATTCAAGATTGCACATTGAACTATGGCCTCCTTTTGTATTGCCTGAAACCAAGATATTCACATAGTTAGTTGTCACGCAATCATATAAGGTTAATGTTGAGCTTCACTTGGTTTTGAGAATAGTTTAATATTCTCTACCAAGCATGGCTAACCACATGAAGGTGGAAGCTCATTTTCTCCCTCCACCCAATCTAAATTCCCCATTAACATATAAAATATTTAAGAAAAGATCAATCTTTAAAGTACCTAGCTAGAATGTCCTCATTTCCTCTTGCTACTCTCAAGGGAAGTCCATATTCATTTCTCACAAGCCATTCATCATAATTCTTTCTGATTCTCATACTTCTAACATGGGTACATCCAAGAATTTCCTCATCACCTCCTACATAAAATGAATCCAATATTACAAAATGCCCCCTAAGAAATAATAGTTCAAGTGAAATAAGCACATGAAAAATGAGATAGAGAAAGAGGAATATACTTACCACTAGGCATTGCCATTACATCTATGGCCATGCTACATGTTGAGTGAGTTTTATTATTTTTTTGTTGTGCCAAGATCTCTTTGTTTATATACATACATACATACATATATAGAGATGACAAGGGCATGACAATGAAATGAAGTGATCAAAAGGTAGGTACACACACACACACACACACACACACACACATTGTATATATAGAGAGAGAGATCCTTTTTAAGGTGCTAAGTGAGTTACCTCAAGATCCTCCACAAATATAATGTAGACTAGGAAAAATGGGCAGAGTTCATAAGAGATTTTAAAAAAACATATCATAGTAGATATTTTTAGAAAGAAACAAGCCATAACCTAGTTAAATGGCTCTAGTTGCTGATTAGCTAGTTTGATTACAAATTCTTGTAGAACTATCATCAGATTAGGTACAATAAAACATATGAGATGTAGAGATCACAAGGGCATGACAACAAGATGCAGAGATCACAAGGGCACAACAACAAAATTCAGCAATCACAAGGACATGACAATGAAATCCTAGATATATACATACATATTCATACATACATATACATACATACATGTATGTATGTATGCATATATACAAATAGATCTTTTTTAAGGTGCTTATTATATGTTAGCATAACATAAAAATTGATCCAACTGCATACATATTCTAGAATCCAAATAATAAAACAATAAAACTCACTCAACTCGTGTTAAGTGACTTACCTCAAAATCTTGCACACAAATAATGCAGAGTTAATGGGCAATATGTGTATATATAATGCATGTATGTAGGGGAAATATAATGCCCATTAATAATGATATTAACTTTTTCCATTTTTCTTGGTCTATATTTATATGTATATACATACATACATACATATGTATCCTTTGCATGGTTTAGAGGTAATGTCATTGTGGTAGAGCCTTCTACAAGGGAATGAGCCTTGTGATTATGACATTTACACAAAACGAAGGAGCAATTATTAATGTCATGGTTTATTTTATTTTTTATTTATTTTACACAATCCTCCATATGGCCTATAGTACATATGTATACATATATATACATATACATATATATATATATACATATATATATATGTATGTATATATATACATATATATATGTATATATACATATATATATGTATATATATATACATACATATATATATATGTATATATACATATGTATATATATATACATACATATATATGTATATATACATATGTATATATATACACATACATATATACATATACATATATATATACATACATATATATATGTATATATATATACATATATATATATGTATATGTATATATATATATATATATATATATATATATATATATATATATATATATATATATATATATATATATTGCATCTACATTTGCTTTTCCATTGCAGCAACAATAATAGATAATTTGGATCCTTGTAGGGAGAGTGTCACAATACATGCATGGTTACATCCTTGGCTTCCATTGTTGGGCCAACATATGGATCCTTTATATCAAACCATGCCTAGCATTCAAGTGATGCATCTACATATTCAATTTTATCACCTTGGAAAACTCTATTTGATCCTACTAGTTGGGAATAGTTGATTATTCATTTTATTGTACCTAATCTGATGACAGTTCTATAGGAATTTGTAATCAACCCAACTAATCAGCAACTAGACCAATCTAATTGGGTTATGGCTTTTATATATATGTATATACATACATACATACATATGTATACATAAATAATAGTAATATATGTATTGCATTTGCATTTGCTTTGCCATTGCTTATAATAGTGTATCAAGGTTGGGACCCATTTTAACATCCTTTTCATGGTTTAGAGGTAATTTCATTGTGGTAGAGGCTTCTATAAGGGAATGAGCCTCGTGATTATGACATTTACACAAAAGCAAAACTTGATCCTTCAACTCCTTACACTCAACTCTTCATTGAAGTTATTCTCCTAGCAGTAATAATAGTTGCTACAAATTCCTGGGAGTCAAGGGACCCTAAACCAATGCTACATTTTATATAGACATAGGAGGATTTTTCATAACATTATGGATCATATAGTGATGCCCAAATTAATTGTAGCAGTAGATACTTGGGATCCCTGCAGGGAGAGTGTGCCAATACATGCATGGTTACATCCTTGGCTTCCATTATTGGGCTAGTATATGGAGCCTTCATATCTATCCATTTTTTATAAATTAGAGAATGCACTTCATGTATGGCATTCAAGTGATGCATCTGCATATGCACTTTTATCACCTTGGAAAACAGTATTTGATCCTACTAGTTGGGAAGAATTGATTACTCATTTTATTGTACCTAATCTAATGACAATTCTATTAGGATTTGTAATCAACCTAGCTAATAAATAACTAGATAGTTTAATAGGGTTATGGCTTGTATATACATACATACATACATATACATAAATAATAGTAATATATGTATTATATCTACATTTACTTTGCCATTTCTTATAAGAGTGTTTCAAGGTTGGAAACCACTTCAACATCCTTTGCATGGTTTAGAGGTAATTTCATTATGGTAGAGGCTTCTGCAAGGGAATGAGCCTCATGAGTTAACATATAATGTTTTAAAATAGTTAAGTGCTACCTATGTCCAAAGTGTCTACACATTATAGGCATACTCCACCTACCAGGCTACCTACATACCCTTATCCACAGAGTCAAGACCCTTGAACTATTCACTCTAATGAATATGTAGTTCTAGTTTCTAATTGTTTTGATGTAGCTATATTCCTATAACCACTTGAGCTTTACTCATCTAATACAACTCTTTTCCATCATACACCAATGTAGGCAAATCGGATAGTTTTTTATAGTTTTTTATAATCACAATATTGTAATACCCTAGTGCAACCTTTATGTTGTAGTTTATAGTTAATGCAAGGTTAACCTATATACATTCTAACTCACTCCTTATATAGCTATGTTTAAAAGGTTGTGATAATAATCAATGGGTCTAAATATACCAGTCAAGTTAATGTTGAAACTAAACTTTAGCCTTCTATTTTCAAAAGCTAGGTAGACTAGGTTGCATCTACTAAAATGTCTCAAGATAAACCACAAATAGGGATTCTTTGTTCTATAAGGGGTTCCTTTATTCAAATGTAAAATTGGTTGGGTGTATAACTTCAGTGAAGAGTTGATTATAAGGAGTTAATACCTTGAACCTATGCTACAAATTCCTGGTTGCCAAGGGACCCTAAGCCTACCTTATGTTTTTTGGAGACATGGGAGAAGTTACTACCAACTTGAATACTTCATAACATTATGGATCATATAGTGATTCCCATATTAACAGCAACAGTAGATACTTGGGATCCTCAAAGGGAGAGCATGCCAATACATGCATAGTTACATCCTTGGCTTCCATTGTTAGGATGCATACATGATGGTCTTCAAGTTTGTGAATTTGGAACTCTTGGTATCTATCTAGATTCTATAAAAAAAAATTCTTGCATAATATGGAGATAGATGGGTGATTGCATCATTGTAGCATCTAGTTGAGATGAATTGTAATCAAACTAGAGGAAATCTGATAAACCAAACATATAATGAAGAGGAAACTCAAAAACTTGAATGATGAAATGTTGAAATGAAAGCTATCAAGGATAAAACACCTATCCCAGAGCTACAACACAATGTGAAGTTGATTTTAGATATAAAAAAAAAATAAATGACATAAATCATTCCCCATTTTCTTCGATTTTGAAGAGTTGTGCACGAAAGAGGGTGGAGAGCTTTGAATGTTGGTGGAGAGATTTGAGCTCAAAACATTGGTGGAGATTTTATTTTCATACCCTTGTGATCACTACATTTAGTTGCATGCCCTTATGATCTCTTCATTTCATTTTCAGGACCTTGGTGGAGATCAATGGAGATCTACAATTTCATTGTCATGCCCTTGTGATCACTACTTTTCATTGTCATTCCCATGTGATCTCTACATTTCATTTTCATGCCCTTGTGATTTCCATGCTCTTTCTTTGTGATTTTGTTTCCATGGCATGCCCTTGTGATCCTTGTGCCCTTTGCACTACAACATTTGGGATCAAATTGTGATGACCGTGTAATTTGTGGTGATTTTTATGTTTGTTTTTAAAAATTTGTGGTGTAATTTGGGCCCAAATGTAGTAATGCTTTCTTTGCAATTTTCTTCAAGGGGAGAAGAGGTACCTATGTAATATTTTCCTTCCTATCTCTTTATATTTCCTCCAGTAGGTGATTAGAGAAGCTTCTCTTTACACATATGTATGTGTATGTCTATTTATGTGTATATATATATATAAATATACATATACATATGTATCTATATGTATATACATACATACATACATATACATAGATCACAAGGGCATGACAACAAAATGCAAAGTTGTAGAGATACATACATACATAAATCTGCATATGCAATTTTATCACCTTGGAAAACTGTATTTGATCTTTACTTAATCACCAAGAGATGAGAGGATTTCTACAATGGAAGCATTCATCAATGTAAACTTCTTTAGGATTTTTTAAAAAATGATGGTCATTTCAGTGTCATGCATATTAAAATTGCAGATAAATCATATTAATAATACTAAACATTAATATAATCCAATTTAATTAATTGTTTAACTAAAACAAGAACTAACCATTTTTATCATTGTTGTCAACTATTATTGTGTTCCTAATTACAAAAGGGTGATCCAAACAATCATATTGAATATTTGAAATATTTCATAATAAAGTTGTTATCAGAAAGAAAGAATTATAGTTGAAACATATTTATTAATAATACACCTATTACAATACAACTCTTATTTTATAATATTTATGGAGGGAAAATAGACTAAGGAAGCTTTATTGAATTCACCATTACCGAGTCTGACATTTGCATGGACAATTACAAGCTAGGTAGTTGTGTGTGAAAGGAATTGAAGCACATCCACAATGGCAATTGAAGGGACAAATGCATGAAGATTCAACAACCTACTTGACTTATTTTATTGTATATTTCATGAAAAATTTTGAAGCACAAATGCAAGCTTGGTAATTAAATCACATATCATAAATCTTGACCAGGCTTGCTATCTAATTTATTTCTTAATTTAAATCAATTATGCATATGAGAATTCCTCTAAAAAAGGTAATGATTGTCTTTGCAATATTTAACTTAAGTTGAAGACTTGCTTTGATTTTGTGCCAAATATGAGTATTTTAGAGTTTCATTGAAATAGACTATTTGCATAAAGCATATTAGTTTTTAATCATGCTGCTTGAGAGACAAAAAATTCATTTGCATAATGATAATGAAGTATTTTTAAGACATACTACCATTAATTTTGGTTTTGTAGTTTATTCTGGGTATCTAGCTCTATCTCTTTGCCCCATTTGGTTTATTTTTGATTGAAATATGAATGTACTCTTTTTTCTCAAATATAATTTCCTAACATTGTGTAAAAATCAGAATTATTATACCTTTTGTTTTCTAGATTTGTAAGTCAACATTATTTTATCAATGCAAAAGCCATATCCTAAGATTACTCTATTCATATATTTGTGTGTGTGTGTGTGTGTGTGTGTGTGTGAGAGAGAGAGAGAGAGAGATATTTAAAGAATGTGAATATGAATATATTTTTGCATGCTTAGTTTGGTATGAATAGTTTTGATTGAATGAAAGGATAATTGCTTGTGTGAATTTAAGACATGAATGATTAATTTAACTTAGCACAAGTACTATGCAAGTTTGTGTGCATGTATGTAAATTAGTTTACATATTGAACTAATATACATACATACATGCACATATTCATACAATAATCATAACTAGTTATCCTAGAATTTGACCAAGGCTATTATATATGAACAAGAGATACATGTTTAGAAGTAAAATAAAGAACATTTACATAGGTACCCCTTCTCCCCTTGAATAAAATTGTAGAGCAATGACACAAAGATCGTAGGGGCATGACACGACAACAAAATGTAGTGGTCACAAGGGAATGGAAACAAAATCTTGATCTCCATTGATCTCCACAATGTTTAGAGCTCTCCACCCTATTTTACATGCAACTCTCCACAAAAAATCAAAACAAATGGGGAATGATTAATTTTATGTTTTCTTTTCTTTTTATTTTATAATCCCTAATCCACAATACACAAGATCTCTTTGTATCTATACATACATCCATACATAGACACATATTTATAAATATTAATATGTATATATATATGTATATACATACATATACATACATACATAGATACATACATGCATATATACATGCATACATATACACATACATACATATATACATACATACATGAAAACAAAAATGTTGAAATGAATGTTGAAATGAAAGCAATTGATGATCAAACACCTATGTCAAAGTTAGAAAAAATTGTGAAGTTGATCTTAGATAAGGTAAAGACAAATATTCAAAAGCTTAATAACCAAAATTTAGGGAATGAGAGCAAAGGAGAATGAGTAGATTTAGAAAGTGAAGGAGAAGGAGTGGCTTTAGAAAGAGGCTGCATGCTAGAAACAACTCCTTACACTCAATTCTTCACTGAAGTTATTCTTCATTTTATTGTACCTAATCTGATGATAGTTCTATAGGAATTTGTAATCAACCCAGCTAATCAACAAACATACCCATTTAATTGGGTTATGGCTAGTTTCTTTTTGAAAATATCTGTTATGATATGTTTTTATAAAATTTCTTGCAAACTCTACCCATTTTTCTTGGTTTGCATTATTTTTGTGGAGGATCTTGAGGTAAGTCACTTAGTACAGGTTGAGTGAGTTTTATTATTTTATTATTTGGATTTTGGAATATGTATATAGCTGGATCAATTTTTCTATTGTGCTAAGATGTAATAAGTACCTTAAAAAGCATCTCTAAATATACATGTTTAGAAGGAAAAGAAACAAACATTTACATAACCCTTAAAGAAAATTGCAAAGCTAGGGCATGAAAATGAAATCATAGAGCAACAGAACAAAGATCACAAGGGCATGACATGACAAAAAAATCGTAGAGCAAGGGCATGACAACAAAATCATAGAACAAGGGCATGACAATGAAATGCAGAGATCACAAGGGCATGTCAATGAAATTGTAGAGCAAGGACACAACAACAAAATACATAGATCACAACAACAAAATTGTAGAGAAAGGGCACAAAAATGAAATGCAAATATCACAGCAAAGAAATACATAGATCATAAGGGCTCAACAACATTCATTGATCTTCACCCTCGTTTAGAGCTCTCCACAATCAAAACTATTGGGGAATGATTTATGACATTTTTTTTCTTTTTAATACTCACGCGGGCGTCACAATTATGACGCTATTGTCAATATTGTTATGATGTTAGGAACAATTACAAAAAGAAACATGAAAGTCACCACAAATTACACCACTATTTGCAAATTTCTATCACACTCCTCGCTAGTGCCATGTGCCCTAAAATTTGATGGGACTGACTGAGATAAGCCTAATTTAGGCCACAAAAGAACCTTGTAGATATGTCAAATAAGATAGGAGAGATAGGCATTCATCAGGGATTTTTTGACCCCAAATGTTGTAGTGAAATTCTATAGGGCAACAATATTTGATGGAGCCTAACATTAGGTGCTATAGGATCGTGTTATCGATACCTACAATAAATTCTCTCACTTTTTTGGAGATTTGATTCTATTTTGATTTTGTGGCCCTATCTCGAGTGACGCTAAAACTTGTAATGTTGGCCAATACAAAGTTGCCAACTGGTGAATCTTTGTAATTGTTCATTGTGGGAAAAAAATGTCTATTCTATTAGCTCTAGGTGGTTGATAAACCCTAGTCCAAAGATTTTCTTGCTCCATTTATCACTCAAACATTCTCAAGCAGTCTAGATAGAATTGACCTGAGAGTCACTAAATGCCATAGGATAATGATCTTTGATAGGGCATATCTCAAAGCTCATGCCAGGTATCGATGCAATGTCAAGTGTTATAGGATTGTGTTGTCGATACCTACAACATCATATCTCTCTTTTTGGAGATTCAATACCATTTTAATTTTGCAGCCCTATCTTGGGTGATGCTAAAACTTCACTAGTACATTTCCCCTTGTTTTTTGACCAAAGGCCATATTGACATGTGTTTTGTAATACAAAGCTCATCATTGCTTCACAAACACATTTTTCACTACCTTAATTCAATGTTTGACATGTTCTTGTAATCATAATCCTACCTTTATATTTTTGTGTCCATTTCATAGCTTGTAGAATGGATGTTAAAGCCCATCTAGGGAATTTCAAGTTTTTTTTAATGAGAAAGGATTCATTTGAACTTGTAGCTGCATTTATAGAGCCCATCTAGGGAAAATATAGATGTCTTTGTGAAAGAGAAAGGAATTTTAACTTGAGACAATTGAGAAACCTATCTAATGGAAAAAAATCAATGATTTGTAGCTTGTTTTCATTACTAAAAACAATGTTTATCTTCTATAGGTGTCATTTTTAATATTCACAGCAATTTTTATTGCATCCTCAACCAAAAATATGCTTTACGAGCTTGAATCACTCATTGAACTGTTATTCTCAAGTATTACTTCTCTCATTCATGATCATTTGTCAAGGATTCATGGAGGATTGAGAGTTGCATTTATTTTTGTGAGGATTTAGTCCAACTTAATTGTATATATGGCTACAAGTTGGAGATATTTTCCTAAATTCAAATCAATTTCAGATTTGTGGAATTTTGTTTGAGAGTATTATCAAGGCTCATCAAGCATAAAGTTAAGTAGTATGACTTGTTGGATTAAACTATTTTTTAAAATTAGTATTCTAAATGGTTGGAAGAATCAACTAATTTATTGAATAAGGCCTTGAAATGGGTAATGATGTGAAGGATTAAAATCCTATTGAAGAAGTTGATGACAACCATATTGCTTTGGTAAAGATGCCTCTAATGTTAAAGATGTTTAAGAAAGTAAGGATTTGATTGGGTAAAGAGCTTAATCCTCATGTTTGATTTAAGGATTGAAGGCAAGTTGTATGATGCTCTACATCACATAGATTGCACAGATAGCCAGAAATATGAGCTTAAAAGGAAATTTTAGGCACCCAATCTAGTCATGTGAGATTGAGGATAACAAAGGGAATTGGGCCTCAACACCTACAATACCTCATATCAAGGAAGTTTGGATTATGAATAGAAGCTATGTATTCTCCATAAGTTAATACCTTAATTATCTATTAAAAAACCTAGTACTGGCTTACCATGATTCAAGTTGTACCTCAAATTTTTTTAGACTAGTGAGAAATTGAATGATTTTTTTTTTCCAAAAACTAACAAAGTCTAAATCAAAGAGATAAAAGATTAAATCACTGAATGCATCATCTGACACTTATCCTTACATCAAATCCTCAAAATCTTTGGTCCTTTTGATCTTCTCCTTCTACTAATGGAAAATACTAAACCAAATGATGCATCATCCTCTACCAAAGAGATCAACAACTTCTTACACACACCTGAAGAATGGAAAAGTTGTAATAAATTTGTTCACATATTCTACACAATCTTCTAAAAGTGTGTTCATGTAGTCACAATTTTGACACAACCTCGTAATATTTTAGTAGTTCAAAAAGTATATAATAATTCACTTCGATTTAAGGGGCTAGATTTGGGACATTGAAATAAGTAAGGAATGTATAGAAAGTATAATCATGAAAATTCAATATAGAAAAGGTATCTTTTAGTGTTATATTATTTGTGGAGGGCTAGTAGGGAAGGTGATGTATTGGCCGAACTTGACTTGCAAACTGGGAAAGATAGTCCACAAAAAAATTTTGGTTAACACAAGATGTAAAGATTTTTGTAGAAGTTTGGTTATTCAAAATTTTCAAATGAAATATTTATTTGAGGAAGAGTGTTGGAATTTCATGTCTTTCTATGTATTTAGAGAAAGAATAGAGAAAATGAAGAAGCTGGAAGAGGTGGGGTGTGAGATTGTAAAGGAGTGTAGGAATTTTTTAGTGGACATAAAAACAATAGAAACATCTTTGGCTTACACCAAAATCCCCTCGGACTCCAAGCTCTATCAGCTTAAAGGGAGCTCTTACTCTTATTGCCGATGTGACTTCTGATCACATTCATCAAATTTTGAGTTTCAACTATGACTATTTTCCCTCATTTCTTAAAGCGTTATTTTCTTACCTTTCTTTCTTTCTTCTAGATGAGGAGATTGATGTAATTTTTAAATATATCTATGCATATAAGAAGGCTTTATTCTGGTGGTAGAGGAGTAGTGTGAAAAAATTGACAGTTCCAAATTTGAAGCCAATCTTGGTCTACCTTATTTATTACCAACTATTCTAGTTGAAATCCCAACTTCCCAGGAATGTAACGATCAGGAGAAGTCTGGTATAAGCTATCATTGCAATATGTGTAGGAGAATAGTTGCATCACAAGATAACATTGTCACTCAAATTCCAAGAGAATGTGAGTCTTAGTTTAAATTGAAAAATAGAAGCTGTGGATCTTTTTTTAATGATTGTCAAGAATCTGAATGTACATTTGTATTTGTGGAGCCTCTGCAATGGATGACAATAGGTAATTTTTAAAATTAGGAGACTACTATTTAAAGAGATACCTTACTTCATGTTGAGTGAATTCGATGGTGTAGCTTAAACAAATATATATGGCTTTTCCACCTAATTTTCAATTTCATCTTTATTTGTGATTAGTTGAAGAGGGTGCAATTAAAGGGAAGCTCTCCTATATTGGATTTCAGGCATGTTTGGGTTATTTCAATTGGTCTAGTCTACAATGCAGCTATGAAAATTGGGTAAGCCTAACCTCTTAGCTACACAAGATCCATGTTGATGCTAGTAAAATTTGATTCCATAATATTTAGTTTTCATATGTCAATTTTTGTGACTGGACAATTCAGTTTTCTTAATAAAATTGATAGCATGTCCAAAAAAATTAAATTGTTTTCTCTAAATCTTTAGACATAGCTTAGGGCCATTTATAAATGTAAGGAGGCCACCAAAAAACTAAAAAAGCAAGTAATTAGGTATGATATATGCCTCTCATACAATTTTCTTCCTTGATGAAAATGCATTGTATCAATAAATAATAAGTTCATTTATGCATATTAATTTGTAGAATTAAAGTTCAAGGGTTTTTTTTTGTCTTATAGCACTCTTTTCAATGTTATTTTTACTATAATCTCTTGACCTTGGAGTAGTGTTCATTAGAGTTGTGGTTTTGTTTCCTGTAATTGTTGCAGTTTCTATTTTGCCTTTTCATGGCACATGACAAGAATTGTTTGTTGGGATCATTGGGGTGGTTTTTTCAGTAGCTATGTTTGTTTCTCCCTTGTCTATAATGGTGAGTAAAAGATATGATTCATTCTTCACTACTACACAAGATGGTATTTTAAGACATTCATTTTAGACAAAATAAATATATTGTCAAAAATATTTAATTTTTAATTATAGAAAATCTTAAATTAAAATTAGAATTTTCTTTAATTGCCTCTAACAAGAAATATAGATAAACGAGAAAACATGCATTTTTTCAAGGACTTCAAGCAGGAACAAAGGTTTTTTACCCCCCACTTCTAATATGTAAATTATTATTCTTCCATTCAATTTACTCACAACAATCCATCTACAAAGTTGTGACTTGTGAGCTCTACATCACGTCATCATATTGATCTCTACAATAACATTGAGCTATGTACATGAATAAACCCTAAGCCTAAGAAATTAATATTACTAAGATAACCTATTTTGATGTTTTATTGAATGAGGGGACTTGAATTGTTAATGATGGAGAAATTTTGGGATAGATTTAAAAACCCTATTTCTTAGGGAAAAATTTCTAGGCATTTTGAAAACCTCATCTCTAACCTCCATGAATTTCAATAGTTTGCACATGAATTAGATACCTCCTTTTTTTTAAGGTTGCATGCATGCCTAACCTATAAAAAATAGAGCATAGTCGTGGTAGGAGAAAGAAGAAACAACAAATCCACTGTATTAACACTTTTATCATGCTACATGAAACTGATGTCAAAACCCTCTAACTAAAATGACTTAGTCAACATATGGCCCTTATAAGAGAAGAGTCCATTCTCTTCATGGAATTCATCCGAGAGATTAGATGGCCGTAGTAGGTATTAGTAGAGATGTCAAAATTCATGTCAATTATCAAACATCTGAACTTCTATAGCCAATTTTAGTCAGGCTTCCCACTCTACAAGAGAGGGAGTAACATACAAACCATTTGGCAAAGATTAATTCAAAAGAGCCCTTAGGTTGTATCATTGTAACTGATTCATATTCAATTCCCTAACAGTATTGGCATATGTTTTTAGCCAAACTATGACAAAAGAAAATTGAGTGTTTGCATGGCTTGCCAATGTACATTGAATATATAATGAAGGAATAAATCATCTCAAACTCCTTTAAGAAATATATAATAGAAAATATTAAATTTTTTGGCATACATTATGATAGAAGGGTTATCCTCACCTATAATGTATGATTCTAAAAGCACTTAGGTCAATTTGAATTTCTTCATGACAAAATATTCTGAAGAAAATATTTATTAGGCACTTAAACTCATGAACATGCTTGTCTTACAATAGGATTCAATATGAACTCTCTTACCTTTCTATCACTGAACCTTTCAATTCCCATTGAAACACACTTCCTCTCAATGAGGGGGTCAAGAGAATAGAAGAAACGAAAAGATTCCTTTGTCTTGTACTCATTGAAGCACGACTACCAAGAAACTAGTAAAAGGAACTTCTTAATCTTTTTTTCTCTCCTTCATATGCTTAATAGTCAAGCTCATATCAAACAAAAAAATCATGAAGACCCTCTAGAAGCAAACAGTTGTAGAGTGACCCAATCTTTGCAAGTTAATTAGTTAACCCATCGTAGGATAGATTTACCAATGTGTCAAAAAAAATATCATTGTAGAAGTGGTTATAGTTCTTGGCAATGAGGTGATATGTATCTCCATTGTAGTTTCTAGCATGTTGCTATATGAATAATTTAAGCTCAGAATGATTTAGAGTTGTAGACCTAATATATATTGATTTACACAAATAATTTGCAACCCACCTTGAGCATTCAAATATTTATAAATATTTTTCTCACAATTGAACATTTATAATTAAGTTTTTATTGTACCTCTAACCCTCTACAATCCATCCAAAATCCAATTTTATGCATTCATTCTTTGTCTCTCTATTCCAACATTTCTTTTCACAATGGTGTTTCCATCTATGGTATAGCTGAACGGTCTGAGAAGCATGAATGTAGTGGCTATAATATCTATATCATAAACTAGGCCTTATCAGTCCTATAAATGATACATGAAACTAAAAAACTAGAAATAGAGGCTTTTCCAATTTTAGAGGAAGTTCCTAAATATATAGGTTAGCCTCTCACTGCCAAATTTGGCCCCAATTTCTGGTCATATCTAGCCATCTCATTTGAGACCTCTCCAGCCTCACTACTACTACTTCTCCATTTTCCCCAACATTTGTAATCAACACTAGATAAAAGTAATGATTTCCATATATTGTGAACTGCATTCCTCCTTCCTCCTTGCATCTCACCCTTCACCATAACCCCATCTCATCAATATTTGTGCTACAAGCAAACATACATTTGCAATTAAAAGGTGAATCAGATCGTGGTCTAAACAATTTATCATAAAGCTTTCATTTGTTTAGATCCTTCATATAAAATCATAGCCATTAGAGAAGAAAAGAGCAACAAAGAAAGTTAGCACTTAAGAGTCTATTGTTATAGTTGGATTGATTAAAAATTGTTTATGATTCTAGAGGAACTATTTAAACAAAAAATAGAATACTTTGTTTAAGTGTGATAGACGAAGAGATTGCTATAGTTTTAGAAGTAAAAAAATAAACTTATGGAATAACAACTTATATATTACCATTTAAACTTTGATCTTGATTGAGGGTGTTGTGGGCTTTCCCTTCTAAATCCAATGCCTTTTTTAGTCTAGTATCTGCCATATGTTTACAAAGTGAGGTATCAACATAATGTCAATAATCTGGGAATTTATTGGAAAAATCATAGCGGAGGGGCTATTTTTATTCACTAGAACATATAGTCCATGGCTTGTTAAATTTCCTATAATATGAACAATATATTTTTAAAATCCCACATTCTTTCAAAACTGATTGTGAGTGATAAATACTAAAATTATCATGGTCTCCAAACTTTTTAACAAGGCTTGTAAAAAATCATAAACATTTGTGGTCTCCTATTTGCATAAATACGCACTTTGAAGATGCTCATGGGGAGCTTGAGGAAAATCCATCCTTGATTGTAGTTTCAAGATATTATTCCAAATCTCTAGTGGACCACTTTTTGTATGCCTTCTAGACACTACAACATATTTGACGAATGGTTGTGCAGCTCCTCAACACAATCTAATTCATTGTAATTTAGTCAATCACTTTTATCTTTAGTTATTGTATGCTTTAAAACACATACCACAAATAGATGATAGCATAAGATTACCTTTTTAATCTAGAGTCCCTCTTTTCATTGATTTTCTTAATACTAGATAGTCATGAGGAAGATCTACTCTCAATATTTTGGCTTCATTCATTGGTTTAGAAAATACCATCTTGAATCCCTTGAAATGATGGTGACCAAGTGCATGTAAGAGAGCTCACCAAGGTAATGTCTTTCTTTATTTGACTGCATGCATTATTATTCTCTGCATTTTCTTTTCCCTTTATTAAGACCAATCACCTTTTTTTTAGTCATTTTCCTCCTATCGACTTACAATGTTATCCTTAGCATCTCTACACAAGTTAGTATGGTGAAAATTTTCAAAGTCTTTGCTAAATAAAAAACACCAGTCATAAAGCCTTGTCATTTTTTATTTCCATTGGTCTTTTCTTATGAATGAAAGCAACACTAAAAAAATGATAATAATGACCACAAATGAATCATCATTCACATCAAAGTCTTTATCAATTTCTAAATGTTTGGATTAGTGTTGTAATATCTTATTATTATCATTTTCTTGGTTATGTTATTTTTTAATTGTCACTTTTATTTTGTCTATATTCTTTGTTTTCTATAAGATTCTAAAGAACAAATTCTAACTCATTGATATTGTATCTCTAATAATTATAAAAACAAAATCCATTCCAATTAACCCATATTCATCCTAAGTGTAATGTCCCTCCACCTTTTTTTTATTATAACTTGCTTCCTTGATATATACTCCTATCAAACTAAGTCTAATCTATATAAACCCTTTCCTTGAATCAAAAATTATCTTTTTAAAACTCTTTCTTCTTGTTCTACTTTAAGTACTTGATTATTCCTTTTAGTCTCAATTGCCCAACTATGTTGGATTAATCAAGTAGTCTTGTATTTCCCACTCCAATATTCTTTTAAGATTAATGACTGGATCTATCCTCCAACAATCTTTATTATATTATTAAGAGTGTATTTATCAATCTTGTATATACAATTCACAACAAAGGAAAATTAAATCTATGCATTTGAGGCTTCAAGGATTCTATTGATTCTTCAACAAAATTGTTCTGATGCATGACATAGTGGAAACTCCCAAAATTACATCAAGTATCATGGTTTGTCTCAGATCTCCAGTGGAATGTAAATTATGTGTCACGTGATGAACTTAGAAGACTTTTCTCTATAAATGATTGCAAAGGAACCTTTTTGAGATAGTTGGTGTCTTTCCCTTACTTACTGGAACTTCTTTGTTGGACTTATTATTATTAGTTATTCTCTCTTAGTATTTTGATGGATGTAGATCATCACTGATACTATATAGTTTATTTTAATATTTCTCATATGATGATTGTATGTTATTGATAGCTCCTCAATTAATGCTAAATTTTATAATGTCTTGGATAATGCCTATGATGGGTTGAGAATATTTGTTTGGGGTTCTCTTTGTTTCACCAACTAGACTCCTTTCTCATCTATCATTTCATTTGTTGATTAATTGGTAGAAGTATCAATTAATGATCCCATATAGTAATGTGTTGATCCCCTTCTTAATATACAATTGTCTATGTTATCCTAGTATAGACCTTATCCATTTTATATTGTCTTATAGTAGCTTGAATAAATCGGTATAATAATTCTTGTGTCCATCTGTTGACACCTTTGGTAGTATGGTGATTATGGTATTAATATGTATTTCCTTTTCTTTATTTCTCCTTACCAAGGCTTAGGTTCCCTTTTTCTATACATTTCTTCTCACCATTCAAACTCCCTATCATCCCTTATTTGTTTCATTTCAAGTTGTGATTGCATTGACTCCTTACGCCTATCTGATCCACAACTCCAGTTCTGTATATGTTCTAAGATATATATTCTTGGAGGTTGACATGCTATCTTGAGACCCATCGCCTTATGGATGTTTTCCTATCTATGAATATTTATGTCACACATCAAATGCTAAAGGTGATATATAATATCAAATGCTGGATTATGGCAAGATGATGCAGGGGTACCTCAATAGCATCAAACCATGTCATTTATTTGTGTTTCAATATGATATTGTCCATAATGTTTGTGGGATCCACTTGATGAGTCCAAATGATTATGCATCAATGTAACTAGACAATATTACAAAATTTCTAATTTATTCAATGTTGTGCCAAGTTTTCTATCAGTTAAAGGAATTTGAATAGTCATAGTGGTTGTACCATGTGTTAGGAATTTTTTTGTGAGAAGTTAAAGAGTCACAACCAAAAGTCTTGTAACAGCCTACCAAATTTTTTTAACAAGGCACTAGATTGTGGAAGAGATAGATGCAAAATGAGAGGGGGAAAATATGTAAATTCTTTGGCTCACTCTCTAGTTGTTGGTAGCCAAAGGTCATCCTGCTGGTTGGAATATAGAACAAATGGATGACATATGATTTAGTCATGAGTTTGTATTCATGATATCAACTAATAAATTGTATTTGACTATTTTAAAGATTTGTGTTGCTCTTATGTTCTCCATCTAATTAACTATTTCATTAAAAAAATATGTTCTAATTTCAATATATTAGCCATTTGGAAGACATTTTTTGTTCATGTCATTGGGCTACTGAGATTCAAATGGTATCGATTCTTGGCTTGTGACTATCTTGAATTCATACAAGAAGCCATTAAACAAAGAAAGGATTAAAATCAAATTATGAATCAACTTTCATAGTATTATATCAAGTTTGGCATTAAATAGAAACCAATTCAATATTAGTATTGGATAAACTATCCTTATTGATTGCTGCAGCAAGTTAGCATAGTTGTGTGTTTTGTTTTAATTGACAGAAAAAATATGTCTTTATATGTGAGGCTTAGAATATAATTGGACAATTGGAGTTTGTTACTTTTTGGATTTGTAATGACCACCCTAATTTCCTTTAGCTAGACCAGAGTGATTTTCAAACTTGATTATTGTTTGCAAGATGTTGATGTTTTAGTACAATCTTCAAAGTGACAAACTATGGAATTTTGTTGTGGTTTTGTACTACACAAAGTTTGATATTGAGAAAAGTATTGCAATTGATGTAAATATATATTCATTGGATGTATATGATTGATTCTTTAGGTTACAATTAATTGGTTAAACTTAAAGCATTGAGTTTCATTATGGAGATCTAGATTCAGTTTCCTATGCAGACTTTGTATATTGATGTGTGCTAACTCTATTTTTTGTTTAGAAATGGAAAATGTTTCTTAGATGTTGTTCTATTCTACACATCTCTACAAAAAAATTTCTCTACAAGAATGTAAGATGGTATCTCATTACCCATCACAATATTCTTCATAGTAACTGATTTAACATAATACGACCCATTAAAAATATTTTTTCTATAAATCATGTTACATGGTTTCCTTTCTCAGTCATGTTACAAGTTTTGGTTCTTCTTATGTATGATAGGATCCTTTATGCATGAGCCATTTATGTATTAGATTTAGGGATTTCTGTATAGGACTCAATCATGGGTTTTTAGATGCTTAGCACAAATATGTACCTGTGTCTTTTTGTGGGTAGTAGATAGGTTTTGATGCAGATAGTACTTTCTTCTACACTTTGTATTTATGATGGGTATAATGAATAGAGTTTTTCTTTACTAGTTCTTTTCTCTAGGAGCCTTTTTTGAACCAATTCTCCTATGTTTTTAGTATGTTGGTGACATCTCAGTATCTTGGACTACTGCAAAAACTTGTGGAAAACATAAGATAGCTAAAAGTCCTAAGGATAAAGAAAAGGGTTGGGGATTGTGTTTGATTATTATGCACTAGACCAATTAGAGTGCAAATAGGCTATGAAGTACTTCAAATCTGCTAGTTGGTGACCAACAACTAATGTTTTCACCTTGATATTGACAACTTCAATAATGATTGAAGTCATGTTAATTCTTCATTATCTAGAAAATATGTGTGGTTTTATGATCTTGATAGTTCTCATTAGCTTGTGAAGTTCTTTTCTTTTATAGGTCAAGTATTCTATAAAATATGCAAGAATGCACTCGTGATTGAACAAAATAAAGTTGCTAAAATACATTAGCTGGTTCAAAATTTTCCAAAGCAAGGTTCATCTAAATCTCTAGCAATAATTATCAATTAATTCCATGAAGCATTTTAGATTATTTAATGTCCTTAATTATTCAATAAATGTCCTTGATTCTTCTTACTTTTAATAGAAAAATTGGAAAGTGAAAGCCTGCTACCAAAGAGGACGGATCTAGTAAAAAGTAGGGTAAGAAAAAGATAGCCAAGGACTTGAACAAGCCAAAGAGGCCTGCTACTACTTTTTTTGTTTTAACTTATGTAAAATCATTACACCTTTGTCAACAAGGTGAGCTCTTATTGCAATTAAGTGAAAGCTTACAACCTATGAGCATAATAGTCCCATGAAGACACATCTCTTGTAGATATGTCAGCCCAATGAAGATACCTAACCTATGGATGCAGTGATCCAATGAGATTTTGAATTTTGGTGATTGTCACATTAATGATTCCATTTATGTTGAAACCTTGCTATCATGGAAGATCTTCATGTGCATCCTTGTGGTGGTTGATTCTTTGAAGGGCCTCCCTAAGAATATCAAACTTGATGGCCCTAATGGTTCATGGATTTAGACTCTTCTCTTAATGATTCATTTGTGGTTAGTGATGGTGCTAATAGCTCTACTCCATTTGACCAGGCTTACACAATAGAAGCTCCCCTACTTGCTTGCACAAACATCCCAAGTACTAGATGCAAGCTTCAACCTTAGCATCACTTTCCAAATCATTCTAATGACACACTAGAACAACAACTATTGTCGAACCACACTCCCAAATTTATGTCAATGGAGTGAGAAAGAAAATCATCTTTAGGGAGTCGTGCATAGCAAATGGGTTGTTGCTTCATTCCACTTGTATAGATCCATTGTCATTGATTTCATTTGGAATCTAGTACAAGGTCATCCTTTTCTCATTCTTGATAATGGCTCCCTCATCACTTGTGATAACTAACACAACTGCTAGATGATTACTTGCCCTTCAGATCAATTTCTAGGAAACCACAACGATGACCAATGTCAAACCATTCCACAAATTGTGCCAATAAAGTTGCATAGAGATAAATTTGGGGAGCCCTTTCATAGTAATCAAGATGCTTCACAACCATCCAATAGAAAGGATGCTAATACCAATATTCTTGAACACTAGCACTAATTCTATTGGAGGGTCACTAGGAGATTTTGTTATCAAATTTTCCATTAGCCATGATAGGTTCATAACAAATTGCTAGAGAGCCAAGTAGCCTCATAATTCTAGATGTGGGCTTACCATTAGATCAACTTCAAAATCTCTAAATAGATGTGCTATAGAATGGAAACCACTACCAAGCCTCTTCCAAGATTGTGCTAGTCCAAGAAGATGATCTAAGAGAGAGTCCACGGGTAGGCATTCATTGAAGGATTCACCGATCCTTTTTTATTTTTAAAACAACTTAGTCTGGTCAAAATTTTGACCATCTCCTCATGATTTTCCACCAAGGATTGGTCAAAATTTTGACCAATCCTTTGGTCATGATCATGGCATTATGGTTGTGGGTTGGTCAAGAATCGGTCATAATTTCAACCAATTCTTGAAAGTTTTCCACCAAGAATTGGTTGAAATTTTGACCAATTCTTGAAAGCTTTCGACCAAAAATTGGTGGAAACTTCAACCAATTCTTGAAAGTTTTCCACCAAGAATTGGTCAAAATTTTGACCAATTCTTGAATATTTTTGACCAAAAATTGGTAAAAATTTTGACTAATTCTTCAAAGTTTTCCACCAAGAATTGGTCTAAATTTTGACCAAACATTGGTGGAAATTTTGACCAATTCTTGAAAGTTTTCAACCAATATTTGGTTGAATTTTGACCAAATATAACAAATTAGTGTCAGTAGAAACAAAACTATTTTGATGAATGTATTTGTCAAAATTTTGACCAAAATTCATCAAAAACTGAGTCCAAATTTACTAGCACTTGTAGTGTTGGCCAATACAAAGTTTCTAACTATTGAATTTCTCTAATTATTTGTCATGGGACTAAACTATCTACTTCATTAGCTCTGAGCAGTTGGGTAAACCCTAGTCCCAAGCTTGCCCTACCCCATTGATTGCTTGAACATTCTCGGGCACACTAGATAGAATAGTCACTAAGAGTCAAGCTATAAAATTGTGTGTTGATGCTTGTAAGAATGAAAAAGATACAAGTAGTTGAAGATGACATCCTAGGGGTGTAGAATCCAACACCATACAAATGAGGTTAAAGATAGTGCAGTCAATGCATAGTGGACAATGAGACACAAAAGATATGTAAGAAAAGATGCAACAACTATAGCTACAATAATCATAAGAAGAGCATATATAATATGCTTCCATTAATGAAGCTCTCAAAGAAATGAATAGGAAAGAAATCTTGAAATCAAATTCCATGAATAAATTAAAGACTTTATTTCAAGTCTTCTCGTGTTGTGAAGATAAAGCATATATAAAATCTTGACATGTTTATGATTACACTAAGATTCAAGCTTAGATATTTACATAGTACAGCCAACTCAAGATTCAAATTTCAATGTTAATTGTATAATAGTTATAAGAATTCAAGTTTCACTATTTTTATCCCAACAAAACTCCAAGTAAGTTACTCATAATCAAAAGTACTCATAACTTGTACAATCTTGTTGGTATCCAATATAGACCTAGTGATTAAATTTTCATTTTTTTGTTTTTGAACTCCTTTGATTAATGGTTCAAAGTGGTTTGAAGTGGTTCAAAGTAGTTCATCTTGCAGGGTCAAAGTTGGAAGTTCGATGATTCAAAAATCAAAGGTTCAAAGTTCAAATCTTGTATTATAGATTCTAAATGTTAGGTTTCAGATTGAGATTCAAATCCCCGACATGCAGATTTGAGTGCCATTATTAGATCCATAAGCATGAATTTGAGGTTCAAGGTTTGACACTATATTGTGGTTCAAATTCAATGAATTCATAGCCAATCTAGAAATGTCGTTTATGAGTTCAAAAGTTTGAAGGATCAAGTGTTTCAAATGAAAAAGTAATGGTTCAAGCTCTTTTCGAGTATATCAATTCAATCTTTAGTATTCAAAGGTGCAACTACTAGGAATTGCTATATATATGTAAAGGATTTAAAGTATCCTTTGCAATGATCAAAGAAAATCAGAATCAAATTATAATCAGTGTAAACAAATTATGGAATGCAATTTGATGATGAGGATAGTGTATGGCAGAAGAATGTGACTCACATTTTGATGAAGTATCAGTGAGAAGTCATCATGACTACAACCAAGATTAATTTGATCTTCTTACATTCTTAAGTATGATGAAGATGCAACTATGCATAAAGGATTTGGTTTGTGATGCAGTTGGTAAATGATCCATCCAAACTCAAATAGAGGGTGTTTGACAAAGTGACAAATTTGAGCCTTGCGGGTGCTAACAGGATTGCTTTGTGATCGACTAAGCAAGTCATATAACATAGATGGTTTCTCATGGTAGGTAATTAGTGAAAAAGGATAAATGATATAATATCTTTAATTCCCCTCCATGTTGCAAACCTATGTGTAAAGATCATATTGTTTAACAAGATGGTAGTCAACATTAGGTGTAGTGGCAATACCATCAACATTTTATTAACATATTCACAGTGCAACAAAGAGGGCAAGGCCCATGAAATGCCTACACCAACTGCCTACCCGAACATGGTTTTGGTCATAGAGGGGACACTTGGCAATCAATATGGATTGAACCCAAGGCATTGAGACCATGTTGGAAGATTTGACAACTTTAAAAGTCATTCATGCCCTAATGTAAAGGACACAACTCGAGCCCCATATCTCCTCTCGGTATGAATCATCAAAGTCATCATGAGGCTCATGCTTTGAATGAAGGTGTCAAGTCATATGATAGTATTGGAAGCTTTGAAAGTTGTAGTTACTTAATTTGACACTGACACAAAGTCACCCATGCCTCATTAGGTCTCCAATATAAGGCACATTGGACCAATGAAGACCACGAACCTCATGGAAGAGGATGCCAGGTATCAGCTTGAATAAAGATAAGATGAGTAATCAAGCCTCCCCATGATGAAACCTTACCATAGCATTGAGGTCACCAAGAAAATTTTAAAGACTCTGAAGCCACTCATAGTTACAACTCAAGTCCATAATGAATCTCAAACATGAAAAAGGAACTTCTTCTAGTATTTTGATAGGATGTCTCGATGAAATTTCATGTCTCAGCTTTGACTCCAAATAATAGTGGCATTCATGAAATCTATGCCAATTGTTTGACATAAGGTCCAAATCATATAAACATTGTTTAGTGTATGCCATTTGGTGGCTTACATAAGAGAAGACCCGATTTTGAAATTCAACCCATGTTAGCTTCATTCCATCATTAAGCTTGAAGGTAAAAGTCCCAATATAAAGAAGAATGAGCCCCTTATAGTCGATTGAGATCCTCATGGAAGAAAAATATAGAGACATGCAACATTTCACACAGGCTCAATCTATCAAACAATAGATTCTTATCATGGTCTGTCACATGAGATGCATTGGACACATGTGGTAGTAATTATCATATCTTTTTGAGCATCCATCCTAGGACATGATTAAGACTTGACATAATGCTCAATTACAGAGAGGAGTGATGAACATCTGTTAGACAGATCATTTCATCACCAAATGAAGACATTCAAAGCAATAATAATGGGGAGAAAGATTGAAACCCCCTTATTCCAAAAGTTGACACATGATGAATGTAAGAGAATTAAAATAATGAATTGTGGAGGAAAAACAAAATGTGTGAAGTCATAAGAGTGTTATTGAGTGGGTCTGCCTCTGGAAAGAGTAACATGATGATCATATATCTAGATCGTGTCAAAGAAAATGAAGACCTCCAACTGCTAAAAACTATGAATTTCTCACCTATGATGAGGTAACACATTTCATGCATGGATCCTGAGAACTCCAAATAGTGTTTGATTTAAAGAAAACAAGGCATTGCATCACATACACATCTTTATGATGACTTAAAATAAACTTCACAAACCTTATAGATAGATATTTTTCATCAAGAAAGAATTATAAAAGGGTAAAGGAGATCTCAAGGGAAAGTGTGGAGGCATACAACTTTCAATAAATAGTTAATATAATTGATTAGCATCATCAAAGAAAAGGATAAGTATGTGATAGCAAGTGAATATAAGTTTTCCAGTTTTGGTCCCGGTTTTCTTTTGGATTTTCCAGTTCTTCATGGAAGGAGAGGCAGATTTTGGGACTCTAGGAAGAGCAGAGCTCTTGTCTTTTTTTCTTTTTTTCTTTTTTTTCTGAATTGTGTGTTAGGAAAAGGGAGTGAAATTTTGATTTTTAATGCAATGTAAAGGAGGGAATTTTTGTTTCTTCCAGATAGTGATTCTGATGCAATATTTAATGAGGTCTATGTTATCTTTTACATTTTAGAGAAGGGAGACTTGGGAGATAATTGCAAACCAAAACTTTGAGTTTGAGCAATTTTCTTTCCACTAATTGTTATCTTTGTGTAACTTTTAGTTTTCTCTAAATGCATTTTTGTGTCACTATTTTTTGAATACATTTAATTTCAAGATTTCTTTGAAGCTTTGATTCTTCACTTTATTAGCTTTTCATTCTCTTTGTAATGCAACATTTGGGTAGATGAACTGTGTGTCATTTATTTCTTTTTTTCTTTTTTATCAGATTAGTTTCTCACATCTATTTCATGTTTATAGATAGATGTTTGTAAACCTTTTGTGCTTTTTGGTAAAAAGCATCCATATTTGTATTGCTATTCATTCATTGTAAATCATGCACAAGGAGCTATACCTAGATAAATTTAGAGGGCATTTAGGCTTTTCAATAGTGAAATGACCCAACTATTAGTGCATATTCAGTCTTCCAACTTGGGTTTTTGGGCTTAATTTGTATTTATTTCATTGGAGGTCAATCTGTTCACTAACAAATCTAAATACAAATTAATATCTTATCATTATTCACATGTAAAAAGGTACTATCAAAGCTTATTATAATTATTCCTACCCTTATTTTGGATACAAATTACATTAAAATGAAATACATGAAATACTTAAAACATAAACAAGAAAGACAAGATATATATTACCATAACTAGCAATGTCAAACATGAACAATCTGATGCATCAAAGTTGTAAGTCTACTAATTTCTTGCATCAAATATATGTCAAATATATCCACTAATGCCTATACATTGTTCATCCCTATATCTTCTCCTTCCCACAAGGGGAAGTAAATAGATCCCTAGAGGTCTTCGATCATCGCATGGAGGTAGATTATGGGGATGTTGAGGTCTTCCTCACACACTCACTCATCTTCTTGTTTAGGCTCCTCTCTAACATGAGTTGATACAAAGTATATATGACTAAATAATTATTATACATTAACATAAAATATATTTACACACAAAATTAGTTATTTTCTTACCACCATCAAATACTCACTCTATATATTCACCTCAAATGCTTGTGGATGATCGAGAGTAACAAGGCCCTACAATAATTCAATCAATACATTCACTCGATTGTAATTATGAATACCATTTGAAATTTCAATAATAACTCTTATAAATAATAATGAAAGCTATGAGAATTATTTCATACCTCAATCTATGCATCTGAGCTAGCCATTGTAGCAACAAATCAATGATTGATGGACTAGTGAAGATGTGGAGTCTCTAACGTCAACAACTATAAATCATATAATACAATTTATTTTTATTTTTATAGAATATAATATAATGTAATAAATAAAATTAACATGAAGCAAATATATCTCTATGAAGCTTGTATCATGCCTAGGCTTAGAATTTTTTATGAATGTCAATTGTCCTATAGAGAACTAATACACATGGATAAAAAAAAAATTCAATCCTTCATATGATTACTTAATAAATATATGTATTAATTGAAATGATTAAATTGATACATACAAGTTGATTCATTGATGGGACGTAAAATAAGACCAAGGAATCTAGACTAGGGCTATCAACACTCTTATCCTAAATTTTGAACAATTTCAAATGTCTCACTCAAGAAGTTATCAGTGACTAGCCCGCCATCCATAGTGTCTCCAATGTGACTACCAAATGTGAATAAGGATCCAAATGATGTGCACATAAGATCGCAGTGTAAAGAAGGCTTCTCCTCAACTAATGGACTAACGCAATGAATGAAGGTCAATGTCAAATCATTGATAGTCCCTAGAGTATTAGTCTTTACATGTTCCTTCACAATTGAAGGGAAAATGACATGCTCACCCTATGGCTTGACAACAAGCACCCTAACTGCTTTAGGGTCACAATGTGCCCTCGTCCTCTCAAATGACAAACCCCCCACATCTACCCTAAGAATCTAATATGTCAATATAATTGGGGATCTCACTAAGGAAAAATTCATAATAAAATTTACTTAAGAAATGTATTGGAACCTTGTGATTATTGCAAGGAGGGGCATCAAAGACCATCTGTCATCTATCTTAAAAGTTATTTCTAATATTATCATGGATGTAATAGTGGATGGGGAATCTTTTAGTTGTAGTTCTAATTGTGTCTTCTTCTCTTGTATTTTTGAACAATGCACATATGTCATCTTTTGTTATGCTCTTATTTTTAACATCTTTGTAGGATTATTTTTTGGCATAATATTGTCCTTTTTCTTCTCTCTTAATATGCCAAATATCCAACTAACCACTAATAGAAGCTACCTAGCTCATAATGGACATGAGGGAGGATGCCAATTGTACTCTCGTAGGATTAGTTTTCCCATAATTTTTTAACCTACCAATGATTAATTCTAATTGATTTTCCCTCTTTCTATTTCATTCACTTTATTGTCCTAGGTGCTAGGAGGAGGTCTTGCAATTGGTGGAAGTCACAAAGGTTCATTTTCTTGCTCATGAGGGTTTTCATTTTGATTTTGTGGAGGATTTTGTTGATCAGGTTGGGGATTTGGATCATTTGATGGTGTAGGGTTTTCTAATTGATTATTAACATTTCCTAATAAGAAACTAATTGCATTTCTAAAAACTAAATAAACTTAAAGAAAAACTTTTAAAAATATACAAAATAATGCTAAAACAATTTTAGAAGACATACTTAATGAACCCAATCTTGATCTCTGGCGATGAAGAGGAATTTGAGAGAGAGAGAGAGAGAGAGAGAGAGAGAGAGAGAGAGAGAGAGAGAGAGAGAGAGAGAGAGAGAGAGAGAGAGACTTTCACCTTCTATAGAATGCATGTGTAGTGTAGTGAGTAGAGAAGGAGAAAATAACAAAATAAATGACTGAAAATGGAATGTGCTATGAGTTGCTAGGATTTTATGTGATTTCACATAGCATGCATGCACTATAGCAAGCACACACTAAGGATTGGAATCCACAAGCCTAAGGCTTGTGGATCCCATGCCATAGCACATGTGCTCTATAGAAAATTTTGAAAAATAAAAAGGGCATTATCTTTTTGGCACCACAACTTGGTGCATTAGCCCATCACACACTTGAATATATTTTCTCACATATCTAATCAAAAGGAAAATAACCTTCCTTTATATCATATCCTCAAAAAATTGCTTGAGTCAGCCTTGAGGCTTTCCCAATTGATTATAATAGGACCTCATTAAGATAATACAATGATTTTGTAATTACACAAAAATGTCAGCTTATAGTCTTCACATCTTTTCACATGTGTGACATCTGACCTTGTGCACTTGCTAACATCACCATCAGACTATCTACTATCACTGTTCAGCTTTGCACATCAAGAATATATCCTTGTTAAGAGATATAATCCAAATATTAGAAACTACTTCTCAAGTACTCTATCTATATACTTTCCTATTTAATTCATGAATAACTCTCACATGTCTTCGACTCTTTCTACATGCTCTTGTCCATTACTTCATTAGGACACAATGTAGAATATGTCCTTAATGATACTTGGCCTGATAATCAATGTACAATCTGTATGACCTTATTGTCTATTTTTTACTCTATCAATCTTCACATAAACAATACTATGTTGACATCACAGAAAAACACAATTATGAATTTAACATGTCAATCCTATACACACTCTCTAATTCTAGAATACTCCCCCAAAGGAATACATGAACATTCATTCTAACAATCTCCTGCTTTGGCATTGATGGCAACATAGATGAAAAACATCTAAGTTCCTAGAATACCAATCAAACTATATTGTTTCTATTGCGATTCTCTTCTTTTCTAATCCTCTTCATCAATCAAATCTAAAACTCATAGGAATACATCTATGTCTTCTTACTTATTCTTAAGTTCAATACTCTAACTGTTAGCAACAATTCTCATTCTTTTATGGATGGTCATTATTTTACACACTTCTTTTCCATTCAATGTTTTCTCCCCATTGACATCAATATGAACAATACAATTCTCTCTCATATATACATCTCCCACATGCTTACCAAAAGATGTTATCATGTACTCTCACTTACCCATTGTGCTAGAGGATTTTTGCATGAACAGTTATCCCCCATTAGCATCAATGAAAAAGGCTTCATTATGTTAATCATCTACTAAAAATTATTTAATTAACTCATGTCCAAAGACATTGTTCTATACTAACTACCAAGAGTCCTTGATGACTATGTTCATCACAAATACTCCCCCATACATGAATCATCAACCTTTAGTCTAGACAAATAATAGTTCTTTGTATCACTAAACTGATGCACTTTCTACATCATCTACTTAGGAGTAGGTAGGGGCATGACCCCAAGTATACCTTGCAAATACTCTAATGTATCTTTAGGCAATGACTTCATAAAGATATCTGCAATCTAATTTTTTGTACTTACATACTCTAATATGATCTTTCTTTGTAAATTTTTCTCTCAAAACATGATACTTAATAGATATATACTTAGTCTTAGAATGGAACATAGGATTCTTAGACATTCACTATACTTGTGTTATCATAATGTATGATAATAGATTTTAAAAATTCTATCCTAATGTCCTTCAACATCTATTTCATCCACATGATTTGACTGCAATTGTTTGCTACTACTATGTACTTTTCTTCTCTTGTAGCATGTGAAATACAATCCTATTTCTTACTTAGACAAGAAACTAATCTTCCCCTAAGGAAAAATTCTCTACCACTAGTGCTCTTTATGTCATCTATACTACCTACCCAATCTACATTAGTATATGCACAAAAAGTGAAATCACTTGATTTGTCAACCCATAGTAAAAAATTAAGTGTACCTTTAAATATCGCAATATCCTCTTTACTATTGCATAATATGATTTCTTAAGATCAAGTAAAAATCTTGCCACTATCTTAATTGCATTTTCTATATCTAGTCTAGTGTGAGTTAGATATTTTAAACCTTCAATCATACATCTATACTTCTTTTGCTCAACTATAAGTGTCTTGTCTTTGCTAGATAACTTATGATCATCTATCGTATGTGTAACAATAGGCTTACAACTTTCCAAGACAAATCTTTTCAACAAGTCTTTCAAATACCTAGCTTGTGATAAGAGAATACCATCACTATTTTGTACAATCTGTAGAGACAAGAAAGTTTTCATCTCACTAAGCATGCTCATCTCAAACAAATTATTCATTTCATCAATAAATTTACCACTCACTTCATCATTACCTCCAAATATTATTTTGTCCACAAATATCACAATAATCAACAACCCATTCTCAATTTCTTTCAAATACTAATTACTATCTGTCGTACCTTTAGCAAATCCCAATTTCACCAAATATTTGTCCAATTTTTCATACTAGGTTCTAGGTGCTTGTTTTAGACCATACAATTCTTTCTTTAATATACATACCATGTCCTTTTCTTCTATCAAAGGAAATCCTTCAAGCTACTCAATGTAAACTTATTCTTCAATTCCTCCATTCAAAAATGTTGACTTTACATCCATCTAATACACTTTGAACTTCTTACTTACTGCATAAGTCAAGAACATTCTTACCACTTTAAGTTTGGCAAAAAGGGAAAAATTTTCCTTATAATCTATGCCTTCTTGTTGTGAGTATCCTTTGCATACCAATATTTCTTTATTTCTCATAGCTTCACCTTGTTCATTCATCTTATTTTTGAATGCCCATTTAGTTCTTATAACATCCTTGTCTTCAGGCCTAGGAACCAATTCCCATGTTTCATTCTTTACAATCTAATCTATTTCTTCCTTTATTTCTTGAATCCAATGATCATCCTTTCATGCCTCATCTACACTCTTTGGTTCAACTTGAGAAAACAAGCATAATTTTGCATGTAGTCTATTTCTTGTCATCACTCCTTTGTCTTTGCTTCCAATAATATGATCAACACGATGATTCTTTGCCAAATTTAGGTCCAGTGTAGGAGTTATTGTTTCAATTCTTGTTTCTTCTCTTAGTTTAGATCTTTATTCAACAATTGGAACATCATTTTGCAAATCATTGATAGTCTCAAAGAAAACTTCAATATTTTCTCTGATAAGTTTAGGATTAGCTTCTTCTTCATCAAAAATATAATTCAACAATCTCTTTTTAACTCGAAACTTTTCATCCACTTTCACATTTGCATACTCACCAATAGTATTAGTTCTTTAATTAAAACATCTATAAGCTATTATTTTCAATGAGTAACCAAGGAACATACCTTCAGTGCTTCTTGCATCAAACTTACCAATGCCATCATCTCTCTTTATGTAATACTTACTTCCAAAAATTCTAAAATATTTTGTTGATGGTGCATGTCCAAACCATAATTCACAAGGAGTCTTCTTTGTACCTTTTCTAATCTATACTTTGTTCATGGTGTATACTATTGTGTTGATGCTTCTCTCCAAAATGTCTTGGATACATCATTCTCAAACATCATTTCCCTCACTACTTTAGTTATAGATCTATTTCTTCTTTCACAAATCCCATTTTTCTCGGGAGTCTTCAGTGCTAATAATTATCTGTTGATACCATTTTCTTCACATAATGTGTTAAAATATCTTGAAATAAACTCTCCACTTCTATCTAATCTCAAACATTTTATCTTCACACTAGAATCATTCTTAACTCTATTCTTGAATAACTTGAACTTCTCAAATGCCTTAGAATTTTCTTTAAGAAATACTACCCACATCATTCTAGTAAAGTCATAAAAAAAAATCATAAATTAACTTTCATCATAGAATCCTCTTGTTCTGGTAGGAAAACTCAAATCTATATGAACAATCTCCAATTTTGTTGTGGTAGTGAACTTCTTGATGAAAAAAGAAATTTTCTTCTTCCTAGCCATAACACATTCTTTGGAAACAATATTAGTAGGTTTTATGACTTTAGGTAGATCTATAACAAAAAATGTACTACAAGCCTTCACAATGTTATCAAATTCTAGATGACAAAATCTTATATGCCATAACGTTATCAACCTTTGCAACCTAACAAGTCATTTTTGTGGTGTTTAATTGAAACACGTTACCTTTGGACCCTATACTAGTTCCAATCAATGGACCATATTTATCCTTAATAATGCATGTATTCTCTATGAATTTCAATTGATAAACTTTATCAACCAACTATCCAACACTCAAAAGGCTATGCTTTAATTCATCAACAAAATAAAAATCATTAGTATTAGTCTTTCCATCAAGACTAATATATCATATTCCCTTGATATGACAAGTTGTATTATTACCAACTTTAACAATTTCTTCATCATGATTTCTAAACTTAACAAACTTATTCATGTCTCTAGTGATGTGATGTGAACACCTACTTTCTATAATACAATCAAATTTCTTTTCAACTTGTGAAACTAGAGATTTTTCTTCTCTAATTTCTTTTTTGGAATTTTCTTCTTTTATAGCCACAAATATTAATTCATCATCACTTTCACTATGAAACACTTTCTTTAGACACACCATCTTCATTTTCATAGTGACAATCTCCATGTCTTCTATATTTTAAATTATTCTTATACCTTTTCTCTCTTTTAGGACACTTAGAAGCATAATGACCAAATTTGTTGGAAGTCTAACATTTAAAAATTCTCTTACCATCTAATTCTCTTTTTATAAGCAAGGAAGTTCCTTCTTCAATTATTCTATCCTCCTCAAATATGGATTTGTTGTTACTAGCATAGTCTCCACTAGTGCTTGCACTTCTAGGTAAAAAGAGGGTTAACACTTAATGCACTAAAGGTTTTCTCCACTCTATTAAAATTTCTAGATTTCCTTAAGCTTACCTTTGTTGCTTCCAATCTTCCAAGTAGTGTCTCTCTAGTAAATTTCTCAGTGCAGGTTATTACTAACTCAATCATTTACAATGTTTTCTTGAATGGTGGTATCAAAGTTTTCAAAATCTTCTAGATAACCTCATCTTCATTTTTGGTCCATTACAAGACTTAATACCTACAACAATTTTTGATATTATACCAATATAGATTTTTTTATAGATTAATCTTACATCATTCTAGCATCTTGAAATAAACATATCCAATTTTGTAATCTGGTTCATTTAGCACATTCATCAACTTCAAATTTAGTTTCTAAAGATTTCCAAATTTCATGGGATGTTTGTAAGGATTTTAGCTAATTGTATTCATTCTCAAAAAAAGTTGACAATAATGTTTTTTTGGCAAGCATATTGTACATAAATAGATCTCTTTTAGCTTCACTACATTCCTCAAGTTTTCTTTCTTCCACAATCTTCCTTTTAGTCTTTGTCATCAACCAATACCCTAGATCCATACATAACAAATGATTCTTCATCTTTTCCTTCCATCTATGATACTTAACTCCATCAAATTTAGGAATTTAATTTTTGAAGTGACCCACCATTGATCTCCCAAAGTTGTTAAGATTTTTCTTCAAGGACCTGATGCTTTGATACAAATTGCTAGAAAGTAAATTCCACCAAGATAATTGAGGGGAGTGAGGGTTGAATCAATTATCTAACTATTAAGATATTTACAGACCTTATTAATCCTTAACCATGTGACTAATATAATCAGCAACTATAAGAAGATACTCATACACAATAACACCATATATGTTAACTAGGAAAACCATTGATCAGAGGGAAAACCTCATTGGGGATGGTACCAAAAAAATGGTGTACTATTATAAAAGTTCCTTGTAAGAGGATGAATTTTTTTAGGATCCAACGACATGCATTTTTTAGATATTAATCCATGTTTGGAGACTTTGAATTCCTTTTAGAAGATTCCAACCTATTGGGAGTTGTGCCAACCTTGTTAGGAGTTGTAGAAGGAAGAAGGACCCATGGTCTAAATAGCTTTAGAGGCAAGACCACCGAACTCATTATCCAATTGGTCTTTGTATTATTCTTTGAAGAATAATATAAATTTAAAAATCTTAGCTCCTTCTCTATCCTCTTAACTAGACCAAACCTCTTATGATCTTGATACCAGCTCACAAACTTCACATCCAATAATCCCTTTGATCGCTTACTTGCATTTACCAAATACTTCACATATCACACACTTGAATATATTTTAACCTTCCTTTATATCATATTCTCAAAAAAAAAATCCTTGAGATAGCCTTGAGGCTTTCCTAATTAATTATAATAGGATCTCATTAAGATAATAAAATTACTTTATAATTACAAAACATTGTCAGTGTTAGAAACAATAGTCAACCAAGATAACTAAGGGTGGGTGGGTGAATCAGTTATCTAACAATTAAAACATTTATCTTCTTTAAACAAACTTAACCATTCAACCAAAGTAAACAACCATAATAATATGCACATAGACAATTACACTAGATATCTTAACTAGGGAAACCCTTGATTAGAGGGAAAACCCTAGTGGGAATGATGCCTACAAGATGATGTACTAATATAAATATTCCTTGTTAAATGATGGACCTTGTTAGGAGTCTATGAAAACATTTAGTACAGAGAGTCCTTATTAGTAGACTTTGAATCCCTGTTAGGGGATTCCAACCTTGTTAGGAGTTGTGCCAACCTTGTTAGGAGTTGTAGTACAATGTATGCAAAGATGAGCCCACTGCACAAACATGCAATTTAACCTAAAAGAAGAGCTCACTACTCAAACATATAGTTTATTGTTATGTTCTTCTCTCCTTTGTTCTCTCAACTAAACCAATCACTGTTAGACCTTGTAGGCTAGGTCACAAACCTTGGATCCAAATATTAAACCTCATATCACTCAGCAAAACCTTGGCAATAAAGTTTTCTTCAGTTTTGCATTGCTCCTCTCACCTTTGCATTTCTCTCTCTCTTTGTTTACAATTACTTCGCATTAGTATAATTCATTTCATACTTCATATCATCCTTGATAAAGGAAAATTTCCTTCTTTTATATCGAGTCCTCAAAACAATTCCCTAAGTCAACTATTAGACCTTCTCAATTAATCATTATAGGACCTCATTAAGAACATGTTACACTTATCGATACCATTAAAATTCCACCTTTCAACTTGAATAAATTTCCGTACATGCAATATTATGATGAGAAAATTTAAGCATGTCATCACCAACATGTCTTCTACACATTGTCAACCTTGATTCTCATAATAGCAACTTTGCTAAGAGATATAACAAGTTTACTAGAACATGCCTCTGTAAAATTTATCTCAGAACAAAGATCACCAAAACTTACATAACTTCTTCCAGACTTATCATTTCTTCTTTTGATGTCAACTACATATACCAGATACTCATAAGTATCTCCCATAACCTTGGATAGTTAGAATACTCAGCTAGTTATCTATACTAACTTGAACTTTTTATTGTTCTCCTATTAGATACCATAGAAAACTACCATGTTGACATCAATGAAAAACTCTGTCATGAATGTAACATATCATCATATCTCAATTCTCCCCCATAGGAATATCATCAACATTCATGCTTGTAACAATCTTCCCATTTGGCATTGATGACAACATAGATGAAAAATGTCTAGTTCTAAGAATACCAAAAAAAGACTATTCAACTTTCTTTTCAAATCCTCTTCATCAATCATTCTCCCTAATTGATATACCTCAATGTGATTTTTGTCATGCCGTACTTCTTCTTAACTTGTTGTTCTGATACTAAACTTCTCCAATTGTCATGTTGTACATGTTGTGTTTCCATGTTGTTTTTCATTATTTTTCATGTCAAATTTCTCCCCTACTAACATCAATGTTAAAGGTTTTAGAAACTAACTTTACTACATCAAACTCTACAACAACTGATTCTTACTTAGCTCAAGTGTCAAAAGAAACTATTAAAAACAATATCCAATAGGATTCCTAGATGACTCTATCCATCACAAATACTCCCCCATACAGGAAGCATCAACATTCAGTCTAGACAACAATGGTGCTTCATTACACAAGATTGATGCACTCTTGCATTTTCTACTCTAATGTAGGAAGGGACATAAGCCCAAGCATACCTCGTAAATACTCAAAAGTCTCTTTGGGAAGAGGCTTAGTGAATATATCTAAAATCTACTCTTTAGTGGTCACATACTCCAATCTAATTTTCTTTTTTGCAACTTTATCTCTCAACATATGATACTTAATAGAAATCTACTTGGTCTTAGAATGCAACACTAGATTCTTAGACATATTTACCATGCTTGAGTTGTCACAATGTATAACAACAAGTTCATTGATTTCTATTCTTATATCCTTTAGCATTTTTTTCACCCAAACAACTTGATTGTAATTATTTGATGTTGCAACATATTATGCTTCCACTATACTTTTTGATGTACAATCCTACTTCTTACTTAACCAAGAAACCAATCTTCCTCCAAGAAAGAAGGCTCCACCACTAGTGCTCTTTCTGTCATCCATATTGCATGCTTGATTTACATTAGTATAAGCACTTAGAGTGAAATCATTAAATATGTCATACCACAATCCAAACTCAGATGTTTCCTTCAGATATCTAAATACCATTTTGATTGTTGCATAATGTTCTTTTTTGGGATCAACTTGGAATCTTGCAACAATTCCAATTGCATTTTGCTATATTTGGCCTTGTGTGATTCAGATATGGTAATCCTCCAATCATAGATTTGTACTTCTTCTACTCAACAATAGGTGTCTCATCTTTTGTAGATAACTTGTGTCTAGTTACAATAAGTGTTCCAACAAGTTTTCATGTTTTCAAACCAAACATTTTTAGTAAATCCTTCAAGTACTTAGTTTGAGAAATAAAGATTCCTTCTTTATTTTGTACAATTTATAATCCTAGAAAATATTTCTTCTCTCCTATCATAATCATTTCAAATTCTTTCTTCATCTCTTCTACAAAATTCTCACTTTCTTCATTATTTTCTCCAAATATGATATCATCAAAAAATATTACCAAATTCATCAAACCATCACCAATTTCTTTTCAATAGAGATTACTATCTACCATACCTTTTCTATATCCAAGCATTGTCAAATGCTTGTCCAACCTTGCATACTAGGTTCTGGGTGCTTGCTTCAAGCCATACAATGCTTTTCTCAGTCTTCATACTATGTCTTTGTCATTTGTCAAAGGATAACCTTCAAGCTACTCAATGTACACTTCTTCTTCAAGTTCTCCATTCAGAAATGTTGACTTGTCATTCATTTGGTACACTTTTAAATTTTTTTGGTGCTACATAGGCTAAGAATAATCTTATTGCTTCTATTCTATCCATTGGAGCATAGGTCTCCTCATAATCTATCCCTTCTTGTTGTGAGTAACCTTTACATACCAATCTTGTCTTGTTTCTTACAACTTTTCCTCATTCATTCATCTTGTTCCCGAATGCCCATTTAGTTTCTATCACATTCTTGTCTACTGATCTAGGAACCAATTCTCATGTTTCATTCTTTACTACCTAATCCAATTCCTCTTTCATAACTTTTTTCTGATGAACATCTTTACATGATTTATATGCATTCATAGGCTCAACTTAAGATATCAAACATAGTTCTTCATTAACTCTACTTCTTGTCATTACACCATTATCTTTTCTTCCGATGATCTATTCGGATGGGTGATTTTTAATCATATTCTTTCCTGAAGTAGGAGTTGCTATCTCAACTCTTGGCTCTACTGAATGTTTTGAGCATTGCTCCTACCTTATCTCTCCTTTATTCTATAAATTATTGTTAGTCTCAATAAATACCTCATCATTCCTTGGCTTAGTAACAACATCATCTGAGTTGTAATAAACTATTCTCTCTTGTATCTTAAATTTCTCATCAATTCTCACATTTGCACTTTCCATAATAGTCTTAGTTCTTTGATTATAACATATGTAAGCCTTTCTTTTCAATGACTAACCAGGAAAAATACCTTAATCACTTCTAGCATCAAACTTACCAATATCATCATCTCTTTTGATATAACAGTTACCCTCAAATTTTTTGAAATACTTAACTATAGTTGAGTGACCAAACCACAATTCATAAGTTGTCTTGTTTGTGTCTTTCTTGACTCGTACTCCATTCATAGAGTAGATTTTTGTATTCATAGATTCTCTCAAAAAATTATTGGATACCTCATTATTAGCTAACATAGCTCTTGCAGCTTCTGTAACTGGCCTATTCCTTCTTTCTACAATGCCATTCTGTTCAGGGGTTCTTAGAGTTGATAACTGTCTTTTGATTCAATTTTCTTCACAAAACATGTTAAACTCATTTGAAGTAAAGTATCCTCCTTTATCTAATCTTAAAAAATTAATCCTCATAGAAAATTCATTCATAACTCTATTTTTGAATATCTTAAACTTATCAAATGCCTCAGATTTCTCTTTGAAAAATGCAACTCACATCATTCTAGAAAAAATATCAACTAGAATCATAAAAACCTTTCAACATAGAATCCTTTAGTCTTTATAGGACCACTAAGATCTGTATATACAATCTCCAACTTTTTTGTAGTAGTAAAATTCTTTCAAGGAAAAGAATTTATGTTATGCTTTACCAACACACATTCTTGCAAATTATGTTAGTAGGCTTTACAATCTTTAGCAAATCTCTAACAGAAAACATACTAGTCATCTTCACAATAGTGTCACAATTTATATGACAAAATCTCTTATGCCATAACCAACTATCATCTTGCTTTGCAACCAAAAATGTCAGTTTAGTGGAATTTAACTAAAATACATTACATCTAAACCTATTTCCTATTCCAATTACCTTTCCATCTTTGTCTTTGATCATGCATGTCTTCTCTATGAACTGCAACTGATAGCCTTTGTCCATTAGTTTTCCAACACTCAAAATATTGTGCTTTAAACCATCAACAAAGTATACATCCTCAGTGTTATTTTTACCATCAAGAGTTATAGATCCAATACCTTTAACTTGGCATGTTGCATTGTTTCCAATTTTGACAATGCCTACATCTTGACTTTTGAAATCAACAAACTTGTTCATATCACCAGTCATATGATGTGAAAAACCACTGTCAATTATCCAATTAGATTTCCTCTCAAACTATGACACCAAAGCTACTTTCTCTATATTTTCTTCTTTAATTGCCACAAATCCTATTTTATGATCACTAGCACTTACTTCTTGTTCATTAGAATCATTATCTTCATTTGCATATAAACACTCTCTATCTTTTCTACATTTGTAATTTCTCTTATACTTTTTCTCTCTTTTAGGACACTTAGATGCATAATGACCATATTCATCACAAGTCCAACATTTAAAGATTTTCTTACCTCCTTTTTCTCTTTTTACCAGAAGGCCTACTCCTTCTTCAATCTTTCTATACTCCTTAGACTTGCTGCTACTACCAAAACCTCCTCTAGCACTTGTGCTCCTTGATAAACTAAGTGGAATATTCAAGGAACTAAAAGTTGTCTCTTTTCTAGTTAATTATCCAGACTATCTAAGCTCATTCTCAACTACTTCAAGTCTTCCAAGAAATGACTCCTTCATGAAATCTTTGGTACAAGATGTCAACAACTATATCATCTAAACTATTGACTCAAATGGTGGTGTTAGAGTCTTCAATATCTTCCATATAACCTCATCATCTTCTTTGGTCCCTCCTTAAGATTTAATACCTATAGTAATTTTTGATATCCTAACTATACATGTTCTTATAGATTCATCTTCCATCATTGTAGCATCTTGAAATGGACAAATCCAAATTTGTAGCCTCAACTTTTTAGAATGTGCATCACCTTCAAAACTAGTTTCCAAAGATTTCTAAATAAAATGTGAAGTAGCAAGTGATTTTACCTAATTATATTCAATTTCAGGAAGTGCAGTCAATAGTGCTTCTCTAGCTCTCATGTCGCACATAAAAAAATCTCATTCTGCCTTAGTACAATTTTCCAAATCCTTTTGAGAAATGATTGTCTTTGCTGATTTTGTCAAGATCCAATATCCTGGACCCATATATAACAGATTTTTCTTCATCTTTTCCTTCTAGCTATCATAATTTTTTCTATTGAAATTTGGACTATCTTTCCTAAACATGTTCACCACCATGGATCTCCCAAAGTTGTTAAACTTTATCTTCAATGACCTTATGCTCTAATACCAATTCTTAGAAACAATATTCCACCAAGATTAATCAGTTATTTGACAATTAAAACATTTATTTTCTTTAAACAAACTTAACCGTTCAACCAAAGTAAAAACAAAAAACCATAATAAGATGCACAGAGACAATTACACCAAATATGTTAACTAGGGAAAGCCTTGACTAGAGGGAAAACCCCAATGGGAATGATGACCAAAAGATGGTGTACTAATATAAATATTCCTTGTTAGAGGATGGACTCTATTAGGAGTCTATTAAAACATTTAGTACATAGAGTCCCTATTAGGAGACTTTGAATCTCTATTAGGAGATTCCAACCCTATTAGGAGTTGTAGTACAATGTATTTAAGATGAGCCCACTACCCAAACATTCAATTTCAACAGCAACAAGAGCTCACCACTCAAACATGTAGTTTACTATTATGTTCTTTGTTCCTTTGTTCTGTCAACCAAACCAATCACTATTAGACCTTATAAACTAGGTAATGAACCTTATATCTAAATACCAAACCTTAGATCACTTAGCAAAACCTCAGCAATGAAGTTTTCTTCACTTTCACACTCCTCTACTCAACTTCAAATTCTACTCTCTCTCTCTCTCTCTCTCTCTCTCTCTCTCTCTCTCTCTCTCTCTCTCCTTACAATTACTTTGCATCTATATAATTAATGTCATACTTCATATCATCCTTGATAAAGGAAAATGTCCTTCCTTTATACAAAGTCCTAAAAAAATTCCCTGAGTCGACTGTTAGACCTTCTCAATTAATCATTATAGGACCTCATCAAAAACACGTTACATTGATACCTTTAAACTTCTACCTTACAACTTGAATAACTTTTTGTATACACAATATTATGATGAGAAAACTTAGCCACATCATCACCAACATGTCTTCTACACATTCTTAACCTTGATCCTTAGAATATGAACTATGCTAAGAGATATAACAAGTTTACTAGAATATGCCTCTGTAAACTATATCTCAGAATAGACATCACTGACACTTACATAACTTCTTCTAGACTTATCATTTCTTCTTCTGACGTTAACTACATATACCAATTCTTTGAAGTATCTCCCATAACCTTAGATAATTAGAATACTCAACTAGCTATCCATACCAACTTGATCTTTCTATTGTTCTTATGTCAGATACCACAAAAAACTACTATGTTGATATCAATGACAAACTTAGTCATGAATGTAACATACCATCATATCTCAATACTCCCCCATAGGAATATCATAAGCATTCATGCTTGCAATATTTGGCTCACAATCTTCACATCTTTTCACATGTTCTATATCTGACCTTGTGCACTTGCTGATGTTGCCATCAAGATGTATATTATTACTATCCAACTTTGCACATCAAGATTCTATCCATGTTAAGAGATATAGTCCAAACATTAGAAACCACTTCTCGGGTACTCTGCATGTATATTGTCCTCTATAATTCATGAATATATCTTTCATGTCTTTGACTCTCTATATGTTCTATTGTCCACTTCATTAGAACATAATTTAGAATACATCCTTAACTGTGCTTGCCCTAATAATCAATGTACAATTTGCATGACCTCATTCTATACATCAATGAAAAACATAGTCATGAATGCAACATGGAAATCATGTATACTCTCTCTAATGCTTAGGATATTCCCCCAAAGGAATATCATCAACATTCATGCTAACAAAAATTATCTTGATAAAAGTATCTTTCCAGTGAGAAGTACTTGTAGGAGCATGTTAGATGTCCAATGGATGAGGGTGCAAGTAATTATAGAAGGATAGTGGTAGATATTATATTTCTACATTTGCGATAAGTTTTGACCAGCTATGTGGAAACAAGGATTAGATCCAATAGGGTTGAGACAACCTTGTATGCACTATATATATATATATATATATATATATATATATATATATATATATATATATATATATATATATATATATATATATATCCTTTTTTTACTAAGGAAATTAGACTATTAGGCACATGTGCTAATGTTTACCCATTTAGATGATCATTTGATGATGTTAGGAGCTATTGGATATGTGTGGATAATATCTTTACATGTGATTATTATGATGTTGTAGATTCGATTAATGTTAAGTGGAGATTTGTGTGAATTATATTTTGAGAGCAGATAGATATTGCTAAGATGATTATATGAGGTTTTAAACATAAATGTAATGTAATGCTTATAGGATTTTAAGATGGATGAACTAGGTGATTTTAATTGATAGATAAAATAGTGAATTATTGTGCTTTAATATTATCATTTATTCTTATACAAATATTATAGTATTTGGTTTAGATGATTTTATTGATTTTTTTTGAAATGTGATTAAATCATAAACTTTTCATGTTGACCTAGGGTACATTGGTATATCCTAGGTGTTATGAAATTAACAGACTTGGATATTGATGAAGATGAAGATGAAATAGGAGTTCTATGGTTTAGGCATTTAAATGGAAATGGATATCATTGTGATACTTTTGGTCACTTACCTTATAAAGGCTTTACTTATAATGTTAATTAGGATTTACGTTATACCTTTTTATGGTTAATTATATGTATGCATTTGGTTGTTCATTTTAATGATAGAAATTGAACCATGATTATAAAGAAAAATGTTTTTGAAATATAAAGCTACCAAAACTAGGGGGTCAGCCCTTACAAGCAAAAACTTGGTAACCAACACATTACTAGCAATGTCCAACAGGAAGCAAAAAACTAACTAAAGCCAAAAAAACCAAAGATCCTTCAACTAGTAACTAATCAGCACTATACTGGGAACAATTAAACTAAAAAGTCTAGAATATCTACTACTATAGAAGTTCAACAAGATGATTGTTGGCATAATAGGCCAACACGAAGTCTTAGTTATAGTTGGACACTAGCAAAACCAAAAACAATAGATAAACATAAAAATCTTGGATTTGAGGATCTGATTAAACTAAAAAACGCAAATTTCTTTTTTCTCCTTCCCCTTCGTAGCCAACAAAATCTGAGACTAGTCATTAGCAAGGAATTTGAAGAGCAACTTATGGTCCTCCATATCAATTCATGTATCCTCCTTTTCTTGTGCCAACAACTGGAGGGTGGTGGCTATGAGGTGGGTAACTTTGAGGTTAAATTTAGAGAAGGTGAAGAACCCTTTCTCTAAAACTTTAACCTTCTTCTCTAGTTTGGCATACTACACCACCTGCTCCTCGGTCACTTCCTTGGTTTCCATTTCCACCTTCTTTGCTTCCTTCTTGGTTTTCTTGACCTAGATTTTATCTTGCAAGACCTTTGGATTAGTAAAAACCTTAGAATTTTCCTTGGCCAAGGATGAGACAGTTATGGGGGAGGTGTCCATTTTGTTGCTTTCTTCATAGAAGGTTATGGGCTAGAGGGAGAAGCATGAAGACACATGTGTGATCTCCATGGTATCAGCATTACTAGTAGAAACTTGAGTCCATGCATTCTCAACAAAATTATCTTCTAAGTTCATACTTCTTTCCACCTCCTCCTTACCTTCTTCTTCTTCCTCCTCCCTTTCTTCTTTATTATTTTCTAAGTTTTCCTCCTCAACCTCCTCCACCCTGAATCTATTGGATTTATGTTTATGCCTGGCCTGGGATTGGTCAATTCTACCAAATCTCCTCCTTGCCTTACCTCTGACCTCCTCCTCAGAATCCTCTTCATCCACCTCTATAGGTTTTTCAACTTTTAAATTTTTATTACCCTTTTGTTCCAAAGCCATATCAATTTTTTTCTTTTTTTTTGTTTTCCTGACAAGGGGAGGGGCAGGGGGTGTGAAATTTAGTACCACTACTAGTGCTCGGGGGTGAATTCTAGCAGTGGTGCTAGTTGTCAAGCACCACCACCCTTGGGGGACATAGGGTAAGGTGAAACTACTAGAGGCAAAAAATTAGGCCTTGATGGATTATGGTATAGATTTTTCCTTTACTTCTCTTTTCCCTAATATCCGCTACCATATCCTCAAGAGAATGTAGAAGATAAAATGAGATAGAAATGAAATCCCTATTTCTAAAATGATTTAACAAATGGAAATGGTAGTAGTAATAGACACCAAACCTGTCCTCCAGCATGAGATATCTCATGAGGACCAAGCACACATCATCCCATGGGGCTGACAGTTTGTCCCTTTTAAACCCTCCTCTATATTGAACTGGCTCCTCATTTTCTGCAAAGAAATTATTCATACTGGCCTCATATGCAGTTTTAGTGACCTTTCTCTACTTTTTCTCTTTCATTGAAAGCCTAGTCACCATGGCAATCACTTCCTCGATCACTTGGAAGGTGATTCCATTAATGCTGACCTTGCGGTTGTTCCAACCATTAACAAATTAGAAGGCACAATTCTTGTCGTACCCCACCATCAACTGCATGTAGGGTAAAAAACCCCCTTCTTTTAGCAGAAACCAGGTGGTCATCCTATCTTTGAAGTTCTCTATCTGCGTGGGGTGCTCTATCCTATTCAAGTTCTCACTTGTATCGATTCTACCAATTACCGCCTCCCCTTCTTCAGTAATGAGCATTTGAACTTCCTTTTCTACGATATCTCTGCAACTACTCTTCACCTTAAGCCCTTTAACCATAAACCAAAAAAATTTCCAAACCCATGCTTGATAAGTTTCAAAATCCCATGTTAAATTATTATGGGATTCGTGATTGTATAGTATCATAATTTTCACACCTCGAAAATCTTTGACAGTCCGATAAATAATATCTTTCGTACTTTGAAATGGGGAGTAATTTGAAATCTGCAATGTGTTTCTATAATTATGGAATGACATCCCTCTTAATTTGCATTCACTTCTTTTTTTGTTTGTACAGCCATGTCTCTTCATTTCTAATAGACCTATGTTAAATTTAGTGGACATCATCACATAATTGCCGAAATTGAACCCGACTCTAAAATTAATACTCATAATTAAATAATATTCCCACCTCTTTCCTTGATTATCAATGACTTAATGTCATCATTGATATCAACCATATTCCTCTAGCACGTGATTGTTATTGTTTTGAACCCCATAGCAGCCATCATGTCTGCCACCTTATTTCCTTCCCTATAAATGTGTTGCAGCTGGACACTTGCCATCCCTTCTAAAATTTTCTTGATATCCATAATGATATTTCAGATATTCCATCCTAGTTGGGAGGCTCCCTTTACCATATCAATGATTAATTTGAATTCCCCCCTCAATTTTTATTTCCTTAATTTGCATTTCCCTAATCAGCTGAAGGCCCCAAAACAATGTCATTTCCTCAACCAAATTATTGCTTCCATTTCCCACTTTCCCAGCATAGACCAACAACGCATCACCATTCATGTCCCGTAGCACTCCTCCCATCACTCCTATACCTCCTCTAGTAGCACCATCAAAATTTAGTTTATAATGTTAAAGGGTAGGTGGTCTCCATCTTGTTTTTTGTCTCTTCATCATTTTTGAGTTATCAAAGAGGAAAAAAATCCTCATGATAGCCCCATTTTTCAACAATTAGTCCTTCTTGTCTACTTGGTTCCTCCTTTGGCATCTTACATGTAGCCACTCTTAAATTTTCCCTCAACAATTTCTCCATTATTCCAAAGACTACCTCCACTAGTTTATTCTCCTTCCTAAATATTTTGTTATTTCTTTCTTTCCATATGTGCCAACAAACATATGGTGGAACCATCTTTCATATAAAATTCAATCAAGGGTGAACAAAAGGACACCTCCAATTCTCCACAAATTGTCCCAGATTGTCTTTCATGACCCAGCTCAACCCAAATCTCTCCCAAACCCTATTCCAGATCACTAAGGCAAACTAGCATTCCAAAAAGAGGTGAGTTATGGTTTCCTCCTTTTCCTTGCAAAGATAGCAATGGTTTGTAATATAAAAGCCTCTTTTTTTCAAATTGTCCAATGTTAAAAAATTTCCATGCTGAGCTATCCACCAAAAGAAATTAATTTTAGGAATAAGGTTACTAATCCAAACCTTACTCCACAATTTTAGGCAGGGATCCTTGCTAAATAGGTGTGTGTAAGCCGATTTAACTATAAAGCTACCACTTGGAGTTAAATCCCAAGCCCTAGTATCCTCCTGGAAAAATACAAGAAGTCTCTATTCCCCAATCAACTCTTCTAATTCCTTGAGAAATTGAACGTCCTCTTGAGATTAAGTTTCCTTATAAAGCTTCCTCCACTTCCTCCCCTAGTCAATATAATCTCCAACTTTACTTCCCACATCTTCTTTAAGCAACTCCATTAACCTTCTAAATTTGTTGAAATCTAGCGATTTCCCTCCCATCCACTTGTCTTCCCAAAATCTAATGCTAAAACCATTTCCCACAATCCACCTTGTCCCTTCCCTTAATAATCCTCTACTTCTGACTATATTCATCCAAATTTTAGACCCTCCAGGGAGGTCATTATTAAATAGATTCCAATTGAAAGGGAAATTTGATAGATATTTAGTTTTCATAATATTACCCCAATCTGTATTGTCTTCTCCTAATCTCTAGCCAATCCTCATGAGGAGAGCCTTGTTAAGGTCTCGAAGTCTTCTTACTCCCAACCACCCCCACCCCCCTCTTTATTCTTTGGTTTCCACAACTCCTCCCACTTGACTAGACTCATTTTATTTTTCTCCTCTATCTCTAACTAGAGGAAGCTCCTTTCTATCTTCTCAATCTTCTCCACCATGTTTTGGTTAATTTTGAATAGGGATAGGAAATAAATGGGGATACCCTAGAGAGCCACTAAAAGCAACTATAGTTTTCCAATATTGCTTAGTATCTTCCCTTTCCATCTTGCAAGTTTCCTCTGAATTATCTTCACTATTTTGTTCCAAAATTCATTAGTCACTTCTTTAGTGGTTAGTGATAATCCAAGATATGTGTCTAGGAGGCTAGTTAATTGATATTCTAAAATATTTCTTATCCTCCTTTGTAATGAGGCATCAGTATTAAAGAAATAAATCTTACTCTTATGATAATTGACTTGCTGACCTAAGCTTTCTTCATAATTGTGTAGTATAGTCTTCCAATCTTGAGCCTCTATAATTGAAGATTCTCCAAATAGGAATGTGCCATCAACAAATTGTTGTAGGAATTTAGTATCTGTTGTAGTAGCTGGCTTAACCCCTTTAAAACAACGAGTATTCACAAGTTTATAGAAAGACCTCCCTAGAACTTCAACAATCATGATGAAGAGGTAGGGGGAAAGTGGGTCACCCTATCTTAGTCCTTTCTCTGCTCCAAAGCTTCCCCAAGGAGAACCATTTAGGAGAACAGAATATTGAACTATGCCAACCATCAATTTGATCAGGTCTATAACTTTTTTACTAAACCCCACTCTCTTGAGTACCTCATATAGGAAATCTCACTTAACCCTATCATAAGCCTTGGAGATATCCAATTTGAATGGTATACCTAGTTTTTTGTTTTTCTCCATTGAGTGAATAACCTCATGTGTGGTTATAGTTTCATCTAGAATCTATCTTCTTCGAACAAATCCTTTCTGTGGACTGCCAATTATTCTTTCCAAAAAAGGCTTTATTCTATTCACCAAGACTTTAGCAAATATCTTATAAATAGTGTTACATAAATTGATAGGTCTAAAATCTAGTAGTCACATTGGTGTGGGGATTTTAGGCACTAATGCAATAAAGGTCTTATTAATCCTTTTTAACATCTTTCCTATTCTGAAAAAATCTCGTGTAGCCTAGACCAATTCAGGTTTAACAACCTCCTAGAAATGCTGAAAGAACGTAAGGGGGAACCCATCCAGACCCAAAGCCTTATAAGCTTTCATAGAGAACACCACACATTTCACCTCCTCCTGCATGATATTGCCAAGAATGTGGTTGTTCTCCTCCATTCCTAGTACCTATGGAATCACATTAATCAAGCTTCTTCTAATCACTAGATTTGTAGCTTTATTTTACTTGACATAAGCCTTGCTAAAGTATTCCACTGCATGTTTTCCCATCTCCTCTTGATCCTTAAAGACCCTTCCCCCTTCCCCATCTGGCCTATTAATAGTGTTTCTTCTTTTATGGTTAGAGGTTGTCTTATGAAAGATAGTAGTGTTCTTAACCCCTTCCTTAAGCCATTGAACTCTTGATCTTTGTTTTTAGAAAATTTCCTCCCTCAAGAGAATATCCTTCCACTTTTTTATATACTCCTCCTCTTCCTAAGTTTCATTGTCCAAGTTGATCCCTTCAGCAATCTCCCCTTGGAGTTTTTTAAGCTTTTCCTCCACTTCACCTTTAGTTTTGAACAAGTTGCCGAAAGAATCCTTAGCCCAACTCTTCACATTCCTTCTTATGTTGTGAAGTTTTTCGGTTAGTCTATACATTGCAATACCATCTATCCTTATATTCCATCAGTCTTGAACTCTCTCTTTTAATTTTGGGTGAGATTTCCACATTATTTCATATCTAAAAGGTTTCGACCCACTTTTCAAACCATCCTCCCATAGGAAGATTATAGGGGAATGATCTGAAGTAGTTCTAGTAATATTTTCAAGATGAGAGCTCCCAAGTCTATTCCAAATCCATGTCACCAATAACCTATCCAACCTAACATAGATAAGGTCCTTTCCCTTTCTATTTTTAGTCCAAATATATGGGTTCCATCTTAGTTCCACATCTATAAAATCCATTCTGCTCATAAAACCATTAAGGTCTTGCAAGCTTTCTGGGCAGTCCCTATTTTCACCCAATTTTACCTTCCTCCAATAGTGTCCCATCTCTAGGCCCCCCCATGGGTGAACTCAAGAGTTCCTCTAACTCCCTTCTAAAGGGGTATTCATCCATTTTCTTTTTATCCTCCAAGGCTTTCCCCTTCCTAGGGACATTTTTATCTAGAGTGGAAAGCACTGGGCGAATCTCCATAGAATGAATTTTTGCAACCTATTTTGAGGCATCAGAAGATTTGCCCAATGTTTCCATAACAATCCTTGGAGATCCCTCCTTCTATTTGTCCTTTTGCAATTGGATCTTGCAATCCACAATAAGGTGTCCAAAGTTACCACATTTTTGGCAAAATAGACCCGCATTCTCATATTCTATAGGTTGGACTTTCTCTCCCCATTTAGTCTTCAATGTAACCACCATGGGGAGTGCTCGATTCAAGGCTACATTCACACATAACCTTACATAAAATAGTTGTGTTTTTTGCATAGTCACTTTGTCCGCTGTGACAAAATGACCAAAAGAATTCCCCACCCACCTTAGGATCTTATCATCCCAAAACTCTAGGGGCAGACCAAGTAGTCTAACCCAACTTGGGGAAAGTTTGTTCAACTCTGCACTAGCATCAAAGCCCAGATGCCATTTTTTTAAGGCAAGGCAATGCTTCCCATAATACCAAGTATTAGAGAGAATGAGGTTGATATCCTCCTCTAAGGTGAACTTAAAATAGAAGAGGCCATTAGGCATTGCAAAGACACCAACACTACCCCTGACCTTCCATCTCTAACTAATCCATTTATGCACCATCTTGATTGTAGATCAAAATGCCACAAATCTACCAACAACACACAATTTAAGACCAGATGTCACATTTTCCACCAAACAATCCAGGAGGGAGATCATAGGGGCATTTTGACCATGTGAAATCTTGGGATCCTCTGTAAGGACATTAGTCTTCAAGGGGCCAACAAGTGAATTCCTCTAACTTGATAGGGTATCATCTGTCAACTTCTAACCACCCTTCATCAGACGGCCTCCATTATCCTAAGCAGTAGTGTTGGCAAGAATCTCCCCATCAACCCCATAAGGAAGCACTATGAGTTAGGAGCCTATTTTTCACCATTACAAGGTATAGATAACTTTTGTGATCCTCCAAATAAGTCATTTAATAAAAGTTAAGAAAATTGAGAAGTCATGTTACTTTACCCTTTCCCTCACACTTGGACAAGCTTACCTTTTTTTGGAAAGGGACAATAGTGTAAGAGTAAAGGACTTGGGTCATTTACACTTTGAGATAGTGGGTGGTTAGTGGTTTTGGAGGTCTTTTTAGGGTGCCTTGGATAAGTTAGTGAGTTCTCACCCACTTTCTAATTTTTGAAACATTAGGGTTTGGAAATTGGAAGAAAAAAAGGAAAGGGTTCTCAAATATTCATTTCCATTACTTGAGTCAAGTTTGGTGGCTCTTGCCAAGAGAAAATCTATTCATTTTTTTTGTAGATTGTTATGTTAATAGATTCATGAAAATTTATTGTATGAATTGTTGTGGTTGTTGTGTTGTTCTTGTGAAGGAATAGGTATGAATATATTTTTTTAGTGTTTTTTTACTTTTAGTTTGAGGGTGTTTTGATCTTGGGTTTGAAAGGCATTACTCACCCTTGGGAGGGAAGAAGTATCCTTGGGTGAAGGGGTTAGTTGGGCTTGGAAATGTAGTTGAGAGCCTCTTCTCATGGAGAAGAGAGAAATTCCATGGAATACGGGCTCCATGAAGCTATAATAATTATTATTGTGTTTTGAGAGTGATAAGGAAAGATTTTGTGGAAGGAGAATGTGTGTGGAAGTCTTGTGAAGGCCTTGAAATTTTTTGTATGTTATTGGTATTATTATGGAAATATCCCCATTGAAAATTCCACCTTCACCCTTTATTTATGAGTCCATTTGTGATCCATTGAAGCTCATGGTTAAGGGTGTTAAATTATGTAAAAAAAATTATTTATACATATGTGAGTTTTGGTGTGTGTGTGTCCTATCTAGCTTGGTTCTCCAAGCTTGAGGGTGATCTCATAGAGACTTAGGTTGGGAGGTGAGATCATCATGGTTGGTTTAAATGTATTTGGAGGTTTGTGGATTCAAGTTGGAGAAAGCTTGGAAACTTTTGGATCTCCTATTGGAGTCATTGTGAAAGGAAGAGTCTAGGTTATATTGTGACCAAAATTTTGTGTTGGAGAGTTCTCCAATTCTACCATTATATCAATTTTTTGTTGTAGTTAAAGTGATGTAAATCCCAGTCTAAATTCTTTTTCATCATATTGTATGTGTCATGAAATTTGAACAAAATAACCATTTATATTTTGAAATTATTGGCTTTGAAGTATCATGTAAATCCTTCTATGGATGTTTCATTAATGAAAGAAAGAGAGAAGTATTAATTCATTGTGAAATTTTAGTGTAGTACATTGTAGTTTAACCCCAAATATTTCTTTTTATTGTATTCAATAGTTCCCAAAAAGAATAAATGAGTAATTGTGTTCAATGCAATTTTGGAGCTTATATGATGTATAGTTGCATTCAATTTCATTTTCACTATGGAAGAAATGAATGGATGAGTTGAATAAATATTATTATCATATTGTAGATTATAACATTTAAATGATAAGGTAAATAGTAGGGTTATTCAATAATTGGCTTCAATAGTTTTAATATCCATTAATTAGCTTCATCAAATAAATAAATTTATCCATTGGCCAAGGCATTAATAAAGTCAATCTTAGTAAACAATAAAGTATTATTGTAAACTCGCCATTAGAATAAATCAAGTGGGTATAGGAAGAAAATAAAGAAAGGAAAAATTTTAGTAAAATTTGTATCCATTCTAGGAGACCACATTTTTCTCTCTATAAAATGTATGAGGAAGTAAAACAGATCCCACTATCAAAAGAAAGTTACAAATAATAAAATATTCTCCTTGAAAATTCAAATCAATTATAAAACATGTATATGGGCCTCCAGTAACATATGAGAATAGGGATCCAAGGGAAAAACATCATGTGCATACCTTGTTAAGAAAACAAGCATTTGTCCTTATAAAATAGCATAGAGTACCTAAGAAAAGGGGGGCAAACATATTTGAATAGTTATATTAAATACTTTTGTGCAATAAAAGTGTGTAAAAAATGAAACAAAAATAATTTAACAATTTTTTGGGAGGGTGTGAACCTCCATGGGCCCCAACCCTCCCCATTTATCCTCCATCCTACTACTTTCTTGTTCACAATTTTGTTGTTGTTGTTGTTGTTTAGTTCAGTTTAATATTTTATATATATATATATATATATATATATATATATATATATATATAATATTGACATGAATAATATTTTATGTAATTTTTAATATATATATTCTATATTTTACATGCCATTTTTTATATATAAATTGATTAAATCTAATATTTCTTTTTATACATACAACAATTGTTTGGTTTTAAGTTGTGTCAAGTAATAATAATTAAGTGTGTTGTTATACATAAGTAATGCAATCTTTTAATTAAATAACATAAGTTGTCAAATAAGCTTAACAAAAGTCTCAAGGCAATGCTGGACAAATAATGAGAATTTCATTTAATTAATAATATAATTAATTAGTAGACAAGAGTCTACAACAAAATGGTAAATTGTTAGCCTCTTATGTAGTAGGTCTTGGGTTCAAATATACTCAAGCAATAAATAATAGTAATAATTGATCATAACACATAATAATAATTAATTTTGACTTTGGCTTCTTATCAATAGTAAATAATAATAGAATCAATTAGTGACCTAAGTCTTTGTGGAATTTTTTGTAAATCTAATTACAATATAGATAATAGTTAGGTGGCTTGATTAGTATCTTAGTAATGTTTGTGTTGGTTAACAATTTGTCCCTCTTGCTAACTTGGCTTTACCTTGACTCTAGATACCCAAAATATGAGGAAACAAAATGATGTTACCAACAAATGGGTTAGTGTATGTGTTATATCTCTACCCTTTGAATTGTAAGGTATAGCTCCCTTATATGCAATATATGCAGTGAATTTTATTTTTAATAGATCATTGGAATATAGGGTATGCTCTTAACCTGATAGCAAAAAAGGATAAACGAGGATGTTCATAACTACAAACACCCCAGGAAGAAATGGATTTGGGCAACTTATAACACCTATTGGAATGGATATCACAAGCTACCTTGAAGTTCTTCTAACATCTACTCCTACTTCTAAGTGCAAATTTATCATTTAAATGCAAAAGGCGAATGAAGAGATAAGCACATGGGAGAAAATGGAATTGCTTTCACTATTAGCCTTGAATGAAATGGAATCCAACCAATAACTAATAGACTCATATACATTTATCTTTCATTTCCCAATGAAACTATCTAACATGATATGAAATGAACAAGAGAGGAAGGAGAATCATATATGATGAAAGTAAATGTAATCACTTCTACTGCAAACATCAAAATGAAATGGGATCCACCTGATTATCACATGATCACATATAATTGTCCTTCAACTCTTAATGCATAACTAATCTATGCATGGACAAGAAAACATGATGAGAAAATAGGTATATGGAATTATAGACCAATTGACCATCAATTTTGCCGACCCTTTCATTATCAAATGAGGTTACATTTATAGTTTGTTGTTATCCTCTTCTAATTCTGGCATAACAACAATCATATAATAGAAAAGAATAAAATATAAAATTATCACAATATGAACACTTGGTATCTCTTCCACTAATGATCCATAATATTTTTGAAAACACCCCATGACCTTTCAACTTCCTGTGATTTCACAAATCCTACAGAAACCTTTTAATCTTTCATGTTCTACTATTTCACACCAAACTACATATTTCATATTTCATTAGTTACTGCCAATTTAAATTTCTATCGTTGATCTTACACAATCTGACAATCATGATGAAACCTTTATTACCTTTTCTATGACTACACAATAAAGACTTTCAATGAATGAGGGCCCACAAATCCACGTGTCAACAAGTCTCTTGCCCACATTTTTTAAAGTCTAGGCATCTTCAAAAAGTAGGAAAGTGATGGTTGTAGATCTTCTAAGATCTTGTGGCTTGCAGAAAAGACTTCATTGTTTGGTTTGCGATGTGGGTCCACATTCCAACTATATACCTTGTGTACTTCATGGTAGACCAGTGGCAATACTTTATTGACTAGGGAATCTGATGTGGACCTATTTTGGTTTGTAGCTAAATTATTACAATACCTTATGAAAGGTGATGGCCCACTAGACACATGTTGAATCGTCACTTTCTTGAATTGTCTAAACTTTGAGCATCTCTGAAAAGAAGGAAAGTGATGTTCATAGATCTTCTAAGATCTTACAGTCAACGAGATGCATTGTTAAATAGTTCATTATTCCTTCTAAAAATATTATCCATTAGTTTGGTCTTCATCTAATGGTCATGACTTATTTCCAAGGTGATTTGACTATTCAACTTGATGATGTGGATGATCAGACATATTTTGATTTGTTGATTTGATTTCAACTTTTTTCTTCACTACCTTTGACTTTTTTCTTCATCATTTTTTCATTTTGAGTGTTCACTCTATATTTAAATCAACTAAAATTGATCCTAACTATTCTCATGATCTATTTATCAATGTTCAATTTCAATCTTCTCTGTTCTCTTTTGCATTTGCTCTATATATTTTTGTAAAAATGTATCCTTCTCTAGATATAGATCTTTGACCATGAAGTTAGAAACTTTCAGAGATGAAGAAATGCTTTCATAGAGAACTACTTCCCAACATGATTAGGAACAAAGAATATGAATCATTAGAGATATTTAGATCTTCTTCTCATCAGGAAAATTCATAACAAATCCTCCTAGAACCTAATCACCTAGCTTTGTACTAATGCATTACTCAAATGATTTCTCGCATTAGGTTAGCTCAAAGGAATGATGAGAAGAAAGATCATTGTACAAGCAATCTAGACTCAGACTTGATGTTAGATTAGATTGACCCTATTCCTAAAAGTTCAAAAAAAAATATGAGACTAAAAACATGGCAACAAGTTGTAAAGAGAAGAATCATTGTTCCAACATGAGTTATAATAGTTGTTACCCTCATTTGAATTGGTTGTTCAAAACCATCTAGTTGTTTTTTTATTGATCTTTATAAAAAAATAAAAACCTCAAGCATGGTCTTGTACAACTAATCGAGGAACAAAATGAAACTCTTCAACCTTGTATGCGTGTGAAAAACAAAATCATACCATCTAGTTAATAATAATAATTGAACCTAGTCATACTTTTGTATAGATGTTCAATCTTGAAACATGTAAACATTCATTTATTCATTAACCTAGTTGCAACTCAATTAGTAAGTGCATAGTTAGCACTGTTTTAACCTTTGTAAAAAAATTGTTGGTGTTCTTGTCTTGAATTTTGGGCATGACATATAAATTGATCCATACATCCTTTATAATTCTTCCATAATCTAGAGTAAAGTTATTATGCTCTTTTGAGAGCTACAAGATACCAATATATCATTACCATGTTCAAGTTTCCACTCATCCATTCTCAATTTGTACTACCATTATCCATTATTGAATCTGTTCTTGAAGTTTGAAGAAACACTACTAAGTGTTGATCTCCAAGTCAAATTTTCTATTAGTGTCAAACACTTAGTCATTTCCTAGGAAGAGTTGGTCGATCATCACTTTAACTAAACCACCCAATGAAGGTTGAATGTTTATGGTCTTGTTTATATTCTAATGTGAACCGAGCAAGTCTTAGGTTTTAAAATAAAATAAAATTGTTGTTTAGTTTTATTTAGTTATAGATATTAATATAATTTTAATATATATTTTATATTTTATATGTTATTTTTCTATATATAAATTGATTAAATGTATTATTATTTTTATACATACAATAATTGTTTGGATTTAAGTTGTGTCAAGTAAGAATAATTAAGTGTGATGTAATACATAGTAATGCAATCTTTTAATTAAATAACATAAGTTGTCAAATAAGATTAAAAAAATTCTCCATGTGGCACTAGATGAATAATGATGATTTTTTTAAATTAATAATAGAACTAATTAGTAGACAAGAGTCTACAACAAAATGATAAATTGTTAGCCTTATCTAGGAGGTTTTGCGTTTGAGTCTACTCAAGCAATAAATAATAGTAATAATTAATCACAACACATAATAATAATTAGTCTTGGCTTTGGTCTCTTGTTGATAAAAGATAATATATATAATTAATTAGTGACCTAAGTCTTTGTGGAAGTTTTTGTAAACATAATTTCAATATAGATAATAGTTAGGTGGCTTGATTAGTATCTTAATAAAATTGTAAAGAGAAGCGTCATTGTTCCAAAATGAGTTATAATAGTTGTTACACTCATTCGAATTAGTTTTTCAAAACCATCTAGTTATTTTTATTGATTGAATTTTATAACAAAATTAAAATTCTTGAGCATGATCTTGTACAACTAATATGGGAACAAAATGAAACTCTTCAACCATGTATGGGTGTGAACAACAAAATCATACCATCCAGTTAATAATGCTAACTAAATCTAAACCTAGTCACACTTTTGTATAGACATTCAATCTTGAAATATGTAAACATTCATTTAGTCTTTAAACTAGTTCCAACTCAATCAGTAACTATTTTAATCTTTAAAAAAAAATATTTTCAGTGTGTTTTTACCTTGAATTTAAAGCATTAAGTAAAAATTATCCCTGCATCCTTTATAATTCTTCCATAATCTAGAGTAAATTTATTATGCTATTTTGAGAGCCACAAGCTACCAAAGTACCATTACTATGTTCAAGTTTCCACTCATCCATTATCAATTTGTACTACCAATCATCCATTGTTGAATCCATTCTTGAAGTTTGAAGCAACACTACTAAGTGTTGATCTACAAATCATGTTGCCTATTAGTGTCAAACACTTAGTCATTTCCTAGGAAAAGTTAGTCAGTCATCACTGCAATTGAATCACCCAATGAAGGTTGAATGTTTATGGACATGTTTATATTTTAGTGCAAGTCAAGCAAGTCTTAGGTTTTTGAGCACCCTAGTGTAGAATGAGTGATTGTATATGCTGAGTAAATTCAGTAGACACTGAGAAAAGAAGAGTTAGTTCATGTTGACTCATACAGCTATTTCCAAGCATACAAAATCCAAGGGACATCATGAATGTTAGTTGTGGCCAAGAGTTAGGGTATTCAAATGTTGAGTAAACTAGTTTTGGCATATGTATTTTTTATGGAACAAACACTTATGTAAACCATTATACATAATTTTAAGATTATAGAGATAACTAAGAAGTTGTTTACATGTTTTTTCAAAGGTTATCAATACCTATGCAAGGTGATCAGCCAATCAAAAATATGGAAGGACTAAGTGACAAAACATATAAATCTAGATCATTGATTATGATATGGAACCTTCTCTAGATGTTTATTTAAGGAGAGTTATAACCCTAATTCATGTGTGTGTGTGTGTGTGCTAGAAGGATCAAGTGAGAATGAAGAGACAAGTGAATAAGTGAAGGAAGGCTATGTTTGATAAGTCAAAAATAGAGATCAGATAGAGAAACCTAGCAATGAAGGGTAGAATAAAGCATATTAGATAAGGAGATCATATCAAAACTTAAAAGAGAAGATCTATAATCTAGCATTAGAGTATTAATTGAAGGATCAGGTAGTGATACATTCTAGCAAGTGAATCAGGGTAAATAAATCTCCTAATAGGCCTATACAAATCTCCTAACAAGGTGCTTACTTAGTTATAAGTTTAAATCCTTTAATCAAGGTATATTGAATAAGTATCTTAAGCTCTTAGTAGGGAAGATCAATAACATGGTAGATCATCATAAGTGATAAAAATTTGTAGCCTTAATTGACACACTCTATTGCTACAATAGTGAAGATTTGTGGGTTTCATCTCCACCCTACTTTTACCTTCACCTTTGAGAGTTTCTGGGTAACCAAATCATTTGTGTTGTGTGTTTAAATGTACTTTCATGTTTATGCATGTAATGGATAGATCATTCTATATATGTTTATAGTTATATGATTCATGATGTTGATATAAGATGGGTTAATGGTGAATGCATTTGATTTGTTTCAAAGATTTCAAAGTTTTGTAGATCCTAATTCACTCACCCCCCTCAGTATCTTACTATCCTAATAAGACTTCCAACAATTGGTATCAAAGCCTTTTTATATTAGAAGAAGTATAACATCTTGAGAGTTAAGATATTGGAGATGTAGGCTTATAAATTGGGAAAGATAATTGAGAATCAAAATCTTGACATCTAGATCATACTACAATAGCTTGAAGCAACAAGAGAGAAGTTGAAGAAATCCTTAAAGAAAATAAAGGACTCGGATATCCAACAAAATGATACTCTATATGAAGAACACACTAAAGGACTACTTTAAGATGAAAATCCAATGAAAGTGATGCAACAAAAGTAGACCTATTGGAAAGAACCAACAAATTGAATGAAGAAGTAAGAGCATTGAAGAGAGAAAATGAAATCTAGTTAGTAAGATTATGTGAACTAATTGAGCAGAATGAGAAAGATAAAGATGATAAAGATCATATGTTTACAAGACTTAATGACAAGAACAGTGAAATGAAAAGGCTTACTCAGAATTAGTTTGATATGACAAACAAACTACTCCTTACAACTCAAGAGTTTAGTAGAAAAGATGTGGTGATTGCAAATCTAAAATCAAAGAATGAGCACTTGAAGAATGAACTAAAACATGAAAAGGAATTCATTGAAAGGTTGAAAAAACCCAAAGAAGCTATTAGATATTATGAATAGTTGATGAGATCACAAAGAAAACCTAATGACACATCTCTTCTAGGCTATACCAAGAACCTATCTAAGGAATGAGAATCATCAAAGAGTTGAGAGAAAATAAATGCAAATTCAAAGAACAAACCCACATATTATCATTTTGGCAAGCTGGGACACACAACAAATATTTGCAAAAGCTAGATTATTAAGAAAAACTCTAAACCAAAATTCAATTGATGTTACAAGAAGTGAGGACACCAAGCACATGAATACAAGTCAAAAACTAGTAATACACCTATTGTATCTAGATTTGAAGGTCATTGAAAAAATTATCATAAATATGGACATACATATCAAGAATGTAGATCTAAGGAAAAATCCAATTGGACATCCAATAAGAAAGGTCATGCACCTAAGCAAGGTAATTCATACAACTAGGATTACAACACATGGCATAACTATTATTATTGTGGTGAGTATGGTCATGGTGTAGTAAATTGCATAAAGACACATTTTAGAGGTAAATCTAAGAGTTGGATGAACGGGAGCTTAGTTTTCTATAGTTGTCACAAGATTGGACATATGAGCAAGAATTGCAGGACTCAAGAACTTGCACCTACCAATAAATAGAACAAGGGAAAAGAAAAATTTGATGTAGAATAAACAAGGAATGAGATGAATCAAACCTAGAGAAAGAAGGAAAAAGAAAGTAGTAGTGGATATAGTCAAACTGAGGTCACCTAATCCAATGGATCAAGTGATCACATTGCTTCTAACTAAGCAAAGAAGGTCTAAAAGGAAGTGTGCACTTGAACTCTACATTATATACCAATTTTTGACATATGATATGTTAAAATTCCATATTACATGAATCAAGATGCACTAGGATAGAATTGAGGCAAGAATAAGCCAAAGAGATCATATGCATAATAGATGCCAAGTATCAGTATAAATGTCATATTGATTGAGTATCGCTATCTGAATTTCTCTACCATACAAACCAAGTTGATATGTTGACTAAGATAAGCATAGAAATGGTAATGAAGATCAACTGGTGGTTTTGACCGAGTGATGGAAGAAAGGCATTTTGAACAAAGTTTTATGTTGAGAGGCTAAGACAACTCTATTGCACCCACCATAGTATGAAGCATTTATTGAAGACCTAATTTGACTATTTGAAGCTATATATCAGATTTTGAAGATCATTTTCATTTACTAGGCAATTTCAAACTTATAGAGTGACTCTAAATGATTGAAAGAGGAATTGTGCAAATTTTTCTCTGAATCTACAATGTGTCATCAAAAAATTCTAAAGAAAAGTAAGTAAAGCTTGTAAATTGAGTTTAGTTATTCTGTGAAGTTGTTGAATTATTTTTTGAACTCTAGTTCAAAATGACATCATCTACATCCAATAGTGGAAAGTAAGTCTTGAAAGATAACAATACACATATTGTAAGGAATGATCAATATCCTCCACCAAAGCAAATCCAAAAGTTGAAATGACTAAAGATGCATTAGATGCTTTGTTGTCAATTCCTCCTAGAGTTATCATGGTGCATGACATTCATTCATGTTGTATGTGCAACATAGGGGAGATTGGAGATTTTGAGCTTAGAAATTCCTATGAAAAACTATGTGAAAATGTAGTATTGAAAGAGGAGAGTAAAATTGTTGCCAAGAAAGGGCTTACCCATGCCCTAGGTTTTCCCAAGGTTTTCAATGTTGAATGGATAAAGGTTGTATTGAGAAGGGTACACAACATCAAAATGTGGCCAGAGAATGGTCCAATGAAAATAAATAAGCAATAACTCATTTAGTGATAGGGTATCCTACCCAAGATTGAGTAAAGACCATGTGTTGTGCAACTAGAAATGTTATTGAAGAACATACAAAGGAAAATGGAATGGTTGAGGATTATCTATAGATGGTATCATCAATCATGATATTTAATTTTTAGTTTGTGTGATTGCATACATATTCTATGAATCAAGCTAACTGAATACTGTGTCATGCATTGCATTTGACTTGGGATTGTGATTGTGAAGAAGGACCATAGTCATGATGTTGCTAAGCTAAAACTAATATAGCTAGCTAAGAATATTGGAGCCATAAGGAAGGCTAAAAATACTTCATGTAAATTTGGATCACTCCTAGTGTATATATTTTTCTATGTGCAAAATTCATTCCCTAGTATTGGCCAAGTTGTGTGGGATAGGACAAAACTAGTAACTAAGAGAATCAATGATTTCATCTAACAATTAGGAGAAAACTTTAAAACTATTTTGGATGGATACTTTGAGGATTTTAAAGGTGAAATGAAGAAAAAGATGAGGATTCATAAGTTAGCTATTGACCACTATTATGATGACATTTGTTTCATGGTGGACACTAACTATACTTACACAAAGTCATCTTACCAAGGGTTGCATGGATAAGGCCTATGCAATATGAGGTGAATGTAGATGAGATATCTATGGCTGTAATAAAAATTTTGTTTGAAGAGATAGATAAGAATTTTGATCCATTTGGTACCTATGAGATAGAAAATATCAAGATGATGATGCAAACTAAAGTACCTGAGGTGGATAGAAAAAGGAAGAAGTTGATTGCATACCTTGAAGACAAACTTGGAGAAGGAAACCTATAGATAAAAAAAAGGTAAAGATGAAGATAAGGAGACTAATGAAGATGAAGAAAAACATGAATCAAAAGGAAAAGATTTAGTGGCCATTGAGCCTAAGGCAATAAAATAAAATAAATTTGTGATTCTGGATCCTAAGGTAAAGAGGAATTTGAAGAAAAGTATTACACCTCCTACCTCTACACGTCAAAGAAGAGTCACCAAACTAGGATCTAAGGCAACATCTCCTAGATTTTTCGATCCAAAGAAAAGAATATAAAATATGACGAAGCCAGTTAAGAGAAAAGGCACACCAAAGAGGAAGCAAGTTATCAAAGGTATTGAGTAGGGTCAAAAGAAGAAGTTGAGGAGGAAACTCATTATTTTTCCTTATGATGAATAGGATGAAGGAGAAAGAATAGATTCAGATTACATGAGAAAGTTCCAAATTTTTCCCTAGAAACCCCCACAAGATATTGATTAGGCATGTTACAATATTAGAAATTCAATAGGAATTTTATGATTTAAAAAGGTTAAATGTGATTCTTTAGAAAGGGAAGATAAAGAAAAGGTAGAAAAAGTAGTGCTAGATATGATGATAAAATTTAAATATGTTCCTATAAGAGTTAGGGAAGGAAATACATAAAGAGCTATACAATAAGATGGACAAAAAGTGGAAATGGGAATTGTCCACTAAAAGACAAATTAGAGAAGCTACATTAGCTCAAACTATGCCAGATTTAGGAAAGACGCACATGTCTATATCCCCAAGGGATTTTGAAAAGAAGTTTGTACCCAAAACAAGGGCTTACAAAATTTTGAAAATAAAGTAGAAAATTTTGTGCATGAAAGTATATTAGTGTGGAAGAAGGCATTTGGGCTATTAGTTCCAACAAGTAAAGAAGATAAGGAGACATAAATAGTGGAGCTAGACAATCAAGAATATTATGATGAACTAGATAATCTTGAGGAGAAAATAAGAAGAAAGATGGAGGAGAGTGAACAACAAGCTTCTTCCACTATAGAAGATGTCATTGATAAAACTAAGACAAATATTAAAGTCTTGATTAAGGAAGAACCCAAAAGTGAAGCATTCATTAATGCTACCTCATACACTCCTCTTCCATACATCAATCTAGTGCTAATGTAATGTCAGGATTATCCAAGGATTGAAGTGCACCAACTATAGATTCAACACTAGCTCAATCAAAAATCATAGTTGAGGAGAAAGGTCAACAAATGTAAGTGCTGATGAATAGGGAAAGGAAATGATTATACTATTACATCTAATGCCCACAGACAACCTTGTAATTGACAAAGAATAAAAAGAAGAGGAATACAAAGTTAATCATTCTACTAATGATGCCTTAGGACCTCACATTGAGGGAGCAAAGGATACTGAGCCACAACATACCAAGGAAGCTCAAGAACCTAAAGAGCAAGTAGCAATGCAAGCATTAGTTTAACTGTCGATTGCTATGCCCAATGAAACATTAATTGCTACAAATGTATAAGAGGTTATACCTAATCAGAAAAAGAATTCTACAACATTGCAAGAGATGCAAAGGTCGAGTGCTGAAATGACACAATTTTGGATCACAAATTATCAAGTGTCGGCACACCTAGGTCCGAGAAAACAAAGAAGAAGGTCAAGTCAACTAGAAAGCCAATGACATTGGATGAGGTCATTGTAATTCCTAAGACTAACCCTAAGATAATATCATTTGATAAAATACAAAATTGCAAGAATTATTGAAGAGGAGAACAAAGCAAGAAGACCTAAGAAGAGAAATTAGCAAAAGTATGTATTGCATGAAATAAAATATTTTTTTGTTGATGCATTTGAGATTCATACTAATGATAAGAAGACACCTATTATAGAACAATTAGTTCATAATTTTGAGAAGCTCAACAATAATGACATTGAGGAAAATGAAAATCTTAGGAGGTGGTCTAAAAAGAAGTTTGAGACCAAAGTTTTGGAGAAATTTTCAACAAAAATTGCTATTAAAAAGGTTGAACTATCCATCCTTGTACATAATTTAGATGAAATTATGTTGAATGTTGATTATTTTCATAATAAACTTTTTTATGTTGAGTTATTCACCTCAAAGAATCAATAATCTATTGATAAACTTTAGTCAGGTTTGAAGTCAACTAGACATTCTTTGAGCATGGATGCAGGTTCAAGCTCCATTCATTTCAATAGATTGACTTGTGCACAAGGGAGATTAGTTGAGTTAATGAATACAGATTATAATATATTATTCAAATTGATTTTTATTCAATCTATGTTGATATCTCATTTAGAGGTGATGTAGAAAGAATTAACAACTGCAAAAGGTTTAGTTCAAAGAGATTCACATCTCTCTACAACAGATAGGTTAGTGGATCTAGTTGTTTAGATAGAGATCAAGATACAAGTTTTAAAATCTATCAGATCTAGTTGGGATCATGCATTGGCTACAATTTTACATATTCATAAATCATTTTTGGACAAGTATAATTTTATTCCTACAAACCCCAATCCATGAGTGACAAAAATAAGGGGGAAATATGATATGTATGCAAGCAGGAAGATACAGAAAAAATCATGATATTCAAGGGGAAACCAAATGAAAGATCAAAAATAGGAATAGATGAAGCAAGGGAGAAGATAGATAAAAGATAATTATATTCAAAGGGATAACTAGAGGAAGGATTAGAAATAGGAAAAAATGAAAGATAAAGGTATGACAATGTAAGATTATGATGTATATAGTGAATTCTTTACGAAGACTGAGTCACAGTCTAAGGGGAAGTGCTATATTTTATAATTTTGGAATGTAATGATATGTCATGACAAAGTATTTTTGTCACTAATGTCAAAGGGGGAGATTTTTTATCTCCAATTCATGTTTTCTATTAGTATCAAACACTTAGTCATTTCCTAGGCAGAGTTGGTCAGTTATGTTTATGGACTTGTTTATATTCCATTGTGAGCTTAGAAAGTCTTAGATTGTTGAGCACCCTAGTGTAGATCAATTGATTGTATATGTCAAGTAAAGTTAGAAGACATCAAGAAAAGAAGAGTTATTTCATGCAAAGTCATACATTTATTTTCAAGCATAGAGAAGCCAAGGAAAAACATGAATGTTAGTTGTGATCAAGCATTAGGATATTCAAATGCCAAGTAAACTAGTTTTGGCATATGTGTTTGTGATGGCACAAACACTTATGTAAACCATTTTTCCCAACTTCTATACTTGATTTTAAGATAATAGAGACAACTAATAATTTTTGTATGCATTTTTTCAGAGGTTATCAATCCCTATGCAAGGTGATCAACCAATCAGAAAGATAGAAGGACTATGCGATAAAAGGGAAAAATTTGGATCATTTATTATGATCTATAACCTTCTCTAGATGTTTATTTAAGGAGATTTCTAACCCTAAATTGTGTGTGAGTGAGAAGGATCAAGAGAGAGTGAAAAGACAAGTGAATGAGTGAAGAGTAATGTTTGATAAGTCAAAAATAGAGATTAGACAGAGAAACCTAGCAGTGAATGGAATAATAGTGCATATCAAATAAGGTGATCATATCATGATTGAAAAGAGAAGATCTATAATATAGCATCAAAGTGCTAATAGCAGGATTAGGTACTGACACATTCTAGCAAGTGAATTGGGGTAAATCTCTTAACAGAGTAGTCTTAACATGCCTATATAAATCTCCTAACAGGGTGCGTACTTAGTTGTAAGCTTAAATCCTTTAATCAAGGTATACTGAATAAGTAGTTTAAGCTCTCAATAGGGAAGACCCCTCACATGGTAGACCATCAAAAGTGATCAAACTTTGTAGCCTTTTCCAACACAATTTATTGTTGTAGTAGTGAAGATTTATGGGTGTCATCCCCACAATATTTTTACCTTCACCTTGGAGGGTTTTTGGGTAATCAATTTTTTAAAAAAAATTTACATTTACTTTCATGTTTATACATGTAATGGATAGATATATCTATATATTTTTATGGTTATATGATTCATGATGTTGATATGAGATGGGTTAATAGTGAATGCATTTCAGTTGTTTCAAAGAGTTAAAAAATGTATAGATCCTAATTCACCCCCCTCCTAGTATTTTACTTTCCTAATAATACTTCTAACACTAAATATGCATCCATCTTGGACTAATCATCTACACAAACCATTTTGGAGGAAAATGTTTGTATCTTCTTTAATTTTTTTTATTTCCAATTTGTGGGTCTTTTCTTATATGTTGTTTGAATTAGCTTGTTGAATGTTTATCTTTTTCTTTATTTTCTTTGCATACTAGTTTTTATAACATATATTTTGGCATACCTAGTGGGAAATGAAAGGAATGACATAAAATTCATATTAACAAATTAAAAGGCAACATGAATCGAGGTTGAACTCCCCTCCTTGTGTATATCTTTGTTTCATGTTGGCTATTTTGGAACACATTTTTGAAATGAAAGGAATGAATCAAAATTTGTAATGAAAAACTAAAATGTGAGGGTTTAGGGCCTACCAATTAGTCCACTATTTTGTGTACTTGCACTTTTCATACTGTGTCAGCTTGATGCTTTGGTCATCCCTATCCAGTTATCTCACAATCACAATCCAAAGCTTAAAAAGATAATATCTCAATAAGAAAAAGAGCATAGTTAAACCCTTTCTAACCCTGATGACCTTTACATAGGACCCATTCTACACTCATTTTCTCCATTCTACCTCTTGATTGGCCCATTTTTACCCTTCCCCTATTATTTTAGCATTATCAAATCTAATTGTTTATCATCATTTTTACATTTCCTTCTCACCTAGGTTTTTGTACATTTCAAGATGCCATCAGGATTTGTATTCTTCTCATTTTCTTCTCAAGTGATCATCACCCAGTCTAGTCTCTCTTCTTTCTTTTTGAGATTGGGTCAACTCTGTTACTTTAGAAAACTTCTTTGTGTCATCTATCTTCAAGACTTCTTTGAAATAATGTTTTACCAACTCTATGTTGAAGATGGAAAAATTTAGACAACTAAATTTAATCATATAATTAATTAATCTTATTTAGTCATCTCCTAAGGCATTATTACTTAAATATTTAATATTTTATTAATTGATATTATCTCCTATTTAATTAATTTAATTAACTTACTATAGTCTAGTTAAAAATCAAAGGACAACTAATAGTCTAATTTCTTAATTAAATATTTATTCCTCTATTAAATGAAATAAGTTCACAAACTATTTACTCTAATGCTAAATTTCCTCCATCTAATTAATCAATTCCTCAAACATTAAATAACCCTCAACCTATTGGTTTAGCCTAATCTAACCTATGCACCAATAATTAGCATATTTTATTAAAAATTAATTTCATTTAATTAATCCCTCAACTTACATTTCTCTAACATATCCACTTGTCACTCATACTACCCCCTTATTTAAGCCACATCACCCTCTTGTCTCAGTCACATTGCCCCCTTTATCTAAAACTAATCACCTTCTTAAATCACTTGCATAACTTTAGGCATGGGTTAAGGACTCCTAAATCAAGCCTAATTCCACTCTCATTCCAAATCCCTTACTACAATCAAGTCCATCTCACCCCTCTCTTACTCAAGTATCCCTCCTAGACTTCCTATCCCCTCAAGCTAATTCTCCTTGTGACATGTGTTGCAAGGCTATGGAATTGAGAAAGTACAATTCATGTGTTCACCTCTATGTTAGAATGATTAGAATAATTGAGAGGAGGGGTGAATAAGTTATTCTCAGGTCCAAAGGTACCAATTCAACTTTTAACAACTTAAACAACTTATTTAGACTCATAAATATACTTGGCCAATATAATAATTCATTAGTAATCCAACTTATTCATCTCATCACTAGCTCTTTATTTAGTATATGTTGAATAATAGATATACATAATTGCAAATAGCATGCATCATGAAAACAAAATTCCCACAAGTATAACACTAGGATTTAGCATGGAAACCCAATTTGAGAAAAACCACCAAGTAACATGCTACCACTTTTTACTCTTCTAGAGTGATATCGGTTAAGATCCAACCTTGTTAAATGTCACAAAACACACTATTAGGTGTGACCCTAATAAAGGATTTAATCACCCTATTAAGAGTGGCCTTGTTAGAGGTTTTTAGATCATTCCATTACAATGTCATCTTGATTAAAGGATTTACAGTATGACTATATGCTCAACCTTTAATAAAGGATTTTACTACCAAAATTGTTAGAAAGTAATAGCTAGGTTTGATTTGATAACATATAACTCACTTTGAAAATTTAGATCTCCATTGTCTCATCCCTTATTCATTTCTTAGACTTCATCACATTCTTCACACTTCAAGCAATCACTCTTCAAAAACTTCTTACTTTTCTTCTGCTACTCTATTCTTCACAAGTTTCTAACAATTTTTCCAATCAACAACCATAAAAAATATCTTATGCCTCTTTAAATAGGTAGCTTTGATCTTTTACTGCTTAAACATCATTGTAGATCTTAGGGTTTGATCAGATTCATTGAATCTATCCATCATTTAGTCCTTATTCTTTCTTGAAACTTCTAAAAAAAATTCATTAAATCCTCATCTTAGATCTCTTATCAAACTCAATTCATGCATAAATATGCCAACTCATCAACCCTTATCATTTAAACATTTTGATCAATCCATAGATTCAGCTATGTCAGCCTTAAATCTTGATTCTTTCACAAACTATTATAATGATGACACTCAGTCATCACTTCATTCTTTGGCTTAGTCATCATTGGGTAGCTCAGGCTCTATTAATCTTGTCTCACTTGGCTTACACTTGTCCACTTGGCCTTCATTGTGCTTGGTCACTACTATAGTTATTGTCTCCATTTCACTCGGCCATTACCATCACTCGACTAATATTTTTTGCTAGGATATCTCTTAAGTTCCTTAATCTTCTACTCTATTGACCTAGTAAACAATCACTTGATTAAGCTTAGTGGTTTACTCAACATCTTGTATTTGATCAAACATCTTTTCTATACTTCAACTCAACTTTCTTCTTCACTTTATACAATGATCAAACAATACATTATCTTTTCAAATACCAAGTGATCAAGTTCCCATTGTAATTCCATCATATTTAGTTCTCTTTAGTCAAGAACTTGACTAGCTCATCTTATTATCTCATCTTCTCAAATCCTCTTCATCAATCAACTAATATGGCACTCTACGTTATTAGTGAATGTCTTACTTGTAAGTTTTGATATCAATGACAACATTACAATTGTTCTAAAAATAATTTCTAACACCCTTTGTTCATTTTATCTCTCCCTTGCAATCCTTTTTCTTTGTTTCTTGGTCATCCATTTCCCTTACCCTTGACCTATAAATTGAACCCTATATCCTTCAAAATTCTACCACAATCTAGAGTAAAGTTATTATGCTATTTTGAGAGCCAAAAGCTACCAAATTGTATCATTACTATGCTCAAAAAAATTTCTTTGTTATCATCATCTATTTTTTAATCCATTCTCGGTGCTTGAAGAAAAACTATTGAGAACACATCCATCTAGAACAAATCATCTACTAATTGGAAACATTTTGGAGAATGAGGTTTGCATCTTTTTTAGTTTCATTTGTTTCTATTTTTTTGTTTGAATTAATTTGTTGAATGTTTAGGTTTTACTTCAAGTTATTTTAACACTATTTTTCATAGCATACACAAACATCTCACTCAACTGGGCATCTTATCAAGAGTATAGATTTAACATGAATTCCAATGTCCAAAAAGTAAAATTATCACAAGAATACAAATATGGAAGACTATTCATATTAAAAAACTACAAAATTTCCACAAAATATAGATGGCACGCAAAATAAGGCAACAAGAAAAATTCCAAAAAACAAAACATTCCACAATTCAATGAAATCAAAAACCCATTTCCTTGAAAGGAAGGGAAACCTCCAAAAATCCAATAAAATTTGAGCTACAATCTCACATGAAAAATAAAGAAGCATAACTCTATCAAGACTTTATTCCCACCCAACTAAGTCAAATAAAGGCATGGAAATAAAGGGGTACTCTAGAACTTTCAACCTCCAACCATTTAGCTATTGAAAATTGATTTTAAAAAAAAAAACTAAAATAAAAGAAAAGAGAAAATATACCTTACATAAATTTTGCAAAATTGGGGATTACAACCATAAAATAAATAGACCATTAAATGTGATAAAATGCTCGGCAAAGGAGGAGATTCCTGCTATGAATCCAATTATTCTATCTCGACAATGCTCTAATGAGCAAAAACTCCCACAACAAACAAATCTCACACTTGACCAAAGAGGGTTTAGAAGAAATTTCCCTAAAATCATGAAATACAAATGTGAGAAGTGACAATTAAAACTCACTTTTGACAATATAAGCACTTTTATAAAAGTGAATTATGAATTAGAATATTTATTAAATTAATAATTCAATTTGCCTCTTTTCCCAAATAAATTAGACAATTTTTGGAGTTCGAATTCAACTGCATAAAATTATCTAGTAAATAAAATAAAATAAATAAATTACAAAATTCTTCAAAATCTATTAAATCAACATTTTAATTAATATTTTTTGCAATAACTTTGAAACCCTAAATGCACATACATGCTCATAAGTCTAATCACATAGTGTATTATGAATATGTAGTTACCAATTAAATAATGGTTAATGATAATAAATATATGTTCATACAATGCCCATATAGGGATGAAATTGGATCAATATGAATGGTCAAAGTCACCATCTCCTAGTGCCACCTTTTGGGATAAAGGTACACAATCGTATCTTTAATTCAAGGTGAATGCACTTGGTACTTTTTTAGTAAACAAGTAAATGTCAAATGTGGATATCAATATGTAATAGTTAAATTACATAAAGACACGTAGTCACATTAAGTGGAATGGAACACCACGTAGATCTCACAAGAAAATGACTATGACTCTATTCCCACATCATACTATCACAATTGGGTAATTTACGTATAGCATAAGTGCAATACAACATAACAACATATAACTGGAGAATGGAGTGTTGTTATTGATGGTTATAAGTATTTGATTTGAAAAATGTATGATAACTAGTCAAAGAAGAAGGAGAAGGAAGTCAATGGTTATTGGTCGCAAGACAAACTCTAGCGTACCCCTATTAACACAAGTAGTCAAAAGTAAGTTTTAGTTGATCTAAGTCATCAACATAATTAGTAACCAATGATGTTACAAAAGGTAAAAGAAAAATGATGGAAGAAGACAAGGACAAAAGGCCACCATTAGTTTATGAAAGAACTAGTAGGGCTACCAGTCTAGACCCTTCACATAGGGATCACGAGTCTTTTGTGAATAACACATGCATCAAATTTAAAATTTGAATTCAAGAATGAGTGGGATAATATGCTCATAGGTAACTATCTCTAACATCAAAGAAGGGATATATGCAACTAAATCCATCATCATTAAGTGGTTAGTTTTTTTTAAGGTAGTTTCCATTACAAGAAGAGGAAGAGAGAATTCAAAACAAATAATGAAGAAAAGAGGAAACTGCCAAAAGTAGCAATTGTAGAGGGAGAAGGAACAATGACAAGCTATTGTAGACAACCAAGGGAGAGGTGAGAAAAAATCACTCAACTAGAAAGAATGAGGATCAGTGCATTCTTGAGGATATAAAGAAGATGTCTACAAGGAAAGCCAGTCCCACATTCAAGGTCAAAACACTTAGTACACTTTCTTACTAATGCATATATTTGTAGCTCTTAATAGGAAAAGCTTCATTGCTAAGCTTATTGTAAAATCCTCTAAAAAGGTGTCTCTTAGAAGGATATTTTTAAATCCTTTAATAGGGTAGATTTCACAAGCTTCATAACCCTAACAGGTTACAGGTCAAATTCCTAATAGGATGCTCTTTAGAAGAAGCACTTGTATATTTTAACATTGCACCCCTTTACATGCATTATAAGGGTTATTGGGTATATTATCCCCAACTTTGTTTTCATCCTTTCATCTATGGTTTCCACGTGCAAAAATATCTATGTCCACTTGAAGAATGCTTTTGTGTGTGAACTTATTTTTATCTTATTGCCTTAATCTTGATTATAACTATAAAGCGGGATATGATAATGTTAGTTGAAAAGGTTGAAAGAAAAACCAATTTTTTGGATGGTATTGATTCCCCCCCCCCCTCCCATCACTCTCTTAGTACTGGTTGGAACCAACAATTGGTGTCAAAGCACAAACCCCTATTGCAGCAAGTCTAACAACTTGAGAGAAGATCTAATGAAGTTGCTAAGAAGATAGATGAAGGGATCCCTAGACACCATTAAATATTTTAAAGACAAGCTAAGAAAGTCCTTAGCCAAGAGAAATAAGTTGATAGAGAAGCTTAGTGAAAGACAAATAGTATTTAGGAGTTATTTTTTACTTGATTATTGAAATAAAGTAGATAAAGGAAACTACTAATTAGCTACAAAATGAGAAAGATGAGCTAACCAGAGAGGTCTCTATGACCTGAGATAAACTAGAAGTTTCCATCTTGATTAGGGATGAAGCTATAGTAGTAGTAAGGAGAGTGGGTGAGGTAAAGACTAAGGAGAATATCCATCTTAATATGGATAAATTCATGGAATTGACCCAACAAGTGCTTGAGCTCACTAAAGAGCTAAGAAGCACAAATGAACAAAATGAAAAACTAAGGAGATTCAATGAGAGTTTCAAAAAGATTGATGAGAAACTAAAAGATCAAAGAATAAAAAATAGCACAGTCAGTCTTAGTTACCAAGGTGATAGCAAGACTAAAGAAGGAGAGACCTCTGGAGCTAAGAACTTTAATAGAAGAAAATATAGAAGCATGTCTCCAAAAGGGAAGGTTACTACTAAACCTTCATGTAGTTTTGGTGGTAAGAAAGGGCACACATCCAATGTGTATTGGTTTAAGTAGATTATTCCTAGTTAGTATTATACTCATGACGGGTACTACAACAACTGTAATCTTTACAACCATACTACACAACAATGTATATCTAATTTCAATGAGAAAAGAATAGATGGACTTTACTACTACTGCAACAAGTATGATTACAGAATACAAGATTGCATAACAAGAGCCAAAGAAAATAAAAGGTCTCCCATGGAGATGTTCCATTGGAAGGGATAGGTTTCCCACACCAATTTGTAAAACTTATGGAAATGAAGGTCATCATGCAACTCAATGAAAGATGAGGTTGAACCCATGTGTTAACACCAAACCATGGAAAGGTACCATAATGACCTATTATATCTCCCACAAAATAGGTCATCTTGGAAAGGACTAAAGATTTAGTAGATGACAAGGCAATAAGTCCTAAGTCAGGAAGGAAAAAAAGAAGATCGTGGAATAGCTAGAGAAGGACCTCATCACCAAATGGAGGATGAAGAGTGAAGTTGATGAAGCAAAGCTAGATGAGGTAGAAAACTCATTGGTCAATGCTGAGACCTCACAAATAGACTAAGCTCACAAGGCTTGGAGGGATTAGATGAAAAAGGAAATAATTATAAACTGTTCCCCTAGTCTAAAACTAGCAATCATGCAAATGAAGAGAAGACATGTTGATGTTGAAAGAAAGTGTAACATGTTAGTAGAAGATCAAGATGTTGAAAAGTAATCATTATAGAATGATCTAAAGAAATAATCCCATGTCCTCTAGTAGGTGAAATCCTTTTCTGACTATTGTAACCCAAATGTTACAATTTTATGACACAAATACAATGATCGAGTCTTTTAATACTTTGCATTGTGAGATCACATGTGGTTTCATACCACAAAACCCTAAGAAATCATAATAGATTTCATGAAAGTATTAATTGCAAGAAGAATCCCTCATAGTTTGTTCTCAATGAACAATCTTGAATCAAGAAGAAAATAATGGCTGAAGAAATTGCCAAAGTAAATTTGATAAATAGTAGTCAAAATAGTCACCTTGAGTAGTAGGCAATCATAGAAAATGGGAAGGATGTTGATGATAAAACTACACTATCATCATTTCACAATGATGTCTTTCTCATAGATGATGTGAGTACATATTTGGAAGTTGAGATACAAGATATTAGGGACAATTAGATAAGATAGTTGTAAAACATATTTTTCTTAGGAGGATCCCTAAAAAAAGAACATGGAGATTTGGTGGATTCCATTCAAAGAAGAGTGGCGTACATACCCAATTCATTTCATGAGGAAAGGGTAAGATTTTTTTGTATGCATAATTTATTAGTGGTATGTATGTTTGGACAAACCATATTGAATCACAAAGGCCTTAATTGAAAGGGTAATTGGGTTCAATGCATCTAGAATTGATCTATCAATTAATGTGATCTCAATGAGTTAAGGAGCTTCATTGATTGGAGGGAAGATGATACAAGATAGAATGGGATGCACTATGAATGGTATCCCAAACCCTAAGTTGAGGTTTGTGACCATGGTGTTAGGTTATGAAAAATGCCATGCCAGTAGAGAAAACTATGTTCTCAACAACATAGTATATGAATTAGTTGTTCAAATCATCCATAACAAATTGAGGGTTAACCTATTTGGTTATTTGAATAGGTAGATAATGGACATCATGGGAAAGGTAATGAATGATCATTAAGATAAAACCCTATAGTTTGGATCTATACTTGTATGTATTTTCTTCTACATGATGGGAGAATTACCTGGATCTCCGAACATCATGTGGAGCAAAGATCAACTAGTCATGGCCTAAAAAGGAGAACTATATAGAAGATTGGAAGAAAAGGTAAATGCCATGATGTAGAAATATTTCATAGGATTCCAAAAGGAGATGAATTAGAGAGAACAAATACCAACAAGTCTATTGGAACAAATTGATGAGACAATCAAGACATCGGTCATCTTTGTTGACTCATCACTAGAGAAGGATGAAGATGATAGGGATGAATCACTTGAACTGATACAAATACTAGATTATGAGCCCTTAGGGGAGAAGTCCCCTAACTAGAAGAGGAACTAAAATCACTATCAAAGAAAAGTAAAGAGGTTGAAGAAGAAGAAGAGTAACATAAGGAAGGTCATGGTATTATAACCAAACCTACATCTTCAAGATTAAGAGTGTCTGAAAGAAAGACACACGAATAGGTAAGCATAAAGAGAGAACCAAGCATATCAAGGAAAATAGTTGTTGAGAATTTGAGGAAGAAGAAAAGGCCAATCAAGCACATGATGAAATCATCATCATCATCATCATCATCAATCTTTAAAGATGAGGGAAAATTGTACAAGAAGAATGTTGAAGCAATCAAAAGAAAGGAGAAACTTAATGCACTCATAGTTTCAAAGAAAGAGATGATTCAGTAGATGGAACTTGAAAAAATCAATGAGTACAAGTAGTACTTAAAGAGGAAAGGACATAGGTAATTACTAGAAATGTTATTATAGAATTGGCCTCAAATTTCTAGTATGATCCTAATATGGATCTCATCAACCAACTCTCCACATTGGTTGTTGACAAAGTAAAATAGGATCAAGGAAGTGTAGAAGCACTTGTAATGAAAAAGCTTGAAGCCAAATAAATGGACATATCACAAAATATGGTAGAGAAGAACAAGACCACTCTATAGGAAGAAAAGGAAAAACTAAAAGAAACTTTGTAGGCTTCAACATCGATCATGAAGAATTCCTCACATCTACGAGCACTATCACCATATCTGGAACAAAAGCTACCGAGATCTCAAAAAGAGCTACAAAATCTTAAGGATAATTTCAATTTAGTCAGTGACTCTATAGTTGAATAGCTATTCAAAACTCTAGGGACATTAAATCTCATTTATAGTTTCAAAGATGAGTACAAGAAGAGAGTCATTAGACTGATGAAATTACAATGTGAACTATCATCAATGAAAGCCATCATCCAAATGCACATTGTAAATATACATGCACTTATCATAATATTTTTTGGAACATCATGAGTGAACTTGAAGCATTCTTGAGTGAGGTAAAGAGTGGGATAATAGATCTGACAAATCTAAAGGCATCATGGGATACACATCTTGCCACCATATAGGGTCAATACCAAGACATATTCAACAACCTATGGCCACCCCACAAGACCCCTTTTCATTGATGACAAAAGGGAGAGATATAGAAAAGAATGCAAAAAAAGAAAATTTGAGAATATAGAAAGGGGGAAAATAAATGAAGGAAAGGAAAGGAGGGCCTACGACAACCAAATAGAAAAACTTAGCAAGAGTGACAATGGGAAATAGAAGCAAAAGGATGTAGACACAAAAGAGGAAGTGACAAAGGCACATTATTAAGAGAAGTTTCTAATGGTAGCATCCACTACTACATGTGAAGGAATGGTAACAAATTCTACCATCAAAAGAACCTCACAGAGAAGAAAGAGAGAAAATTGGTAAATGATTTTTTTTCATCAATTCAAAAGGGGGTGATTGTTGATCCTACAAATATCTATGGAAAGGAGAATGAAAGAAGAATAAGTGTTGTCATTGATGGCCAAAAGTGTTTGATTGGGAAAATGTTTGACAACCAGTCAAAATAAGAAGAAGGAGAAGGAACTTAGTGGTTACCAATCATGAGACACATAGGCATACACTCTAACAAACCCACATATACATAATTATTCAAAAGTGAGTTTTAGTTTTAGTAAGTTTTAGTTGATAGGGCTACTAGTCTAGACCCTATGTGTAGGGATCACAGGCCTTTCATGAACAATGCACACATGGAATTCAAGAATGAAAAGTATAATTTTAAATGGGTAAACTATGCCCTAACATCAAAGAACGGATACATGAAGATAAATCCATCATCATTAAGTGGTTGGTTGTTATTCATGAACATAGTTTTTGTTGATATAAGATTGTTTGAAGTGAAGAACCTGTTATAGAACAATCATTATTTTGTCAATAATGTCAAACCTACTACTTTCTAGTGAGACCATTTCATTTTGGTCTAAAAGATATCATTTAGTTGATTGATGAAGAGGATTTAAAAAGAAGTGATTACAATAGTACCTAGAGAAAGGTTGAGTTATTCAGTATGTAAAAGAAGCACTAAGACCAAGTAAGGCATTGATACTATAGTGTTTTGTTTATCTACTTAAAGTCTAAAATGAAAGATTACTCAAGTTAAGATTAGAAGAAGATCAAGTAAGAAAAATGTCTACCAAGCCTTTCTAAGTAGTCAGTTTAAGCTGAGCAAAAATTAGTGCAACCTGAGCAAAAATTAATGCAACCTGAGCAGAAATCAATGGAATCGGAGTGAAAATCAAGAGGTGCTAAGAAAAGATAAAAAATAGTGCAAGCCAAGTGATTCTTAGTTTATGCCAAGAAAATTTGAGTTGGTGCCGATCATTAGTAAAATTTAATGTTTTTCAAGTGAACTAGTCTTGGCCAAGTGACGAAACCGTATAATTTCCAAGTGACAACAGACAATGTTAAATTGAAGATTTGACAAATCTGAGCCAACTATTTTTTTCTTGAATTGTGTGAAGCATGTGGAAGATAACTATGATGAGTTGGTGGCACAAAATTCAAGGTAAACCATTCTAAGGAAAATGCAAGAAAGATTGTAGAAGAAGTTTCTAGAGGAACCAAATTAAAAAGTGGGTAGATTCATTATATCCTACCTAACCCTAAAATAGACAATTGTGGTTAAGTGGAAAAAGATCTTAATTCTCTATTTATAGAGATAGACGGTTAGAAGAAAAGGTTGTCATGTGCAAGAACCTGAGGAAGACAATGAGCCTAGGGTGTTGCTTCATTCAATGTCAAACAGAAGTGATTGCAGTTGACATGCAAAGCAAGAAGGCTTAAGAGTATGAATGCTTGAAGGGTTAACAAGCTATCAGAGCTCAAGTGTGTAAATTTCATGAAAAATGAAGGACTAAAATAGAGATCTATAATCTACAAGTGACTTATAATTTATTATCAGATCAAGTCTTATTGTTACTTTCTAATCATTGTATCATTCTAGGGTAAATTCTTTGGATTAAGGTTGACCTAACATTCATTTGTGAATCCTTTAACTAGGTGAAATTCTAATGGAATGGTCTAAAGTCCTCTAACAAGGCTCACACCTAACAAGGTGATTGAAATCCTTTAATTAGGTCAAATTTAACAATGTGTATTGTAACCTTTAATAGGGTTGGCCTTTCACAGGGCATCACTTTAGAAGAGTGAGAAATAGTAGCATGTTACTGGTGTTTTTTCCTAAATTGGGTTTCCATGTAAAATCAGTGTGTCAAATTGTGTGAATATTCTTATATTGTTTCATGTTTACATTTTTGCAAAGTTGTTTTGATCTAGGACAATAACTTACAAATTCTATGTATTGTATGATCTAATGGATTCATGCATTATAAGGTTTTATGGATACGGGTCTAAAAAGAATTGAAAAGTTTTATTTGTACATCTGAACCTTGTATAATTGATTCACCCCCTCTCAGTTATTCTAAAAAATTCTAACAATTGGTATCAGAGCCATAGTGCTTAAGAGGACTAGTTTGAAGGTACTATAAGCAAAAGATCAAGATATCTAAAAAAGAGGTACCTAATCTTAACAAGGAGAACTTCTCTGCATGAAATTTTTTGATAAAGCTACACCTAGGAGGTCTTGGAGACCATGCACAATCTACCATCACCACTGAGAAATTTGACCCTATTGGAGCCCTAATTGTCAAGGATTTGAAGAAGAAGAAGAGGAAAGAACACAGTCAGACAATGTTAGAGATTGCATCTACCCTAAGCTACATAGAGTTTAATGACATCAAGGAATGTGATACTACTAAGAAGATGTGAGATGCTATAGAAAAGATCTATGGAGGAGAAAAAAATGTCCTAAGAGCCAAATCTTAACATCTAAGAGGTAAGTTTGATGATATGAAAATGCAAGAAGGTGAGAATATAGTTCAATATTGTGCCAGAGTAAACTAAGTAGTCAATTCTATTAGAGGAGCAATTGCTAAGATTTAAGATGAGAATATGATCATCAAAGTATTGAGAACTATTGAGTTGTCATTTTGTATGATGCTTAACGGTTGGAATCCTTTTGAACTTGTCTCTTGAAAAGTTGATTTGGGATCAACTCCAAGGTTCTGAGCAATCATATGACCTACTAGAATCCACTCAATAGAAGATAAACATGAGTTTTCATGAGGAGGCCTTTCCTAGTTTGACCAATTTTGGATAAGATGTTGAATCTGCTTGTTATCTCAGAAAAAGTATCCACACAAAATGAAATATATTTTTGTATTTTTTTGTTTATAATGAATGTAGTTTAACAATGCAACTATATGAATTCCTAAATTAACCAAGTGCTTTTAAAAGCAAATAACAAAGATAAGGTAATGATAAGTTTAAAGAAAATGACTTAAAAAAATAAATTCCTAACGGACATAAGCCACAAAAATAACATTTTTATGAGTTAAGCCTTTGAAAAGATAGGTAGGTAACCAATGAAAATAAGAGCAGCACTTTCTTAATTCCACTAATGCAATCATCTATGGGAATTTATCAACCATAAAATGTTTCACTTCTCATCAGATCACAAGGCTATAGAAAGTGCGCTCATGCAAGACAAAAAGCTATGTATGAATAGTAGACGATCTCTTCTCCAACTAAGTATGTCAAAGAAATTGGTAAACACGCGACAAACACTAGAATTAAAAAATTGCTCAATCAAAATAACACAAAAAAATCATTGGTTCCATTACACTCCATGAACATACATCCGCAAAATATAACACTCTCTGACAAGAATCACTACACTTAGAATGAGAGCACCAATAGCATATATTATTGGATCAAAATAGTGACCTAGAATACATATTTGATTCCTCAATTTATAGGCAATCATCTCCTCATTTTGTGTTGAGAGTGAGAGATTCCTTCATGCAAATATATGCTTAAAACTAATAAAAAAAATCTATTTATGTACAAACTGACTCTCTAAATGGTGCTAAGTAGGACTCCACCCTATTTTATATTAATTAATGGGTGCATGAGCCTTTACATCACTTAAAAAATAATGAAAGAAGAAGTAGAAAAGAAGAAGGAAGCTATAAGATGATGTAGGAGTCTTTAGTGATGCCAAAAATAGAAGTTCAACCTTCTCTAGATGTTTGTGGGAGTTAAACTATTGTTAGAATATATTTTCAATGCATGGAAAGCTCTAAATTTGGAACTAGTAGTTAATTGTCGATGCACCTCTGACTTCTTCAAAAACTTCTAGCACACCTTTGGAGAAGCACACTTTGCACACCTTAGTGAAAGGTCCAAAAAATGCAAAAAAATTCCAAGTGTCAAAATTAAAATTCTAGCTTTTCAATTTTCTTCCCCTTCATACCAAAGGTATATCTAGATATTTCCTCTCAAATTTCTCTATGATCTCTATCACTTGGGTTGCATCTGGAAAATCCAAAGCATCATACTTATTCTTTACTATTTTTTGATAGTTGCCCAGTTCTATGCAAGTCTCTACAAAGTCTTCCAGCTTCACATCTAATTCTAGTAATGTCTCCTCTATCTTAAATGCTTTTCTAATATCTTCATCAGTCAAAGCTTCTTCAAAGGTTTTTTGAAACTATTTGATAATTGCTTGCATAGACATGAGTTTATCCCTTGACTCATCTTTAAAAATGTCAAGGCAAGCATCACTATAATACTTCTCAGCTTCCAAAATTTTCTCTTGGGTTTGATCCTTGAGCTTATGAATATCTACATGTAATGTATCCATTACTTTATTACTAGAAGCAATTTTCTCAATCCAATCATCTATCTTATCCAATTCATCCACTATATATACATCCATGAGCATACGATACCTTTGGCCCTTTATTAACTGTAATGCTTGAAGGTCTTTACCCAAAGTATGTAAATTATCCATCAATCCAAAATCCTAGTTCAATAAAGAAACCAACTTATCTACACTAATTTCCATATGGTGTAATAGTTTAAGGTTTCCCTATATTATTTGCACACCTTTTCCCTCTAAAATTTTCCACCATTGCTGACATGCCTTCAAAAATGGATCCAATTGTATATATGCATTCTCCTTCCTATTAAGAGCCACACCTAAATTTTCCTTAGGATGATCAGGGTCCAAAGGACCAACCACTTCATACAAATAGTCTCTTAGAAGCTCATTCTATTTTTAGAGTCTCAACAATTTAAACTCATCTTGCTCCAAGTGGTTAAACACTTCTTTAATTCCTATAGTAACCAACAACTTAGCAGCATCCACAGTGGGCTTTCCCAGCAAGACCTCTTTAATCTTATAATCTTTCAGAGTCAAATCTTTAGTATTTATTGTAGAGGAGGGATGGCAATATGAGAGAACAAGTCCTAATTTTGGTTCTTTGTAATAAAGGCTAATGTTTGTGCATCACCCATAGGTAGCTCAAATTTCTTGAGGGCTTCAACTAATTCTTTCATTCCCTCATGCACACTACAATACAGTTGCCTTTTTATGCCTAACCATCACCTCTTTCTTCAACTAGCTTGGAGTAGTTTTCATTAGAGATATATACTTAATGAAAGATGGCTTTTGTATTTCTAGACTCTTTCCCTTATTTCTCCTCTCCAAAGTCTTCTCTTTTTGTGAGAGATCTATAGCAAACATTCCTATGTCTGCTAAGTCTAAACTCCTCACCTTTGTATCTTGAGAAGTTTGCTAAGGTTCCTCATATATTTCCCACTCTTCTAATACTTCATCAGTGGGTCTTCATTGTGGCTCTTCTTTCTACCTAGCTTGTACTTTTTTTTCATTAACAAGAGGGATAGGAGTTGTTAAACATTTATCTAGGAAGGATAAATCTTGACTTGGTGATAGTGGGTCACCTAGAGGTACTTATTGAAAAGGTGACGATTGACTCCAATCTTCTTGTAAAGGCTAATTCATTAATGTATCACTTATCTTATCACCTATGAGTTCAGTACCTACTGCCATGAAATCAAAATCTAACATTTTAAAGACATCAATCCCTTGGCCCTCTTTTTTATCAACCCACTATTGTTTCTCATCCTCCAAAGTTGTAGCCTGAATAGTTTGTGTGGGAATAGATGGCGGCATTATAGTGGAGCTCCTTATCTATTCTACCTCTATACCCCTAGCCAAAAAATTCCTCTAACTCAAGGGAAGGTTATCCTCTTCATCTTCTCCATCTTCTTTAGGAATGGTTTATGGGACTAAAGGAATAGGAATAACTTGTTTTGCACTTTTTGTCTTCTAGTCCTTTTGATAGGAGTTTTAGTCTTAGCTTTCTTAGGAGTTGATGGAGAGGCTTCTTCCTCTTGAACATGTGGGGAAACCTCTTGTGCTTCTTCTTTAGGTCCTTTTCCCTATTCCAGTAGTGGCACTTGTAGATTATCTTGAGTTCGAGTTTCTTCTACATTTTCAAGCTCTTGGTTCCTAGTTGCTTGAGGTGCTTCCTGGGCTTGAGTCCCTTCAACTTTGGGCTCAGTTAGCTGAGGAGAATTTATTTTCCTTTTATTCTTTCCCTTTTTCTCTTTAAAGTATCCAACTTTCCTATCATGTTGATACACTATTTCTGGCCTAATTAGAGATTGAGTAGGGAATGTTGGTATTGTAACTTTTGCCCCTCTTCCCTTTACTGGGTAGGCTATGGCCTAGAAGACTATTTTTTGAGGAACTAGGTCCAACATGAATGGCCTCTTAGTCCATTCCTTAGTGAACTAGATGATATGCCTTGCCCTATAATTGATATCTATATTTTATTTTCCATCAATTTTTTCATTCATGATTAGTTGATTGCGTATCTTATGTCGATTATATAGGTGATCCAAGACATTTGAAGTGTCTTGTTGTATAAGCTTCAATGAGGCCTTTATATTCAAGGCACTACCTGCCAAATAAAGAGTCATCCTACAATAATCTCTTATCTAGATATCGTAGTCATCTACTACATTCATCCAATGATCCTCTATGGCATCTTCATGTTTAAATTATTTTCCATCCAAGTATTGAACTCTACCAATATTATCAAAACATGGACAAGGGGAGTTATAGTTCTCCAAGGGATATTGATCCTATTTTGAATCAAAATTCATGATATCCTACTTCTACTTGACTCCAAATGGATCTATGGTGATGGGTCAAACCCAGGTCTTCTTATGTTGTTTCCACACTCCATCATATGTAGATGAAAATTGTCTTGCAATCTATAGTAAAATGAGCCTATGTGATGGATATCTCAAGAGTTTCTTTGGATTCATAGTTGTGCTTGCTACCCTTAAGTAGATGAACATTTTAAACTAGATGTAGTAGATGCCTATTTTTGCAACTCTTGCTAGTACCTCTTCCAGCATTCTTTTTGTATAATCTCCCTCAATTAACCAGAAGATTGCAAAAATGAAAGCATCATTGACTATTTTGTATTCTTTGGTGTGATCTGAGAGATTCTTCTTTACTAGTTGAGGGTATATTGAATAAGGCCATGCATTAGCATCTTGCATGCTTCCCCTCTTAAATAATCCTAGATAGTATGTGGTTATTGCTGCTAAAAGATACACCAAATAAGATGTCATATAAAACCTTAGATTGATTTTGACCACCACCTACTATTCATCTAAATTGTCATTGAGCATTGTGGCCGAATCAATTGGCATTTTAGTTGCTCTGATGGTCTCAATGGAATGCATCATCTAGATGTAGAAATGCCCTATTGTTGGTAATCCCATGATCCTCCTCATGAGCACTATGGAGTATCTAATATCACCTTTCATATAACCTCTTGTGATGTCACATTTTCCCACTCTTTGCCCCATAGGTGTTCTATCAATCAAATATGATGATTGAATAATCTTAGTAGCCTTCTACTCATTGTCCTTATACCACCTTTATGCTTAATGATAATTCAACCTAATGTATTGATCTTCTCTTAGAAGATGGAATATTTTCTAAATGTTCTTTGGTCCTAGATTTAGGATGATCTCTCCTATTATTCTTTTCACCACTCTTTCTTCTAATACATAATTCTCTGCCAAGGCCATAACAAGTTCTAAAGACTGCAATGAAGTAGGATGTGAGATCGCATTAACTAACCTGGATATGAAAAGTGTAGAAATCATTGAGGATCTCTCATTTGATTGGTTTTAGAGTACTAGAATGCATTCCAGTAAATATGATCTAATTTAGTGTATTGAATCTCTGAATGTGTATCCTAGAAGTGTGATTTTGATTGGTCACCTTGAAACTTAAAGCCAACTAGTTTTGGAGCAATCTTTATTGCAAGTGAAGATGAGGAGGAAGCCATTTTATCTACACAAAACATAAGCACATAATTCTAGGAGGTTTGAATTTAAACCTTAAACAAACCCTAATTAGTAAAAAATGACTCAAAATGAAAAACCCAGCCAAAACACTCAAAAACCTCAATTATAGCCCTAATAGATAGTTTTTAGTGCACCTTGTGCACCTTGAGGGTGTGCTTTTTATCAAAGCAAACTTTACCAACTAAGGGTGTGCATTGAGCTTTTTAAAACTAAATGGTGCAGAGTTGTGCACCTTGGGAAGGTGCACATCATTGTTGAAATACCTTAGTTTGATGTTTAGGTTAGCATTAATTTTTGCGAGTAAAGGTGCACACCTTCCACACCTTCGATAAGTGTGCAAGGTGCATACCTTCTATCTTAGCATTTAACTATGCCTATGCAAGAAGTTAAAAGTTTGGCACACCTTTATGGATGCGGAGGTGCACTTGGATTTGGATACAAGAGGAAATGAAATGAGAAGGGTGAGATCCCAGGCTTTTATAGGCCCGAGATGAAGCATGCCCTTTGGGGTGAGCACCTACACATATGTGCATGTGCACACTTCCAAAGGGAATTTCTCCTACACTAAGGCACCTAGCACATGAGTGCACTTTGGAAGGTGTGCATGTGCATTAGGTGTGCTAGTGTGCACCTTCTCCTTATATCAAATCACCTTAAACTTAAAATCTTTAATTTCTAACAACTAATTTTTTTAGGTAGACGGTTAGGCTAGACTCAAACATAATAGAAAATCCTAAAAAAGACTCAGACCTTTGACTAGGGGTTTGGGAAAACAAAAAAATACTAGGGGGTCCCCATTTCTTAGGAGACATGGGGCATACATTGTGAAACCACAACAAGAACCATGTTTCTCATCTATGTTATTCGAGTTTTTGTCATACAAGAACTGAGGTGCACACCTGGTAATGATCTAACCATTGAAGGATTGATAGGTAGACTCACTACTTTTGAACTCTCCAATTTTGATAATTTCAAATTTGAGAATGTTGAATCTACTTTTAAAGCTAAACTATCATTAAAAGAACCTAAAGAGAAGAAGAAAAATGTCAAATATGTTTATAGTGATAGTGATATAGATGAGGAGGATGTAGAACAGCTTTAAGCACTACTAACAAGGATATTTCATAGAGGAAAAGGAAAATTAAAATGTAAGTTACCTATCATGTGTTTCAATTCCAATGATGTTGGTCATATTGCTACTAGATGTCTAGAGAAGAAGAACAATAGAAGTGGAGACAAATAAATAAGTAAAAGAGATGAAGACATCAAAGATTACAAAGATAAAGACAAGAAGCCTTTCTCTACATTTCTGAAGAGGAAACAAAAGATGGATTTGACAACTATGATGATGAAGTGGTGTATGTTGCAATGATGGATGAGACAACTGCACTAGTATCTTATGTGAACAAGAGTGACAGATGGATCATTGATAGTGGATGTTCACATCACATGAATGAAAATAAAAGTTCATTACCCTTGATTATTATGATGGAAATAGTGTAAGGTTTGGTAAGGATGCACCCTATCTGATAAAAGAAAAAGGATCCATCAAACTTATAGAAAAGATCATGTGTGAAAATGTTTATTATATAGAAGGACTTAACTATGACTTGTTAAGTGTGTCACAACTGAATAGTTTAGGTTGCAAAGTTGAGTTTGAAAACAAGATAGCAAAGATCTATGACACTGATGAGAAACTAACTGGGAAAGGTGATCAGACTAGAGGTAATCTATTTTATCTTGATATGAATGATGCTACTTGTCTTGTTGTAGAAATTGATGATGTATGGTTATGGCACAAGAGGTTATGTCATGTTAACTTTGATAACTTGATTATTATTAGTAACATGAAAAGAGGTAGAGGTTTTCCTAAATTGAAGAAACCTAACAATATGATATGCAAATAATGTCAGTTAGGCAAGATAACAAAATCTATTTTTAAAAGTAAGGCTCACACCTCTAAAGAAATTATAGAGATTGTTCAAATTGACTTGTATGGACCAATTGATGTGCAAAGCTACAAAGGTGGCAAGTGCATTATCTTAGTTGTTGATGATTATTCTAGGATGATGATAGTTATGTTTCTAAAATAAAAATCTGATGCTTTCCAAAAATTTTAAGTGGTACTTAGCTAAAGTTGAAAAGGAGACAAGAAAAAGCTTGAAATGTCTAAGATTTGACAAAGGTGGAGAATTTACATCAAATGAGTTTGAGATGTTCTATAATGATAGAGAAATCGAAAGATAGACTTCTGCACCTAGGACCCCTCCACAAAATGGGTTTGTTGAAAGGAGGAACATATCTATAATGGATTGTGCTAGGACACTCATGATGGAGAAGAATGTTTCTTTGAAATATTAGAGAGAAGTTGTAAGTATAGTCATCTACACCTTGAACCATGTGAAAGTCAAGAAATGTGCTCATTCAACACCTTTTGAATTATGGTATGGATACTCACCCAATGTAAAAAAAATTCAGGTATTTGGAAGAAAGTTCTAAATTATTAATGAGTTTAGGAATGGAAAATTAGATGCTAAAAGTTAAGAAGGTATATTCCTTGGCTATTCCACAAGAAGTAAAGCTTATAAGTGTTTAAATACTAACACTAATGAAGTTGTGCAAAGCGAAAATGTGAAGTTTGATGAATATACAGAGGTCCTTGATTTTTTGAACCTATGAAAGAATTTGAAGAATAAAAATCATTTGTATAATTTTATGAAGGTATCCCTATTGATGAAGATGTTGTAAACCAAGTTGCAAAGCAAAAAAAAGTTTTAGTAATTGATGAGTCACATACAATGAATGTCGAGTTGCATTCAAGAGTTGAGTTACAATCAGGAGCCAAGTTGCAGACAAAAGATGAGGCGCATTCTAATTTTGAGATAAGTGTACATGAAATAGATGCTAAAATACTTGAAATAGAAGTACATAGAAATTCTAATGTTGACAGACCTATTGAAGAAAGAAGAGAAAAACCATGATTGTGAAATTATTTCAAAAGACATCACAAATTGTTGGAGACAAAGATGCTTGACCAATGACAAGGAACATGTTGAAAAGTGATACATTGTTGTTGAGCATGCATGAGCCTAAGATAGTGAAAGATGCCTTAGAAAATGAGAATTGGAGTAAAGCCATGAAAGAAGAGATTGAACAGATTGAGAAAAATAAGACACAGACTATAGTTCCTAGACCAAAGGAGAATAATGTGATTGGAACCAAGTGGGTGTACATAAATAAGTTAGATGAAAATGGTGAAGTCACAAGGAATAAGGAAAGATTAGTTTGCAATGGGTATGCACAACAAGAAGGAATAGACTATGGAGAAACATTTTTTCTTGTTGCAATATTGGAAGGAGTAAGAACTTTTCTTGCTTACTCTGCATACAAAGGTTTCAAAGTTTATCAAATGGATGTGAAGTTAATATTTCTGAATGATGTATTAGAAGAAGAGGTTTATTTAGAATAGCCAGAAGGATTTTTTGATGCTAACAACAAGAAAATGGTATGTAGACTACAAAAAACTTTATATGGTTCAAAGCAAGCCCCAAGGGAATGGTATGAAAGGGTTCACAATTATCTTGTGAAGATTGGATTTGAGAAGATTGATGATAACATCAATTTGTACTTGAAGATAGAAGGAGATAAAGGTATTTTACTAGCTGAAATTTGTGTTGATGATATCATATTTGGAGGTCAAGATACATTAAATAAGACATTTGCAAATGAAATGAAGAAAGAATTTGAAATGACTATGTTTAGATAGATAAAATTCTTTGTTGGTTTGCAAGTATATTAGATAAAATATGTTTTATATATCACTCAGTCTAAGTATGTGAAGGAAATATTGAAATTTTTTGGATTGGAAGATTCCAAACTAGTTAGCACACCTATGGTGATAGGACACAAATTGTCAAAGAATGTTGATTCTTCTTATGTGAATCAAACATTGTACAAGTCTATGATTGAAAAATTGCAATATTTAGTACATAAAAAACCTAACATTGCATTATCTCTTGGGATTGTTGCAAGATTCTCAGCAAATCCTAAGGAGAATAATTTGATGGTTGTTAAGAGAATTATGAGATATCTAAAAGGAACAAAAGACTATGGTCTATACTAAAATAAAAATAAAAAATTGAGTTGAGAGCATGTATTGATGTTGATTAGGCTGGAAACATTGATGACAAAAAGAGGTTGGTCATCTAGACCATCAGGAAATAAAATTGTATATCTCAATCTACTATTGAAGCTAAATATGTGGCTACTATAGTAAATTGTACAAATGTGGTATGGATCAAACAACTACTCAAAGGCATGAAAGAGGAAATCACTAAACCTATGGAACTTTATTGTGATATTACAACTGCAATAAATATATCATAGAACCCTATAAGGCATACAAAGACTAAGCACCTTGCAATTAAGTATCATTACTTGAGAGAGTTAGTTCAAGACAAAGAAGTGAGGAAGGAATATGTGAATTTAAAAGAATAGATAGTTGATATCTTCACAAAAGCTTTACCTAAGGATTCTCATGAGTATCCAAGAGGTAAACTAGGGGTGATAACCCTATCCAAAGATACATAAGAAGCATAAGGAGTGCCCAACATCAACTAAGTTGAATGTTGTATCTTACAACTTGATGTAGGGGATATTACTTTAAGAGCTATCTAAAGTAATGGAGGAGTTGAATTAGAAGATTTATAGTCACATGAAAGGTGATAGAGGGAGAATCTAAAATTGATTATATCTGCATATAGAAATGATAAGTCTTTAGCATTGTTGTCAAAGAGATATAAGACTAAGGGAGAAATACATAGACATGTACCTAGTAAGAGGGAGAAAATGCTAAGGGAGATATAAGAATAGAGTAGAGAGAGATAGATACCTTAATATCAGAAAGAGGGATAGATACTCTAAAGAGGGAGACATAAGAAAGAGGGAGCAGTAAAGGAATTTGACAAAGCTCACATTACCCTACACAAAGGAAGGACATATACTACACTGATAGAGGGAGAAATCTCAAATTTTAATTTTCTTTTTGGTATTATTGTTGGTATTGGTTTGTCATCAATGTCAAAGAGTGAGATTGTTGATATAAGATTGTTTTGAAGTGAAGAACCTGTAATGGAACAATTATTATTTTTTCAATGATATCAAACCTGCTACCTACTAGTGAAACAATTGCTTTTTGGTCTGAAATCTATCATTTAGTTGATTGATAAAGAGAATTTGAAAAGAGGAGATAACAATAACACATAGAGAAATGTTGATTTATTGGGTATGTAAAAGAAGCACTAAGATTGAGTAAGACATTGATACTATAGTGTATTTTTTATCTACTTAAAGTCTAAAATGAAAGATTACTCAAATTAAGACTAGAAGAAGATCAAGCAAGAAAATTGTATTCCAAGCCTTGTCAAGCAATTAGTGTAAATCGAGCAAAAATTAGTGCAAGCTAAGAAAAAATCAATTTAAGTCGAGCAAAAATTAGTGGAAGTTGAGTGAAAATCAAGAGGTGTTGAGAAAAGATAAAAATAGTGCTAGTCAAGTGATTGTTAGTATATGCTGAGTAAATTTTAGTTGGTGTCAAGCATCAATAAACTTTAGTGTTTGCCGAGTGAACTAGTGTTGGTCAAGTAACAAAACAATATAGATTATGGGTGACAAAAAATAGTGTTAAATCAAAGATTTGACAAATCTAAGCTGACTATTTTTTTTTTTTAACTTGTGTGAAGCATGTAGAAGATAACTATGATGAGCTTGTGGCACATAATTTAAGGTAAACCATTTTGAAGTGAATGTAAGAAAGATTATAGAAAAAGTTTCTAGAGGAACCAAATAGAAAAGTGGGTGGATTCATTGTATCCTACTTGACCCTAAAATGAAAGATTGTGGTTAAGTGGAAAAAAAATATTCTCTATTTATAGAGATAGTTGGTCCAGAACAAAAGTTTTTATGTGCAAGAACCTAAGGAAGACAAGGAGTCTAGGATATTTCTTCATTCATTGGCCACACATAAGTGATTACAGTTAGCATGCAAAGCAAGAAGGCTTAAGAGTATGAATGCTTGAAGGGTGGACAAGCTATTAGATTTGAAGTGTGTGAATGTCAAGTAGAATAAAGGACTAAAGCATATATTTGTCATTTGCAAGTGAGTTGTAATTTATTATCAAATCAAACCTTACTATTACTTTCTAATTATTGTATCAGTCTAGGGTAAATCCTTTGGATTAAGGTTGACCTAACATTTATTTGTAAATCCTTTAATAGGGTGACATTCTAATGAAATGGTTTAAATTCCTCTAACAAGTCTCATGCCTAATAGGGTGGTTGAAATCCTTAAACTAGGTCATATTTAACAGTGTGTATTATAATCTTTCATAAGGTTGGCCTTTCACAAGCTAGCATCACTTTAGAAGAGTGAGAATTAGTAGCATGTTAATGGTGGTTTTCCCAAATTGGGTTTCCACATAAAATCCTTGTGTCAAATTGTGTTAATATTATTATTTTGTTTCAAGTTTACATTTATGTAAATTTGTTTTGATCTAGGATAGTAATCTATAAATTTTATGTATTGTATGATCTAATGGATGTATGCACTATAAGGTTTTATGGATATGGGTCTACTAAGAATTGAATTTTTTTATTTATACATTTAGACATTGGATATCTTATTCACCCCCATCTCAGTTATTCTAAAGAATTCCAACAATTTCCACTATAAGAAGAGGAAGAGAGAACTAAGAACAAAGAAATTAGAAAGAAAGAAACTAGAAGAAGTAGCAATTTTAGAGGGAGAAGGAACAATAACAAGCTATTGCAGACAACCAAGGGAGAGGTAAGAAAAAAGAACTCACCAAGAAAAAAGGAGGATCTATGCATTCTTGAGGATACAAAGCAGAGATCTACAAAGCAAGATAGTGGTACATTCAAGGTCAAAACACTTGGTATGTTTTCTTACCATTGCATCTTCTTGTAGCTCTTAATAGGAAAAGATTCATTAGTAATATTATTGTAAAATATTCTAATAAGGTGTCTCTCACAAGGATATTTTTAAATTCTTTAACAAGGTAGCTTTCACAAGCTTTTCTAACACTAACAGGTTGTAGGCATTCCTAATAGAATGCACTTCCAAAAGAGAAACTTGTAGCTTTTAACTAAGAACCCCTTTACATGCATGATAAGGGTTGGCGGGTATATTATTCCCCTTATGGTTTTCATCCTCCAAAAGAGGGTTTCCACATACAAAAATATATGTGTCAACTAGATGAATTATTTTGTGTGTGAACCTTAACTATTTTTAACTTATTGCATTTATCTTGGTTTTAAGTATAAAGTGGGTTACAATAAGGTTAGTTGAAAAGGTTAAATGAACAATTGGGTTTGTGGGTAGTATTGATTCACTCCCCCCCTCTTAGTAATAGTTGGGAACAACAATAACCATATAATAAATTATTTAAATTACATCATTTAAATAATCCATATTCATCATTGCACAATATTTACTGAAGGTAAAAGTTAGGTATTAACACCAAAAAAGCACACTAGAATTGAATCCAATAATATTCATTTGAGAACAAATAAATCATAATCCATATCTGAATATAAAATTTACAAGAAATCATCATAAGGAACAATGTCATATCACTAGAATTTTCATGTAGATATAATCAAACTAAATAGTAACACATCTAACATTTAACAACTATGATATTGGTAATCAAAATAGTATTTATTCATTGAAGAAATTCAATATGCAAATAAAGATAAAAAATCCATCAAAGTATATCTCAAGTCAAAATTACTAAAGAACAAAATAAAAATACAGGAGGTACTATAGGTCAAAACATAGTTTTGTATATTGAGAGGGAAGATTAATCAATATACTTGCTTCTTTAAACTTTTCACCTTTTACCACACTTTACACTACTCTAGGAGTTTGTGCTAGCTACAACTTAACTGGTCCAAATTAAGTTTTAAAAAATGAACATGTACATAGAAACACATAACACATTATTTATCATGTAGAAACCTAGCTACAGTAAAAACAAAAGTGTAATTGAGATAATCCTCACAAATCTTGTACTCTCCTAAAGTGTGCTCGGTCAAGAGATTATCTATGTTAAAAGATTAAAAAGACATTATTAGGTGTCACCTAGTTAAGTAATTTTGATAAGACATATTTGTTGGAAACTACAATTGAGATAATTATTATGTTTTCATTGATGTCAAACCTTACTGGTAAGACAGTGCTATCGGATTTGAGTGCCATATAAAGATGATTGGTGAAGATGATTTGAGAAGACGGACATAACAAAAGCACCTAGAGAAAAGGTTGAATTACGAGGAAACTGTGATGGGAACTTGATTAGTTAGACTTTGACAAGATAAAGTGATTGTTCAAATCATTCTACAAGTGAAGAATATAGTTGTATTGAATCCTTGAAGAAGTGATCAAAGAATGACTAAATGCATAAGCATGCTCGAGAAAAAAAGAAAAACATTAAGAAACTTGAAGTTTATGACAATTGATGCTAGTGTCAACAGAGTGTCAGTATGTGTTGAGAAGATGAAGTGTTCACCGTGCATCAATATCAATTGAGTGATAGTCTATGTACTGAGTTGAATAGTTAGTAGCAACCAAGTTATCTAGTGATGACAGAGCACCAAAATATAGTGTTGGTTGAGGGGCAAAATTTGACACTTTATGAGGAAATTATGATTTCCAACCAACACAATTAATTTCTTGGAATATGTAAAGCATGTTGAAGATATTCATGGATGACCTAGAGAATTTAATTCAAGGAAAACCATGTCTAAGAATTCCTATGTAGGAATTCAAGGCAAATTTTGGAGAATCTAACCAAAACCTAAGATCTAATTAAATCTTGGAAGGATTCAATGAATCTAACCAAACCCTAAGATCCATAATGGTGTTTAACTAGAAAAATATCATAATTATCTATTTAAGGAGGCATGAGGGATAATCTAATGAAGCTTAGGAGAGGTTAGCAAAATTGGTGAAGACCTAATCAAGGTTGGAGCAGTTGTTGTTGCAATTAATTAGTGAACTTGAGCATAAGGCTGAGAAGTGTTGTGAAGGGTTGAAGTGTGAGTTCTCGAAGGGGTGTCAAGCATATCAGAGACAAAGATGACAATGTAGGCCAGTTAGTCGATCAAATGTGAACTAAACTATGATATGTATTTGTAAAGTGAGTTGTATTTGTCAGATCAAACCTATTGTTACTTTCTAACCATTGTATTAGTCTTGAAATCCTTTAATCAAGGTTCACCTAATAGTCATATTGAAATCCTTTAATCAAGGTGGAATTGTAATAGAATTTTCTAAAGTCCTCTAAAAAGGTCACTCCTAATAGGGTGATTAAATCCTCTAATAGGCTTGGCTCCTAACAGAGCTCACTTCAAAAGAGTAAAAAATTGGTGACATGTTACTAGTATTTTTTCTCAAATTTTCTTTCCACATTAAATCTTGGTGTCATACTTTTGTGGATTTCATTTCAGATTTTTTATTGTTAATGTTTTACATTCTGCAAGTTTGATAAATATTAGAATTAGACGGCAAGTTTATGTTGTTGATTATTTACTATAGATATTAAGCACTTGAATGTTTAGGTTTGGATTAGATGAAGTGTTTAAATTTTCAACTAGTATATCAAGACCTTGGATAACTTATTCACCCCACAACCCACCCTCTATTATTCTATATCATTATAAAAATGTTAAAGTCTTCATCTGTTAGGAGTGGCTTGATCAAAGGAATTTTGAATACAAGTTAATGTGTCACCATGTTAAGGTGTTTGGAACAAAGAACCTATTAGGATCCACCCTTGATGGGATTTACTCTTGTATAGATTAATAAACAACATAGAATGATTGAAAAAAGTAACTTCTACTCTTAGCTTGGAAATAGAATCTTCTTTAGCTCTTATGACCCTTTTAGAATTATTCTCTTCCTTCTCTTGGCTCTACAACTTCAAACATGATCACTTTTGTGCTTGAGACTTATTTCTCTAGCACACAATCACACTTGCATTAATCTAGCTCACTGGCTTCTCCTCAGCACATTTGCTAACTCCTTAGTTTGTGACTTCTCGTTGTCACTTTTCTTCACACTTTGAGATTACTCTTAGTTCATCTCTCTTGGATCTTAGGCTAATAACTTAGCAATCTAACATTTTCTCTTTTGATTCTATCCTCTTTAATACTTACTTATTGCTTATATATGAAGCCCTAATCTATGAATTCAAATTTTTATTTCTCACCTCTAATTCTAGCTCAACTTCTTATTATAGTAGTGTGTGGCTCTTTTCATATGTAACATGTTCTTATAGGAGTCACGAGTTCCATGTATCCTTGATGGCTTGATCTTGTTGGAAAGAATTCAAATTTGAATTCTTTTGATTGTTCCTCGATATATCAACACATCACCATTAAATGCAACAATGAGTGCACTCTTATCCTCTTCATGACATGGCAGTCATGGGTATCCTACTCCATGCTTTCCTTGTTGACTCAACCAAACTATCATGTCTAGTAACTATTGCAAATGAACCTTGAGCTTGTGCATATTAGTGGTGGTCATCTAGTAGGGTGCCTTGGATTATGGCTCTACACCTGACTTAATATCAATGGAGCAATCAAATTTTCTCTTAGCTGGTAGTTCAAGAAAATCCTCAAGAAAAACATCCTAAAACTCGTGCAAAATTGGGTAATCATCTATCGAAGGTATAAGATCTTCAAGATCTTTCACATGTACAACATAAAGTTGACATCCCCTCCTCTTATCCTTCTTCAATTGCATACCTAAAATATGCCTAAGCACTATCAACCTCTTAATCTAGTTCACCACTACTAGATCTCCAAAGTCATTCAAGCAATCAACTAACTTATCTTCACAATTTACTATTGCCATATGCTCAGTAATCCAATTTATGTCAAGTATGACATCATATGACCCAAGTGGAGCTACATATAAAATTTACTTGTGTGTGAAAACTTGGAATTTCTAACTCACTACAAGATAGACATTTCTCTACTCATCACTCTGTTTGATTTTCATATTCAACTAACCATGCCTTCTCCATTTATGTAGCTCTAATTGGAATTTTTGATACTACACTAAGATCTACAAAAGACTTTATAGCACTAGTATCAATCAAAATAGAAACTTCACAATCATAAAGCTTACTAGTCAACTGCAAAGGAGCTACCTAAAACTCTGCCTACCTATGGTCCACAGCTGCATGAATTTGGTGTTGAATCTTTAGTCCATTTCTAGGTGTGTTCTACTAAGGAATCTAGTCACATAGTGATCACTCACACGCACAAAACAACCATCATGAGATCTTGATTGAGCTGCTGATTTATCATCATGTTCCAGTTCATGTTATTATTACCACTATTGTTCCTATTGTTTTTACCACCTCTACCCCTGTTCTATCCTTGGAAATTCTTGTTATTGGTCTTTTGTGATTCTTCTTGCCCTTGTCCTTTCATGTTATTCATTTTTTGTTGACCACCCTGCTAGTTTTTATCCTAAAGTTTTCTCTTGAAAGATTGATTATTGAATGTTGTTTTGGAGTTGAATCTTTCAATCATTGTTCATGTTTCAGTGTCTTTTAAAGTGCATAGTCCATTGACTCTGGATCATGTATTTTCACCATATTATAGATTTATTGATGCAATCCCATGACAAACTTGTGAGTCCTGAACAAGTCATCATTTTTATACTGAGGAACATATTTAACTAGATGGAAAAATCATTCATGATGCTACATGACTAACATGACTCCAAACATATTGTCACTTCACTAACCAACTGAAAGGTAGCCCATACTACTCTGGATTTTATGGTGAAATTATGGACATTAAAATACTTTTCCATGAAATTTATCTAGGCTTTTGCCTCTTCACATGTAGTCTTACCATTAAAGGTAGGAGGTGTGACCTTCTTAAGGTCCTTGCTAAGATCCTCTGTGATTTGGACCCTATCATGATCTAATCCATCTATCCTATGGTCAACTTATTCCTTCGATCTTCCTCATGTTTCTTTTGAGCCTCAAGCAGCTGATCCTCCTCACTTTTCTTTCATACTTCTTCTTTCTAACGCATAGCTTCCATGTGCTTATCCTCCTTAGCCTATCATCCTCTCATGGAATTTTCCATGTCATCCATGCATTGTCCCTACTGAGTGAGGAGAGCCACAATTTGGTATATTCTTTCATTTTTAGGCTCATTCTAAGGACCATTGTTGCCTCCATTCCTATTGCCTCTATGGGAATACATGGTGATTGATTACTCCTTCAAGATTAAACCACACAACATTAGCATTTGTAAGACCTTAGGTCCTAGTGTTTAACACAACTCTTATACCACATATAAGAACCAAAAACCACTAAAATTGCCACACATAAGAACCATAAAATGTAGAAATAAAAAAAATTGAAAAGTCAAATGTTGACTTCATAAACATAATTACTTGTTTCATTTTCAAATAAAAGTTGGAAATTATACATAGTGACATTTGGTTGAGTTGAAACTATAACACAGTCATCATTACATAAACACCATAATCTTTCTATACATCTGATATTACAAAGTCGACCACATGTTGATATCATAAACTAACAAAAGTCATAAATTGTACACATCAAACATCTTTTATAATTATGATGACCTACATGTCGAACATAAAGAATCATGAGTATGTCAAATGAGATAAACATACAATAACATAAAACATATAAATAACATGTCATCGGACTAGTGATCCCATCTGCATGCAATCCTATCTCCAAGCAATTGGAACATTGTCCATCTACTATCATGAGACAAAAGAGTGGTCTAGAAACTTTTACTCTCCAAAAAAGGAGTGGTTATTTATGGAATGCCTTATCTAATTCTAAATAGTATTTATTCAATACTTTCTGTAATTCCAAATAGTATTCATGAAATACCAAAGAGTATTTATGGAATGCCTTATCTGATTCTAAATAGTATTTATTCAATACTTTCTGTAATTCCAAATAGTATTTATTCTTATTCAATACTTTCTGTAATTCCAAAGAGTATTTTTGTAATTTCAAATAGTATTTATTCGTATTCAATACTCTTTGTAATTCCAAAGAGTATTTTTGTAATTTCAAATAGTATTTATTTGTATTCAATACTTTTTGTAATTCCAAAGAGTATTTATTCTTATTCAATACTTTCTGTAATTCCAAAGAGTATTTATTCTTATTCAATACTTTCTGTAATTCCAAAGAGTATCTTTGTAATTCCATATAGTATTTATGGTATTCCAAAAAATAATACTTCTGGAACGATTCTAAATCCTTTAATACAAAATCTTTTAAGAAATATTCATTCAAATCAGATTTTGATACAACAGGTGCCAATACGTTCTTCAAGAAATCGAATCTCATAAATGCTTTTTCAATTTCAACATGCTCGTTAGCTTGAATCTTGTATCTACTCAATATTTTATTAAATATTAGTTGTTTAGTGTTATCATCTTCTGATGTTTTCTTTTTTTCAAAAATATTGAGTACCCGAAGGAAAGAATCATGCGTTAATTCATCTCTGGAATTGAAGAAGTAATTGAAGGACTTCAATAGAGTCTGGTTGAATAAATGTAATTCGTTCACATGATCATCGATATCTAGGTCAATTTCATCATTAGGATAATAGAGATTAGGCTTAGTTATTGATAGATTAAATTGGTCTGTTATTTTAAGAACAAATTTTTTGAATTGGAAATCATCATTTAATGCTAATTGTTCTTTATTTTCATCATAGGATGAGGGAGATCTTGAAGATAAATTCGATTTCATAAATCGAATACAATTGAATTGGTTTATAGAGTCTTTTCTTATGTTCCATTCGCGATCTGGTAAAATATCATAATTGACAGAAGGATTTTGAATCAATTTTTTAACCTTCCATAGATCAACAATTCTATTCTTTTCTAATCCCCTGAAATATTCAAAAGCATCTTGTCGCCCTTTCAACAATTTGAATTTTTCACTCGGTTTATTGCTATAATTAATACTTATACATGATTCATCTATTAACAAAGGATCAAACAACGTTTGAAAAACTTCCGTCTCTGAAAAGGGAAAAGATTCTCTTGCTTGATCTGATTCTTCTTGTAATATTTTTTCTTGTTGTGCAAAATACTTAAATTTTGCTTTTGTCTCCTTATGGAGTTTCCTTAGTCTTCGTAGACTTTCTCTGCATGTTTTGACTTCTTCAATTTTTCATTTTCTTCGCTTCTTTTTTTCTTGTTCTGGTTCTGAAGAACGAGCAAATTCTTCTTCTGCTTGAACTAGTCCAACTTCTAGTTGTTCGAGTCTATTTTCTACTTCCTCAATAATTTTGTTTCGCTCATGATAAAGTAATGACTCCCGCCATTCATAAAGGTTTTCAGGTTTTGTTTCAAATTTCCAATATTCTGGAATTGAATTAAAAGATGAATCAATCTCCCATTCGATGCCATTAGATTCCTTCTCCAAAAGGCTTTCCCAACTTGTTGTTTCTTGCTTCTCTGATATTCTATCATTTTTCTGATTCAGATTTGTTTTAGAACTGGATAAAATCCAAACATGTTCTTTTGGATTGAGCAAGCAACGTTGATATCTCCTTCGGACTTTTCGCGAAAAAATAAAACGATGCGGAACGAGCAACAAATTTTCCTTTCTAGCTCTAGATCCAAAATGTTGTACAGCCGGAGCCGGAAATATCTTCATCAAATTATATTTTGATGATTTGTTTCTTTCAATTAATTGAATATTCAAAAAATAGAAAAGTAATGGTAATGCTATTATCATTATAGCTTTTATTACTTGACCTTTTAAGATAAATATACGTATATCCCGTATAAGTAATGTACTAAGAATCCGAAAATCAAAAAGCTTAACAACACTTTCTCGACCAGAAAATATTTGACTTAGCAATCTCACCAAATTGGATTCATTCCATGGAACGAATATATCCATCATGTAATCTTTAAATTTTGACTGAACGCTAAAGAACCAAACTATTTCTCGATTTTTTCTGATAGGGTCCGTAGACCACGAATTTTCATGTTTTCCCATATATTATTTTTTTATTATTTTGTAAGATAATATAGTGTAATTATTACTTATTAAATTGAATTATAATAAGAAAGAGGTAGTCAGTGCAAGTTATTCAACTATTGTACAATTTGTCAAAAAAACGTTTCTTGTTATTTCTATAAAAGAGAAATAGAATTGAATTGGTTACCATATTGATTATAATGAAATAACTTTACCATAGCATCCATGGCTGAATGGTAAAAGCACCCAACTCATAATTGGGAAGTCGCGGGTTCAATTCCTGCTGGATGCATAATAAACAGTTATTGCACTCTATTTTTTAGATGAAAGAATCGAAGCAAGGTTATCTCGATTCAATTCAGTATGGAGATTAGATTATCTCCATCCCTGTTTTGTAATTCTTAACTTCTCTTTTCAATAGAAGTTAAGAATTACAAATATTTTATTTAACACATGTTTGAACGACTTTTTCTTAGATAGAAACATCTATATTTTGTTTTGGTACAAAATGAACAAATTCTATATTATAACCAGTATTATAACCAAAATGAACTTCTAATTGAATGATCAAGTTGATTTTGTAATTAGAAGTTCATCTGATAATTTAAGCCTAGCCTATTCCCTGTGATTTTAAGAATATGAATATAAGGGCAATTCTTCCTTTTTTTTTAAACCTAGTGAAAATTATATTACAAAAAATATCAATCTCTAAAATAATGTATCCTGGGCAATTGCAACAATTGGATTCATTATTATTCCCAATAAAGTAGATGCTATTACAGATATAATCATACTAACTTCGATATAATTTTTTGAGATTGAAGAAGATAATCTATAATTTTGCATGTAGGGAGTTATTTCTTTGAGGTTCTCCAATTAGGAAGAACTACCCAAACCTAGCATGAGAAGGCTAGCAACTTAGCACAATTGAATCGGAAAGATCTAGTGCAGCCATGTGATCTAATCTACTTACACATATCTCTAGTAGAAACATACATGAGGATGTGGAAGAGGTAAAACAAGAATTTAACCATGCATCTCAAACATATGCATAAAAATTTTAAATGACCTTTGCCAAGCATCAAAAACCACTATAACATAAAAGATTGGTAGGTAGCAAAAAGAGGAAAATTAATCACAATATTTCCTTCTAAACTATCCTCCTCTTTCAAACCACATTCGAAACCCCTCCTTTACAACACACTTATAAGGTTAAGAAGTAGATTTTTTTTTTAAAAACATCACTACATCTATATTTTATCCTTCCAAAGACAAACAAGATTCAAATGAGATTTGTCATCAAGCTATCAAAATTTCCTATTAGTCATACACAAGAAAAAGGGTTTATTTTGAAAAAATATATTTACACTTGAGAAATTTCTTATATATGTATATACATATATATTCCAAGGATAAGCAAAATCTTTTATATAAAAAAAAAAAAATCATATAAAAGAAACGTTAAAATTCTGTTTTCATTAACCAAGAAGAAATTTGAAACTTAATACCAAAACAACAGACCTTTTTCTTTACCCACATTTTTTTTAGTAGTATCAATGAATTTGTAAAGTTATTTATCCATTCTTAGAAGATAATAACTTGTTTCTTTCATTATTTTAACCCTTTTTCCTAATCACATTCAACTCCAGGCTATGAACATTAAAGTTTTGATGAAGTACTAGAATAAATGACTAGATATAAATATGGAACTAAATCGTTAAGAAAACACAATGCTACATGGTAGATGTTTCTATGATACTCAATTTAGATGCAACTTTTCATATTTGAAAATTTTCAAACAACAATATATAGAAAACAATGAACACAACACCCAAAAGAAAATGATAGTTACACCCAAAATCGTTGGCAAAGATTTTATTGCCACTATTAGTGAACTGTAAAAGGCTTGGCTCTTAGTCACATGGGTAGCTAATAATCACCCATTACATGGAATATAATTTGTTAAGCTATAGGCATTTTAATTGCAAAGAGATCCATAAAACTAAAAATTGACCACTAAAACCAACAGAATAAGGCAACAGTTGTTTACATGAACCATTCCCCCCTATTTTGAAAAGTAGGGTATGTTTATTTGTCCTCCTCCTAGAGTTCCTAAAATAGATATTGGATCTCATGATTATCATTTAAACTGACTATCAATACCAACCAATTTAAGATCTTCCCTCTTATTCATGAATTTAGACTTAGCTATATGATGTTTTCCTTTGTCAAAAAAGAATTCAAAATTTTTAAAACTGATCCAATCTCTTAATGTAGTTGACCAATCTATTCACCATTGAATTAGGTTCAAATTAAAACTAACCACAAGGGAAATCAGGAAAACATTTATAGCAACCAAATAAAATTATTCAATGATCATATTCCTTTGCAAACAGGAGATTTCTTATCCAAGTTCTACCACAAATAATCACTTATTGATATCAACAACAAAATAAGTTAAGAACCTATAGTTTAAGATGAAGAATGCTCTCTTCAGCTAAACTAATCACGTTTCTTTTGAATTCTCTTTTCCATCTTCTCTTTTTGTGTTTCCTAAATAGTATCTTTTTTTCTTTTATTGTTGTTGTCCAATCTTCTTAAAACCTTTTTTTTAGTGCAGAAACAAAAAAAACTTTAAGCTCTCCTTGCTTTTTTTACCTAATTCACTTCTCCCTTAAATAGATCTTACTCTCCCCTCCTACATGTCTCTTTTCCCTCATTTTCTTGCAACTAAATGTGTGAATCATATAGAATAAATTCCACATGGCTTAACAAAATTTTAAATACATGTAGTTCTAATAAAGACATGTTTTACTAATTTAAAACCACTACAATCTGTTCTTAAAAGTTTGTAAAACTATTAATTACTAATTAATTTCTCAACTAACTATGTGTGTGTGTTCAAATTTTGAGCACGTAAATTTCTAATAGGAAAATTAGGTATCATTGTTTATTAAAAATCTAAAGATTTAATATTTCAAAAGAAATAATAATTAAATCTTCTCATTTTGTCATTTACTCTAAATACTTATATAAAAAATGTTTAATCCATCTACATTATTTAAAATTCAAAGCAAATGATTTGAATTTTAAAAAAAAAAAAAAATTGTGTTTGTGTGACTACACCATACAAATTCTAGGCCAACCCTATCAAGGAGATAAACTCCTCTACCTCAACCACTCTTCTACCTTCAATACTCGCACACTCACAAACTCAACTTCACCCATTGAGTCAGTAATGATATCATCATGATAAATCAATAACATCTTAAATACAAATTTTAAACATTCATCATTCATCATCAAACATAAACATGTAAATACAAGCACAAGTTTAACCATTATGTCAAAATCTCATAAGATCAAACATATTAATATTATCATAATGATAAATAAATTAAATTGCCCATATAATAACATCAACAATAAAAGTCTAATTAGAGCCTATAAAGTATTCGACTCAAGTTGAGTCATATACAGTTAATCATAGTCTTAGTTAAAAAGTTAAACAATATAATAAGTCTTAATAAAAAGTATGTCAAAAATATGACTTATGACATCCCTCCCCACCAGGAAGAGACATTAATCTTATGTCCATCAATATCCAATTATCATCATAACATAAAATAAAATGCAACATCAATATAAAATACTAATCTAAGTAAAAAGATGTGGAAAAGACTGATGCATATCATCAACATCCTCCCATATAGCACTATCAACACAGAACTGGTCTCATTGTACCTTATACTACAAAATATCTCTATCATGCACTCAAATAGTGTGCCCATCCACGAGGTAGGTAGGTAACACCTGCACCACCCCCAAATCCTAAACTTGTAAGGCACACAAATCAATAATATGAGATGCATCAAGATGATATGAATTCAATAGAAAAACATGGAAAACATTATGGATATAGGCCATAGCTGGTGGTAGAGAAAGTTGATTAAGCCATGGGATTTACCTCCAAAACCTCAAAAGGTCCAACATATCTATACGCAAGCTTAGAAGATTTGTTAAAAGAAATTGAACTCTTATGCGGATGCACACATGGGAACACTTTTTCTCCCATCTGAAACTTTCTAAATGTATGCTTCCTATCCACATAGCTCTTCTGCCTATGTACAACTTCCTTTAAGTGAAAACAAATTATAACTATCTATTATTCCATCTCCCTAAGCATATCAGGACCAACCACAATTTGATCCTCTACTCTATCCCAACTGATAGGTGTGTGATATTTATGCCGATAAAGTACCTCAAAAGGAGTCATTCCAAGAGATGCACGAAAAGAATTATTATATGTGAACTCAACCAAAGGAATATGTTCCTCCCATTTATATTAATGATCCATGCAATACATACAAAGTAAATCCTCAATAATTTGACTTACCCTCTCCATCTGTCTATCAGTTTGTAGATGATAAGAAATGTTGAAATTTAACTGTGTCCCCAATGAAGTATTCAAGGTCATCAAAAACATTGATTTCATCCTTGTGTCCCTATCATATATGATAGTCTTGGGTACACCATGTAACCTAGATACCTCTTGCAAAATTTTCTTGGCCAAAGCCAATGATCCATCCTTCAAACTTGTAGGTATAAAATGTTCAACCTTGGTCAACTTATCAACCATAACTAATATAATGTCATGAGTTCACCTAGTCATAGGAAAACCCTGTATAAAATACATAGAAATCACTTTCCATTTGTACTCCAATATGTCATGAGGATACAACAATCATGTCAGATGAATATGCTTAGCCTTAACTCACTTGCATTTTAAACATTAGGAAACAAAAGTGAACATGTCATGCTTTATCCCTGGCCAAAAGTAAAGTGGTCTCATGTCCACAACCAACCTAGTCACTCCAAGGTGATTTGAATAAGGATTACTATGCATTTCCTCCATCACAATTTTTCTCAACCCTTCATAGTCGAGAATATACATACATCCCTAATATCTCAAAAGACCCTTTGAGTCAAAACTATATCTGTCAAAATGGTGATCAGATGGATCAATGTGAAATGTTGATTTAACCATCTCATAATGGTCATCACTTATGAGGTTTCTACAGCATGCTCTCTTAGTCATGTTTTGGTAGTAGATATAGCAGAGATATGCCTTCTCCGACTGAGAGCATTAGCTAGCTTATTCTCTTTACTGTTTATGTATTCAATACCAAAATCATACTCATTAAGGAATTCGAGCCAACACCTCTTTCTGGCATTCAAATTTGGTTTAGTGAAGATCCATCTTAATCCCATGTGATCTATTTACAGTTCAAAAGGTTTACCAAGAAGATAATGTCTCCACATCTTTAAAGCATGAACAATGGTAGTCAATTCAAGATTGTAAGGTGCATAGTTAACCTCGTGTTGCTTTAGCTTACAAAACTCATAAGCTACAACTCTACCTTCTTACATCAACACTTCACCTAAATCATCACCTAAAGCATTGGTAGTCACAGTGAAATTCCCATTAGAATTAGGGATCACAAGAATAGGAGTGTAAGTGATCTTTTGTTTCAATAACTAGAAATACCTCTCACACTTATTAGTCCACACATATTGTTGGAAATAATCTAGACTAGCTAGGTTACTAGGAGGGGAGGGGTGAATTAGTAACCTCAAAATTTTTTCATAAATTCAACACTTAACAATATAAATCATTCATCATTAATTAATCCACTTTACTACATGCATAAGAAATTGAAAGATAAACATTCATGACACATGAACACAAAATTTAGTGACCCAGAAACTTTCCAAATAGAAAGTAAAACTGGGGTGGGGATGATATCCACAAAACTTCAATACTGCAGTATAAAGTTGGCTTGTTAAGGCTTACATTGACCACTTCTGATGATCTTCATTATTAAGAGCAATTTGGAATGCTAAATCCACCTTGTTAGAAGTTTTACAAACATACAATGAAGTATGCACTCTGTTAAGAGATTTAAAGAAAGATTGTTAAGTCTACCCTATTAAAGGATTTAGAAATTGATTAACCTATTAGGATGAAATAGTAGATCTAACTTACAACTGATTGCTGATTAGATCCTTGAAGTACAAATCACCTCTTGTGATAGATATAACTTTACTGCTCCTTGTAGACCTTGCTAAATACTCTGCTCTGTTGTTGATTCGCATTCACTCTTCTCAAAACATTGCTTCATTCCTTAATGCATTGGTATGATACAATACATCACATATATATACCATTCCAATATTTATAATTACAAGGTCAGCTAAAACACAAGTAAATAAAATATTACTGAGTTGGCCAAATAGTACAAACTCGAGTTTTGTAAGTTGACTTGGTGAACTTCGGATACTTGGCATCCACTACATTACTCGACATCGCCATGCATTCGGTACGAGTAGAGGCAAGATCCATACTAATCACACAACATAGCTTCGAACTCGATGACCATTGGAGACTCAGTAGATATACTTTCACTCGGTAGATATTGAATACTATTTTTACCTTGATTTCACTCAGTAAACACTGCTAATCCCATCACTCGGTAGCTTCTGGAATGCTCGGTATAAACTGCTTAACTACTGAACTTACTTGGCAACCACTAAATACTTGGTAAACACTAGAGATTGAGTGATGAGCTCGGTAACCATACATAACTATGAATAAGTGTTGTCACTAATGGAAAACATAACTTAATGCCAACAATATCTCCCTTTGGCATTAGTGACAAAACACTTATAAGCCAAGACTTATGTATATCGACATACTGATTTTGATTTTTCAAAATTTATCTTTGTAATGCTTCTGTATATACATTTGCACATATCTCCCCCATACATAAGACATAATATATAAATATTTTCTCTTCCTTTTATTCTGTACATATATCAATCTATTCTCTCCCTTTGCCTCTTCACAAAATATCTCTTACTCCCCCTTTTTGACAATAATACCAAAGATTTATACAATATATTCATGCAGAGACACCAAAATGTGAGAGAAACTCAAAATGTACATTAGGAATAAGAGCTAGTGTCTTATCCCAGTTCTCTTGCAAAATTTTGCAGGTATGAAGAGCTACTTGAACTTCTACTAAGAGCTGTATCATATGTTCTGCAATAGAAAGATTGTTATCCTAGACTAAAGACTTTGAATATGCACTATGCTTTTGCATTGTGTCCATGATTGGAAGGATCATGTTTTGGATGTCTATCAATGTGGATCTAATCCTTGCTTTCTCTCATAGCAGTTTACCCTACATATCTTATAGAAATCTCACCTTAATGTGATGTGTTGACGTTGAGTTGGGGTCAAGCTACAACCTTTGAGCATTGGCCTTCATATCTTCATCAATCATATTCAATTTCTCTTTTACCTCCTTAGTGAACCCGGTAACATCACATAGCTTAGCAAAAAGTAATGTTATATTTGTAAAAGAATTTTCAATGTTAGCCAAAATGGAGGATAGTTCTACCTGATTTATGGCAATGTGCTAAGCAATGTGCTTAAGCACTTTATTATCAAACTTTTTCTTTGCATTTTCAATTAACTTTTCTTGTCCTATAGAATCCTCATTAAACTTGTGCACTGCCTCTTCTAATTGAAACAAAATGTGTTGAGATGAATCCACATCAACACCTATGGCCTCTATCAAAATTTTCTTTGCACTCTCAATAATTCAAAATTCCATGTCTCTCTTTCCTCTCTTAGCTACTTTTGCCTTGCCTTCTATTCCAAAAGCCAACTAACCAATCTCATTTCTTCAACTATAGCAGTATCAAGATCCAACTTAGGAATTACAATCTCTTTGTCCAAGTCTATATCTTCATCAATTTCCTTTCTAGTAAGTATAAGTTTTAGGGGTGTCCTTGGTTCTACTCCTGACATTACTACCTTGGACTTAGTAATAGAGACAATTGTAGAGATAGTTGGACTAGCTGTAAAAAATTGAATAGGACCAACTAAAGAAATACTCGTAGGAGTGCTAAAAGAATCCAAGATTGATGTGCTATCCAAAATTGAAGTAATAACAGGTGGAGTGCTGACTAAAATACTTGCAACAAAAGAACTTACTAGGAAAAAAATTGGTACAAGCAAAGTTGTAGTAGATAAAACTGTAGAATAGGATGATGAACTTATTGCACATGTTGCTGATGAAGTTCCTAACTCGGTAGCTAAAGAAGAGGAGATCTATAGCTCAGTGGATGAAGTGGTAAACACTTCCATTAGTGATGCCTAGAGCTAAGAGAGAGCAAATAGTGATTGAACAGATGATGTATCTGTTGTAGTTGCAATCACACTTGCTAAAGTTGTCTCCATGATAGATGATGTAGCAGTCTTTAGTGGAGAGTGAGGAAGGGAGGCTATCACTTGTGCAGCTATCCTTACTAGATCATTTTCTTCATCTCCTTCCTTATCTTCCTCATTAGCTTCTTCCTCTTTCTCTTCTTCATCATTCTTCAAAGCCTGATAGTCCTCGACATCAAAAGTGACACAAGGTGCATTATCTTCTTCATTGTCACTATCATCATCATCATCTTTTATTTCAACTGGATCCTTGCTAAGTTTATGCAAATGATAAATTTTTTCCCACATAGATGTAGCATCCTTGACTACATGCTTAATTTCCTTGACCAAAATCAGACAAGTATGAAATCTCATCATCATCTTCTCTTAATTTTTCTTCATTGCTGCCTTAACTTCAGCATTAGTAAGATTTGGTAGAAACTTTCTCAAAGATTGCTCAAATATGTCTTTGGTTGTCTACATAGCTGCTTCCCATCTAACCTTGACTTTGTCTAACAAAACTGCAGGGATTTGTGAAGCAAACTAATTAGGAGAGAATTTCCATCTTCCTAACTTGTTCATGATCAAATCTTCAACCTCCTTTTGTTTAGCTGGATACTTGGTTTCATACTTAAGTGCTTTGAAGTTGTTGATCCTAGCACCTACTCTTAATTGGTTAAGTCTTTCCTGAAAGGTGGGAGAAGGCTTAATAAGCACAACTTCACTATCTCCTTTCTTCTTAGATCTCCTAGTAAACACAACTGTGGAGGCCTTGGGTGGCTTGGTGATAGTCACCTTGCCTTTCTTTTTCACAGGCTCTTCCTCCTTTTCTGATTCTTGCTCTTCTTTTTCTAATTCTTCTTCATCCTCTCATTTTTCCTCGGTAAGTATAAGAGGGGCACTTGCATTTTTCAGCTTTTCTATCTTCCTCTTACCTTTGATTACCACCTAAGGTAGCTTGATCTCAAGCTCTATTTTAGTTTCTCTTCTTCATAGGTTCCAAAGAGAAGTAGCTTTGGATCTACTGGCTCATTGACTAGGGCTTCAATAATGTCTTTTGTCTCATCAATGTTAACCTCATATGGAAGAGGTTTCACCCATGCAACTCTAGGCATGACTGCCTGGATATAAACTTTATCACAATCAACCATGAAGCATACATCATCTTTATAATCTTCAACTAGTTTAGGAGGAATCTGGAACCTGTTGTTCATCTTTTCCTTGAAAACTTCAAAATAATTATCCATAATACTTTCAAAATTTTCACCCATTTTTGCAATTAATTCATTAATTTGATACAAAATGGGAGTATCTTTCCTCCATACAACTAAAACTTTGGATGGGAAAAACTTTTCAACATAAAAGAAAAGACAAGTTAGCAAATAACTAAATTTATAGGGGTTGTTCTTTGATGTCTTGATGTTATCCATGTTCTTGTTTAACTATTTCAAGAATAAATCTAATAGAGCAAATTCTAGGTTATTTTTCACAACTTTGTATGCCAAATCCATGGTCTTGCATGGCACACTATTCAATCAACTAGAGCTATATATCTTATGTGCAATGATTTGAATACCAAACTTCAATTTGACATCAAATGAATTGCTAATCTTTAGACCTCTACCATCCCACTCGACTAGGGTTTTCTTCTAAAGCTCTTCTCGACCTAGGGGTTTGGTTGTTTTAGCCTTGTTGAGCATAGGGAGACCCATGATCTTATGAATCATTTTCTTCATGATCAACACATGCTACTCTAACCATAACTAACCATTATGCACATGGCTCAAAATATACCTAATCCACTTAATTTGAAAATTCCTTGTTAGATGCAGGATATGGGTTAATCCTTTGACCTCTAGATGCTTATGCTCAAGTTTCAAAGATCCATCAACACACATTTCTCCTAGGGCACTGTCCATCTCTAGGGTTCTAATTTCTTGCACAATACACTTAAAATGAGTGTGAATATTGTTAATAAGGAGTGCCTTTGGAGGAATTTGTGATTGAGCTCCATTCAGGTCGAGTGACTCCACAACTGCTGGTACCAACTTGAAATTTGGTGCTTTCCATTCAACGCCTTTCACCAACATCTCAGAACCTCTTTTTGTCTTTCTACTGCTGCTTCTAGATGCCATGGTTGCTTGGTAGATGAGAAAAATTCTTCAAAAACTTTGCTACAAATTTTCTTGAGATTGCTTAGATGCACTGTAAAATTGCTCTGCTTTAGGTATATTGAAGTCACGGTGAAAAATGAAGCCAAATTCTGCCCTTTTTGATGAAAACTTTCTATTAATGCTTGGTGCCATAATGACATAGTGCATGACAGACTGTCATCCACTGACTATGCTCAATAGAAGCTTGTGACTCGGCGATCAAACAAAACTTTATTACTCTTGACCTAGCTCGGTATGATCTAGCCTTATTCGGTGAAGACTGATTTATTGTGATCCCTTTGTATCTGAAATATTGATTTTGATCTTTTGCTTTCATTCATTCATTGGTACTGCTTAAGATGTGGCTTGAAGATACAGTTCTAGTTCTTCCTTAAAAACTTAATTGGAAATGGTGGAGTCACCCACTTCTCGAGTGATATGACCATCATTTGAATTGGTTTGCTCGGTAGATTTGGGAATCTACTGTTGTCTCATCTGTTTCCTGATGTTATCATCTTTAGCTTTCTTTTCATCTTCAATTCTACCTATATTCATACAATTCTTAGCAATATGACCAAGTTTAGTGCATGTATAACATCTTATTGTTGTATCCTTCTTTCTCAAGTGATGCCTTGCATAGTTTATGCCAATGTGTCCATATTCTCCATAGTTATGACATCTACACCAAGTATTGTAGTCCCAATCAAATATTACTTTTACAAGTTGTTCAGCTAGATTGAAAGGTTTAGATCTACATTCAAATGGCTTGTGACCTTGTTTCTTGCATTTGTGACATTTGCCTTCAAATTTTGGTTTCTCCTTACATTCATTAGCTTTATGACCATGTTGACTGCAATTGTAAAATTTTCCATTGAATTTTGTCTTTCCATTGCTCCAACATTTTTTTGATGTATGACCTATCTTACCACAATGATTGCAAGTAGGTCTTTGATTCCTTTGAGCAACTTTTTTGGAAGATTCACCTTCTTCTTTGTATCCAATTCTTGCTTTACCCTTTTGCTTATAAAGATTCTGCTCGCTTTGTTGATTCAATTGATCCATGTCTGCTTGGAATCTCATTATTCTTTCATTGAGTTATTTTTCAGAATTTAGATCAGCTTTCAATCTTTCATTGATTTTTCTATCAGTGCTTAAATCATTTCTTAACCTTTCATTTTCAAATCTCAAATTTATGATTTCCTCATTTGCATTGGAGAGCTAATTGATAAGACTTTCTTGTTGAAGGGATTGATTTTGAGTTTCATTGTTTCTTGCCTCCAAGTCTTCACTTACCTTATTCCTTTGTTACAAGATTTCACACATTCTTATTGACTGAATTTCTTGTTCTCTTTTCAATTTTCTTACCTCTTCTTGCATGGAGCCATTCTTTTCTAGGAGTTCTTTAATTGCCTCATTAGCTTCATCTGAACTGCTTGAAGGGAAAAAGTCTTCAATCTTTTCTTCAACATATTGGTGGTCATTCATATATTTTGCAAGTTCCTTCCTTCTTTTTAGGGATTGGGAAAGATGCTCTTTTGCTTCCTTGAGTTGAACTATGGCCATCTCTAGATCTAGCTTCTCATTGTCAATAGCTTTGTCAAGTTTGAATATCTCCATTTCTTTGATCTTTTCTCAAGCTATCAAACTTTATCAACAAAGAACCACAAAGCTTTGCTGCCAATTGTTGGAAATAATCAAGATTAGCTAGGTTACTAAGAGGGGAGGGGTGAATCAGTAACCTCAAAAACTTTTCATAAATTCAACACTTAACAATATAAATCATTCATCATTAATTGATCTACTTAACTGCATGCATAAGAAACTGAAAGATAAACATTCGTGACACATGAACATAGAATTTGGTGACCAAGAAACCTTCCAAATAGAAAGTAAAACTAGGGTGGGGATGATACCCACAAAACTTCAATACTATAGTATAAAGTTGGCCTGCTAAGGCTTACATTGACCACTTTTGATGATCTTCCTTGTTAAGAGCAATTTGGACTACTAGATCCACCTTGTTAGCGGTTTTACAAACATACAATGAAGTATGCACTCTGTTAAGATATTTAAAGAAAGACTATTAAGTCTACCCTGTTAAAGGATTTAGAAACTAATTCACCTATTAGGATGAAATAGTAGATCTAACTTACAACTAATTGGTGATTAGATCCTTGAAGTACAGATCACCTCTTGTGATAGATACAACTTTACTACTCCTTATAGACCTTGTTGAATACTCTACTTTGTTGTTGATTCGCATTCACTCTTCTCAAAACATTGTTTCATTCCTTAATACATTGATATGATACAATACATCACATATATATACCATTCCAATATTTACAATTACAAGGTTGGCTAAAATACAAGTAAACAAAATATTACTGATTTGGCCAAATAGTAGAAACTCAGGTTCTGTAAGCTAACTTGGTGAACTTTTGATACTCAACATCCACTGCATTACTCGGCATCATCATGTGCTCGGTATGAGTAGAGGCACGGCCCATACTAATCACATAACATAGCTTCGAACTCGAGGACCATTGGAGACTTGATAGATATAGTGTCACTCGGTAGATACTAAATACTATGTTTACCTTGCTTTCACTCAATAAACATTGATCATCCCATCACTCAGTAGCTTATGGAATGCTCGGTATGAATTGCTTAACTATTGAGCTTACTTGGCAACCACTAAATACTCAATAAACACTAGAGACTGAGTGATGAGCTTGATAACCATACATAACTATGAATAAGTGTTGTCACTAATGGCAAACATAACTTAATGCCAACACATATCTCTTCTCTTTCTATTGTAGTGAGGTAATAGGTGCTACAATCAACAAAAATCCCTCTACAAATTTTTGATAGTAGCCTGCCAAACCCATGGAACTCTAAATTTCACTCACATTCCAAGGAATTATCTATTCAAGAATAGCCCTAATCTTGGAAAGATCTACTAAGACTCCATTAGTAGTGATTATGTGTCCAAGATAGTGAATCTATTTGTGATAAATAATGCACTTGATTAGCTTGGCATACAACTTCCTATCATGAAGACATTGCAAAATAATACACAAGTGTTCATCATGCTCCTTCATGGTTTTTGAATAAATTAGGATGTCATCAATAAAGATCTCAACAAACTTATCCAGACAGTCTTGAAAAACACTATTCATAAGATTCATGAAAGTTGTAGGTACATTCATAAGACCAAAAGGAAAAACCACAAATTCATAGTGCCCATACTATGTCTTGAAAGGTGTCTTAGCTATGTCTTCGTCATTGATCTAGAGTTGATAATACCCATATTAGAGATCTATCTTTGAAAACACCTTAACTCCCTTCATTTCATAAAAAAGCTCATCTATTTGTGGAAGTGGGCATCTATTCTTTATGGTAATCTTATTCAGCATCTTATAATCAATACATAGGCCCAAGGTTCCATCTTTATTCTTCACAAAAATTATAGGTTCTCCCCACAGTGACACGCTTGGACGTATAAACCCTTTGTATAGCAACTCTTGTAACTAAACCTTAACCATGTACATCTTGATGGTGGTCATCCTATAGGGTGCCTTGGATTGTAGCTCTACACTTGGCTTAATATCAATATAGAAATAAAATTCTCTCTTAGGTGGTAGTTTGAGCAAATCCTCAAGAAAAACATCCCAAAACTCTTTAAAAATTGGGTAATCAACTTTGGAAGGTATAGGATCTTCATGATCTTTCACATGTACAACATAAAGCTGACATCCCTTCCTCTTAGCCTTCTTCAATTCCATAGCTGAAATATGCCTAAGCACTATCAGCCTCTAAATTTACTTGTGTGTGAAAACTTGGAAGTTCTAACTCACTACGTGATAGACATTTCTCTACTCATCGCTCTATCTGATTTCCATATAGAACTAACCAAGGTTTATCCATATAGCCATCTCTAATTGGAATTTTTGCTACTACACTAGGATCTACAAAAGACTTTGTAGCACTAGTATCAATCAAAATAGAAACTTCGCAACTATAAAGCTTACCTGTCAATTGCAAAGGAGCTACCTAAAACTCTATCTACCTATGGTCCATAGCTGCATGAATTTGGTGCTAAAACTTTGGTCCATGTCTAGGTGCATTTTGCTAAGGACATTTAATAACATATTGATCACCCCCACAAACAAAACAACCATCACAAGGCCTTGATTGAGGTGTTGATTTATCATTCCTGTTCTAGTTCCTGTTATTGTTACCATTGTTTTTCCTATTGTTGATACCACCTCTACCCCTATTTTATCCCTGGAAATTCCTATTATTTCTCTTTTGTGATTCTTCTTTCCCTTTTCCTTTCATGTTATTCATCTATTATCAACCACCCTACTACTTGTTATCTTGAAATATTCTCTTGAAATATCAATTATTGAATGCTTTTGCTAGAGCTAAATCTTTCAATCATTGTTCCTATTTCAGTGCATTTCTCAGTGCATAGTCCATTGACTCTGGCTCATAAATTTCCACCACATTATAGATTTATGGATGTTCCCCCACGATGAACTTGTTAGTCTTGAACAGGTCATCATTTTGATACTAAGGAATGTATTTAACTAGATAGAAAAACCTTTCATGATACTGAGCGGTGCAAGTGTTCCTAGGGTTGCTTGCACTACTCCTCAAGAGACCTAGTTTGTCTCTTCTAGGAACCTAGCCCACCTAGGTGCCTGATTGGTTTAGGTGATTAACTAACACTAATCCAAACTCCTCTCCAAGATTTTGATCCTTTGTGGTTACCCTTAGAAGACTAAAACACTAGTTTAGTACTCTTCTCCACATACCTAGAGGGATCTAAGTGCAACTTGCTCTCTAACTTCATCCTTCATTTTAGGGTCATCCATTGTCATGATATCACTCCATTTTCTTCCATTTTTTTCCATTTACAAATTTATTTATACCTCTTCCTTACTGATTTCAAGTTTGTATTTCAAAGAAGCCTAATTAGGCCTAGTTCTAATTAGCCCTTGTAATCCACTAATTCCTCTTTTTTGTGAAAATGCTCCAAACAACCTAGTTAAAAAAACTCTAGATTCAAACACCCTTAGGTATTCCCTAATTTTTTTTATAGGTATTGAAGCCTTAAGTTGTCCATGCAAGTGATTCCTATGATATATGTCAAATAGGACTAAAATGCCTATTTCCTAGGACTAGACCACAAACTTGTTTGGAAACTTACCTAAATGAACTAGTAAGACCTCAATCTCTAGGATATACCAAGATATTATTATCTCCTTCCTATAATTTTAATTTTTCTATACATCCCTTTCATTACATGCACCTAACCATTGGATTTAGCATTGTCAAACCTCTAACCTAGCCTTCCTAGCTTGCCGAGGGCTTGAGTTTAAAAATAGCTCCCCAAACTTCCACAACTCCTAATCCAATACATATGTACATTGATGACTCCCCTAACCTTTCCATCTACCCTCAAGTGTTTCCCATGGTTATATTTCATGGGGGATCCATTTCTTCATAGACTGGTTAGCACAGATCCAATGAATAGGCTATATACAAAATAATTTAGTAAAGAAACTAAACTACCTCTACACTCAAAGTACTAACAATGAAAAACACTTAAAACTAATCCTATTTCATGAATGCAATGCAATTTTTACTCCTTCAATCCATATAGAATCACATAAAAATAAAATTCTCAGTTTGCACACTAATCACAGTCATAGTCACTATTGCTTCTCCAAAAACTTCTTACAATTCAACCTCTCAACTCAAGATTGAGCCTTCCATAAGTAATAGATGAATTTTCCCTAGTTTTTAGGCCATCTTAGTGGATTTTCCACTCCTCATACTTAGGGGATCTAAGGTAATCGAGTTGCATGCAATAATTGCAAATGTTGTCATGACAACTTTTTAGCAATATTTGACATCTTTGCACTTATGCCATTACCCTTGTTTCTAGGACCTCTAACCCATATAGGTCAATACATAAGAAACATAAATGACCTTAAAGAATATTTTCCACCTATTTTATGTGTGAGGACACATTTAAAGACTCAAACTCACTATTATCTCTAAAGACTAAGAAATTAAAATAACAACTAACAATGGCTATTTGTGTGACCTTAGTCCTAATGAATAACTTACCTATCCAACAATGCAAATGACCTTCTAAGGTCTAAAAATAAAGTAACATATTCTCTTGACTTGGCTAGAGTCAAGTACAAGCCAATAATCATTCAAAAAATGGAGGTTTCCTAGCTGTGCTCCTACAACATCCACCCCAAAATGAAAAGATCAATCCACCCTTAGATTGAGGATATTTGGATCAATCCCCAAATTTTTGAACTTTGATTCCTTTATCCATCCTGCATCAACATCCATATGTCCATGCTTCTTTATCAAGTGTTCCTTGTATTCCTTTGTTCTAGTCATCTTATAAACTCGTGTGTCTAGTATGTTGTATGGTCATGTAATTGTAGGAGTAGGTAATTGGAAATCCTCTACATCTTTGACCACTTCATGCAAAGTCTAATCCACTTCTTGTTGTCATCCCTTGTAATGGACTAAATCTACAATGTTCAAGATTGGTAACAATCCACTATCTTCAAGCAGTTCAACCTTGAATGCATTGTCACTATAGTTAGCCAATATAGGATAAGGTCCTATCCTCTTCATCTACAACTTGTGAGGAACTCCCTTCTTTAGTCTTGACATGTTAAGATGCACCATGACTAAGTCACCAATATTGAACTCAACTACCCTTCTAATTTCATCCACCTTTGCCTTATGTTTCATGGTGTTCTCTATCAATATTTTCCTCACTGTTTCATGAGCCTCTTTCATGGCATATGAAAAATCATCTACATAACCACTTTCCTTCACTCCATTTTTCAAATATGTCAACTCATAGACACCTCTAGGATGTAGTCCATAAACTATCTCAAATGAACTCTTCCCTATAGATCTATTTATGGTGTCATTTTAGGCATATTCAGCTTGTCCAATCAATTGATCCTACTATTGTTTGTACTCCTTTTTCAAGCATCTTAGAAGATTTCTAAGGCTTCTATTAACAACTTCAATTTGACCATCAATTTGGGGGTGGTAAGCTGATCCAAAAGACATTTCCAAAGAGTCTTCTACAAATGACTCATAAAATTAGTGTTCCTATTTGACATAATGCTGATAGGAAATCCATGGATTCTCATAATCTCTTCGAAGTATAGGGTAGCTATGTGAGTGGCATCACTAGTGGTCTTGCATGGCACAAAGTGAGTCATTTTGTTAAACCTATCTACAACCACATACACATTATCCATGCCTCCTCTTGTCTTGGGTAACCCAACTATAAAATCCATGCTTAAACATTCTCATGGCCTAGTAGGGATTCGTAGTAGTTTGTAAGGACCAGTATTTGTAAAAGTTCCCATATCTTTCTAACATATGACACAACTTTCCACATACCTCCTAACATCAATATTTATTCTATGCCAATAGTAAAACCTTGAAACAAGATCTTGGGTCTTAGTGATCCCAAAATGTCCACTCAAAGCTCCATTATGCTTTTCTTGTATCAAATTCTCTCTAATAGAGCCTCTAGGAACACACAATTGATTCCCTTTGAACAAAAGATCACTTTACAAAGTATATTCAGCATCCATACTATGAAAATGATTATTGTATTTAGCACATACCTTATATATGTCAAAAAATTCATCATATGCATATAGATTATTGCAATGATCTATCCCCATGCTCTTCAACTAAATCTCTTGAAGTGTGAGTTTCCTTCTAGACAATGCATCTGCCACCTTGTTTAAAACACCCTTCTTGTTCTTGATATTGAAGGTATATTCTTGTAGGTATTCAACCCACTTCATGTAGTTGTGACTTAACTTTTCTTGTGAATGCAAAAAACTAAGTGCTTGATTGTTTGAATAAACAAAAAATTCCTTGGGAAACAAATAATGCCTCCACTTTCTTAGAGCTTTGACCAATGCATACATTTCTAGTTCATAGGATGAGTATTTTCTCTTGGCTTCACTCAACTTTTTAGAATGAAAAGCTACTGATTTTCCCTCTTGGCTTAAAACAACCCCAATTGCTACATTGCTAGCATCACACTCAATAGAAAAAAGCCTTTCAAAGCTTGGTAACACTAAAATAGGTTGAGTAGCTATCTTCTCCTTAAGTAACTCAAAGCTTTTGTTAGCATGATCATTCTACACAAACTTGGTTTTCATTCCTCCTTTGATAGTATCTAACATAGGAGCACAAATTGCACTAAATTGTCTTCTAAATTTCCTATAGTATTTTGAAGGACCATAAAAACTTCTTACCATTTTTGCTGACTTTGGAGTAGGCCAATTCATGATATCTTCAAATTTGCTTGTATCCATTTTTAGTTGACCATGTGCTAGAACAAACCCAAGGTACACTAGCTCTATTTTGATGAACTCGCACTTCTCCAAGTTGATCATCAACTTCTCCTCATGTAGCTTCTTGAAAAAAATGTCAAGTTTTTCTAAGTGCTCACTCCTTGTCTTGATATAGATTAGTATATCATCTAGATACACTACTACAAACTTTCTTTTGTAGTCCTTGAGAACTTCATTCATGAGTCTCATGAATGTGGAGGGGGTATTAGACAATCCAAATGGCATGACAAGCCATTCATTGGTCTCAAAGGTTGTTTTCCACTCATCTCCTTCATGTATCCTTATTTGGTGATAACCACTCTTCAATTCTATCTTGTTATAGTATTTGGTTTCACTTAAACAGTCCATTAGGTCTTCAATCTTAGGAATAGGGAACCTATACCTAATAGTTATACTATTTATGGCTCTTGAATCTATACAAAGCCTTAAGTTCCTCCTTTCTTTGGTACAAGTACAATAGGTATAGCACATGGACTAATGCTCTTCCTAGTTAGGCCTTGGTTTAGGAGTGCTTGTATTTGTCTTGTTATTTCCTCATTTATTTGAGGGGTCATCTTGTAGGCTGCTTTATTAGGTAGGGTAGTTCCTAGAATAAGGTCTATCCTATAGCTTATATCTCTTTTAGGGTGTAAGGTTGATGGTTGTCCATCACTTACAATACCTTGGTAAGATTGCAGCATCCCTTGAATCTCTTTAGGTAACTCTGCCCTCTTAGTCTCTTTATCTTCATTTCCCTCCTTTGATCTCAATGCTAATGCAAAACCTACATCTTCACTTTCTTTCATGGTTTGTAGGAACTCATTTTCACTCACCATGAATACATTTGGGCCAGTTGTCTTTTCTTCAACCTCTTCCAACAATGCTTGTATCCTGAAAGTCACATTGTCCTTCTTAAAAGTATGAGTTCTTTCCTCCATTATGAATAGCTTGGCAATAAAATTTCCATGGTCTACCTAGGAGAAAATGACATGCACCCATAGGTAACATATCACATAAAACTTTATCCTTGTACCTTAAAATTGAGAACTCCACCCATGCTTGCTCATTTACTAACACATGTTTCCCTTTGTTTAACCTTGTGACCTTATAAGGATTAGTGTGAGGTATATTTTTCAATTTTATCTTGTTGACTGCTTCCTCTGAAACTATGTTGTTAGTAGACCCTAAGTCAATGATGACTCAACACACTTTACCCATCATTCCACACTTTATCCTAAATAAAGATCTTCTTTGGATTGGCTCCTCCTTTATTGGCTCTTTGATCAAAGTTCTCCTCATCATGGGGTTCTCTCCTACTTCTGAATTCAGTGGTACTTCAGCATGTTTGTTTACTGTATTGGACTCATTTTGAACTAATTTTCTCCTCTTGTCACCTCCTTGTGATGAACCACCATTCTCTATACATCTATAAGAAGGGTACCCCATTTGATTACAATGGTAGCACTTCATATTAGCAAAGTAGTTGCCTCTTCCTCCTTCTCCACCACTCCTCTCTCTAGAATTAGAATTTCTTCCTCTACTACCTCTACTTGAGCTTCCTTCTTGTTGTTCACTAAATTCTACCTCGCCTTGAGCACTCAAATCTAAACTTTTTCCACTATAACCACCTTTTTGACCTCTATTGTCCTTGCTCTTAGCTTTACCTTTAGAGGTTTCTTACTTCCTCTTGCTTTTCTATTCAATCTTCAAGGCCTTTTGATAACATTGGCTAATTATTTTGAAATTTACTAGGCTCATCTCTTCTTGAATAGACCATTTGAGGTCATTCAAGTACCTTGCAAGCTTAATGCTTTCCTCTTTAACTAACATGGACCTCAAACACAATTTTTGAAATTCCTCAGTATATGCTTGGACATCCAAATCTTTTTGTCAAAGATTTTGTCTCCTCCTATGAAGTTGAACTTCATAGTCATCAGGTAGGTAGGTCTGCTTCACCTTGGTTACCATGCCCTTCCACGTAACTATATGACCTTTCCCATCCTTCTCTATTTCAATTTGTACAAACTTCCACCAAGTAAGAGTTGAACTTCTTAATCTAGACTTGGCCACCACAAGTTTTTGTGCTTCAAAGTTACCATCACATTCAAAATGGTTCTCAATGTTGTCAATCCTATCCACAACTAAATTTGGATCCATTTGTCCACTAAATAGTCATACTCCTTCTATAGCTTTGCCACTCAATTCTTTTAATGCCTTTAAGAATAACTCTTTAGGAAGAACAGGGTCAGGGGTTGGTGCTTCTTATTCCAACTCTAGTTCCTTCTCCCTTTCTTCTTTTTCTTCCTTTAGGTCAACCTTCTCTTTGACCCTATCAACTTTGTCTTGGACTTCACCCAAGAGTTGCTCCATTTGAGCTATTATTTCCCTTAGTGACTTGTTGTATTCTTCTTGTTCTTCAACCTTCTTGACTAACTCAATGTTAGTCACCATGGTTTTTTCTTCTATTGTACCATTTGGTGTATTATCTCCCACCAATTATGTATGCTACAACATCCACCACAATTTTGATCAAACTCGGGCTCTAATACCAATATGGTGTGAGTGTTCCTAGGGTTGTTTTCACTACTCCTCAAGAGACCTAGTTTGTCTCTTCTAGATACCTAGTCCACCTAGGTCCCTGATTGGTTTAGTTGATTAACTAACACTAATACAAACTCCTCTCTAAGAGTTTGATCCTTTGTGCTTACCCTCAGAAGACTAATACTCTTCTCCACACACTTAGAGGGGTCTAAGTGCAACTTGCTCTCTAACTTCATCCTTCATTGTAGCATCATCCATCATCATGAGATCAGTCCATTTTCTTCCATTTGTGTCCATTTGGAAACTTCTTTAGACATCTTCCTTACTGATTTCAAGTTTTTGTCTCAAATAAGCCTAATTAGGCCTAGTTCCAATTAGCCCTTGTAATCCAATAATTCCTCTTTTCTTGCAAAAAATCTCCAAATAACTTAGTTAACAAACTTTGAATTCAAAAATCCTTTTGGATTCTCTAAAATATTTTGTAGGTCTTGAAACCCCAAGTTGTCTGTACAAGTGATTCCTATGATATATGTCAAATAGGACTAAAAGGCCTATTTTCTAGGACTAGACCACAAACTTGTTTGGAAACTTACCTAAATAGACTGGTAAGACCTCAATCTCTAGGATATACCAAGATATGACTATCTCCTTCCTAGAATTGTACTTTCTCTATACATTCCTTTCATTTCTTACACCTAACCATTCAATTCAGCATTGTCAAACCTCTAACCTGGCCTAGGGCTTGATTTTAAAAATAGCTACCCAAAATTTCACAACTCATAATCCTATACATACATACACAAATGACTCCCCTAACCTTTCCATCTACGCTCAGGTGTTTCCCATGGTTAGATTTCATGGGGGAGCCATTTCTTCACAAACTGGTCAATACAAATCCAGTGAACAGGCTATATACAAAATAATTTACTAAAGAAACTAAACTACCTCTACACTCAAATTACCAACAATGAAAAACACTTAAAACTAATCCTATTTCATCAATCCAATGCAAACTTTACTCCTTCAATCCATATAGCATCACATAAAATGAAAATGCTCGGTCTACACACTAATCATAGTCACAATCACTATTGCTTCTCCAAAAACTTCTTACAATCCAACCTCTCAACTCAAGATTGAGCCTTCCATAAGTAATAGATGCCTTTTTCCCTAGTTTTTAGGCCATCTTAGTGGATTTTCCAATCCTCATACTTAGGGGATCTAACTTAACCAATTTGCATGCAACATTTGTAATAAATTGCAAATGTTGTCATGACAACTTTATAGCAACATTTGGCATCTTTGCACTTATTCCATTACCCTTGTTTCTAGGACCTCTTACCCCTCTAGGTCGATGAATAAGAAACATAAATGACCTCAAAGAATCTTTTCCACCTATTCTATGTGTGAGGACACATTTAAAGACTCAAACTCACTATCACCTCTAAAAACTAAAAAATTGAAATAACAACTAATAATGGTTATTTTTGTGACCTTAGCCCTAATGACTAACTCACCTAGCCAACAACGAAAATGACCTTCTAAGATCTTAAAAAAAACTAACCTATGCTCTTAACTTGGCTAGATTCAAGTACAAGCCAAAAATCATTCAAACAATGGAGGTTTCCTAGGTGTGTTCCTGCACCACTAAGTGATTAACATGACTCCCAAGATTAGCTTATAGAACTATGATGTCTTCTTGTCATAAAATAGCTAAGGCAACCATCACTTTCAAAAATGCTATGGGAAGTCTTCCCATGATATCTCATCATGATGTAACTTCTTCTCATCCATAATATTTTCCCACCATTTTTCCACTTCACCAACTAGTTGAAAGGTAGCCCATACTAATTTGGATTTTCCTAAGAAATTATAGACATGAAAATACTTTTCCATGGTGGCTATCCAGGCTTTTGCCTCTTCACCTATAGTTTTACCACTAAATCTAGGAGGTGTAACCTTCCTGAGTTCCTTACTGAGATCCTTTGAGATTTGTATCCTATCATGAACTAATCCATCCATCCTACGGTCAACTAAGACTTCCTTATGTTGCTCTTCCATCCTTCGATCTTCCTCCTATTTCCTTTGAGCCTCAAGTAGTTGATCCTCTTCCATTTTATTCCATTCTTCTTATTGCTAACACATAGCTTCCCTATGCTCATCCACCTCATTTGGTTGTCCTCTCATAAAATTTTCTATGTCATCCATGCCCTGTCTGTGCTGAGTGAGGAATGCCATATTTGGTCCAACCTTTGGTTTTCAGGCTCATTTTGAGGACCATTGTTTCCTCTACCCCTATTGTCTCTATAGGAAAACATGGTGATTTATTACTCCTATTCCACGAGTAAACTACACAACATTAGCATCAATAAGACCTTAGGTCCTAGTGTTTAACACATCTTTGATACCACATCTAAGAACCAAAAACCACTAACATTGCCACATATGCATAAGAACCATAAAATGCAGAAATATAAAATTGAAAAGCTAAATGTCGACTTCATACACATAATTACGTATTTCATTTTCAAATTAAAGTTGGAAATTATAGATAACAACATTTAGTCAAGTTGAAACTAGTATCACAATAATTGTTACATAAACACCATGATCTTTCTATACATATGATATTACAAAGTCAACCACATGTCGATATCATAAACTAACAAAAGTCATCAAGTCTACACATCAAACATCTATCATAAGTATCTTGACCTGCACATTAAACATAAATAATCATGAGTACATCAAATGAGAAAAATGTACAATAACATAAAACATATGAAATAACATGACATAGGACCTATGAGCCCATCTGCATGTAGTCCTATCTCAAAGCCATCAAAACATTGTCCATCTACTATCATGAGACAAAAGAGTGGTCCAAGTGCTTTTACTTTCCAACCATGGAGTGGTTAGCTCCCCAAGGTTCTACAGTTAGGAAGAACTACCCAACCCTAGCACAAGAAGGCTAGCAACTCGACACAATTGGATCAAAAAGATCTGGCACAATCATGTGATCTAATCTACTTACACATATGTCTAGTAGAAACATACACAAGGATGTGAAAGAGGGAAAACAAGAATTTAACCATGCATCTCAAACATATGCATAAAAAATTTAAATGAGCTTGGCCAAGCATCAAAAACTAGCATAACATAAAAGACTAGTAGGTAGCAAAATGAGGAAAATTAATCACAATATTTCCTTCTAAACTACCCTCCTCTTCCAAACCACATTCAACACCCCTCATTTACAACACAATTCTAAGGTTAAGAAGTACAATTTTTTTTTAAAATTCACTATGTCTATATTTTATCCTTCCAAAGTCAAATTCAATTCAAATGAGATTCGTCATCAACCTATCAAAATTTCCTATCAGTCATATATATATTCCAACGATAAACAAAATTTCAAGCAACAATAGATAGAAAACTATGAATGCAACACCCAAAAGAAAATGATAGTTACACCCAAAATCATTTGCAAAGATTTTATTGCTAGCATTAGTGAATTGTAGAAGGCTTGGCTCTCAATTAGTTGGGTAGCTAATAATTTCCCATAACATGGAATATAATTTGTTAAGCTACAGATGTTTTAATTGAAAAGAGATCCATAAAACTAAAAATCGATCATTGAAACCAATAGAATAAGGTGGTAGTTGTTTACATGAACCATTTCCCCTCTATATTGAAAAGTAGGGTATGCATATTTGTCCTCCTACAATTCTCGAAATAGCTATTGGATCTCATTATTATCACTTAAACTATCTATTGATACCAAGCAATTTAAGAGTTTCCCTCCTATTCATGAACTTAAACTAAGCTACAAGACATTTTCCTTTGTCAAAATGGAATTCAAAAATTTCAAAACTGATCCAATCTCTTAGTGTAGTTGACTACTCTATTCAGTGCTAAATAAGGTTCAAATGAAAACTAAGCACAAGGGAAATCAAGAAAACATTTATAGCAACCAAAAAAATTGATTCAATGATAATAGTCCTTTGCAAACAAGGGATTTCTTATCCAAGTTCTACCACAAATCATCACTTATTGATATCAACAACAAAATAAGTTAAGAATGGGTAGTTTGCGATGAAGAATCCTCTCTTCAACTGAACTAGTCACGTTGCTTTTGACTTCTCTTTTCCACCTTCCCTTTTTGTTTTCTGAATAGTCTCCTTTTTTTCTTGTATCGTTGCCCTCCAATCTTCCTAAAACCTTTTATTAAGTGCAAAAACAAAAACAACTTTAAGCTCTCCTCATTTTTATTTTCTGAATTCCCTTCTCCCTTAAATCGTTCCTACTCTCCTCTCCTACACATCTCTTTTCCCCTATTTTCTTGCAACTAAACGTGTCAATCATAAAGAATAAATTCCACATGGCTTAACAAAATTTTAAATACATGTAGTTCTAAGAAAGACATCTTTTACTAATTGAAAACCATTTCAATATGTTCTTAAAAGTTTTAAAAACTTTTAATTACTAATTAATTTCTCAACTATATATATAAATTCAGATTTTGATCATGTAAATTTCTAATAGGAAAATAAGGTATCTTTGTTTATTAAAACTCTAAAGATTTAATATTTTAAAAGAAATACTAATTAAATCTTCTCATTTTGTCATCTAATATATATAGTTAATCCATCTAGATTATTTAAAATACAAAGCAAATGATTTAAATTTAAATAAAAACAAACCCAAGTGTGTGTGTGAGACTACACCATATGAATTATGGGCTAACCTTGAGCTAAACTCCTCTACCTTAACCACTCTTCCTCCTTCAATGCCTACACACTCACAAAATTGACATCACCCATTGAATTAGTAATGTCATCGTCATGATAAATAAATAACATCTTAAATACGAAGTTTAAACATTCATGATTCATCATTAAACATAAACATGTAAATACAACCAAAATTTTAACCATCATGTCAAAATCTCATAAGATCAAACATATTATGACCATCATAATAATTAATTAATTAAATTACCCATCTAATAACATCCCCAATAAAATTATAATCAGAGTCTATAAAGTATTCGAGTCAAATTGAGTCATACATAGTCAATCGTAGTCTTAGTCAAAAAGTTAAACAACATAATAAGTTTTAATAGAAAGCATGTCAAAAATATGATTCATGACATCCCTCCTTACTAGGAAGAGACATCGACCCGATATCCATCAATATCCAATGATCAGCATAACATAAAATAAACTACAAAAATAATATAAAATACTAATCTAAGTAAAAAGATGTGGAAAAGAATGATCCATATCATTAGCATCCTCCCATGTAGCACTGTCAACAGAGAACTAGTCACATTGGACCTTATACTGCAAAATGTCTCTTTCATGCACTTGGATAGTGCACTCATCGATGAGGCAAGTAGGTAACACCTGCACCACCCCTGGATCCTAAACCTACAAGGCATGCCAATCAAGAATATGAGATGCATCAGGATGATATGGTTTCAACAATGAAACATGAAAAACATTATGGATACGGGCCATAGCTAGTGCTAGAGAAAGCCGATAAGACATAGGATTTATGACCTCCAAAACTTCAAATGGTCCAACATATCTCGGAATAAGCTTAGAATATTTTTCGAAAGAGATTAAACTCTTATGTAGATGGACATGCACGAACACCTTGTCTCCCACCTACACTTCTTATTCGCATAGCTCTTCTACCTATATACAACTTCCTTCAAGTGAGCATGAATCATAATCATTTGTTCTTCCATTTCCCTAAGCATCTGAGGACCAATCAGAATTTGGATCATCCACTCTATCCCAACTGATAGTTGTGTGACATTTACACCCATACAGTGCCTGAAAAGGAGTCATTCCAAGAGATGCATGAAAAGAATTAATATATGTGAGCTCAACCAAAGGAATTTATTCCTCCCATTTATACTAATGATCTATGCAATACATACGAAGTAAAATCTCAACAACTTGATTTACCCTCTCTATTTTTCCATCAGCTTGCAAATGATAAGTAGTGCTAAAATTTAACTATGTCCCCAATGAAGTATTCAAGGTTGTCCAGAACCTTGATGTCATCCTTGTGTCCCTATCAGAGATGATAGTCTCAAGTACACCATGTGACCTAAATATCTCTTGCACAAATTTTTTGGCCAAATCCAATGATCCATCCTTCAAACCTCCAGGTATAAAATGTGCAACCTTGGTCAACTTATCAACCACAACTAATATAACATCATGCCTCTACCTAGTCATAGGTAAACCTTGTATAAAATCCTTAGAAATTTCTTAACATTTGTACTCTGATATGTCATGAGGATACAAGAATCCTATCGAATGAATATGCTTAGCCTTAACTCACTAGCATTCTAAACATTGGGCATTAGTAGTTGTTTAAATCTCTCATGCTATTGGTGCTCTAGGAATCTCCACACAAATGGAATGAGCATTGTCCCCTCAACTTTTTCAATGCCAATTGCATTATCCTATAGCCACAAACCTTATGTGTGGAGAAACATAAGATTTCCTCCATTTTACCTTTGTATTTCACTAGCACCAACCTTTCCATTAGAAACCTTACTCTAGGCTTTGGATCTCTGATTGAAAAACCCACGCTATGATCATAGAGTAGATGTTTGTGTTATACCTATAATAATTTTTCACCCTGACAATTAACATCTTACCAAGCAAAAATTCAACCACTTCTTAAAGATTTTGGTTCTTAAAATCAAATAATTGATCCCACCTTTGTTGTGTTACATGCACACATAATGGATTCTATTGATTTTTGCAAGTTAGAGAGCGTGAAGCTTCCATTTTTGCTCTAAAATTTCTTACACACTATTTGTTTGTGCAATTGAATGCCACATGACTTTCAATAATAAAATGTTGTTGAGTCTATGTACCACCCTTAAGGAAAGATGAGACATTCTTTCCATAGGTAATAAGGCACACACCACAATGAATAAACTTGTACACTTTACTCCCATCAATGTAAGTAGTTTTGATTTAAAAATTTATGGTGGAATCCTCCCCTTCTAGTAAACGTGTGTCCAGAAAGCTTTCTATCTTAACTTTGCCTATCTCCAAAGATAAATCCCAATTCAATAATTTGTCTACTTCTTTACTTCCATCTCTTTTAATGTGAGATACTTTGAAATTCTCCAATGAAGCAAATTCATGAACAATGTTGGAGATGTAATTCTAGAGCTGGCATGCTTTCATGTGTCCCTTGATAATGGCTTTAATAATGATTAGTGAATCTCCTTCTACATGTAAATTTTTCTCTCCTAGTTTCTTAGAAGTTCTTATCAATAGTAGGGTTGCTTCTGCCTCATCTACATTATTTGTTCCATCTTGTACCTTCTTCCCTCTCAGTCCAATTAACTCTCCATTATTATCCCTAATGATAAACCCTGCTCCTAAAGGCCCAGGATTCTCTTTGGAAGCTTCATCAAAATTATATTTCCACCAGCCTTTTGTAGGTTTATTCCAAATAACTAGAACCCTGAGAAGAGGAGTGAGATTAACCTCACTAGACCCATTCACGACCATTAAGATTTATTTTATTTTAAAATAAACTTTATTTATATATTTCTATAAATCCAAAAAAAAAAAAAATTATTTATTAAATCTGAATTTTTATTTATTTTTAATAATAAAACTAGAAATAAATAAATATTATTTACTAAAAGTAAAAGTAAAGGAAAATATTAAATTTCTTAAAGGTATACCAACATGATTCTCTTTTACACTTTTATTTTAAAAACCCGACAAGATAAAACTTTCTTTACCCATTAAGGTTTTCTAGTGTAATTTTATATTTGATAAAATTGATGATATTTGAATGATTAATTTGGATTGATGTTGATTTGATCTAGAATGTTGGATTGTAGAAGATTGAATTGATGTAAGATTAAAGAAGATTTTTTTTTTTGAAATCAATTTCAATTGAGCTCCCAATAATGATGTTGCAAAGAAAATGGTCAATAATGGTGATAAACAAAAGGATCTTAGATGTGATACTCAAAATTGTTGAAGATAGATTTTCCTCCTTTGAGTGTTTTTTTACCAAGATATATAAATGCAAGAATGAAAATGAGTGCCCCTATCATGGTATGCAATCTCCCATAATGTCACTATTTTGATCTTTTGTTTATGTTTTCTCTTATTATAGAGTTATTAGGAGTTAGTTGTTAGTTACAAGAAAACAAATAAAAAATAGTTCCTTTTGTTTCTTTTCCAATGATTATGTGTGTGCAATGACCCATATGTTTATATCCTTGGAAAAGTATTTTGGTGTACCTATAATGACCTATTATTTTATATCCTTGGACATATTTTTCCTAGTTGCATAATACTAAGAAATAGCTATATGAAAATAGATAAGGATATAGTTCCAATAGACAACAATCAAAGGAAAACATATGATTACATAATTATTATTATGTAATTGAATTAGATCAATATAATTACATAATTCATAAATGATAACTCGTCAAGGATCATTTCTTAATTAGTTATCCTTGTCATTTAACAAATCAAACTAAAAAATATGTTGACTAGAGATCTTAATTGAAGAAAATTAATTAGTTGACCTATTATCCAAATCAACCACAAAAGGACAAAGAAGTTAAATCCTATTAATGAGCTACAATCACATAGATCACTCAAGATCTTAATCATGATGTAGCTTGACTGTTGAATTCAAATTTAAACATTTCCCTCCAAAAGGAAATCTATATAACCAATGTTCATCAAGTCATTTCATATTTAAAACTCTTGCATAACCTCATAATATCATTTTGCATCTAGATCACTTTCTTCCAACATTCTCACATCTAGATTCTTCCCATCTTGCATAGTTCATTAATCTAGCTTGCATCCTAATTATATCTAACATCATTTCTCTCATTCTAGCTTATGAATTTGCACTCATGTAGTTGCATTATTCTTATAACTCTTCCATCTCAATGGTGTCTTTTCATTGGTCTAAATACACAATTCTAAGATCTACACTAATAATTAGATCATACTCACATTGACTAGGAAGCAATGAAAGGTCATCTTTTGATTATTTTCTTTATTTGGTTGATTTTGACTAACTAATCATTAGATTTAATGGTCTCATTCAAGTGTTGTGTATGCAATTTTAAAGCTCACAATTTCACACATGCAGTATCATTTTACATATGGGGTTCTCAAATGAATTCATTTGATCTCCTAAAAAAATAAAGCCAAACCGAGTTTTTAGTAGCATTTTGATAGGTGCAAAGGAGACTCAATTATAGGCGCAAATAGGTAGAGAGATCATATCAAAGAGAGTTCAATCTAAGAGACTTTTATCTAATTATTTTCAATTTATTCCTTCAAATAGAACCTCTCAAGGCTTAAATCATCATATATATTTTAAAATGTGTAATTTCAACAAAAATCAAGATATTCAAAAAAGTGTGACACATTATTATAAGAACACCCAATTATGATATAATTATGCCATCACTTTCAAAGGGAAATGCTTGTTATGGTATTTCCCATTTAATGTTGTCAAGCATGCACAATAACTATCATATTATTCATGATACAAGACAAAAGTTTTAATGTTTAAAATAGTAATTTTGTCTCTATGTCCACATACCAGAATGTGGTCATGATTAAATAGTTCTATCAAGATAAGGACATTTAACTATAACATTAAAATTTGATCATCACTTATAATGACAACCACCAAAGCACTAGTATCAACTCAAACTCATAGATTTTTCATCTCTTACACCTCATTATATCATCCTCATAAGCCTCAACAAATACCTCACCTATGGAAAAAGGTTTATTGATCCCAAAGAATGAATTACAACGATATTAAACATTGTAAGCAAACAAAAATGCTCCTTAAATAAAAGTAATGATTTATTTGTTAGCTTATTTTTCTAGTATTACAATTAGGCATATCATTGGAATGTTAGAAGTCTAAATGGGAAACAAGATACTAAGAGAGGGGGTGGGGGGGTGCGGGTGTGGTCAATCATGATCTATAAATATTTTTACTATTAAAATAGATAATTGTATTCACACCTAATCCATCTCATAGCTTAGATCTCATACCATATAAACATAAATTTGTAATGCTCAAATGAAATCTATCTAACATCCATGAAAACATAAACTCATGATAACACAAAGATTTTGGTAACCCAGGAACACTTCAAGATGAAGATAAAATTGGGGTGGAGATGAAACCCACAAATCTTTACTACTACAACAACAAAGTTAGCCTATTAGGGCTACAATTTGATCACTTCTTATGATCTACCTTGTGAGAGATCTGCTCTGTTAAAATCTTTGAAGACTGTTAGGTCTTACCTTGGTTAAAGGATTTTACACTTACAATAAAGTAAGGACTCTATTAGGAGATTTAAATAAGGTCTGTTAGAACCACTATGTTAAGAGATTTTCCTTGACTCAATCTATCAAAATTGATTCAGTATCCAATCCTTCAGTTTGCTTTGAAAGTTGTTTATCGATGTCCTCTCTTCAATATCTCAAACTGATCTCCATATCTAATATTCTCTATTCTATCCTTCACTATTAGGTTGCTCTATCTGATCTCCTTTCAGACTTATCCGTCCTTGCTTTGTTCTCAGCTCATTTTCTCCTTTGCTTTACCATTCATCATACATTACAATTTAGGGTTAGAACCCTTTCTTAAATAGATTATCATAGAAAGTTCTAGATCTTAATCAACGATCCATATTTCATCATTTTGTTGTTTTACCCTTCTAATTTTTTGATTGATTAATTTTATTTCTTGGGATTAAGTCCTACCAAAACGTGTAATCCCCTCTGTAACTATCTCTACAATATTTAAATGTTGTGTAGAAGTAAACTAAAATAATTTACATAAGTGTTTGTGCATTACAAACTCATATGTCAAAATTGGCTTACTCAGCACTTGAGTATTCTGACACTTGGTCATAACTAACATTCATGTTGTCACTTAGCTTATATATGCTCAGCATACACTAATTCACTCAGCATCAACTAACTTTACATATGCTCGGTCTCTACTATTTTACTCCACATGTATGCTGACTCGGTCTCTACTGGGGTGCTTGGCAAACTTTGATTTGTTTGACATATGAAAAAATATAAACAAGTCCTCTATAGCTCAGCCTTATTTGAATGGCTCGGTTGCAGTAATGATTATCCAACATTGCCTTGGAAATGACTAAGTGTTAGACACCAATAGGCAACTTGGGCTTAAACAATCTCTCCCTTTGAAGTTAGTGGCAAAAATAGTTTGTTATGAATTAGCTATCCATGCAAAAATAATGCTCCCCTTGAGACTATAACTCGGTCTTCAAAACTTAATCTTTGTTATACATTATATTCATGTCTATAGACTCTGATAATGGTGTTTCTGATATATGTCTCCCCTCTTATGTCATCTTCCCTTTTTTAGAATATTTTCCCCTTTAATGTATGTCATGAAATTATTTCCCCTTTTTTTTTATCACTTATGGCTTAGGGTTGGTAGGGGTTAGCTTATATTTATCCAAAAATGTTTGATGATTTGTCAAAATTTCTTGAAGTCCTTTATTCCATTTGTCTCTTGCTAATTCCATGACTTGAATGTGAATCTCTAAGTAAGCAACTATATCAATCAGGCTCTTTGTTGTTGAACGATGTGGATCTTTCCTTGTTCAATTCTGAGCCACGAATAATTCCCTCTAAATTATCTCCAAATGAGGTAGTAGCGTTAATTGAATAGAGATCAATTTATTCCTTATGCCACTGTCTCTAGACATTAACTTGGCTAATCTTTGGTAATCAAATGTCAACTTTTTGTCTAAAGATGAGCTTGAACTAGCGTTCTTGCTCAATGAAATTGTACATGCCTTCATATATGCATGTATCAAATCAATAGAGCATTGATTCTCTAATGTGAAGAACTAAACATCAAAAAGTTTCATATAAAAAGAATGAATAACTTTCAAAGTTCCTTTGGGCTAAGTGGTAAAGTTAGAAAGCTCTTTTCTTTTCAGACCATCACATTAATTTATCACTAGACTCAATATCTTCAGCTTGAGCCATATCAACTATATACACTAGCTGATCCAAAATTTGATGTTGCTCATTAACATCAGAAATTTCAAATGCATCAACAAAAATATCCTTTATATTGTGCAATACCTATTTCTTTTTGTGTTCTCTTCTTAGTTGTTCTTGTGTTGTCTTGTGACTTAGCAAGGTTTGCAATTCTGGCATTTTTCCAATGTCATGTTGTTCAAGTCATACATAAGAAATGTAATTACATTATATAAGCTCACTATATCCTCTATTGTTTAATTTGTATGTGCCATCATCTGCAGTCAAGTGGTGCTATCACTAGGTAGTGATACATGCAGTTGTTTTCCCTTTACACTTGATCCAAGAGTCTTATCATGTTGAGTTGATTTATCTTCTTGGAAAGGTGTAACAGTTAAGGTCTTTATTGGCATGGCACTTGGCATTTGTATGAGAGCTTGAATAGCCTCTTGTTCTTTGGGTTTTTCTATCTTTGTTGTCTCTTTCTCTTGTTCTTCATTTCTCTCATATGGTTTATGATATGTGACATGGGTAAATTGTGGAAATATAATTATTTCCTTACCCTGTTGCTCAACACTCATGTTAGAAACCACTACTGTTGATGTAACTTGAAAATAATCAGTTTTTACACTCTCAATCCTTGGATAATCTTGTATTTGTAACAAAACCGGATGGGTGCTTGGTAGAGAGGTATCTAATGTAGTATTTTTTATATCTTCCTTAGTTAATAAATTATTATTATGCAAAGGTGAATTGGGAATGTCCTCTATAGTGACAACATCTTGTTGGTCACTCATTTCTACCAATTTCCTTATCTCTTCAGCTGAATTGACAACTTCTTCTTCATCATCCTACTCTTATAATTCTACAACATCTCTACCTTCTTCCTCTTCATCTTCTTTAGTCAATGGAACAAAAAATCCAAATTCTCCCTTCCATATAAGAATGCTCTCTTTTTTTCAATTCATGAGCCTTATTCTTCAAAAACTTATATGCCCTCTCCTTAGGTAAGAATTTATTTACAAAATCTTTGAGGGCTATAGACATATGTGTCTTTCCCAAATCAACATTGTCTGTGCTAACGTACATGTCTCCCTAATTTGTCTTTTAGTGGATAATGCCCACTTCCACTTAGCATCAACTTTATTCTATAAATTCTCAAGAATGTCTTCACCTAACTCTATAATCTATCATATCTTTTTCAAGCTTATCTTGATCATCTTTATTTAAAGAATCAAAATTAATATTCTTAAATCCTTCAAAACTTGTTGAATCCTTAATCTCTTTACATACCTAGTCCACAGTCATTCAACGCAGTCTAGTTACAACATCCATGAAAACATAAACTCATAACACAAAGATTTTGGTAACCCAGAGACGCTTCAAGATGAAGATATAATTGGGGTGGGGATGAAACCCACAAATCTTCACTACTGCAACAATAAAGTTTGCCTATTGGGGCTCCAATTTGATCACTTCTAATGATCTATCTTGTGAGGGGTCTTCTTTGTTAAAATCTTTTAGGACTATTAGGTCTTACCTTGATTAAAGGATTCTAGACTTACAATAAAGTAAGGACTTTGTTAAGAGATTTAAATAAGGTCTATTAGAACCACTCTGTTAAGAGATTTTCCCTGACTCAATCTATCAAAATTGATTTGGTACCTAATCCTTTGATTTTCTCTAAAAGTTGTTTACAGATCTCCTCTCTTCAATATCTCAAATTGATCTCCTTATCTAATATGTTTTGTTATATCCTTTACTTTGAGGTTGCTCTATATGATCTCCTTTCAAGCTTAACCTTCCTTGCTATGTTCTCATCTTGTTTTCTCCTTCACTTCACCATTCATCGTACATTACAATTTAGGGTTAGAACCCTTTCTTAAATAGATAATCATAGAAAGTTCTAGATCTTAATCAATGATCCATATTTTATCCTTTTATCATTTTACCCTTCTAATTTTTTGATTGGTCGCTTTTCTTTTCTCGGGATTAATGCCTTCTACCAAAATGTGTAATCTTCTCAATAATTGTAGAAATCTTCTCAATAATT